>PVJH01000026.1:0-668008 GCA_004026705.1 Nesogale talazaci | reverse complement strand
AGCTGACCTTGAACTGTACCACCTTGCCCACGCCCTTGAACTCGGGGAGCACGTCCTCATAGAACTCGAGGAACTGCTGGTAGGTTTCCTCCTCGCTGTACTCTAGGCTGGCATCGGGGTCGTAGTCGTCCATTCGGCACTGGTCCATTCCAAACGTGGTGAACATGCTCCTCACCAGCAGCGTGGGGCTCGAAGCCGGGTTCCGAGGGCACGGCCCTACCTGATATGGGTGCTACAGTAAGTGTGGTGATGAAATATGATGGTTCCCTGCTAACTGAAAGCGTATTGTCTGGGGTCTGAAAGTCTTGTCTTAAAACAAGCAGCCATCCAAGTGATGTAACTTAAGTCTGCGAGGAAGAAGCACAACAGCCTGTGTAGTGTTTATAAATAATAAAATCCAAAACTGGATAGGGGAATGCTATTAGCACTTTAATTCTGAGCACTAGGTTTGTGGAAGTCTATGGATGGCAGTGAAAACTCAAAAATTCATTTGTAGCATCTCCAGTGAATTCCTTCTGAACATTCACCAGGATGGAATGCTCTCAGAGTATATTGGAAAGTAGGCAATGCAGATGTATTTAGGTTAAAATTTAACACCTTAGCATTTTTTTCTCCCTTTTGATCCATTTTCAAATTTTTCTAGTTTTTATTATTTAATCTTTTGAACTGAGGTTTTCCTGCTTGTCTTTGTATTTTTTCTTTATATGGAATCCAGGACAGGTAAATCTACAGAGACCGTAACTGGATAATAGTTTCTTGGGGTTATGGCAGAGAAAGCTGGGGGACAACCAGCATGTAGAAATAATAAGAAATAAGAAAGCTGATGGATCATTGCATAGTTCCTTTTAACATGTTTAAAGTATTGACTTGTAAGATAGGTGTATTATTTATCAATGAAACTGAAATTAAAAAAAAGTTAGCAGGTCAGCAGTTCAAAACCACCAGACTGTGGGAGAATACTGCAACAGTCTGTGTTTATGTAGATTACAGCAAGACAGTTGGCCTTTGTGCTATACCATCACAGTGAGAGCAATGGACTACTGAGGTATCTTTGGAAATTGGATAAAGCTATCTTCAATCATCATGATCCGTTTAAGAGATGACCAGGTCCCATTGCAGCTAAATTTGCTTTTAGAATCACCCTTTGACCTTTCCTTTGAAAATTCCCGTTCTGGTGTGCTTTTTTTGTCAATTAAGAAAATGGCCTGTTTTGAAAAGATGAATGTATTTTAACCCTGCTTCATGGGACTTTATTGGACAGGCCATTGAGGTGAGGCATTCCTTTATCCTGCTTCTGCTACTGGTTCTTTTTGGTTGTTTCAAGCCATCCTCTTCTGCGAGCAAAGTGAACAATAGTAACTGCAGCCCAGGTGTGATGAGTCATTACTTATAAAAATGACAGAAGAACAGTTTTCCAATGCTAAAAGTGACATTAATGATATATAATAATGGCTGAGGATATTTTGGCTGCACTCATTTTTGTCAGTAACAATGGCTACAGCAGAGTGCCCTTGTTGGGTGTGCTGAAAAGAGATGAGCCTCTATCTCATGTCACATGCAATCTTTGCAACTGCTTAATCCTGGCGATTTATAGGTTGCCATTAGAGTCAAGATGGATTCATCAACAGTGAGGGTCTAGAAACTGTCAGTCTGTCTATTCCTGAGTGATATTTGCCAGTGAAGTCCAGATTCAACAACTGCTTTTGGAGCACTACACATTCTCAGAGGTATAATGTGACTGTGCCCATATATCCCCCCCTGTGCTATTGTACCAAGGTTTATAAATGCAGATGCACTAAGGAGGTTACCTTTGTTATCCAAGGTTTCACAAGGAGCCAGTCTACCTCCAGGTCTGAACTGATTTCAATGACAGGTCCAGTCGTGAAGTCTTCAAACCTTAGGGTCTGTGTGGTTGAAACCGTGACAATGAGAGCAGCAAGCAGATGGTTAGAGAAACCCTGGATGGCCTCTCTGTGAAGTGCTACACTGCTTTTGGAAGACTGCCATTTGAACCCACCCAGACCCACCCAGCTTGGTGCTCTGCTTCAGAAGGATAGCCCTCTTGAAAGGCCGAGCAGCAAAGTTCTGCTGTGCACACATGGGGTCTCAAGGAACCAGAATCAATGCAAGGACAGCTGGCAGCCACCACCACCAGATACTGATTGGTGAACTCACCTGGGAATACTTACAAGTAAGCCCCATAGAGTTGATTCCATCTCCTAGCCACCCAACCCTAAAGGACAGGCTAGAACTGAACAAAAGGTGTCCAAGCTTGTGAATCTGCATGGAAGCAGATTGCTGAGTCTTTCTTCTGCAGAACAATGGGTGGGTTCGAACTGCTGACCTTTTGTTTTTTGGCCCAGAGTTTTAATTTATGAGTATAAAAATGCAAAATAGAACTTACAGAGAAACTCTGCATGATGCTACCCTGACATGTATGTCTAGCAAACACTCACCCGCCAGCACTCTCAGAAACCTCTGAGCAGTATGGTAGCGAAGGACAATTCTCCCAGTTAGTGTGGGGTTACCCAGTAAGCCAGATAAGCAAGACTTATTTTTGCTTACATACTAGCCTATAATTGACAATTTTACCTTTTTTTCTCTCCCCCCCCACCCCCCGACTTGAAAGTCTCTTTTTCTAGGTGTGACTCTCATCTGTCTTTCTTCCAACGACAAGCAGATTCTGATCACTAAAGAATCACTTAGCTTGAGTGCTGTGAACAGATGCAGCGCCTTCCTACTGAATAAAAGTCCCATTTCAAATGTACATGCACTGGCAAGGACAGAGTACTGAGTGAGCACAGTGTGCTTACTGTGTTAGTCCAGAAAGACTAGAGAAGCAAATTCATATATATATATATATATATATATATATATGAAAGAGCTTTACATAAAAGAGCAGTTGAGTATGGAGAAAACATCCCAGCCCAGTCCAGATCAAATCCATAAATCTGATATTAACCCACATATCTGAGACCAATCTATAAATTCCTCTTCATCCTCACACGACATATGCAACGACACTGAATGCAAGAAGATCACAGGGCAGTGAGTGGAAAGTCTTGTGAATCCAGAACCAATGGAAGCATCTCGATGTTCCAGGGTTCTGCCATAGCTCCATGTGACTTGTCAGCCGTAAGACCAAGTAGAGAGAGTGTGTGTGCCCCATCTCCAGGGAGGAAGACTGGAATTTGCAGAATCCCGAGAAGACCATGTCCACCCAGAGGCCTCATTAGCTATGGACAGATAGATAGGTTAGACTCCACCCCTTCAGAAGTTGACAGGAGATTATGCCACACTTACCTTGCATTTTAGGGTGCTCCAGTGGTGCTTGTAGCTAAATGTTGGACTGGAAAACCCATCAGCAGCTCCTCAAGAGAAAAATGAGGCTATCAACTCCCCAAAAGATGCCTTGGAGAACGTTGCTATGAGTTGAAATCAACTTTTAAGTGGATTGCTGGGTAAACTATTTTTTTTTTAGCTACAACACTCAACTTAAGTGATTTCCACAATCATGGGAATTGCATGAAAAATAGCAAGATGTACAGTGTGGTTTCTTCATTCTAAGCTTTTAGTGACTTGTAGTACTGTGTTAGGTTTTTCTAAACCACAATCCACTTAGGTGGCTTGTGTGTTGAAATCAGTCATCCTCAGCCTCAGTAACTGAGTATTTACAGAACCCATTAAACTCCTTTCCTGCATTTAACTTTCAGCTCAAAACAAGAGTGAGGTATCACAGTCACGAAGAGCATAAACACCGCAGTCAGACCGCTAAGGTTTGAATCGCAGCTCTGCTCCCTATTGACTGTGTGGCCTTGAGATGGATGCTCAACCTGCCTGTGCACCAAATTACAAGTGCTTCTCCACAATGGTGATGATAGTGATGATAGTCGTTTCACTGACTAGAGAGGCGTAATGAAGTACACAGATCCTCTGTCTGTTTTGAATATTCTATTATCATCTATAAATGCATGTGCAGGTATTGTTATTTTCCTTTGAGTTCTTGTCTTTGAAAACTGATTTCTTTTTTCTATCTCTGTCTCCTTTTCCTGATCGCTTTTATTTCTTCCTATAAGCAAGTATGTCATTCAAATCCACTCTGTAGTTTTGCTACCTTCAATGATCCAATCTTAAGAAACTTCCTACATTCACAGCTTAACTCTACTGTAGCTCTGATAAGATTCATATTAAAATAGGTAGGTTTGAGGAGTCATTATGCACCAAGTTCTATGAGTTTCACTTACATTCCTCTGCATATATTTCTCTGAAAAGCAAATAGATCCCATTATTTTATTTTAAAGAAGTTTCAGAGAGACTTACTAACTTGACCTGTGTCTCACAGCAGAAAGGTGACAGTTATCACTGCCTGCTCCTGCTGAGTGGTAAGAGGTTCATTTTTCACAAGCTATTTACTGATTCATTTATAAACCATGTAATAGCGTTATTGTAAAATTTGGAAAATGTGACAAGTGCCAGGTAAGGTGAAAAGTGTATCTTACAAATGTAATGGAGTAGAAAGAGTCCAGGACCAGTTTGTAAGGACTGTGCTGCAACTCAGGTCTGGTCATGTAAGCTCTGTGTTTTCTAAGGCAGGTCTGTACCCTCGTTGACTCATTTCCCTTATCTGAAGAAAATGGGGAATTATATGGTTGAGGTGAGGGTTTTCAATTGGTAACACATATGGGAAGTTTTCAGAAATGCACTTTTAAAACTAAACCAAATCCTTCCCTCTTGGCCACCCCATGTAGGTATGTGGTAGAGCTGCTTCATTGAGTTTTCTTGCTGTGATCTTTATGGATGCAGACTGGCAGACTTGCTTTCTGTGGTGTTTCTTGATGGGTGTGAATGCCCAACATTTCTTTTTTTTCTCTTTTTTATTAATTAAAAATCATTTTATTGGGGGCTCATACATCGTTTTTCACAATATATGAATACATATAGTGTGCCACTGTGCTCTGATACCAGCTTCCCATCCTTTCCCCTCTTCTCCTGCTCTCCCTTCCCCACCAACCCTCAATACTTTATAAATTATTATTGTTCTGCCATATCTTACACTGCCCAACCTGTCCCCCAGTCCATTCCTTTGGTGTCTGTCCTCCAGAGAGGAGGTTATGTGTAGATCCTTGCAGTTGGTTCCATCTCTCTATCCACCCATCCAGTAGCTCCAATCTCCCCACTGGCCCGAACGGGCTCATCTGTCCTGGGTTCCCCATATCTCCAGCTCCCCTCTCTACTAGTGTACCTTCTCCAGTCCAGCTGGATTTGTGGGGTGGAGTTGGGACCATAATGGTTGGGGGGAGGAGGGCTTCAGGAACTAGAGGAAACTTGTATGCATCATCACTGCCCGGCTGCACCTTGACTGGTCTGTCTCCTCCCTGTGACTCCCCTGTAAGGAGGTGATCAATTACTCCCAGTGGGCCCTAGGTCCCCACCCTGCTCTCAACATTTCATTTAACAATTGATCACAAATAGCACACCAAAACCAAAACCAAACTCACTAGCATCAAGTCATTTCCGACTCCTAGCAGCCTTGTAGGACAGTGTTGAACTGCCCCTGGGGTTTCCAAGGCTACCTTTTAACAACAGAGGAAAACTTCTCTTTCTCTTCCACGGAAGGTGGTGTTCTCGAACTTTTCACCTAGCAGTTAGCAGTCTAAAACATAACACCTGTACTATGCAGAAATCAACTAAAGAAATATCCCCCTGCCAACTCATAGGCTTTCTTGCAGTAAAGGTTTAAGGGAGCATCGGTGGCTTTGAATTGCTAATGAACAGTTCAACACTCAGCCGTGAGACCAACACCCATTTTATTAATTTTATTATTATTACTTTCCAATCAACAGGGTCCAGCTTGTGATCTTAGATGCTGATTGGGAGATACGATTGGGTGATTGGGCAAGTTTCCCCATGTCTGATGTAATGTAGGCCATGAAATGATGAAGAAGAATGATTGGCTTGTGCATTTTAAAAATCTTTTATCATTTTCTCAATTTCAAAAGGCAACTCTTTTAGCAACAGAATGAATTGGGGGATTATTTTTGACCAATCTATAAATGAGAATGTATGCAGCCAATTAAATTTTATTGGTCAATCAAGTAAGGTACCAGTTCCTTCTGCTATATTTCCCAACCTGGTTTATTGCAATGATATCTAATTGGTTTTGAGGATTTCCATTCTAATGAAACTAGACCACAGGAAGACATGTGCAGATTATATCTTTGGTTAGTTTAATTGACCATGGAAGGGGGACAGCAGTCTCTTTAATCATTAGACTTCAGGCTGTTTCAATGAGAATAACCCAGGTGCTGATCACCTTAATGACAACACTATTTTAAAAAGCATTTTAAACACATTATACTGTAGATTATTCTATTTTTTTCCTAATGGAGCTGTCCTTGAAGGACCATTATGCCATTCCTTTCAGATGTTTAATAAAGCACGAGATTACAATGATCATACTTGAGAATAGGTTTTGTGCAGCTGGGAATTGCGATATGGCAATCTTCTATTAAATCATCAAGATGCGAAAATGTATTTTTAGTGGAGTGGTGATGGGGGCTTTATTAAATTGGACTAATCAGTATTCCCTATGATCACTCAGACACTTTTATTTTTAATTATTATCACCCTAATCACAAAGCAAGCATTTCTGATTCCTTGGTGCATATTTCTGAGTTGATATGTATGAGGGCTTCAGTCCAGGCCCTCCACAGGCTTAGAGTCCGAAAAAACCATGGAGCCAGCTTAGTCGCCATGCAGTGGAGTTGCCCTATGAGTCATGGAAAACTCACGTGCAAGGGAACAAGACACTGCCCACTTCCAGGTCGTCCCCACACTTGGGTATGGGTCAGATTGTTGTGACGCATAAGATTTTCATTGGATGATTTTTGCAAGTATGTTGACAAACCTTCAACAGTAGCTCTGCTGCAATCTCTTCAATGGCATAGAAACACACACACACACACCTCTACTGACACATGGGTCACAACTCCACGTAATCTAGGCAAACCTGTCTTCCAGGAGGAAATGGAGAATTCTACCATAGAACTAGAAAGTACTCCACACCCAGAAATACGTTGGTATGTGCCACGCGCTTGGTGCTGATCCTAGTGATCCCATGTACAACAGAATAAAACACTGCGGTCCTGTGCTGCCTTCACCGCTGTGCTTGAGCTCACTGTCGCACTCCCTAGGCTCGCCCGCCACATCGAGGGTCTTCCTCTCACTTGTTGCTCTTCTACTTTATGAAGTATGATGTCTTTCCCCAGGGACTGATCGCTGCTGATAACATGCTCAAAGTACATGATACACAGAAGTATAGGTCCTACAATTGCCAACATATGCCGCCATGGATTATGGCATTATTCATTATAAAAGGCATGTGGGTGATGATTTGAATGTGGTTGTCTTGGTTCAAGGACCTGCCCCACAATTGCTAGAGGTGATAAACTGGACACTTTAATTACTTGTGGAAAATGTTACATTGTGAGAATTAAATGAAAAGAATATGTGAAGTAGGCTGTTAACGTGGAGTCATTACAAAGTGTTCAGTAAGCGGTAACTTTATAAAGAACCATATGTTGAACAATGGGAGCAAATGCATACTTATTTTTTCATACTCACTTCTGAAACTTTCCTTATCCCGTGTTCTTGATTTTTAAAATAGAGAGCAAATAGTTCAATGAAGCAAATTCTATTTTTTTTAAGACTATAACCACGGCTTTCAAGTTGCTTCTGATTCTTGGAAACCCCACATTTTCACAGGAGTCAACAGACTCCCCTTCCCCTTGTGGGGTGGTTGGTGTGCTTGAGCAGCTGACCTTGCAGCTAGCAGCCCAGCACCTAAACCACAGTGCCACCAGGATTTCTTTTTGCCATTTGCCATTGGGCGAATCTTTAGTAGTAACTGAACTCCAGTAAAAGGGTCAGATGTGTGCCATTGGGGCCATGCACCCTGCAAAAGAAATGGAAAATGAGATCAGTATCTCTTACCCAGAAGTAGTAAGAGAAGCTGGCAACCCTCTGAGCAGGGGATCTAAGGAGGCATGGCTTTTCAAACTCTGGAAGCTTCAAGAAGCATCTTCTTTGTGATTCACAAAAGGTCAAAAAATCAAAACAGGAAAAATTAAAACAACAAAAAATCACAACCAGCCTGTTGTCATGAAGTCTCTGCCAAAACATAGCAACCTCTATAGGTTTCTGAGACTGTCAATCAGTGTGGAGCGCACAGCCTCACCTTTCTCCTGTGCAGCAACCAGTGGGTTGGAACCGCTGTCCTTGCAGTGAGCTTTCCAGTGCCTCATCCACATCTCCATCAGGGCTCCTTTTAAAAAAGGTCTGCGGAGCAGAAAAAAGACACAGTTGATCAGAATCCAGATATAAGCTGTCCAGTGCTGGAGGCTCGGCTAAGAAATAGATGACATGAGTTGCTCTTTGAAGTCGGCTCAGAGTCAACCAATCAGTCTGGCTGGAAGAAGTGGAAGAAGAGACTCAGGAGGAAAAGTGAGTTGCTAGTTCAAGCGGTAAAATCTTTTCTTTTTATGTCAACTTATTCTCCTGCTGAACCAAATTTCTAATGATCTTATATAGAGATTTTAACAAAACGGCCTTCCATGATATAGGCCTGGCAACAGCTTAGTCAAGACTGCCTTTCTATTACTTAGTCTCAGATCCCATACCTGATTAAACTGTGAGCCCATCGCATGTTTATATATTAGAAAGGAGGCAGGGGTGGCAGGGATGGTGGAGGGAGCATAAAAACTATCAATCTCTTGGTGTCATAGATGGTCAAGGAGATCAACAATATTTGCTTTTTATTTCATTATTATGTTTGGCTTCTGTTCCTTACAATGTACACCCTGTGGATCTATTTTTAAAAGAAAAGTTAAAGCTGCCCTGTTTTCACCTATTTGGTTTGATATTTGAAGACACCTTGTAGTCCTTCAAGTTACATATGTGAAGTAGAGGAAGGATCCAGAAAAAGGAAAGGAGAGGTAGTGTATGAATCTTGGAAGGGAGGGATTAGAACTAAGATGTTGTAGTTATATAATTTTAGATCAACTAGATAGTCCTCGCTAGGAGTGAAGTCAGATGGGTCTATCAGGTGATAGCTTTATGCTTTCCTCTTGAGGACACCTTCATATAAGGAGGACTCTTTCTATCCCCTTTGGTCTTCTTGCTTGCTAGCCACCCTGGAGCTGCTAGAGTCTTTTGTAGTTCCACCAACCTTGGATACATATAGCTCTGCACCCACCAGTCTGTAATCTCTCTGCACTCTGATCATTGCATGTGACTTTTGAATCTGAAGTGGGACTTATGGACTAATGTTGGACAGTGGACTTGAGTTGACAGAACTGGGATGCTTTCTTGATATATAATTGCTTCTTGATATGAAGCTTGTTCTTAAGCATATGTGAGTGTCACTAAATTTGTCTCTCTGGCCAGTCTGCTCTAACACACAGGTAATTGTTTACCTATTTGGAACAACACATCGTGTTGCCCAAAGTCCATGGATGACATCACTTAGTCATGAAGACACTGAGAAAAGGCGTTATTATGAGCTATTGTTTTATACGATTAAATGCTGTTCTAATGGTCATGTATCAGTTTGGCATGCCTGATGCATATCTGAACACCGAACTTTATGATATGCTTCCACCTGTCTGGCATTGATAGTTCAATTTTCACTTTCTGTGGGGATATGCAGATTCACTTCCTGGTGGTTGAACCTTATATATGTACCCATCGCCTATTTGTCAGCAAGTTATGATGGCCCTTCAGCAAAGATTCCAGACAAAGGTGACTTTGAAAGTGAGGTCTGGAGATCTTTGAAAATCAGAGAGTGACTTCTACTTGTCCATTCCCCAGTTGACCATGGGACAGTGCAGGATAGGACAGAGATCTTTTTTATGATTCAAGAACCCACTTGCTTGCAGTGAACAATTACCACCATCTCTTGTTTAGATAGAAAAAATGGACCTCTCACCACAACTACGTACCTTCTTCCCTCCCACTGCCTTTGCCTCAAGGCCCAACTTTTATCTGTGTCATACAAGTGTGGCCCGCCGGTGTGTTAATACCTCCTTGAATTTTCTTCTGCTTGATTTTCTTGCCCTGCAGAAAATACACAGAAGATAATATAATAGACTATAGCCCCTTCAGATATAAATGTTAATGTTACCCATCTGGTATAGTCATTTACTCATTTTGTTATCACCCCCAAATAGGACAGAGAAACTGTTGTGTTCTTCCTTGCAATTGAAAAGGAACTAACAAGTTCAGCAAGTGGTATGAACCGCATTTGAAAAGTTTCTGTAGAGCATAAGTAATTGGGCAATTTTGCACAGTGCCTCTGACTGGCGCATTTTATAGAACTTTTCTCTTACCTATTAGGAACTCTTTGCTTGGGAAAAAGACAACCTGCAAGTGCTTTCTGTGTTTTTTTTCAGTGAAAATAATACATATTTGCTACTCTTTCACCTTATAAAATTGTTTGATACATCTCTCTATCCTTTGTGCTGAAAGCTACATTTTGTCTTAGAAATATGTTTAAAATACAAAAGATGAAGTTATATTTCCTTCACAGATCATTGGGTTCTTTGTCTTAGCACCTTGAATAATGAATATCTCATTGGCATACTGCTTAAGCATCATTTCAACACAAAACCAGAAGAAACTCTGTACTCCGACAAGGAATGGCTCTTTAAAGCCATAGCAGTATACACTTGAACACATAAAGAATAAAGCACAAGGTCATAAGAATTAATGTAGAGATACTGTCTCCATGAAATGAACGGGGCATAGCCAGAAGAAAAGCTCCATAATTAAATTTACACACTATCTCATTACATTGGGCCCTCCATCTTCTCCATCACTAGTTTTAAAGCAAGCCTCCAATTGTTTTAGCCTTGTGACCATCAGTAACTACCTAACTGACCTCTGGGATAGTACTCAGCCATATCAACAGCAGAGCAAACACAAAGCCTAAATTAAAGAACTTATAGTAAGTAGCATCTCAGTGCAATATCTTCCTCCCCCGCCCCCCTCTAGTATTTACAGAACGAACTCCTTCCCTCTTATGCACATAGAAGATGAGGAACATTAGAAAAGCTGTGGTGGGTGGGGATGGGGCCCGATGGTGCAGCAGTATGGCGTCGAGCTGTGATTCACATGGCCAGCAGACCCACAGGAGGAAGACGTGGCTTTCTGCTTCTGTAAATAGTCACATCCTCGTCAACCTATAGGATTTGTTTCAATGGCGTTGTTTGTGTTTGCATTTATGGTGGGTGGTGTGTTGGAAGGTCAGAGACCATGATGATAGTCCACCTGCCATTTGGGCCTGCTAACCAGAACCTATGGCAGAGAGAAACAAAAGTAAACAAAAACAGTTGCTGGAAAATTGATTCCAAGTTGAACTGCTCCATAGGGTGCCAAAGGCCACAGCATTTACCAAACAGATGGCAGCATCATTCTCGAGGCTGCATTCGTGCATCGTAACCGCTCGTTTTTCAGTTAGTTGCCAAATACTTAGCTCCTGAGTCAGCAGGGTTTTTTATGGTGGAGCTACCCACCAACAACTGACCCACTGCCCATGAGTTGATCTCAAGTCATAGTGACCCACTAGCGCAGAGGAGAGCGGTGCCTCAGGGTTTATGAGGCTGTAAATCTTCACAGGAATAGAAGGCCTCATCTTTCTCCTTCAGACTAGTTGATTTGAGTTTCTGATCTTCCAGTTAGAAGGCCAATATCTAAACTACAGCCATGGTGAAGTTAAGAAAATCTTAAATATTGAGCACTCAAGACTTCAGGTTATCAGTATTGAATTGGTCATGTACATATATTACCTCCTCTTTGTAAGTCCTTTCTAAAATGAGAGAAAAGGAATAAAAATGGTTTCAATCCACAAGAAGCAAGTTAACTGGAGAGGAGACAACAGCTGATAAGATACTTGGACAAATATTAGAGGATGAAAATTGATAGAAGCATGAATATTTAAGCTTATATGAAACATGGTCATAGAAAGAAGTTCTTTTAAAAATCATTTTATTGGGGGCTCATACAACTCTTATCACAATCCATACATCCATCCAAAACGTATTTATACATTTGTTGCCCTCATCATTTTCAAAACATTTTCTTCTTTTTGAACTCTTGTTATCAGCTCCTCATTTCCCCTCCTTCCCTCTTTCTTCCTCCCTTACACACCTTTGATAATTTATAAGTTATAATTATTTTTTAAGTCATACACTGACCAATTTCTCCCTTCACCCACTTTTCTGTTATGCCATCTCCCAGGAAGGGAGTAATATGTAGATCATTGTGATTGTTCCCCTTTCTCCACCCTCCCCTACCTTTCCCTTAATCTCCTTGTTATCACTACTCTAATTATTGATTCTGACAGGTTTACCGGTCCTGGATTCTCTGTGTTTTCTGTGTTCATCCTCTGGTATAGCCAGATTTGTAAGGTAGAATAGGGATCCTGATAGTGATGGGGGGAGGGGGAGCAGAAGCATTAAAGACCAAAGGAAAGTTGTTTGTTTCATCGGTGCTATACTGTACCCTAACTGGCTCATCTCCTCCCAGTGACACTTCTGTAAGGGGATGTCCAGCTGCCTACAGATGGGCTTTGTGTTTCCACTTTGCACTTCCTCTCATTCACAGGATATGATATTTTGTCTTTTGATGGCTGATGCCCGGTCCTGTCAACACCTGGTGATCACACAGGCTGGTGTGTTTCTTTCATAGATCTTTGTTACTTCTCAGCTAGATGGCTGATTGTTGATCTTTAAGCCGATCAGACCCCAGGCACTATATCTTTTGATAGCCAGGCACCATCAGCTTTCTTCATGACATTTGCGTATGTACTCCCTTTGTCTTCAGCTATCCTGTTGGGAAGTTGAGCATCATTGAATACCAGTTTAATAAAACAAAGTGTTCTTGCATTGAGGGTGCCCTTACGTAGAGGCCAATATCCACCTGCTACCTTAAGGCTAATCCTATAAATATATGCACAGAGATCTATTTTCCCCATCATCATACATAAATATATTTACACATGTACGCATGCTTATAGTTAGACTTCTATAAGTACTCTGTGTCTCCTAGTTCTTTCCTCTCTTTCATTTTACTTTCTTTTTGCCCCACTATCATTTTCAACCTTCATGTGGGTTTCAGTAATTCCTCTTAGTTACATTGCCCTTGATGAAGTCCTATCGGGCCACGTTCACCCTCCGTGCCATAAATTTTAGATCCCTTTTTGTTCCCTTGTCCTTAGGTTTGTTAACACCCCCTTCCTTTCCCCTGACTCCCCCTCTCCTCTGTCTACCTTCATTGCTCAACCATCAGTCCAGTTGTTTTCCCCTTCAGATTGTCTATCTTGCCTATATGATCTAGATAGACATGCAGAGGTAATAATATGCACAAAGAAAACAAGACAGAGCAAAACAAAACAGCAAAAGAAAAGAAAACAATGAGAACAAAAAAAGAAAAGTCTTTAAATACTTCAAGATCTGTTTATTGACTTTTAGGAGTATTTTCCTGTCGTGTCTGGTGACGTGCCATGCCCTGGGCCCAAAGTTTATTTTTGGTATTCCTTGGGGATTTCTTGCTCTGTTCCCCTTGCTGCTTTGATGTACACCCTTAGGGGTTTGCCCCAGTTTGGTGGGGTTAGAGCAGGAACAATTCCTACACTTGGTCTCCAGTGTTGTGCCCCATAGAACTATGGATCAATGAAGGACACTGTGTCAAAGGAAATTGTAATGAATAGTGATACAATTTTTCCCAAAGACTACCTCTAAAAGTCCAACACTTGGAGTCCTAGGATTCCAAAAAAAAAGTAGAATAATGAGTAATGGGATATGCTGATTGCCTCCCAGTGCTAAATGAAAAATCTTCTCATCCCAATGGACAGGAAAACGGCCCAGGAGCTCAAAGCAATGCTTGCAATGACTTCAAAGCATGATTCTGAAAATGAAGGACTACCAAAGAAAAGGCTAGGTCTTTCAAAGCTCACCAATCAAGTCCCACTGATGTACAGAACACTCCCCACCTCTGCCACCAATAAGCTTTCTTAAGTCTTTGCATTAAATGGAAATTGATGGACAAAAGTTGTCAGTCATTTGAAGAAAGCATTCTCCATGAAATAGCAAAAACTAACTACCAGCCAACCAACCTGCCACCCAACCAAGCAGGAACTACAATATCAGTGGAAACAGAAATAAAACAGAGTAGAATAAAAAAGCATATACTCCCCTACACCTACTCATCACAGTGATACATACCTCCATAGAATAGAAGATGATAGCAATGGAGCAAAATGTGATGCTATAAAAAAAGTGTCCAAAGAAAAGGAATTAGATTCCTTAGAATTTGGATATATCCTATCTGGGGAAAATTTCATTAAGAAGGAAAAAAAAATGAAGAAAGTTCCAGGGATAGGAGTCAAGGGGTAGACAAAGGAAAATAGGAAAGCAAAACTAATGCTTATTAAAAGACTGGTCTGGGAGAATAATATTCTGTGAATAGAAGTTGCAGACAGAGAAAACAGAGAGACAGGCGGTAAAAATCAAATAGTATTTTTGATCAAGAAAGTATTTTAACAATGATGACTGAAGTCCATGAATCTTTTGTTTGAAGACAGTGAAGAATAACCCTTAAATAGTAAGGGTAAATGATTTTCAATTATCATTTTATAGTCAAAAAAGCTCTTTTCTAAGTGAAAAGTAAAGCTGTTGCATTCCCCTTAGGATTCAAATATGTTATGACTACTGGGCCCTTAAAAACAAGACTATGAAGGATCTGATTAAGCAAAATTACTGTGCTGTTTTGTTTCTGTTCTATTTTTTTTCTGAAAAGGGACAGCTTAAATTCAGAGTAAACACTTAGCACAGTAAAGAAAGAAAGAGGATTTCCAAGTTGGCAAATGAGGCATTTATTAAAGCCTATTTATGTAAGGAAAATTTGAATGAAAGTAAACAGCTAACCATACTGTTCTAGTACTTGGGTCAAGAGTGAACAATATTTAGATTTGTAGCACTGTAAATACTGACCATTGACCGACATCAAAGTTGTCAGACAGCATTTTGAAAGGTTGTTGCAAGTGAGATAAAGGCTCATCTGAAGGATGTATAAAAAGACTAAAACAGTGTAGAGATAAATAACACATAAAAAAGCTCAATTACTCAGATCTGTTCACTGAATTAAGGATTTTACAAACCCAGACATTTCGTTTCTCATCCTGGAGCTCTCTCGATTTTATTCACATAAGTAGGCATATTCATAATCAGTCACTGAAAGTTTAAACATCTGTGCAGAGATGTTAGTGTTTTAGCATAGTAGAACTTAAATTTTTGGCTTATATTTGATGAGATATTCATTTTTATTGTATAATAACTAGGACTATAATGTATGCAGCTTAGCTGGCTATCAATTGGCATAATTTTGTAGTTAGCTGTTTTAATGGTTCTCTATTTTAATTTATTGTCCAACATATTAATAATGAACATTATTGTTCTAATGATAATGAATGGTACAAGTTTAGTATTGTTCTCTGGTATAGCTTATCTCCCCTTTCTGCTCTCTTATTGTTATTCTCATTTTCTTTTCCCTTCATCTTCTTGTCAAACCTACAAGTTGGCAATTATACCACACTGACTGCCAATCTTAACTTTAATTCAATTGTAGACACATAAATTTCCAATCACTGTCACAATAGAGTAATATTTGATAGCATCACATATAAAGAGATGATTCCATAAATGATTGGGGGAAGGGGATGGCAAAAATTATTAAAGTGTATAATCTAACCAGTGAATGACTATTTCAAGAGCAGTGTTGGACTTAAAAATAAAACAAAAAACATCAACAAAAAACCATGAATGGCCATAGAACTCTTTTTTGTGCTCCCTACCCTGTTGTATAAAAGAGGAAACTTAAAATAATGACATTTACTGACATAAAGCCCCACATACTGGAGACTGTCGCCACTGGAGGCATAGTAGTTACCAAAGGGGCTGCTCACCACAAAGTCACCAGTTCTGAACCACCAGAAACCCCATGGAGGAAAACTCGAGGTACTCCTTGCTATACAGTTGACTTGAACTCACAACAACCCTACAGGCCTGAGTAGAAAACTGTCATTTGGTGTTTCCAAGACTTTAAGTCTTTTTAGAAATAACTTCCTCATCTTTTCCCCATTGGTGGGTTTGAACTATGAACCTTATGGCTAAATCATCTAGTCACTCTCTATCATCATAAGACATCCCCCCCAAAAAAACCAAACCCCACAACTGCACAAATCATAAAAGAAGAATTGTTAAGACAATTGAATCCATATAAATTAAAAACTCATGTGATGACAAAGGTCACCTATAACAGTGCTGAAAGAAAATATTTATGAAAATAAAAAGCGTACTTACTCTACTCCCAGGAGCTTCTCTCCGAGGTCTTCAGGTAGAGAAAGTGCCACTCATATTCAAGAAAGCTTGCCGATTTTATAAATACATGTTTCATATCTGCTCTATATTTAGAGTTCATACAATTCAATAAGACTCAGGAAATACTCTAATTGAAAAATGAACAAACCAAACAAATTGCCACTTCTCAGAAGGAAAAGTCTATGGTATCTAAAACACAAAAACATGTTTGCTTAATCTCAATGTTTGTTTAAATATAAAAAAGTGTTTGCTTAATTTCATTGGGGAAAACATATAGGAAGTATTTGCTTAATCTTATTGGTGAAATGGAGACAAAAATGAAAAGTGCAATTTATTAACCACCAATTGGTAAACTTGAAACTGTCTTTGCATCTTGTGTGTTAATGAAAATACAGTACAATGAGATCTCTCAGACACATTTGATGGGGATTCAGAAGATTGTTTTGGATATCAGTTTGGCAGCATTTGTGAAAAGGAACAACTGACATTATGGCCCCTGAGCTGGACTGCCAAATCTTCAGTGCAGAGAAACTGGGCCCCTTCTGTTTGAGAAGGCATGCGCACCACAGTTTATTACAGATTGCAGGCAATAGCTGAAACACATGGGGGATGTGGTCCAGTGTGGGTGATACAGTCATATAACAACACCTTTAAGAGACCCTGCCATTTGAATCTGCAAAATATTTTTACTCAGGCACCTGGATATTATTACTATTTTATTGTTTGCTCCACTTTTAGACTGCAATATAGCATTTTCTTTTGTGAAACAGAAAATAGTATGTTTGATATTAGATTGTGCACACTTTATGCCAATATATTATATGCCATGTATTTTCATCTATAACATCTATTATTCTGTTTTGGTGTTATATATGCTTATATTATGACAATTTTATTCTGAATTTCAATCATGGTTAGCAAGCCCTAGCAATACAAAATGAATTCTGCATTGCTGGTCTTCAGTTACTTCAATTATGAAGTAGGTGTAGCCTATGTTAATACATTCATAAATAAATCATCTTTTGACCTAAGCTCAAGTATGGAATTTATAACTATGAAATGTATTCTGTCCTGAGAAGTAAGAATGAGGTAACACTTTAGAGTAATCACACCTAGTGATTAAGCTTAGGCTGGGATAAACTCTTGGGAAGGATATTTCTGTTTTGCTTTGTGGCTCTGAAAGAGATATACTTCATTTCCCTGAATTTATTCATGATCCTGCAGTGAAAGACTGAGTTTTATTTTATACTCCTTCTCATGGTAGCACTAACATTTCTACCATTATAATGTGATTTTCATAGATGTAAAATAGCTACTTGCCAGATCACCATGCTAATATGATTCTATGGCTGCACTCTCGGTGATAAACTTGGAGTAGAATGATGACTGAGTTCCCAGGTTGGGCAAACCTTTAGGTGCTTAACTGCTAATCAAAGGGTCTCACACCCCTCCCTACCACTGAGTCAATGCTTGCTCCCAGTGAACCCCTGTGGACTTCTGGGACTGTAGCTTCCAACAGGAGTAGCAAACCCAGTCTTTTTCCTGCAAAGTTGCAGATGGTTTCCAGCAAGGGATTTTGCAGATTGCAACCCAATGCATAGCCAGCATACCACTGGGTGGTGGGTTCAAACCCACCCAAAGCTGCCAAACGGTTCTGGAAATCTGTTCCAAACAGCTTACTGTCTTGAAGATGCTATCGATTGTATTTCTTCACTGTATACATGGTGACACCGTAAGTTGGAACCAACTAGATAGCAACTGGTTGGCTTTAGTTTAAAAGCAGGAGAAAAAAATAAGCTTTACACATGTAGATGCTTGAATATTAAGGTGGAATGGAAAGAGAGATCAACCATTTTATATTCTTTATGTAAATGGGAAAATTTCAACTCAGAGAAATAAGGCCCCTGCTTGGGACCAGTGGTGAGTGTGTGGCATGCTGAGATTCCAGGGCTATCTTGGTCTCTTCCTATTGTCTCTGTTTAGTTTTACTGTGAAAAGGAAAGAAAGAACAGAATAGGCAGGTGATAGAAATATCATGTCTTTTTTAGTTTTTCATCAGAATTTTATTATGATTTTTTCCTATCATCCTTTGGCTTATCCATTTTTTTTGGGGGGGGGGCGGACATCACTGTTCTCTGGTGGTGGGAGTAGGAGGCCCAGCCCCACTGCTGGAATTGAACCTCCATCCCAGTGGGCTGCAGTCCTGCGTACAACCACTACGCCACCAGGGCTCAGCCCGGCTTATCCATTTTTTCTAATGGTTTTAATGGGGCTTCTTACAACTCTTATAACATTCCATACCTCATCTCTACCAAGCACATTTGTACCCATGTTGCCATCTTCATTTCAATTATTTTCTACTTGAACCCTTGTCAGATATCATGTCTACATGCTCATTAGCACCACCAAAACTTCACATGCTCTATCTTAAAGGCATATTAACTTGAAGGTATTATGTAAAATGAAGGCATTACTATTTTATGATTCATTTTATAGTAATATACTGTGTCAACACTTCCAGTGTTGTTTATAAATAATTAATAGTTATAGATGCTTTGGGGGTAGAGGATATAACTTAAGCAATTAAAGTGCTCTGGTTTGATTCACATCCCTTCTGATGAATGCATGCCCTATGACATTTGCTCCTTTTATCCTGATTTAAATTGTGAAGTGCTTTTGCTTCACCTTGGCCCTAACTTTTTCCACAGGAAAGCTTCTTTACTCATACTTCTTCACCTCCTTAAAGTTTGATACAATTTGTATTCTTATGCCTTTAAATATTAAACTACAGAAGGATTTTCAGTGGTATGAATTATACTTTCCATCAGAAGTGCTGATGGAATTAATACCCCAGATTAATGAGAACTTGACATCTAAGTCTATAATATATTAAAAAGATGAACAAAATGGCACTTACTTCAGTTTGCAGACTAAATTAAAGGCCAGAGAGCTGGCACTTTCAATCCATTCAATATGCTTAGAGATGTTTTCATCATACACTAACATATTAGGCTTGTTCTGTCCATTGACCACTTCTATCTGCTTGAGTCAGTAAGTATTTATGGAAGGTCTAGTCTATGCCCAGCTGACACTGGGAAGCATGCTGACAGCGGGTAGCAAAGCATGCACATGCATAGTGATCCAAAAAGACCACTCTTCATATGTAAAGGTGATATGTCACTGCTGAGAGACTTAAAATGGAACTGTAGTTAAAAGTTGTATCTATAGCAGTATAACAGGGTCAATTAAATAAGTGAGTTTTGCATATACAAAGGATACAATGAGAGAAACTTAACTGCTGACCACTAAATGCAAGTTTATCTTCTTCAATGTTCTCTTTATAAATAAGTGAACAGCAGGCTGAGCCCCGGTGGCGTAGTGGTTGTGCACGAGACTGCGGCCCACTGGGATGGAGGTTCAATTCCAGCTCCACAGGAGCAAAGGCTGGGCCTCCTACACCCACCACCAGAGGGCAGTGATGCCAAAAAAAAATAAGTGAACAGCATTAGCATTTTCTTGTCATGCAGGTGTTGTTTTTTTTTTTTTAACAAATTAATCTCTTAGACACTTCCTTTTGGAGACTGCAGTCTTGTCCAATTTGTTGTTGCTGGATACTCTTGAATCAGTTTTGACTCATAAACACTCTGTAGTAACAAAACAAAGTACTGACAGGTCCTGCAACATCTCATCTTAGTTGATCTGATTGAGCTTATTGTTGTACTCAGGGAGCGAACCCATCTCATTGAATATCTTCCTCTTCACTTAACCAACTATGATGACTTCCTC
The DNA here is from genome assembly GCA_004026705.1 of Nesogale talazaci. Classification (NCBI taxonomy): domain Eukaryota; kingdom Metazoa; phylum Chordata; class Mammalia; order Afrosoricida; family Tenrecidae; genus Nesogale; species Nesogale talazaci. The sequence continues at coordinate 647,789 of PVJH01000026.1, read as the reverse complement.
CAGGGACTGGTCTCTCCTCCTAACATATTTAAAGGACTTCATCTCATCATCTTTACTTCTTTTTTTAAAATTAAAAGTCATTTTATTAGGGGCTCGTACATCGTTTTTCCAATACATAAATAAACATACTGTGGCAAGCAACCTCGTATGTCTGCTGCCGTCATCATTCTCCAAACATCTGCCCTTTTCCCTGAGCCCCTGGTATTGGCTCCTCCAACCCCTCCCCTCTTCCCCTCCTCTCCCTCCCCCATCAACCCTCAATACTTTATAAATTATTATTATTCTGTCGTATCTTACCCCTGCCCGACACCTCCCTCAACCCACTCCCCTGATGCCCGTCCTTCAGATAGGTCATATGTAGATCCTTGCACTTGATTCCGTCTTTCTACCCCACCTTCTCAACACCCATCCAGTAGCTTCAATCTAACCACCAGCCCCAGGGAGCTCATCCATCCTGATTTCCCCATATCTCCAGCCCCCCTCTCCACTAGTGTACCTTCTCCAGTTCATCCGATGTGCAAGGTAGAGTTGGGATCATGATGGTTGTGGGGAAGGGAGACCTCAGGAACTAGAGGAAACTTGTATGCATCATCACTGCCTGGCTGCACCTTGACTAGTCTGTCTCCTTCCCGTGGCTCCCCTGTAAAGGAGTGACCAATTACCCACCAGTGGGCCTTAGGTCCCCAACCTGCCCCTCCCCTCACTCATAATGAAGTGATTCCTGTTCTTTGATGCTCGATATCTGCTCCCTTGGCCCCTCTTGATCACACAGGCTGGTGTGCTTCTTCCCTGTGGACTTTCCTGTCTCCGTGCTGAATGGCGACTTGGTTACCTTCAAGTCTTCTAAGGTGTGTTCTGACTAAACTTTTTCCAAGATGTTTTTTTTCTTTGGACTTCCTTATCCATCGGTCACATATATATTTGGTGATTGAAATAGCATGGTTTGGCTATCCACACGTAATTTTCTTTGCTTTTAACATTTTAAAGGATTTTGTTGTAACATTTTCCCCCAGAATCATACATCTTTCCATTCCATGGGTGATACTTCCATGGGTGTTGCTTGTGGATCCAATCTAAAGTTAGTTAGATCCTTGATGACTACAAAAGTGTCACTGTTCTTCAGTCAGTGGTCACTGGTCACTTGTGAGCTTTGTTTTCTTTATGTTGATGTACAATCGATATGGAAGGCTGTCGATTTTAATCTTCAGGAATATGTGCTTTACTTCTTCATTTTCAGTAAGCAAGGTTGTGCCATCTTCTTATCATATTGTTTAAAACCCCTCTAATGTTAGTGTTATGATCTTCATGTTGTTCAGTTCCTTGGATTTTTGTTCAAATTTAATAAGTGTGTTGAAGGATATAATCTTGGCACACACCATTCTTCATTTTTAATCCCAGAATAATTTCTTGTTTTGTTAGAATAGTTTTCTGTAAGTACAGTTTCTGTGAGCACACTGAAATATTCTGAAATTCTTGACTGTAGAATTTAACTGCTTTTAGACCTTGGTCAAACCGCATGACCTCTATCTATTCTCATTGTACAGAGTTCTGGTTGGTTATAAATTAGAAAATATGTGTGAAAGAATGCTCTATGAGAAATGAAAATGGATTATTATTAATATCCTTATCATTTGTTATAGTAATAAGAATATCATTACTATGAAACTTTTTGATAATTAGCTAGGACTAAATTTAAATCCTAGTTAATGATTATAATGGTTAAGAACTATTGTGTTATAATGGTTAAGAACTCAACCGTTAACCTGAAACTCAGTAGTTCAAGCCCACCAGGTTCTCCATGGGAGAAAGTTGCAGCAATAAGCGTCTATAAACATTGTAGTCCAGATATGTTGGGTAGTGAATCAGAATTGACCCTATGGTGCACAAAACCAGCACAGATTAAAGTGCTAAAATATTTTCTAATGCTTTTGAGTGCGTTTTCCATATAAAAAATTTGCCTAATTACTGATGAGTTATTGAGTTATTAAAATAAGCCCTACAGGACTTGTAGTTGATAGTAATTTAGTGGTTACCTTTTCTTATTTTATAATAAAATTATTTATCTATAATTATTTATGATGTATAAGTACCACGTGCTAACCAATTGTGCCACTGGCACGCTACAATTGTTTAAATGCATATCATATCAGGTTTTGTTTTTGTTGATTTGTTTTCCCCCACTTCCTATCTCATTCTTTCAGATAATATGAATCAATGAAGTTTTAATACATCAGTTGGCCTAGTTCTTGAAATAACTCTTAGCTTAAAAATCTATGAATTACTGGTGCTGCCTGGGTCTCTGCTTGCTCCTGATGAACTTGTACACTAAAGATTCATGAGACATTGTCCATTTTTTTAATGGATACTGAAGAAGCATTTCAGTCAACTAGACAGTATCTATTATAATTGGAAGAATCCATAACCGACATGCTGTACAATATTTACTTATCAAAAATTATCCAAATTTGATTAAATATAGTATGTGGATTTATGTTTGATATGATTACTTGGTTCAATGAATAGTTCCATTTTAGTTGTGCAATGAAGACCTTGAAGACATACTTCAAGGATATGGCACATAGGAAAGAACTGATTGACTATATTGGTTTCTTATCTCATTTGTGTTCCCAAGATGTGTAAAGGAGCAAATTTTATCACATGATAAAGTTGAAAATAAAAATACCTTATTTTCTTAATCCTTTTTCTTGCTCAATGTCTTTCAATGTATTTTTAAAATAATATTTTATTGTGTTTTTGTTGGAGTTTTACACAGTAAATTAGATTTCAGCTTGACAATTTGGGAAGAAAATTGTCTCATGATTTCAGTTTCATTTTTCATCTTGTGTTAACATTCTCTTTAATTAAGTTCTGGTTATTTCATTTCCAATATTCTTCCCAGTCTGCTTTTGATGTAACTAGTGAATTTTATTTTCTACTCCGATGAGCTTTTTTCACTCTCTCAAATATTTCTTAGGACAGGTAGTATGTATGCCATGTAAAGCACCAAGACAGTGAAAAAAAAGATACTATCAACTCAGCTAATGCACAAAATTGAAGAATTTTTCTATACATACGCACATACACAAGGGTAAGTAAAATAAATATATATCTACTATGATTCTGGTTCCTAAATATACAAATCTACTCCAAAGGCAGTGAGTCTAAGCATGTCTTTCTGATCACTGGACGACTGCACACTTTATCAGCAGTACACTAATCTGTAGCTCTTTATGTTGCCTTCCTGCCCTCCCAGGGAAAAGTTTAATATAAATAGTGGTGTCAAAGAAGAAGTCAATACAGAGAAGTTAGCTCAGACGGTCATACAGCCTTTTTCATGATTCCAGCAGGTAATCTTGATGGATTTTCTGAAAAGGCATAGGATAATTATGGGGGTTGAATATGCATACATTTTTAGAATATGCATAAGTTTTTAGAAAATTGAGCTGTACTGGTGAGAAAAAGGCCAAGGTTGTTGCTACAAGGAATAGCTTCCCATCAAAACACTCTTCCTGTCCATGTTGTAGGGTAGCACTGTAAAATCCCACCTAATGAAGCCTATGTCCCGATACTGTCCCTTCAGTCTCACCACACCCTCACAACTCAAAGGACTTGTAAAAGGAGTAAGATTTGTGTTGCTCAAGGATACCGGGACTCTGCTTTTGCCATGATAAAAGTAACATTGTCATTGTGAGGTGTCATCAAGGTGCTCTTAGATGCTTCCGCTAAGTTCCAGCTCACAGTGCCCATGTGTATCGCAGAACAAAACAGGGTCCGGCCTGCGCTGTCCCCACAGTTTGCTTATGTTTGAGGTCCTTGTTGTAGCCATGGTGTCAGCCCATCTTGTCAAGGTCCCTCCTCTTTAGCTGCCCTTCCAGTTTAACAAGAAACATGTCCTTCTCCAGGGACTGCACACTCCTGAAAACATGTTCAGAATCCTAGAAGACTAAGTGTTGCCTTCCTTGCCCTTAAGGAGCATTCTGACTGTATTTCTTTCAAGACAGATTTGTTAGTCCTTTTGGCAGTTCATGATACTTTCAAAATACTTTGTTAGTACCACAGTTAAAATACCCTTGTCTTCCTTATTCAGTGTCCAACTTTCACATGGATATGAGACCATGGAAAATACCATGTCTTGGGTCAGGTGCACTTAGTCTTCCAAGTAACCTCTATTTTTCAACACTCTGAAGAGGTCTTGTGCAGCAGATGTCTCATCTGAACTTTTGCCTTCTGCTTCCATGAGTATTGATTGTGGAGGCAAGCAAGACATAAAGCCTTGACAGCTTCCACTTTTCCCAGTTTGCCGTGCAATTCCTTACTAGTCCAGCTGGGAGGACTTGGCTTTTGTTTACATTGAGTTGTCGACAATCCACACTGAAGGCTGTCTTCCTTCATCTTCCTCACTTTTAGCAAGCAAGGTGTGTCATCTGCATATTTTATATGAATAAATCTTCCTTCATTCCAATATAAATACTAGAGGAGATAATTCTTCAGGGGAGGGTGAGATGGAAAAGCCACCTTCCAAAGTATGTAGACCTATTTCCTAAGGTGAAAGATCTGTCCATAAAAGGCAACTTCACATTTTGATACTTTTACTTAAAAATGTTTCTATGACCTTGTAGCAAGATCTTTAGATGCACCATCATATATTTATTATATTTTGTATATAAATGTTTGTATATGCATGCACACATATGTAAAGGGGCAATATTTTCCTACTTTGTAGGAAATATCTTTCCTACAAAGATAATATGATTTTCCACTACATTTTTGAAGCCCCTTCATATAATGTAATTCACTTTTAAAATGAGGCTACAGGAATCCCATGGGAAAGTTAAAAGTTAATGGAGTAATCATGAATTTACCGAAGTCCCTTTCTTTAATATAATTCAATCTCAGCATTCAATTTCAAGAAGCATATTAATGTATGAGCCCTTTTCAAAAGATTTGTCTGTAATGTTATTTTCATTTTCATTAACTGGCTCAAAGTTAATGGAAATTGCTAAGTCATACATGTTTGCTACTGTATTCATGACTTTGAAAATTCTCTTTGTATGAAATGGTTGTAACTTCTGGAGGAGTTCTCGGCAGTAAGCCCATTTAAAATTTTTTATGCCTCATGATCCTGACAACACATCAAGAGGAAATGATTTACGGAAACACATATTGTTTACTAATCCCTACTGTGAGTGGCTTTTTTGCCAATTATTTTTTACTTTGAACCTTTTAAAATGTCTTAAAAGGTAATTATTCTGTGGAAGGAATGTTTGTTGATTGAGGAAACTTTTTTAAGGAGACCACCTATTTTTACTATGTTTTTCTGTTTCCCAGTATGTTATTAAGTTCTTTAAAACACACTGTTTCTACTTAGTATTTCCAACAGATTTTAGTATTGACGCATATAACAGATTGGTTTAGAGTTTTGGCTTTTCATATTCGTTTGTATTTAGAGATGTACAAACCCACTGGATGCTTTACTCGCCGTCATCTCAAAACTATAACATTGAAATAATCAGATTTGCTAAAGTGATGAAATATTCAACTTCTTAGTTTTAATAATGTCTTAAGAAATCAGAGCAAAATGAATGAGGGTTGTAGTTTCTATCATCGAATCAAATGTATCTGGGGGATGAGATGAGAGATGGTGGTTTAATGCCCAGTCAATGCTGTTGGGTCCGTTTCACCAGCCAGGAACTCTCCCAAGCAGAGTAGAACTGCTCCGTGGAGTCAGAAGGCCATCAATCTTTACAGGAGCATAAAGTCATATTTTTCTTTTATTAAACCATCATGGGGTGGTTTAATCGAGAGGCTTTATTAAATTATACTACATGAATATTTTAGAAAAGCTTTCTTAGTTTCTGTCTCTGATTGCTGACTTTTTTAAACAATTGGATTTCAGGAAAAATTCCCAATTTCAAACTGTCTAGCACTGCATTTGAAAAAGGAATAAATTCAGGCCCACTTTTCTCTTTATATGCTGATTAGGTTGCAGTAGAGTTATTTCATGCAACAAATACTCCCAAAGTTCTTTGGGGACACTCATAACTGCTGGAAGAAGTACCAGGAAAGGCTCTTGTCCTCAGGGAGCTGACCCAGTAGAGTTGGTGTGATAAGACAAGCTTCTAGAAGCACCTAGAGAATATATGCATGGTAGCTTTCAGAGAGCAAAGCAAGATAATGTGCAAACTTGGTAAAGTTGGAACAGAAACCTTTTAGTGGACACTTTTGTAAATTTAGTGAAAAGAAATATAAATAAATAAACCTGGATAAAGGAAGAGCACATAAAGATTTGGGTACTGGCCACTATAGGAATAAAGACAAGTCAAGAGACAGAGAGGGCAAAATGATACCATTGGCAAAATATTCCACTGGAACTACAGAGAGGAGTTTGAATTGGAGGAAAATTGTGGATTGAATTGGGTCCTGTCCCACCCCCAGTTTATGTTAAAGCCCTAACCACTGGTTTCTGTGAATGTAACTTTGTGTGGAAATGTAATCTTTGACAATGCTATCAGTTGTTAGAATGAGTTGATATCAGAGTAGGTGGGTTTTATCCCAATGTGAGTGGTTTTCTGTGAGAGAGGAATAGAGACACATTCACGGAAAATGACTTGATAGAATGCAGCTGCTGGTCTAAGAATCTCCTGAGGCTATCAGGAGAGACAGGAAAGTTTTTCCTTAAAGCTTGAGATGAGGTGATGGCTTCGTTGATACCCTGAATTCAGACTATGAGCCTCCAACTGTGAGACAATAATCTTTTGTTGTTTAAAACCACCCAACTTGTAGTATTTTATGATGACAGTTCTAGGAAACTAATACATTGGGAAAGAGAAAAATAGCTTATGGAGGCCTCCAGAGTTGACTTTAGAGATATTTGAGTGTAATCCAATTCTAGTCACAGCTTTAGGAGCCAGCCAGGTCACTTAAATGAGTGAAGATAGATGATCTTTCAAAAAAGAAATGTTTATATTCCATTTCAGGAGATCTGATGTGGCCAGTTCTGAATTTTCAAAATAAACCAGACACCCAGACTGTAAAGGAAATTGTCTTAATTTTAATGTTGACTCTTTAAAAACAACAACAACAACAACAACAAACTGTTAGCCACATGGAAAAAATACCTTCTGGCTTGAGACAACTTAAAGATGACCAGTTTCCAACCTTGTCAAATCACAAGGATTATTGGTATGCACATGAGAGTGACATGATAACAATGATGAATGAAAAAGTGATCCTGATCCCCATGAAAGAAATGAGGAGGAGCTAACCCTACATCAATGTGAATCAATGGAAACTCCAAGGTTAGAGCATAAGATGAGAGACATTATTATAAGTGTTGATAGAAGTTGACAATGTTATTAGTCCACAATGAAAATAAATATTGTATCACAAAATTACTCCACGATCTTGGTTTGGGGGTTCCAGGTGGATGAGGACTGAAAAAAGGGAACTGATGGCTTAGAGGTTAATAAGAACCAATTTATTTTATCATTCTCAGCTTTCATTGAGATCTTGGGGGATGGCCCAGAGTTAATTGGAGTTTTTAAATGAATGAGAAGGAAATATAAATGTCAAAGTTGATCAGGCACTTACTTGATTTCTAAACAATATGTATTTGAAACACATCCCTCTTTTATATGAAGCAATGGCTCAGGCACAACCTTTTATTTTTAATTTGGGAAATGTTGGGGTTGCTTCATTTTCCACATATGATATGTTTAAGGATGCAGTCATTCATCCATTCAGACATCCATTAAGTTGTTAGGCTTTGCAAACAAAGACATAAGATGACCAAGTACATTTTGCTTTCAGCTAAACAACAAGCAATTTCTCAAATTGTGCAGCACAAACATTGCACAAGACACACTGATCTCAAAACATTATTTTTTGTCCGTTAGAAACACAAATTTAACTGGATCTCCTGATTTTCCTTTGACAATGCTATGCCTATATGCACTTGCTCCACTTCTGTACCCTTCTCACATGGCCTATATTTTCCTCTTATTCTCTATATGAGACAGATCTCTTAAAATTTACTTATGGCACCTCTTTGATTAAAACCTTTTAATGCCTTCCTTTTGCACTTAGAATAAATTTCAAGCTCTTCACCATAACTTGCAAGATCCTGAACGATTTAGGTCTTACCAGCCACCACAAACTCGTTGTGCATGCATAGTTCCTCCAATAAGAAGTTCAGCTCCTTTTCGCCTCTTCATTGTCTTCAAGTCAGCCCATTTTTTGCTCCTTACAGATGTTATACTTGCTGCTACCCATCCTTTACATGTGCTTTCTCCAACATTGTGTTCACCTAACACTATCCTGATTCGACTGTTAGCTCCAATACAATCTCTGCAGAGCGGCCCTTCTTTCACTCTAAAGCAAAGCTCTCAACTTCAGCTGTGTTGGCATTTGGGATCAAATCATTCATTGAGGGTCTATCTTGTGCCTCATATAATGCTCAGCAACACCCTCACCCTTTACTCGCTGAAGACCTTCAGTTGTTACTACTGAAAGAGCCCATGCATCCCTAGGTCTATTCTATCTTATAGACCCCTGGATGAGACACAGTAACACAACCATCCACTTTATCCTGCCTCCACTTTTTTCTGTTACATCATCCTGTTTTCTTACTTTCCAACATTTGGCATTATATGTAGTTATCCTTTTGTTTATTACTTGCTTTCTCTCTCTCTCTCAATAGAAACAATATTATGTATGGGAGATTTGGTATACTATCTAGACCCATGCCTGGCACATGGAGATGCCCAGTAAAAATGCATTAAATACATGCCAAATACAGTCAAAGAACCTTATTACAAAGCCAAGAGATCCCAGTGCTGGATAGGCTTCAGTAGAAAAGCAATGAACTAAACATTATCTCTGAGCTCTTGGCTTTTCCGTCTTGTGCAGATGACCAGTCATGAACTGTACATACTAAAAATTACAGCGCCTGTGACTAATATGGAGCCCTGGTGGCTTTGTGGTCATGCTTTTGGCTGTGATCCACAAGGTCAGCAGTTCAAAACCATCAGCCTCTCCTAAGGTGAAAGATGGAGATTTTTACTCTCACACACAGTGACAGTCTCAGAAATTCACAGGGATAGTCTGCCCTGTGCTATAATAGTTGCTATGGATCAGCATTGACTGGATGTAGTCAATTTGGTTCCATTTGGTATGGTTGACTACATAAAAGAAGCTTGGTGGTGCTGTTGAGTAAGCATCAGGCTGCTAACCCTGAGGTCACTAATTCAAATCCGCCAGCAGTTCCAGGGAAGAAACATGAGCCTTTTCTTGTCTTATAAAGATTTGCAAAGTTTTGAAAACCCTACAAAGGACTCCTATGAGACAGAATAGATGGAATTGTAGGGGGGTAAGATTGGCCTCAATTAGTACTGACACCTTTGTGGTATGTTTGGGTGGGAGCCATAGTCAGCAGTTCAAGCCCACTAATGGCTCTAAGGAAGGAAGAGGAGACTCCACTAATCCTTGAAGATTTGCCATCTTGGAAACCCAGAGGGGTAGTTGTAGATTTCCTATGTCACTGAGAATTAGGATTGACTTGATGGCAGTGAGGTTTTTAGTTTATTTGAGATGAACTGCATTGTAATTAGACATTTCTTCCTTTTTTTTTTTTGGTCCCCTTAAACCACTAACACTACTATTTAGATTGTAGGGATAAGAAATCTGAAGGATTTTATCTATTTATTTATTTTGACTTTTAAGTAGACATATATGTTTATACTATATATTTGTGCTCTCTCTCTCTCTCTCTCTCTCTCTATATATATATATATATATATATCAAGAAATGAAATCAGCAACCATATTCTATTAAACCTATGATATATAGTGGTTCTTTTTCTCCCTCTGTCCTCTTTCACCTCCTTCATGCTCCTGCCCTGGTCCTTAGCCTGCTCATGGTTTTTCCTTGTAAAAATGGGGATATGCAACCTTTACCTTCGTAAGATTGCTTAAATTTATTAAGCATAATATACTCTAGTTTTATCCATGTCTTTCAGCATTTAAGAGAGTTGTGATTGCTCTTTATTGATGTATAATATTCCATCATATGAATATTACAGAGCTTGTTTATCCATTCTTCTATAATTGGGGTTTGGGTTTGCTTCTTTGTTTTTTCTATTATGGGAATTGTTGCAGTAAGCATGAGTGTGCTTATGTCTGTGTAATAGTCTTGATTTTTTTAAGCATTTATATTCAATAGAGAGATGAGTGGATCATAAAGTACTTGTATTTGCGTTTGTTTAAGGAAGTGTGTTACTGATTTCCTTATTGTACACAGTAATATAAAAGCATTCTTGTCTCTCCACCTCCTCTGAAGAATTTATTTTTTCTGTTCTATTGAATTTTGCCAAACGCGTTGGATCTCAAACATTTCTTTTTACGATTGTTTTTGCCACCTGGATGTCATCTTTGGTAAACTTATTTATTTTGTGAAGTTGGTTTGGTGAGAAGTTCTAGTAGGGCTCTTGGGAAGCAATGAGTTGCTCGTCCTACAGTAGCTAGTTCAAAATGAGCAGCCACTCCAGGAAAAGAAGATGATGCTGTTTACTCCTGCAAAGATGTTCAATTCTGGAAACTGTATTTTCTGTCACTGTGAGTTAGAATTGAGTGGAAAGCAAAGAGTTTTAGTTTTTTTGGTTCTTTTCATTTTCTAGGCAATGTATCTTTATTCTAATTATTGCTCTTGTGTTTTTCTTCTTTTACTCAAATTTATGTTTGCTTCTGTAGCAATGGCCCACATATTCATTACTTATGTTATTCCATTGTATAAATCTTCCACAATGAGTCAGTTATTGATTCTATTTCAGTTGTTTCCTGGTGTAGAATGTTTCAAATAATACTGTTATGAATATTCACATCCATATATTTGTACATAATTGCATTCAGTTTTGTTGGGCTTATATTTTGGAGTGGAATTGCTGAGTCATTGGGTATGTATGTTCAGGTGTAATAGATACTGCCAAATAGTTTTCTAAAGTGGTTAATGGGATTTATGCTGCCACCAGCAATGCATGAATTTCACTTGTTCTAAAATGCTGTAATTTAGAATATCAGGGTATAAAAGAGTAGTAATGTTATCTTAAAGGAAACATTACTCAGTCTGTAATAATTTTATGTACACTTAACGTACATACTTGAGAGTTATAACAAAGCTGGTCGCTTCCTTTTGTGTAATTTTACCCTTGTGCCTACTTGAATCTACTTTAGACCAGATAATGATAGCAAGGATCTACTGAGTCTGGGAAATTCAAATTATCCCCAGAATATTGGGGATTTGGGAATAACATTCTCTGTCAATGTATAGTGCTCCTTTACTAACTCATAAAAATCATTGCTGTGTTATATGAAAAGTTTATGAGGTCACATGAATGCTTGTTTATTGTGCAAATGGTAAGAGCTGTGCATTTCAAGTTAAATAGAGGAACATTTCTGGCTATAAAGAAGTAGTTTAAGAAACCAAGAGAACTATAAATGGCCATCTGCTCTATTCTACATTTTTATTTGCTGAATTAACCCAGTGCAATATTTTAATGAATAATGGATTGGTATTCCATCTGGTCGTTAATTTTTTCACACTATAAAATAATCCATCACTTTTACTGAGTAAAACAATTTGCTCCTTTAAAAATATATATTTTAAAATTGATGCGGTGGGTGTTATTCAATTTTCCATTAATTTCAAGTATATTTTGGTGGTGGGACTACATCATTTCAGGTCATGGTGATGGGAAAAGAGTTTCAGTTCTTAGAAATTGTGAGAATACACATTGGTCATCCTATCTCTGTTTCATATTATATATATATAAATATACTCTTATTTTAAAAACAACCAATGAAAAACCCCGGCTTATGTATCATCAATGTTTATATATATATATATATATATATATATATATATATATATATATGCAAAATCTTATTTAAAAAACAACCAATGAAAAACCCTGGCTTATGTATCATCAATGGTTACAGAGATATAAAATTACATCAATAATAATATCTCTTGCAAAAAAGTATATAAGTAGCAATTATTATTTTTTAATTAAGAGATCATTTTTTTAGGGACTTTTACAACTCTTGTTTTAATCCATACATGGTTTGCGTCAGGCGAATTTGTACAAATGTTGCCTTCATTTTTTTCTAGACATTTACATTCTATTGAGCCCTTGTTAGCCTCTCCTCTTTTTACCCCTCCCACCCTCCCTCACTCTTATAGCCCCTCGATATATTATTATTTTCATATCACAGCAACCGTTGTCTCCCTTCTCCCATATTTTCTGTTGTTCTTCCTCCTGGATAGGGATGTATGGTAATGTGTTGGTCATTACAACCGGTTCCCCCCCAGTCCTTTCTTCTCCCCCCAGTCCTCCTAGTCCTCCAGCATAGCTATTGCCACACCTGTTCCTGTATTCTGTGTGTTGAGAGCACCCATCTCTTATCTATACCTGTGTATATGTTCCAGTCTAGTTTGAATAGAGAAGCAACACTGAGGTCATGGTAGTGGGGAATGATGAAGCCTTAAGGAACCAGAGGAATACAGTGTGTTTCACCGATGCTTTACTGTACCTTGGTTGACTCCTCCCTTCCCTGTGGCTCCTCTGTTGTGGGATTGTTTACTGTCTACAGATGGACTTTGGATCTCTGTTCCAACCCCCTTCATTCTCAACAATATGTTTTTGTTTGTTTGTTTGTTTGTTATGTGTCTTCTGATGCCTATTACCCAGTCCCAATGACTCCATGATCACACCAGTGGTGTGCTTCTTCCATGTTGACTTGTTGCTTCTCTGCTGAAAAGCAGATTATGTAACTAAATGCCTTTAAGACTCCAGATGCTATATCTTTTAATAGCCAGTGTGGCTATTGCTTGGTGGTCATATGCTTGATGTCAATTTCATGATTGGAAGTCTAAGGGTGGAGTCTAGCCTGTTAATCTGGAGATAGTCATTGAGTAGCCAGTGAGGCTTCTATGTGGACATGACTTTCTCCTAAGACTTCTGGGAAATCTCACAATATTTCCCTTGTGGAGATGAGAGGCCATCTCCCCAGTTGTTGGGAGTCAGTCCTCGAGATGATGAACTACGAACAAGACAAGATGTCAGCATCCCAGGAGCTGGAGGAGCCAGAGAAGAAGCCACATAGCTTACCCTGATGGAACCAGACCACAGAGAGACCACTGCCAGTGCTGAGATACTCCTACCACCAATAGATAACTGCTGATGGACTCTGGCCTTGGAAATGAGAAGCCATGGAGAGACCCTTGCCAGTGGTAGGACACCTTTATTGCATGTGCTTCGTGAGTTGGAAGGAGACTTTATAGACTGATATTAGACATGTGGGCTAACGTCTGACTTATGACTTTGAACTGGGCTTAGTTGGGATGCTTTCTCAATGTTCCATTTCTCTTTTATATAAACCTTTCCTTTATATTCATAAGTGTGTTTATCTAGTTTTCTAGTCTACCCGGACTATCACAGCAAGGCACCATTCGCCTTCTTCACCATATTTACTTCTGCACCTGTTTTAGCTTCAGCAATTGTGTTGGTACAGTGAACATCTCTGACTGCTGAATTGTTAGAACAAGATGTTCTTGTATTGAGGAAGGGTATGAGGAGAGGTCCATAGTCTGCCTACTACCTCAGTGTATTGTCATATAAATATATGTATGTAAGCCAGTACTTCTGTTTTTGTGGATTAATGTATTTAAATATGTACACCTCTATGTTTATTCCTCTATTTAATTCTTGGCTTCTTAGGTCCTTCCTCTGTTTCCGTTTACCTTCCTCCTGCCCTATTGTCACTATCCCATTATTTCTGCCTTGTGGTACCTCCTCTTAGTTAGTTTGCTGATGCTCTGACACTTCTCCCTCTCATCCCTATCTCCACCTTGTTATTGACTTTAATATCCTAGTTGTTCCCCTGTCTATAGCCCTGCCTGCTAACCCCGTGCTTCTCCCATCACTCTTACCCCTAGTTCTCCCCAGGACTGTTGGTTGCACTGCTTTCTCCTCAGTTACGCTTTCCATGCCATCATATATAGGTAGGCACACCGACTATGACCTAGCCCAAACTGATTTAGAAAAAAAAAAAGATTGAAAAGAGAAAAGGAGAAGAAGCAAGAAGAAAAAGAAAAAGGAGAAAAGAAAAAAACATAAAGAGAAGAAATATACAAAAACCCCAGGTCTGTTCACTGTGTTCAAGAGCTTCATGTGTGATCAAGAGCTGTCCCTAAAAAGGGGCTCCTTGGAATCTTCTTAGCTTTGCTGTGCTCCATCCCCGGGTCTACCGTGTTCCCGTCTTGCTTCAGCTTGCTGTGGGGGGTTCAGACTGCACTATCTCCTCACCAGAATTGTCCTCTGTCACAGTCTGCAGAAAACATGACATGAACTCTTGTTAGCCACCCAGTGCTTCCCGCAGGGACATCATCCTTGGGCCCTGGTGTGCCAGTGTGGGATCCAGCCTGGTTTGCTCTCCTCTTACTTCCTGGTGCGCTTCCATGTGGGTGTGTCATCCCGGCCCCTTTTCCCAACATGTAGTCTTAGTGTTGTTCTCTATCACACCTATTTCTGGGGAGGGAGGTCAGTTTGTCTCTGGTTAGGGTCAGCCCTTTAGCTCTCTCTTTTCACACATTCTTTGAGGTGGCCTTGTTGTCCTCATGGTTTGGTTCACCATGGTAGGGTCTGCATGTCAAATCCCAATTCTGTGGAGACAAAACCAGTACTCTCCCACTGGGTGGATTAGTGCCATGCTCCCTTCATTATCATCTGACTTTCACTCCTCCCCCCTTCTCTTTCCCCTTGTCCCCCTCTCTCCTTTTTCTGTGTTGGAACAACATGTACCTCCCGGGGTTTGGTCTAACCTCCTCCCAACTCCATATACCTCAGCCCAAATGTTGTGATATAGGTGGTTTCTCTTCTATACCAACGATGCTGATTATGTTTACTTCAGGGGACTCAAACTGTACTTCTCCTCTTGTGAGTGACTGATTTTGCTTAGCATGATTTTCTTCAACTCTTTCCATGAAAAGATATGTTCCATGTGCTCAACAGTGCTTTTCAGTGACACTCCATTGTGTGTGTATGTGCCAGAGTTTACTGATCCACTCATCTACTGAAGGAAATTTAGGTTGTTTCCAATTCTTTGCAATTGCAAATTGTACCTCAATGAACAGTAGAGCACACACAATTGGTCTTGGTTCATTTCTTACCTCTTCTGTATGTATGCCTGGTAGAGGAATACCTGGGTCATACTGTAGACCAATTTCCATATTTTAATGTATCACCAGATTGTTTTCTACAGTTGCTGTACATATATATCTACAAGACCACCAAACAATGTAGGAGAGGTCCTATCTCACTACACCCCCTCCAACATTTGATTTTCAGATTTGGGCTAGTCCAAAAGGTGTTAGATGGTATCTCCCGGTTGTTTTGATCTGCATTCATCTGATGGTTAATGATCAACAGCATTACCTGATATGTTTATTGGCCATATGAATATCCTCCCTTATGAAACTTCTCTTCAGTGCTTTCATGACTTCTCAAGGGGCTAGTGGTTTTCCTCTTTTTGCAGGAAAGGAGGGTATTGTAGATTTTTGTAATAATCCCTTTGTCTGTTGTGTCATTGCTAAAAATCCTTTTCCAGTCTGTAGATTGCCTTGTTACCCTCTTGGTAATATATTTTGATACACACAGGTGTTTCCTCCTCAGTAAATCCCACTTGTTGATTTCTGTGTGTACCTTCCCCTATTTCAGTTAGCCTTTCTATTCCCTGGGTCAAGGTTCTTAGATTTATCCCAATTCCTTCACTAATGATTCTGATTGCTTGGGATTTTACTTTTAGGTTCTTGATTCACCTTGCATTTGTTTTCATGCATGGGGTGAAGTAGACATCTTGCTTCATTTTTCTACATGTAAATTTCCATTGTTTCCAGCACCACTTGTTAACTAGGTTAAAGCTCTCCCACTTGATGCTTTTGGGGTCCTTGTCAAAGATCAATTGTCAATATGCTGATGGTTTTATTTCTGGGTTTTCCATTCCTTTCCCTGGGTCTGACTTTCTGTCGTTGTGCCAGTACCATGCTGTTTTGACCACTGTAGCTGTGTAGTATGTGTTAAAGTCAGATAAAGTGAGTGCTCCAACTGTATCCTTCTTCTTGAGGAATTCTCTGCTAATTCTGGGCTTCTTCCCTTTTCATATGAAATTGTTGGTTGGTTTTTTCCAATTATTTGAAGAAGGTTGTTGGTACTTGAATCAGGATAACATTAAACTTATTAAGTGCCCTGGGTCAGATAGGTATATTTACTATATTGAGTGTTCTGATGCATGAGTATAGAATATTCCATTTGTGGAGTAGGGTCTTGTAGGTTTCTTTTTATATGTCTTTTTTTTGGTTAAATAAATCCATAGATATTTCAATTTTTTCTTGGCTATTGTGAAGAGAACTGTCTTCTTGATCTTCTCTTCTATGGTCTTGTATGTATATAGCAAACCAATCAACTTCTGCATTTTTTATCTTGTGTCCTGCCCTTCTTCCATATTCCACTCTCACTCTTAAGCTTTGGAGATTTTCAATGTACATAATCATATCATCTGCAAATAATGATAATTTTCCCTTCTCTCCTTCCAGGTGGACAAATTTGTTGTCCTTCCAACAACAAATTTGTTGTTTTATGTTGTTAGCTAGGATCTATATTATGATAGTGAATAGAAGTGGGGATAAGGGACATCCTTGTTTCATCCTTGTGTCCCCTTTTTCAGTGGGATGGAGTTAGTCTTTTCTCCATTGACTATGATGCTAGCTGTTGGCTTTTTGTTTTTAGCTTGCATTAATTTAAGGAATTGACCTTCCACTCTTATCCTCTTGAGCATATTAATTAGGAATGGATATTGGATGTTGTTAAATGTTTTTTCTGTGTCTATAGATATCACCTTGTAATTCTTACACTTTTTTCTTATCAATATGGTATATAATATTGATGAATTTTCGTACGGTAAACTATCCCTGAATCCCTGGAATGAATCTTACCTGATCCTGGTGGATAATACGTTTTATATTAGCCATGATTTTGCTAAAGATTTTTGCTTCTATGTTCATTAGAGATACCAGTCTATAGTTCTCTATTCCTGTGGGGTTCTTTGATCCCATGTGGGGATCAAAATTATACTGGCTTCATAAAATGAGTTTGGGAGTTTGCCTAGAAAACTATGCTCTGGATTACTTTGTGGAGGATTGAGGTCAGCTCTTCCCTGAATGCTATGTAGAATTCTCCTGTGCAGCCATCTGGTCCAGGAACTTTTTTTGTCGGTAGATTCTTGATAACCATATCCATTTGTTCTTTCTCTATGGGTTTGTTTAGGTTCTTGAACTCTATCTGGGATAGAGTCTTGGAAAGGATGGCCTTTCCAAGTATTTGTCCATATCTTCCACATTGTTGAATCCATTAGATACAGACTTTCATGACACTTTGTGATTATATTTTTAATTCTCATTAGGGTCTGTTGTGATTACCCTTGTTTCATTCCTCATTCTGGCTATTGTTGTTTGCTTTTTCCTTTCTTTGGTTAGGTTTGCCTAACCAAAGAATTCTGTCAATTCTGTTGATTCTTTCCAAGAACCACCTTTTCCCTGCATTGTTTGTTTGTCTTCCCAGTGGTTCAACTAACCCCTGATTTTTATTATTTCTTTCCTTTTGCTACTGGAGGGATTGTTCTGTTGACTCTGTTCTAGTTGCTGGAAGTTTTGTGAGAATGTATCCATCATAAGTATCTGTTCCTTTTTCTCTTATTGCTATCAAGATACCTCTGATGACTGCTTTCTCTTAGCTCATAAGTTTGTTGTTTGTTTTGTACTCCATAAGTTTTGATGTATTGTATTCTCCTTTTCAATAACTTCCAAAAACTTTGTGATCTCTTTAATCTGAGTCAGTACCCACTCATGGTACAGAAGATAATTATTCATCCTCCAATTGTTTTCCCTTGTTTTTTCTGGTTATTCTTTTATTGATCTCCAACTTTATGGGGTGATGAGCTGAGAAGGATGTCTGTGTAACGTCTATGTGTTTTAATTTACTCAGATTTGACTTGTGTCCTATCATGTGGTCTATTTTCAAAACTGAGCCATGTATGCTAGAGAAGAACATAAATTTTTTGTATTTGGATGGAAAGCTCTAAATATGTTTATCAGATTTAGTTGCCTAATTGTAATGTTTAGCTCTATACTCTTTTTGCTGAGTAACCTTTCCAATGATCTTTTTCTGAAAGTGGTGTATTAAGGTCACCTAATATAATTGTTGAAACTGCAATGTCTTTTTCCATCTTTTGAGTAGTTGACAAATTTCACCAATCTCTCATTTAACACATATATATTTATTACACTCACTGGTTCCTGGTAAAGGGATGCTTTGAGCATTATCTAGTGTCCTTTCTTATCTCTTTTTTATAGTTTGAACCTTGAGCTCAGTTTTGTCTGAGATTAGGATTGTGACTCCTGTTCTCTTTAAGTTGCTGTTTCCCTGGTATATCTTCCACCAGTCTTTTATTTTTGCCTGAGAAGATAAGATATGTTTCCTGCAGGCATCCACAAGCCTTTTATTTAATGTGGGAGTTAAGGCCATTGACATGCAGAGCTATTATAACAATTGGCAGATTCATTGCTGTCATATCATGCTTTCGGTTTTTGGTGTTTACCTATCATCTTTCTTATCATTGTGCTGTGTCTTTGTTGGAGGCTTCTCTATTGTCTTCTTTTCCCACTGAGACCATGTTATCTTGGTGTTTGTTTTGGGCTCATTGGCTTCTGGTTGGAGTTGGGTCATATGATGTTTGCTGAGATCTGCCTGATTGTCTTTAAGGTCATTGATAAGGTTTTTAGCCTCCTCTAATCTGTTTTTAAGATCTGCTATCATGTGTGCAACTTCTGTTACTTAATTGATTAGCACTTGTATTACCCTTTGGTGCATGGACTTCATCCCCTCTATTGTCGACCTCATCCCTACTATCATGGGCTTCATCTGCTTTATCATTGCATCCTTACTCTGTGTAGCTTCTCAAATTGCCTGTGCTACTCCAAGCAGCCTTCTGAAAATTTCTTTTTGTGGCAGATCCACATCAGATTCTTGAATGAGCATTGTTATATCTTTCTTGTTTTCTTGCTGGGAGTGATATAGTATTCCATTGTTTATGTTATGATTTCAAAGAGCTGGGTGCCATATTTCTGGGAGACTTAGAGATCCTGCATTCTTTCTCTGTGTGAATGGCAACATTTCAAGGGCTACCTGTCACTTACTATGGAGGTGGGCTGGACTGTTGTGTAGCCAGGTGTTGCTGTGACTAAGTGGTCAACAGTGATGAGAGGTTGCGAGCACTGAACAGCTCTGGGGAACCTCATTTTGACTGGTGGGTAGCTCCACATACAATGATAGGGCAGTAGGGGGTCAATGAGTGGGCTGTGGATCCATTGGGGTTCAGCATGATAGGCCAGTATGAGCTGGGAAATCCCCAGAACCAGGTGGCTGGTCCTCCTGGGTTTTGGAGCTAGTCTAGATTTAGGAAAGGATGCCATCTTCAGGGATGCACTCTCCACTGCTTTACTTACTGCTTCTGCTGGAATTGACCAGGAGAGTGATGATCCATGAGCTGGAAGAGATCCTGGCTGTGCCTATCCATAGTCCTGGGGGGCTGGGCACTTTCCTGGTGGGATGCAGGGACCTTGTCTGGCAGAGTTCTGGTCTGCCACTATCTCCAGCTCCAGCCTAGTTGGCACAGGCATTGAGCCTTGAAGGACTGGTTCACCAATGTTCTGCATCTCCAGCCACTTGGAAGGCCTTCAAGGTTAGGCTGGAAGGGAGGGGAGGGCTAGAAGACACAATGTGAAGAAAATGGTGGGAGGGAAGTGCTAGTGCCACACTGTGTAGACAGGGAGAGGCCAGGACTATGATGAACTCAGGTGCCCTGGAAGTGGCAGGCACTATGCCCCATTGACATGGCAGACACAATTGCACAGGGGTGGAGGTGACCCAGCTACTGGTGTTGGTGCTGGGTGCCCCCAGCCTCAGGTGATCAAATTTGCTTTGGGTAGACCCTGGGGCCCTGGGTGGCTACCAGGGAGGACCAGAGTCTGTAGGCAGAATCATAGCCCAGCCCTGTGGAGAGAAGGGAACCATGGGAGAAGGGTGCAGCTCCCCAGCGTGGGAGCTGCAAGTGACCAGTTGCTATGTGGTGGTCAGGCCATGGCTTTGGGAAGGTCAGCACCATAGCTATCCAGTTCCTGGGGTGGCGACCAGGCCGGTAGATGGGAGGAGCATTGGCAGGTAGTGAACAAGGTATGCAAAGTCTCACAGCTGGCAGGAAATCCCTAGTATATGGACCCAGATCTCTGGGGCTTAGAATAAAACAGATGCAGGGCAGGGCCACCCTGTGGACAGGGAGACCCCACCCCCACCCCTGGTCTTTTTGAGGATCTTTCTACTTATCAGCGCACTGTCACTTGACCTCCTGGTTACCAAACTCACCAGAACTCCCAGATGGGCTATGTACCAGAGCCCCATCTTGAAACTCCTCCTAGAATAAATTATTTTTAAATAATGTTAAGCATATGTCATTATCAGAAATGAGTTTATGGCATTCTATATTAGGTGATCTGACGCTAAAGCATATTTGTGTGTGAGAGTGTTTGCATACAGATATATGCTTTTCTGGTGCATATTTAAAATAAAATTTCATTTAAGCATTACCCTTTTTACTTTGTTTTACTTCTGTCTTCTTTATCTTAAGTTGGCATCACACATCATATGCCTGCAGGCCATTTAAGGTTCATATGTCTGAGAGCAGATGTCAGTTTAATGGTATCTTTTATGCCTGCTATGCTACTTCCACAAGTAGACTCCTTGTGAAAGGGAATTTGGCTAGAGGATCCAAGTTAACATTTGGACATGATAAGAGGGGTAAGAGGAGGAAAACAGAGATGGGATTCTAAAATATCCCATTGTTGATGGATTAAATGTTTTTATCATTTAGCAAACATTTTCTCTTCTAGTGCTTCTTTAGCTCAGTTTATTTTATATAATTTAGCAGCCAACCTTTAAAAGCTGACACTTCAGCCCTCAGGTTTGGAATCCTAGGGGCATCTTACCTATCAGTAGAGATAGATCATTTCCTTCAAAGATAAGTCATATGTTTATACCTAGAATGGAGAATCATTAGTAATAACGTGTGTTTGGATTACAGGCACCTACAATGCATTGTTATTACTTGACATTGATGAATATTTCTTAAATTTATTAAATCATTTTATTGGGGGCTCATACAACACTTATCACCAACTACACATACTTCCATTGTGTCAACCATTTTTGTACATTTGTTTCACTCATCATTCTCAAAACACTTGCTTTCTAATTGAGCCCCTGGTATCCACTTCTCATTTTACCCCTTCTTCTCCTGAACTCCTCCCCCCCCCCACGAACTCTTAATAACCTATAAATTATTATTATTTTGCCATAGCTTAAACCATTCAACATCTCACTTCACTCACTTTTCTGCTATCCGTTCCCCAGGAAGGAGGTTATATGTAGATGCTTGCAATCTGTTCTTCCTTTCTACCTCACCTTCCCTCTAGCCTTCCATAATCACAGTTCTCACCACTGGTCCTAAGGGGTTCTTCTGTCTTGGGTTCCCTGTGTTTCCAGTTTCTATCTGTACCAGTGTACATCCTCTGGTCCAGCTGAATTTGTAAGGTAGAATTGGGATCATGATAGTGGGGGTTGGGGGGGGGGTTGGGGGGAGAGGAATAGGCATTTAGAAACTAGAGGAACACTGCATGTTTCATCATTGCTGCATTGCACCCTGACTGGCAACTAGACATTCCCGCACAGAACATTTTTTAAAAATCATATTATTGGGGGCTCAAACAACTCTTATCACAATCCACACATACATCTATTGTATGTCAAGCACAGTTGTACATTTATTGCCCTCATCATTCTCAAAACATTTGCTTTCTATTTAAGCCCTTGATATCAGTTCCTCATTTTTCCCTCCCTCCCTGCTCTCTCCTCCCTCATGAACCCTTGATAATTTATAACTTGTTATTTTGTCATATCTTATATTGTCTTCACCTACTTTCCTGTTGTCTGTGCCCCAGGGAGGAGGTTATATGTAGAACCTTTTCATTGGTTTCCCCTTTCTTCCTCTTTCCTCCACCCTCCAGTATCGCCACTCTCACCACTGGTCCTAAAGGGATCTCCTGTCCTGGATTCCCTGTGTTTCCAGTTCCAATCTGTACCACTGTACATCCTCTAGTTTAGCCAGATCTGTAAGGTAGATTTGGGATCATGATAGTGGAGGTAGAGGAAGCATTTAAGAGCTGGAGGAAAGTTATATGTTTCCTCACTGCTGCACTGCACCCTCACTGGCTTGTTTCCTCCCTGTGACACTTTTAAAAGGGGGATGTCCAATTGCCTACAGATGGACTTTGGGTCCCCAGTCTGCACTTCCCCTCATTTACAATGGTATGGTTTTTGTTCTTTGATACATAATACCTGATTCCTTCAACACCTGTGGTCACACAGACTAGTGTGCTTCTTGCATGTGGGATTTGTTGTTTGGAAGCTGGATGGCCACTTGCTTACCTTCAAGCCTTTAAGCATCTGGGGATGCTGTATCTTTTGATAGCCAGACACCTTCAGCTTTCTTCACCACACCTGCTTATACACACATTTGTCTTCAGAAATCACCAGAAGCAAGCTTGGAACAGATTCTCCCACAGAGCCCCTGGAGGGAATCAACCTGGCCAGCACCCTCATTTTGAAATGGAAATTCCCAGAACTCTGAGACATAACATTTCTGGTCCTATAAGTTATCTAACGTGTGATATTAGTCAAGGCAGCCTTAGGAAAGACTTCCTAGTGTTTCTCTTAGCACTGTATCTCTGATCAACAACAAAGTGCAGAGCACATGGGGCACCTAGGAGGAATTTGGAAAATAGGTAATAAAATAAAATAATGACTCTGCACATGGATTCTGGTGTCAGTCTGAATTTAAATCCCAGCTTGTCCAGTTCATGGTTCCTGTGGTCTTGGGGAAAATTAATTAATCTTGCTAAGTTTGCATTTGTGAATATGATTTTACACTTAGCTACCTCTCGGGGTTCTTGTAAAAATGAAGATTTTTACATAAAATCCCCCCTTTGGTTTCTGATAATGAGACCTGGTGTGGTAGTGGTTATGTGTCAAGTTGCTATGCATCACCACTGACTAAATGGCAGTGATTTTTCCCTGTTCTTCCTAGAGTTGTTACTCAATAAATGGTAAATATTTCATTTGGTGAAATCTGCCCCAGCTATTCGTGTAGTGAGGATTATGTAGGAATGTAATAAATTCAAGAGTGTTTCTGAAGCCATATGTGTATTTCCAGTTGTCAGTTCCTACCAGTGTAGAAACTGGTTTTGTTCTGCTACCTAATCAATCAATTGGTAGTTAATTTACAACTTAACATTGGAGTCTTCCTTTGTTTTTTCTAATTTGTATGCTTTGATATTCAGATTGGAAAAAAAATAGTACCAGCAGTTTTAAATCCATCAGAGTAAAATATGCTTATCAAAACCATAAGGAATGTTCGATTATGCAATCAGTTCCAATGAAAAGGCTTGTGTTGATTACGATGTTAATTAGAATGCTTTCTACTCTATTGAAATGTTCTATACAATCAATATTGTATTTCCTCATGTTTCAAAGAGCACAATTTATAGTCTTCTGGAATAAAGGAGACAGTACAAAACAGTTGCTTTATTTGGTTCTCCAGAGAGGCTGAGAGCAGGGCCAAAAAGAAAGAAATAGAATAAAAAAATATTAAAGTATATTTTCTGAGTTATGTAAAGAAAGTTTCATAGGAAAGTTGGAATGTTGAGGTAACTGTTAAAAGATTAAGGATATATTTTATAAGCATAAAAGTTTTCATGCTTTTCTGCAAAAAGAACGCTAAAGGCAATGTAATCTAAATGTGCAAGTTTAGTGAATGGCCTTGGTCAAGCAACTAGAAGAGAAAGAGCATGGACAAAAAGGATGGAAGAGCATCATCAGTCAGAAGCTTGACCAGAACACCAAAGATTCTGAAGTTCCTAAAGTAGACAGGGGTACATGTAGGATTTCCGAGGAGGGGAATGGTGGTTCAACTTCTTTGAGGAATAGCAGCTACAAGGATGGAAGCGATCATGTGGATGGAGACTGGAAGGCAGTTTTGAAGAAACGGCATAGTTTGAATGACCAGGAGGATGTTACTGATGCAAGTAACTGAAATCCAGGAGAAGTGCTGCCTTGGGCCCTGAGAGCAACATTTCACCTGTGTGACCATGCCTTTTGTATATGCTATTGTCCCCCAAGATTCCTCCCTTGACTTTCCATGAGGCAAAGGGCCCTTCATTCTCGGGGACTGTATTTGACTGTATCTTCCCAACTTTCATTTGTTGGTATGTTGTAAAGTTGAGTGATTGGCTCTCCTAAGTTTCATTTCCGTACCAATTCCAAGTCTCATGGCATGAGATAAATGTATCTCACGTTTAACTCTAGCTGCAAGCTCTTCAACTCATCCCACACTCTTGCATCCAACTGCTTACTTGGCTTCTCCATTTGCGTGTCTCACAGACATCTCAGCTTTAAAGTGTTCACAATCAAATTCGTGGTTAACACTTTAAATGTAATTTTCCTCTAGTTTCACACACCATGTTTCATAATCACTCCATTTTTACAGAGGCTTGGACTCAAACCTTGAAGTCATCTAGGGTTTCGAACTCTCACCCACCATCCATCAATCATGAAATTCTGTTAAACTTGGCCACTTCATAAATTTCATTAATATCTAGTCCAAGGTGGAGATTTTTACCTAGAATCTTTATGCCTACTGGTAGTCCTGATTTCCATCTAGATTTTATCCTTTGGAATTGCTACAAAGCAGCTGAAAAGCCTAATCACAAGGTGATTCGTCT
Organism: Nesogale talazaci; assembly: GCA_004026705.1. Lineage (NCBI taxonomy): Eukaryota > Metazoa > Chordata > Mammalia > Afrosoricida > Tenrecidae > Nesogale > Nesogale talazaci. The sequence continues at coordinate 622,792 of PVJH01000026.1, read as the reverse complement.
TTACAACTGAAACCCCGCCTTCTACTCTTCTTGTGACTTAGTGCTTCAGCTACTCTGGTCCTTTGCTGTACCTTGAACATGGGCAGCTCCATTCTTTTTCAAAGCCTTCCCACTCATTGTGCTCTTTTTGTAATGCTTCTGCAAAGAAAAGTAACTCGATTCTAGACTGTGCTCGAAAGCCACACTCTTGGCGAGACCTTCTCTTTTCAGTTCATACACAATAGTAATTACCCCCATCTCATATTTCCTTATACCTCTTCTAGACATGCGTGCCTACATGTGACCTCTAGTAAAAAGTGTCTTTCTTCTTTGGGTGGAATTCAAGCACCTAGAAATTGTATTTGTTTCATATGTATACATTGTAATACGGGAAAGCTTTTAAGGACCTTACAATCATTCATTCATTTAGCAACTCGATGAGTACAGGTATTATGATGGCATTTTATAGACTAGGGAATTGAAGCACAGAAAGGTGAACACATTTTCACTGCTGATATGTGATAGGATTGGGACTAGCACCCAGACCTATTCATCATCTGTAGGGATTCTATTCTGTTTATTTCTCTGCTGCTTTTCCAGCATCTAGAATGCTGACTAGCTCAGTACTTAATACACGAGTAAAATTTAGATATACTAATTTCAGACTAGTCTGGTAATACAAGGTCTCTTTCCAATGTCCAGAAACAAACAGAAATATAAAAGGGTAAAATCAGAAACTTTGCTTTTACGCAATCACCATTTATTATTATTTTTGACATCACTTAATATTCCCTTTTATAGTTCTGATTTTTTAAAATCTGCCTGCATGATTCTATTTTCTATTAAAAAAGCTATTATTTTAAGCTCAGTAGTAAATACTAAATATTAAATACTTGACTGCTTTCTTATGGTCATGTGCTAAGTATAGCAAATTAGTCTAAAGAAACTTGTGTATAGAAATTTCCTCTTTTAGTTGCACTGTGGGAAATAGTCAATAAAATCATATTTGATTAGGAGAGATAACTACATCAAAGTGAGGAACTTATATTGGTCCTGTGTTAAGATATTAGTGTAAAAACATGTAAGTTATTTCTACACCCAAGTTATTTCATAGTTCAGTGGCAGGGTGGCCTTGTAAATATGTGTGAAAGTTGTTACTAGGGTAGTAGAAGACACATTGAATCATCCATTCAGAGAGAACAGTAAAGAGGGAAAGCCTACAGGAAAGTGTTTTGTGGGAGAGGTGATTTTACTTATCTCTGGAGACTACTGAGCATTTACAAGACTCATGCAGGATTGGCATAAAACAGTGGCAGGGATGTACTTGACAATAGTGGACAGGTGTCTTTCTGAATAGAGGAAGCAGCATTACAACAGATACTCCCAATGCTGTGAGTTTTTACACAAGCTGGTCTTCCATGGAGGGAAAAAAAGCAGTCCATTAATTTGTGAAAATCCAATTTCTTATTAGCTCTGTAAATTACTGTTGAAAGCTGAGAACTGCAAATTTATAAAAATTGCTGACAGAAAATAAGTTGACTATTTTCTGATAGGCATTTTAAAATGTCTTTCTTTTCAATTATGAAAATGTGAAATTATAGTTTTACTTAACTTCATTCTCTAAGACTTGTCACCTTGGTACACTTTTTGGAAAGTCATCGAATGTTTAAAATTGTTTGTCGAAATTTGCTCTGATACATTTTTATAGGAACATCATTCTTAACATTTTTATAACATACCTTTAAAATTTAACCAATTACTTTGTCAGTAGGAACAATTTGGCATAAATGCTTTGTGGTTTTCCATATATCTTTGACAAACTATATATTTTTTTCTTGAAAAAATTGTCATGAAGCAACACATATTAAGTTTTATGATCATGAATAATTTTTGCATTTTTTTCATTCTTATGCGCTGCAAAATGAATCGCTATAACAGGTAATGTTACCTACTTTATATCAGTTGACCCTACTTTATCACAACATTTCTGTGATGTAGCAACGTAGCCAGATCTGTAATGTGTTCAGAAAGCTATTCACAGTGTACAGTTTCACAGAAACTGCCCAACGATGTGCAAGACTAGTGTGCTCAAAGGTCTAATGAACTCTACACACATGGGCAGTGAGTCATGTGACCAGGGGTTCAGTCATCTTTGGCCCTTTCCTCATTTGGATGTAGACCCAGGGCAAGTCAGTCAAGCTGTCAGGATCTAAACAGTTTCACATAAAAACGAATCGGAAGAGAATAGCCTGAATCGCTTTCAAGGCCCTATCTAGTTCAAAGTTCTGAGACTTGATATGAACTCAAACATAAGCAAAGTACAAAAGTTGGAACCATTAAAAGAGTCCATCAGATTATTTTTGTATATCTTTAACAATTTTAAGAGACAATTATAAAAATAAAATTTAGTTATTGTTCATTAATGGAAATGCAGTTTCATTGGCTGTATCTGTATATGTGGGTTTAAATTTCTTTTTATTTACTGTTTTCTTCCTATGAAATTTTGAATGAAACTAAATTTATGGATGCCATTTTTAGAAAACCAGAATGGTAAGCAAATGGTGATATTCTAGAAATACATATTGATTTTCATATGTGATCACTTGATTGTAAAAGCACCTCTCCCACTTGATATTCCTAAAAACTATTTGTTAATTTCTTCTAGACCACTGGTCTGAGAGTATCAACAAACAAATAAACAAGAAAAAAAAGCCTCAAGCCAGCTGCTCTGAAGTTAATTCTGACTCACAGCAACCCCATCAGTTCTATATGGTTTTCGACAGAATTGTCAGAAGTAGAAAACCTTCAAGGTGCCTCTGGATTATCTCCCCCCTCCACCATTTTGGTTAGCAGCCTTTTATACCACCCAGGGATTCCTGATACGTAGTGGGTATCAGTTCATTCTTGTTGAATAAGTGAATAGCCCCAAAGGCTTCCAAGAAAGGACAAATACGCAGGATGCAAATACATAATTACCAAATAATTTATGAGTTATGAGTGACATAAAGTGCCCATCTTTTCTATCTGTAAATGTTTTCAGTAGACTGAGGATTCAGAGTGAGTTGAAGTCTTCAGAATCTTAATATACTTAATGTTGGCATCTTAAAACTAATTTATGGATGTGGTTTCTGTTGTATGCCACAAAGATAATTTTCCTACAATAATTTCATAGGCACCATTGAATTGTTATACTACAATAAAAGTCCATCATTATTATATTACATCAGACTTAAATACAGAATGAAGTCTTTACACTATTGTAGAATGCATTTAAATACCTTGATTAAACCACACTACCTCAATTTCAAATGACATTTCATACTGCTAGCCTGCTGTAAGCTTTGTGGTTTAATTTGGTTTTTACCCTAGATGGTAAATTCTTTTCCTCTACCTTTCCTAACCTCTAGTCTGTTATCCGAGTTTTCTTTCATTAAAAAAAAGATATGTATATGAGTTTGCAAAAAAGTCATATTTTGACTAATAAGCAACATCTTGATAAGCAGAGAGGATAGTGTAGTTGCCACGAATTTGCATTTATTTGATCCACAATAAATGCTCAAAAAAGTAGCAGCCAATAACTCAAGAGGTAGTTTGTTTACATTGGGCAAATCTGCTGCAAACAACCACTTTAAGATGACAGGGAACAAAGATAGCACCTTGAAAACTAATGGGTGCCTGATTAAAGTGGTGGTGTTTTGATTTGTATGTGAATCAGCTCACACAGCATTTTAAGAATCAACCTGTATTCTCACATCATTTTTAACTAAAATTTGTTCCTTCTCAGTATTTTTGCTTCTTGCTTTTATTAATGGAGCCCAGAATTTTCATGAAAGGTTAAGATTTAACTCTAGTTTAGTTGAATTGGTAAAAGTAAATCTGAAGCACAGTTGGCCACTTATTATTTAAGAACATGGCTTGATTCCCAAGACCATTATGCAAATATTGGTACTATGAGAAAGTGGATGGTGACTACATCAGATCACAAAATGGGAGATGGCTACATATTACATAAATGTCAAATATCATGATTGCATAACCACAAAATTATATCACTACATAACTTCCAAACCACTCAGAATCCTAGTCCAACCTAATTGACACATAAGTTGAATCATCACAACCAGTATTTCTATCACCTTACGCATGGTATTCATCAGTTCCAGATATTGCTAATTCATCAAATAGTAGAATCTTTACTATCCTCGTAAATGTGGAATGTCAGATATTAAGATAGCTCATAAGTGAGGAATAGATGTATTGAGATGGTGCTTGAGGAAGACAGAGAATTCTAGATTTTAGTCTGTTAGTCTTGGTAGGTGGTGGTGAAAGAATAGTCAAAGACCAGCAGCATCAGCATCTACAAGACCTTATGAATGAGAAATTATGGGGGTGGAGCCTGAGTAATCTATAGTTTCAAATGGCTTCCACATAATTCTGACATACACTGAAATTTCAAAACCAGGATTATTCTTCCTTTGATCTGAGGATTCCCTGGGGATTACAATATCAGAAAAGTCCAGGCAGAACTACTTAACAACACAAACATCAATTAATTCAAGAGAAAACTCAGCAGTATCCATACCTTTCCATGTAAGAAAACTTGAGTTCAAATTCTAATCAGATTTGTAATTCACTTTTCCAACCCCACCTCCTCTTATGTTTCGTGATGCATAACCTGCTGGGCGCTGTCAGCGTCAGTGATGACAGATGAGACCCAAGCACGGCGAGAGCTCTTTTCTGTAAAAACCAAGTGTGGCTGAACTGAACCCCATCTATGATCCTCCCGGTGCTGCTCTGTAGTATTGTGCTCCACAATGTTTTGAAGACTGATTTTTCAGAAGTTGATCATGAGGCTATTCTTTCAAGGCACCTTTGTTTTTTGAATTATATTTTTATTGGAATATGAAAATAAGGACAAATCAGCAATTTGAAACTACCATTCTCTCCAGGTGAAGAAGATGGGGTTTTCTATTCCCTTAGGAAGAATCGAAAATGACTTAATTGCTGTGAGTTTGGTCTTTTGGGAACAGGAACAGTTATAAAATAACAAACAAAAGTCTGAACAACAATGACTAGACAAAACATTGGAATGGTTCCATCAAAAAGAAAGCAGAAAATATTAAAAATGGACACAACTTGAACTGTTAATGTTTTGCTTAGTTATTGAATGGCTTAGCCTCTGGTGAAGTAGGGAAAGTGAGAGAAATCTCGATGCGATGGATTGATATTATCACCCTAACAATGACCTCAAAATATCATCGTTCTCTAATGCTGATGTAACAGAAAAACACAAGTGTATAGTTTTTTTGAGAAAAATAGTTTCTCAAAATTCGGCAGGCTTGAAGTCTAAACTCTAGGAGAAATTCCCTGTTCTTTCAACCTCTGGGGAAGGGAGTGGGGGGCAGTTGCCTAGTGTCTTTAAATCAGTTTCCCCCAGATGTAGAAGGCTCCCAAGATAAGGATCTCTAGCCCAAAGGAGCGCTCTACTCATGATTTTCTTCCTTGGTGCTGTTGGGTCTCTCTTTTTATGCCTGTTTCCCTCTTCTTTATCTGGTGTAAGATCAATGTGATGCAGGTATACCACCTGGGAAACTCTCCTCCCATCTGATCAGAGCTGTGCCCTTACTACAGGGATTGCATCCCACTCTAGTCCCTTTGGACTTAATTGCCAGATCTCAACAGACTGGCCTTTAATCCTGTCTCATTAACATCACAGAGGTCAAGATTTACAACACATAAGATAATCACATCTGATTACAGTACAGAGGACAATTATGCAAGATTGGAATTCATGGCTTTGTCAAGTTAACACATATCAACACAAAAATTAAAGTCATGACATACTCTTGATTTTGAGGATGGCACTGAACCAGACAGCATTTGGTTCTATTGTGCATTTGACCACCATGAGTTGCATCTGATTTGAAGGTCTCTAGTTACCCTAACAGGAACCCAGCTGGTGATGAGCAGGGCTGTGACACTCAAGGTCTGTGCTTCAAAACCACCAGAGGCTCTGAGGAAGAATGACAGGACTTTCTACTCTCATAAAGAGTTGTCTCAGAAACCCACAGACCTACCTGGTCTTGTAGGGTCACCATGAAGTGCAATTGACTTGATGGCAGAGAGGTGTTTTGTTGTGAGAGCAATGATAACAGTAATGAAGTTTAAGCTTTGTGGTTCTCACTTGCACAGATCCTTCTATATCATATTAAACTTTAAACTTTGTTTGCTCAATGTGTGGGTTCTTTTTTCTCAAGAATGTAGCGACTGGGTAAATAGGGCAGGGTAGAACTGTCCTTGTGGGTCTTCTGAGAGTAGAATTCTCTACAGGAATACAAAATCTCATATTTCTCCTCTGAGTGGCTGGTGGTTTCAAACTGCTGAGCTTTCGGTTAGCAGCCCAACACACAACCAGTGTGTCCCAGAAGAAGTCTGTAAGTTTTAAAAGCACAGTGTTGTTGAATGGATTCAGAATCATAGTTCTCTTTAGGACAGAGGGAAACTGCTTCAGTAGTTTTCCCAGGCTGCCATCTTTATGGAAGCAGATTGCCTTATCTTTCTACTGTAGAACAGCTTGTGGGTTTGAACTACTGACCTTTCAGTCATTATCCCTAGACTTAACTACTGTATTTTTTGGACCATAAGACACACTTCCCCCCTCCCAAAAGTAGGGGGAAATTGAGGGTGCATCTTATGGTTCCAAGATGTGGTAGCCCAGAACATTTTATTATACTGGTACTATTTGGTTCAAAATATTTTTTCTTGTTTTCCTGCTCAAAACCTGATTGTGTCTTATGGTCACCTGTGTCTTATGGTCCGAAAAATACAGTACTGTGCCACCAGGCATTCTTGCATAAGCTTTCAGCTCTAGAAAAAATGTATGCCACCCTGGACAAGCACAACGCCATGGAAGAAACTTAATATGTGTTCACTCTTCCTGTCACTTTTGCCACCGACATTTAAAACCTCTGTTACATTCTGGAGTGATTTACCAACATAGCCCATAGTGCATAAGCCGGGAGATGTAAGTTTATGGGTCTCAGTGAAATTGAAATGTTTAGAGGAAGCAAAATCTTAGGGGCCTAGGGGTGCAATGCCACCCCTCTCAGGAAGCTCCAGACCTCTCTGTCAGATCAGGTGAACATTACACCCTCTCCACTTCCATTTATGTAGTACCCAGCCAGTAGAGGATATGGAGATATAGTACTTTATTTTTATTTTTTAAGATAAAACCTTTTTAAGAGGGACCAGGCTTCAACCTGGTGCTCCAAGATGTGAATGCATCATACTGGCATGAAGTAGGGAATCAGCAGAGAGGTCAGAGGGACTACCTCAATCCCAACTACGTGGACAGCTGCCACAGAAGAATTAACTTCAAAGGGCAGCACTGAAGCTGCAGCTCAGGGAGAGGGACAGGCCTGACCAGAGCACACGGGAGCCATGAAGGGGGAGGAAGAGAGCGTGGAGTAAGCCTTGAGCATGATATGCCTGCTCATTGCAGCAAGTCCACAGAGAAGACTATATGGCCAGTCCCACTATGAGATACCACATCCTCACTGACCCATAGCCTGCCAGGGGACAACCTTGGAGACACAGTGTGGGAATTGTGCTCTATCAGACCCCACCACCCTGAGTCAAACTGCTAAGGGAGTGCAGCAGAATAGCAAGAAGGGCAGAGCAAGAAAGTCCCGAGGGAGTTCCAAAAATAGACTTTTGAACCAGGCAGGGTACCCCATCAGAGTTAACCAAAAAACACTGTTAAAAGTCAGCAAACAGACCATGAACTATTGACAGGCTTTTTTTTTTCTTATTTTAATTTTTGGTTATTAGTTGTTGTTTTTTGTTCTTTTGTTTTGCTCTTTTGTTTTTGTGCATGTTATTGTTTCTGCAAGTCTATCTAGATAAGACAGGCTGGATAAAAATCTGGAGGAGAAAACAATGGGATGAACAGTTTCAGTGGAACATGGGAGAGGGGGAGGTGGGGCAAAGGAAGTGGTGTTAACAAACCCAGGAACAAGGGAACCACAAGTGATCCAAAATCGGTGATGAGGAGGGTATAGAAGGCCTGTTAGGGCTTGATCAAGGGCAGTGTAACTAAGAGGAATTACTGAAACCCAAATGAAGACTGAGCATAATAGTGGGACAAGAGGAAAGTATAGAAAAAATACCAAATAGTTGGCAAAGGTCATTTATAGAAGTCTAAATAAAGTCATATATTATATATATGAGTATGGCGAAATAGATCTATGTGCATATATTTATAGGATTAGTATTAAGGTAGCAGATGCACCTTGGGCTTCCACTCAAGTACTCCCTCAATGCAAGAACACTTTGCTCTATTATACTGGCATTCCATGATGTTCACCTTCCCAACACAATTACTAAAGGCAAAGTGGGTACATAAGCAAATGTGGTGAAGAAAGCTGATGATGACTGGCTATCAAAAGATATTTTGTCTGGGTTCTTAAAAGCTAGATGGCAAACAGATGGCCATCTACCTGAGAAGCAACAAAGCGTACATAGAAGAAGTACACCAGCCTGTGTAATCATGAGGTGTCGAAGGGATCAGGTATAAGACATGCAAGAACAAAAAATCTTATTGTGAATGAGATGGAGTGTGGAGTGGAGACCCAAAGTCCATCTGTAAGCAAATGGACATACCCTTACAGAAGGGTGGTGGGGAGGAGACAAGCCAGTTAGGGTGCAGTGCAGCAATGATGAAACATACAGCTTTCCTCTAGTTCCTAAATGCTTCCTCTCCCACCGCCACCCCTAGTATCATAATCCCAGTTCTACCTTACAGATCCATCTAGACCAAAGAATGTACACTGGGTACAGATAGGAACACGGGGAATCCAGTACAGTTGATCCCTTTAGGACAAATAATGAGAGTAGTGATACCAAGAAGGGAAGGGGAAGGTTGGGTAGAGGGGAGAACTGATCACAAGGATCTACATATAACCCCCTCCCTGGGGAACACACAACAGAAAAGTGAGGGAAGGGAGATAGCAGGCAGTGTAAGACAAGAAAAAAATGATAATTTATAAATTATCATGGTTCGGGGAGGGGAGGGCCAGGGAAGGAGAGGAAAATGAAGAGCTGATATCATGGGCTCAAGTATGTAAATGTTTTGAGAATGGTGTTGGCAATAAATGTGCTTGATACTATGGGTGGGTGTATGGATTGTGATAGGAGTTGTATGAGTCCCCAGTAAAATGATTAAAAAACCCCACCTTTTTAAACCAATGTGAATTTGCTTAAGATTCAAATGACAGTTCTTCTCTGAAAGTCAGATTGTATTCTTTGCCCTCTCTTTGACAATGATTATAGTAATTGAGCAGAATATAGTCTTCTCTATTGAAGTGCATGAATGTAGACACTTAAGGTTATATTTTTGAAACAGCATGCATCTCCTGTTAATACCAATGGTGTCACACAATGAAGTGCCTTTGCTCATTGGCTTGAAAATGGACCCCACGACATTAATCCAAGCAGCCTTCAGCACCATCAGTTATTTCAGTGACTTCTTTTCAATTAATTTTATCCTAGAATGTATGGTTTTCTGAGCAATGATTTTTTTTGTGTTTGTTTAATGAGAGTACTGCTAGGAATTTCAGTAATTGTCAAGTGCTGACTGAATCTCTTTTGGTTGAAGAGTTGGTTAGGAAAATTGCTGTCAAGTTCACTCACTACCATAGTAACCAAATTTCAATACCTTCTGGAATACAGACATTTATATAATCTAACTCTATGGCACTGAGGTACTGTGTATGTAGTGTATTTATGATTGAACAGAAAGTTTCAAACAGCAGCCTGTGAAATTGGATTTTAGATGTAATGTACCATAAATAAGTGCTATAAAGATTGCCTTTAATGCTATAAATCAGATTTTATTGGTTTCAGCTATCTCATTCTGGTTATTGTATTACCCACAAAATCAGAAGAAATCAAAGAGCTGGAATATTTTTTATTTTAATACCCCATATCCTATAGTAATGGCACATGCACACTTACAGTTTCCTTTTTGGGTAGGTTGGAAAAGGGTGACAGGTGGCAGGTCCCAGCAGCACATCCGCGGCAGGCTCAGTGTAAACAACCAAACTTTGGGACTGTGAACATTGTGAAATATCTAGTTTGTGAAATAGATGAGGTAGGTGAACTGGCAGAGCCACCCCCTTCCTGAGGAGCTGGTTGTCACGCTCTTTGAGCAGGGCTGACACCTGTAGAGACTGGCAGATGAGGCGCACTTTGCATCTTCTGCAAGGTTTATAGACTGTGCTGATGAGGCTCTCCATCAGGAGCCCAGGCACTCAAGCATGACCTGTCTCGGTTATTTAAAATACCACGAACCGCTGCTACCAGGGAAAGATCTCTTCTTCAATAACAACCCCAGCCCCACTCCAAATTTGATTTAGAATCTGAACAGACTTTAACGTTTCTCTTATTTCTGTCTTACTATGATCAAGAAAATCAACATTTTTTTTTATATCATCTAGAAACAGCCTCCTAAGCCCCAGGGGACTACAGTAACCTAAGGCCGGACTCGTTAGCAACCATGCGATTTCCAAGCTGTTTAAAATGCAATTTGTACCTGGTTTATGTCTCGCTTTCCTTAGTTGTCCTGACACAAATATTGTTAAAGATATTCCACCCAGGCCTTGTTCATATAACTTGCATTTCACCGTCAAGGTAGAAGCTATATGACCTGAAAAGGGCAAGTGGGACTATAGGACTTTTTGAAACCAAGGGTATGAGAGCTACATTTTTATTACACTTCACCTTAAAAAAACAACAAAAACGGTGGTGTTCTATGGGATATGTTCTCATTAGTGTCCCCACCTGAAAATAACCACATTCAGCAATTAGAGATCGTACTGAGACATTGCTTTGTATGGTCTTGATTGTGAAGAGATCTAATTCCCTAAATACTTAAAACCTTTTTCAAGCTGCTGGAGATAAAGAGCCATATAGAACGGCGACCCTGCTAATATTATGCCGCATCCAAGATCAGCAACACATACAAAAACATGCGCAAAGAGGGAATCTTAGCCATGCCACCTTCTCTTGCTGTGAACAAAGCTGGAAGAACTAAACAGATTATGTTGAATAGAGCTTGACATTTATGACTGCCAGTTCGCTGCTGCAAATACAACCAAGCGGCTCAGGGTTGGACCTGGGAGACAACTGGATCCCAGGGAGTTCTTTGCCACTGGTTTGGGGCTATGCTCACATTTCTGGAACCCAGGGGTGGCCTGTATTGACAAGTTATGTTTCTGCCAAGATGGGGACCTGCAGCTGCACTGGTGACACTACTTCTGCGTTGTCATTGAAAGGAACCTCTCTTCAACACTGATCTTCTCCAAGAATCCGTCATCAGTGAAAAACTTCCATAAAATGAAATCATTTCAGACTAAATGTATGTCTTTCTTATCTTTCTCTGTGCAGGATTCAGTTTAGGCAAAAAGTAATTTTATATTTTGACTTATGTGGTTTGTTCTACTTTGCCTTCTGCCTTAGTCCAACTGGCATGCGATTTCCAGAAACTAGCCTATATTCCTTAAAGTTAAGTTGATTGATCCCTTGAAATAATAGAGACTGCACACCTGAGGAAATGTGAGGCATCTTGCCAAACAAAGGGAAAGAGAAATTATTATAGAATTTTGAAGGAAGATGGAGTTTGAATGAAATGTAAATGAAGCAATGTTTTGAGAGGTTCAGGGCAAAGCAGGGCTGTGTGCTAAGGGTTTAACATCAAACCAGAGCAGGGAACTATTTCCTTGAAGACATCAAAGATGAAATAGGTGTAGAATGTTGGGTCTGAAAATCTGTAACTGAAGCTCTATTGCCGGATTGGAAATGGAGGTTTATTTTTGTATAAAGTAACTTAGATTCTGTTGACAATAATGGAATGGTCCAGATAGGATTTTGATAATAACAGCTTTTGTCACTTAAGATTTTTAGAAAGTAAAGAACCTCAGTGAATGAGAAAATCCATAGTCAACCAAGGAAGAGACTTGCTATGACATTTTAAAGCAGGAATATATGATTCAGAGGAATATTGTGTCCACTTGGTGTTATCTGTATCTATTATTCCTCCTAATGAATAACTAGATATTTTCAACCCCACCCCTAACTTTCTCAGTCCAAGCATTTACTCACTTCTCTGTATCATTTGGGAAATTTGGGGTTGCGAGCATCAAAATACTCATTAGTTAAAAAAAACTTATCAATTAACAATAGGAAAGTTCAGGAGGTGAAAGGTCTTCAGGCTGGGTCTGATCAAGCAACTTATAAAGAATACCTTTTTTGTATCTTCCATTGGTTCTCCACATGGACTACTCTGTCCACATCTTAAATGCATTTTCTTACAGACCTGACCTCATTATGATTTAATGCTGGATCTTAGAATTCCATCCTCTCTATTTCTTAATGTTTCCTTCACATACAACACATTTGAAAAGCCCAGAGCTTTGATTTTCTAAAATTTCACCTGGATTCACTGATTCTGTCTTCATCTGGGCCTTTTTCTTATTTGATTTCTCTTCCAGATTTATGTTTTAATTATTTTATTTCTAGAAGTTAGATCAAGGTGGTTATTTTTCAAGTTCACCTGGCTTAATGAGAGCAAGCCAGGTTCTACCTAATTTTCAGTTTATTTTTTGATCCCAGCAGTATTTTAAACATACTTGAAGGTTATCCTGTGTCTGACAATTTTCTTATTCTATTAACTGAAATTCCTAGGTATATCTTCCTCTGTGCTTTATGTATTGTTTCTTAGTGAAATTTTATTTTTGGTAATTTTGGATCATGAACATATTTTCCTCAGTCTCTTACTGGTTGAGATTCTGTGTTACTGAATTTAGCAGTCCTGTTATATACAGTGTAATGTAGTTAAACTCATTTAATTAATTAGGTGTTTGTTATGCCTATTTTGTTCTGTGATTGGATGTAATTCCTTGTTCATGAAAATTACATTTTTGTTTTTTTTTTTTTTCCTGTTCACTTAGGAAGGCTTTTCTTTATTTCTTACTTGACTAAATATCTTGCTTAGGTCAAATTTTGCTAGGCACATGAAATAGTAAATGAAACTGACTTTCTTTGCAATATACTATTTTTAAAATTTTTATTTTATGAAACACAAACATAATATGTGCAATGCAATTTAAACATATATCTGTGAGCACATATGCAATTTCACAACTAGACCAGTAAATAACATCATGATGAAGGAGAAAAAATAGATGTTTTCAAGGGTTCTGCCTTGCTCGGATCCACAATCTCTGCTGATGGAAGCAGTAGTACAGAGAGCAAGCAATGCATTGGGTAAAATTGTTATACAAGATCTCTTTGAAATGTTGAAAAGCAAGAATGTTACTTTGAGGAATTTTCCACTGCCTCATATGCATATGAAAGTTAGACATATAAATACCTAAACTCATACATTGTATTTTCCCTTTTCTTATCATTTCACATTTCATATCCACTTAAGAGTTTTTGAGTGTGGATTAACAAGTCTGTGTGGATTAACGTGTCTGTGCATGTCTGCGCATTCTATGAACACACTCATATCTTCTGCAGAAAAGGACATTTTTTCTTGCTTCCAATCTTATTCTTGAGCTTTTTATTTATGTATTTTTTGTATCTGTAGGGCTTCTAAACCAATGTTAAAAGAAGTAGTGGTAGAAAACATCGTTGTCCTTCATGTTATGCTTTACGAAATATTGTATGCATTTGATATTTTATGTAAGTATAATCATATTATCCAACTGATTAATTCTTTTATCATTACAAAGATATAGGTAGATAGATATAGATACATGATTTCTCTCTTCTTGGAATTTTTAATTTTCTTCTTTAAAAAGAATTTTCACTTTTGTATTGCTTGGGTGTTTGTTTGGTATAACTGTATTTTCAGTTTCTTACACTTGTGTTCATTTAGTGTAGTGGGTTCCACCTTTGGCTGGAACCCCAAAATCAGCCGTATGAAATCACCAGTCCATTTGTCTTAACTTTTAAAACTTCTCCTGATTTTTTGCTTTTCTTCGTTTTTTATCTCATTTTTCAAATTTATTTTTTATACCCTTATTTTGGTGGTTACCATGAATATTTTACCTTGCATAATTATCGTAGTTTTCTCTCAATGATTATTTTGCCCTCAATGCACATGATATAAAACATTTAGAATCCAAATATCTCAACTTTGCATTCTGCTCATTGACATTTAATAAATTATTCTTTGAAACTTGGTTTATTTTCCCTTTAAGTTTCTTATTTTAAGATCTTTCTAAGCTTTTCTTTAATTTCTTAGAGCATATTAAACATAATTTTTGATTTGTGAGCATTATGCCATCAGTGTCTGGGGGTTTTGCAAGAGATTCTTGCCTGCTCTGTCTGACAGCTTTCACTCTTGGTGTTCTGTCTTTTGTGTGTGGTGTGATTTTTTTTAATAGTGATTTCCATGTAAAGGACTCTGAGCTTTATGTAGCACTCCATCGAGCATCTCACACTTAACAGACTCTGACTCTCACCTCCTGACAAAGCATTGAAACAGGGGCTCTCAGCCACAAGATTTAGCAGATACCCAGAGGAAATCAGAGACACTGATGCTGATTCATCTTGAGGGGGTACCTTTCAAGGCAGTTGGAAGATTCAAAACACTTTGGATTTCTTGTTTTCTCTTCAGTTAAGAGAAAGATTTGTGGCACTCACTTAATCTGGTTTCAATTTTAGGATTAATAGTGTAGGGGAAAATAAAACAAAACAAAAATAATGTAGGGGTGGAATTTTGCCAGTCAATCTAGAGATAGTCAATGAGACCTCTGTGTGGGCATGGCCTTCTCCAGATAATTCTGGGAAATGTGCTAATTCCTTCTTTTCCGTTATGTTTTAGGCAAATAAAGTTAAGGCAGGAATCTTTAGTTCCTAAATCAGGATCAGGCGTAGAATGAATGTTTGTCTGTTGTTGTTGTTGTTGTTTTTCAGAAAAAAATCTAAGTCCTTCAGAATGGTTGCATTCTAACACATATTATGGGTCCTTTCTCTTTATTATGCCCGATTTTCATCTATCATTCTCTATTTCCACAAGTATATGTTTAGCTTTTGTAGGAGCTATGTAGTCTGATATCAACCTGAGAGGATTATGAGTAAAAAGGTGGAATCTATCCTGTCAATCACTGTATAGCCAATGAGGCCTCTCTGGGGGCATAACCTTCCCCTGAGGATTCTGGGAATTCCTGTATTTCCTTTTTTGGAGAAGAGAGACACACTCTCTCTGCTCATTTCCTTGGAGACTCTCAACTGACAAGACTGACTTCCTGTGAGACATCCCTAAGGAGAAGCCACAGGAACCTACCCTGATGCAGTCCTGGGTGGTGGAGCAGCCATATGGAGACCCCTACCAGCGGTGAGATTCTTACAACGCCACTGGAGCCACATGACTTCCCACCCACTGGCCTGTGATCCTCCTGAATTTGGTGTCATTGCATGTGTTTTTGTGACTCTGAAGAGGACTTTAAAGATTGGTGCCAGTCAATGGAGTAATATCAGACTTATGGACTTGATCTGGACTGGCCTGATATGTTTTCTCAATATTCAATTGCTCTTGGATATAAACCTCTTTCTTATATACTTATGAGTCTCCCTGGATTTGTTTCTCTAGTGTGTCCAGCCTAACACAGATCTCTTGGGTCTTATTTAAATCAAAGGACATTGGAGTAATGAGTATTATTTATTTTTAAAAAACAATTTTATTGGGGGCTCATACAGCACTTATTAGAATCAATACATACATCTATTATATGTAAACCACATTTGTACATTTGCTGCCATCATCAAATTCTCAAAACATCCTTCTTCTACTTAGGTCCTTCATATCAGCTCCTCATGTTTCTCCTCCCTTCCCACTCCCCCTTCCTCATGAACCTCTGATAATTTACAAATTATCATTACTTTGTCATATCGTACACTGTCCAATGTGCCGTTCACCCACTTCCTGGTTGTCCATACCTCAGGGAGGAGGAGGTTATATGTAGATTCTTTTTGGTGGGGGGGGGGACATCACTGCCCTCTGCTGGGAGTGGGAGCTACCCAGCCTTGCTCCTGGAGAGCCACTGCTGGATATGAACCCCCAAGCCCGTGGGCCGCAGTACCGCACTCAACGACTACACCTCCGGGACTCAGCCCCTATATGTAGATTCTTTTTTTACAAAAATTTTATTGGGGGCTCTTACAGCTACTACAACATTCAGTACATCATTTGTATCAAGCACATTTGCACACATGATTCCACATACATTTCCCAACATTTTCCACTTGAGCCCTTGGTACAAGCTCCTCTTTAAAAAAACAAAAAAAAAAAAACAAAAAAAAACTCCCCTTTCCCCTCCCCCCCCTTTTTTTAATGAATCAATTTATTGGGGGCCCCATACAACTCCCATCACAATCCCTAACAACATCAATTGTATGCAGGCCACTTTTACACACCCATTGCCATCATTACTCTCAAAACATTCTCCCTCCCTCCAGGCCCCCATTATCAGCTCCCTATATATAACCCTTCCTCCCCCTCTTCCCCTTGAACCTTTATTAATTTACCAATTAATTTTTCATCCTGTACACTATATAATGTGTCCCAACACTCACTTCCCTGTTAAATGTGTCCCAACAGTCACTTCCCTGTTGTCCGTGCCCCAGAGAGGGGGCTACGTATAGATCCCTGACATTGGTTCTCCCTTTCTATTCCTCCATCCCTCCACCCTCCTGGTATTACCACTCCTATTACTAGTCTTGATGGATCATCTATCCTAAGTTTCCCATGTTTCAAACTTCACTGTACATCTCCTGGTCTAGCTGGATTTATGTGGTAGAATCAGTTTCCCCTTTCTACTCCACCTTCCCTCACCCTCCTGGTATCACCACTCTCACAACCATTGGCCCTGAGTGATCATATGTTCTGAATTCTCCATGTTTTCAGCTCCTATCCATACCAGTGTACATCCCCTGATCTAGCTGGATTTGTAAGATAGAATTAGGATCATGATGGTGGGAGGGAGCATTTAAGAACTAGAGGCAAGTTGCATATTTCATTGTTGCTACACTGTACCTTGAATGGCTCATCTCCTCCTTGTGATGCTTCTGTAAGGAGATGCCACTTCACCTACTGATGGGCTTTGGGTCCCCAATCTGTACTCCCTCTCATTTATAATAATATAATTTTTAGTTCTTTGATACTTGGTCCTTTTGACACCTCGTGGTCACACAGGCTGTTGTGCTTCTTCCATGTGGACTTCGTTGCTTCTCAGCTAGATGGTTGCTTGTTTACTTTCAAGCCTTTAAAACTCTAGATGCTATATCTTTGTTCACCACTTTTGCTTATGAGGAAATAGACCTTTGTCAATATACTTCTAGGATTAGTTCAAATTAGTGTTTTGCCTTGGTGTGGTGGGGTCAGACAGGGTACAATCTTGACCCTGCTTCTCCATTGTTCTTCCTGTAGGGCCTTGGGTCAGTGAGGGACACTGTGTTTCATAGTGGAGCCAGCCATATGGTCCTCTCTGTGCATTGACTGTTCTGAGTGTGGACGTGGTCCTGAAGGCAAAATGGGCCAGGATGCACCCCACTCTCTCTTCTTCCCCCTTCATTTGTTCTCATTTGCTCTGGTCAGGCATTCCCCTCTCCCTGAGCTGCAGCTTCAGTGCTGTCTTTCAAAGCAAAATCACCTGGGGTAAGGGGATTTTAGCCAAGTAGTTGGGAATTCGGCTTGTGCCCTCCTACCCCTCCACTGGTTCCCCATCTCTGCTTTTACACTATAATCACATCCTAGAACACTGGCTTTAAATTTGGTCCCTCTTTCCCTCAGTGGTCTCATGTTGTACATGTCCTTTTGTGCTTGACTAACTTCACTTAGTGTAATTTCCTCTGATTCTCCTCATCCGGCATTGTGCTTCATGTGTTCATCACTGCTTTTCAGAGATGTGTTGTACTCCATTGTATGTATGTAGCACAGCTTTTTAAATCCATTTTTCAGTTGATAGAAATTTTGGGTTGTTTCCAATTCCTTATAATTTTGAACTGTTCCACAATGAACATTAGAGCACAGATGGCACTGGTTTGTTTCTTGGCTCTTCAGGGTATATGCCCAGTAGAGGAATTGAAATATGGTAGCCCAATTTCCATCTGTTTAGATATCGCTAAATTGATTTCCATAGTGGCTGTACATACCTATAGGTCCACCAGCAGTAGTTATGAATTCCTGTCTCTCCACAGCCCCTCCAATACTTATTGCTTTCTGATTTTTTGAATTGGGCTATCCTTGAGGGTGTTAGGTGGTATCTGATTGTTGTTTTGATGTGCATTTCTCTTATGGATAATGATTGTGAACATTTTCTCATATACCTATTGACCATTCAGATTTCTTCCTCTGTCAAACTTCTGTTCACGTCCTTTGCCACAAAGTGGGCAGTTAGTTTTTTTCAAGCTATCAGGGTATTATAGATTTTAGTAATAAGGTCTTTGTGTGATGTGTCATTGCTAAAGATGTTTTCCCATTGCATGGACTCTCTTATTGTGCTCTTGGTGAATTCTTTCAATGTACACAGGTGTTTTATCTTCAGTATATCCCACTTGTCAATTTGTTCCCCCTCTTTGTTTGTGTCCTTCCCTATTTCTGCAGCCTTATGTATTTCCTGTGCCAAAGTTCTTACATTGGTTCCAATTCCCTCATTGATGACCCTAATACTTTGGAGATTTACTTTGAGACCTGTCATCTACCTTGAGTTTATTCTTGTGCATGGAGTGAGGTAATGGTCTTGCTTCATTTTTCTATAGGTAGATATACATTTTTCCAGCACCATTTCCTGAAGGGGGCATTGGCTTCCCAGTTGATATTTTTGGGGCCCTTATCAAAGATCAGTTGTCTGTATGCTGATGTTTTTATTGCTGGGTTTTCAGTCATTTTCCATTGGTCTGAGTATCTATCATGATGGCAATACCATGCTGTTTTTACAACTGTGGCTGTATAGTATGTGCTAAAATCAGATAAAGCAAGCCCTCCCACCATGTCCTTCTTCTTGAGGAGTTCTATGCTAATTCTGGGCTTTTTCTCTCTCCATATGAAATTGGTAATGATTTTTTCCATTTCTTTGAAGAAAGATGAAGGTATTTGTATTGGAATTGCCTTAAACTTATATAATGCCTTGGGTAGAACTGACATCTTTCCTATACTGAGTCTTCTGATCCAGGAGCACAGGATATTCTTTCATTTGTTGAAGTCACTCTTAGATTCTTCTAATAGTGTTCTGTAATTTTCATCATATAAATCTTTTGTTATTTTAGTCAGGTATATCCCTAGATATTTCAATTTGTGTGTGGCTATTGTGAAGGTTATCTCTTTTTTATCTCTGCTTCTGTGGTCTTCTCTGATGTGTACAGCAGTCGCATAGACTTCTGGTTGTTGATCTTGTATCCTGCCACTCTGTCATACTTCTTTTTTGTTTCCAAAATTGCCTTTGTGGAGATTTGGGGATTTTCCATATATAAAATCATATCATCTACAAATAATGCTAATGTTACCTCTTCCTTGCCAACATGAATATATTTGATGTCTTTTCTTTGCCTTATGCTGTTAACTAAAATCTCCAGTATGGTATTAAATAAGAGTGGGGACAAGGCACATCCTTGTCTGGTCCCCTTTTTCAGTGGGATTGTGTTCATCTTTTCTCCATTGGCTACCATGTTGGCTGTTGGCTTTTTTATATATAGCTTTTATTGTCTTGAGGAATTTTCCTTCCATTCCTATCTTCTCAAGGGTCTTAAAAAGGAATTGATGTTGGATGTTGTCATACCTTTTTCCATGTCTGTTGATATTATTGTGTTGTTTTTATAGTTTTTTCATGTCAATGTGGCGAATGATACTAATGGTCTTTCATATGTTGAACCCTCCCTCCATCCCGCATGAGTCTCACTTAATCATGGTGAATTATTTGTTTTATATACTTTCATATTCTATTGGTCAGTGTTTTATTAAGGAGTTTTGCATCAATGTTCATTAGAGATGTTGGTCTGTAGTCCTTGCTTCTTGTGCAATCCTTGCCCAGTTTCAGTATCCGTGTTATACTGGCTTCATAGAAGGAGTTTGGGAGTTTGCCATCTTTTTCTATGCTTGTGAAGAGTTTGTATAGGATTGGTGTCAGTTCTTCCCTGAATACTTGATAGAATTCTCCTGTAAAGCCATCTGGTCCTGGGGATTTTGTTGTTGGTAACCCCTTGGTAAGCTTGTCTGTTTCTTCTATTGCTATGGGTCTGTTGAAATCCTTGACATCCATCAGGGATAGTCTAGGGAGGGACTGTTTTTCCAAGAATTTGCCCATGTCTTCCAACTTGTTGAATTCATTGGAGTACAGTTTTTTGCAGTACTGTGTAATTATCCTTTTGGTTTCATTAGGGTCAGTTGTTATGTCCCCTCTTTCATCCCTCATTCTTGCTATTGAATGTTTCCTTCTTTTCTTTGGTTAAATCTGCCAGCAGTTTGTCAATTTTGTTAATCCTTTCAAAGAACCAACTTTTAACAGCATTAATTTTTTTCATGGTTTTCTTATTTTCCCTTTCCTGAATCTCAGCCCTAATTTTTATTATTTCTATTCTTTTGCTATTAGCAGGATTGTCCTGCTGACACTGTCCTAGTTGTTGTAAATTTTGTGCCAGCATATCACTTATGAGACACTCTTCCTTTTTCAGCTGTGCATGTATTGCTATTAAACATCCTCTGATAACTGCCTTCACTGTGTCCTATAAGTTTTGGTATGCTGTGCTTTCATTATCATTGGCTTCTAGAAATTTCTTTAATTCCATCTCTGATTTGGGCCAATACGCACTCCTTTTGCAAGAGAGTTATTCACCTTCCAATTATTTTCTCTTATGTTCTTCATCTTCTTTTTGTTGATTTCCAGCCTTATAGCACACTGGCCAAAGAGAGATGTCTGTCTGATGCCAATATGATTAAATTTATGTAGATTCACCTTATGTCTCAGCATGTGGTCAATCTTCATGAATATTCCATGTGGGCTTGCAAAGAATGTGATTTTTTTTTGTATTTGGATGAAAAGTTCTGTAGAGATCAAGTCAAACTGTCTAATTGTAGAGTTTAGATCTCTAGCCTCCTTGTTGAGTTTCTTTCCCTGTGATCTTTCTTTCTCAGAGAGTGGTGTATTTAAGCCACCCAGTATAATTGTTGTGGTTGTGGTTTCTTTTTTCATCTTTTGAAATGTTGGGTCGACATATTCAGCGGGTCTCTCATTAGGGGAATATATGTTTAAAATTTTCATTGGCTCATTGTATACCATTCCCTTGAACATTATATAGTGTTCCCTCATCTCTTTTTATGGTTTTCACTTTGAGGTCAATTTTATCCCAGATTAGGCTTGCTACTCCTGCTTTTTTTTAAATTGTTGCTTGCTTGGTATGCTTTTCTCCAGCCTTTGATTCTCGGCCTATTTTTGTCTGTACTCTTGAGATGTTTCTCCTGTAGGCAGCAGATTGATGAGTTGCATTTTCTAAACTAGTTCAACTAGCCTCAGTATTTTGATGCCTGATTTCAGTCCATTGATGTTTATGGATATTATCTCAATCTGTGGAATGTGTGATGTCATCTTATACCTTTTGTGTTGGGTATTTCCCTACCTCCCTATCTTTTCAGTGTGTTGTGCATGTGTGTGTGAGGGTTGATCATTCTGGACTTCTTTCCAGTCATAAGCCATTCCTATTTTCTGGGATTTTTCTCTTTCTTGACCTCTGTGTGAGGCTGTTCTATGTGACAATCTCTTATTTATGTTTGATAAATGTTGTTCTTCTGCCAATAGTGTGTCAGCAAGGACCTTTTGCACAGGTAGGTTTCTTCTAATGTATTCTTTGTGTTTTTCCTTGTCTGGAAAAACTCTTACTTCTCCATCTATCTTGATAGATAATTTGGCAGAGTAGAATATTATCGGGTTAATGTTATTTTTCTTCAATTTTTGGAATATATTACTCCACTCTCCTCTATCATAGTGTCCACTGATAGGTCCATATATTTTCTTATTTGGGAACCTTTATATGTGATTATTTGTCTTTTCCTAGCTGCTCTCATGATTTTCTCCTTTTCCTCAAAGTTGGATAGTTATCTATTATGTGTCTTAGTGACTTCTTCTTGGGATTCAGTCTAGCTGGTGTTCTTTCAGCCTCCTGAATGGTTGCCTGGTTTTCATTCACTAATCTGGGGAAGCTTTCCTCCAAGAATTCTCTGACTAATGTTGCAGATGACTTCTTTGTTGTGTCTTCCTCCAGTAATCCCATAATTCTGACATTGTTCCACTTCACAGCATCAGACATAGCTGTTAAATTTTCTTCAGTTTCTCTAAAGATCTTGCTAGATTTTTTTGTCCATATTTATTAAAGTTCACTTGGCTATCCTCTCCACTGGTATGGTTTTTCTTCTTCCTCCAGTTGAATTGCAAAGTCTGCTGTTGGTTTTTGTTATCTTGTCCCTAAGCTCTTGTATTTCCCTTTGGTGTATGGACTTTATCTCATCTGTCTTATTATCTTTTTCTCTATTGTTTTCCTCATATCCTATATGACTCCAAGCAACATTCTGAAAATTTCTTTCTGTGTCATATCAATGTCTGTTATTCTATTTCTTCTATGCACATCATTAAGTTCAAACATTTTCTACCTTTGCCTTTTGTTTCTCTGGTTTTTTCATTGAAGATGTTGGGGCTGATTTTTGCATTGAGTTGTTTTAGAAAATTCAGATGCCATTTTCCTTGTAGTCAAAGAGCACTGGATTTCTCTGGGAGACTTGTAGGAATGTATCTTCAACCTTCCTGTGACTAAATTCGCTATGAACTAGACTACCACTTTAGCTTATTGTGACTTCACTCTTTCCCTAGTGAACCAGTACTCTGTTATTTGGAAGGCAAATTTGATGGTCTTCTCAGGAACCTTGTGGACTCACAAGGATGTTGCTATGTTGCATGATCCCACTAGAAGCCATGCTGGTGTATCCCACGACAGTTTAGGGCACTGCAGGGGTGTGAAGAGGTGCTGGCTGCAAGGGGGGTGCCACAGAAGGTTGGTGAGTTACCTGCTTTTGTGTGGAGCACCATGAATGGTGGAATTTTGACTTGAGTTGACTGAACTGCCTTGGGCCATGTGAGCCACTAAGGCTGGTGGAAGGATGTTCCCTCAGTCAGGTGGGACCACATAGGACATATAATACCTCTCCCAGCCACACAAACTGGAATTCCCCTGTAAGAAATTGGGTGGAATATCCCCAGGTGGAGGGTGGGTGGATTTCTCCATCCTCAGGCTACACTGCACAGGGTGGGGCTCTTCGAGCTGGGTATAGCCAGTGTAATTGCCATAGGCTAATAGGAGTAGTCTGGAGGTCCACAATGGCATGTGAGCCAAAAGGGAAAAGACCAAGAGGAAAAAATACCAAGAAAAAATAAGCCTGATGAAACTGTGGTAGGATAGAGAGAAGAGATGGCACCCAAAATATACAGCTGAGCCCTGAGCCCTGACCATGGCATTGCAAGGATTTAATCCCTGCACTGGGCTGTGGCAATCTGTGGCTCTGTTGAGATAAAGCCCCTGTGCCTGCTCCAATTGATCCCAGATTCAGCTCCGGCTAAGGCAGTGGCAGACAGTAGCGGGGCTAGGGTCAGACCCTAGCCGCTTGCACTGTGGTAAGCCAAAAACCCTCAGCCCCTCAAAACCTTGTGGATCTGTGCCTACTTATCTTTATGATGCTCCTCCTGCTATCTGGTAGTGTTGAATTTCTCTCTCAGTCACTCTTCAGAGCTGATTTCTGCTGAATTCCCCTGAGGGTGTTAGTCAGTCGCCATCTTGCTGGAAGTCTCCTGAATACTATTTTATCATAATAATGGCCATAATGCAATACATTTCGTTATCAAAAGACTGATAACAGAAGACATTGACTTTGTCTAATAATCTTACATTTTAATGAAGGAAGCTGGATAGCTTAAGGTCTTAGAATAAACATACTATTTATGTAAAAAATTAACCCTTTCCAAGGAGACTTCAGCAAGTTCAGGGAAAGATGGAATTCAAAGAAAATGGAATGTTTTCATGATCATTTTGAATGAAGTTCATACTTTTTCCTCCCCATTTTTCTTTTTCTCTGCTTCTCTTCTAACTACTATGGAAAGTGTCTAGTAGCATTAGGGGCTAATCCTCAATCTCAATTTGAAACAACTAACAGTAATCGGGTGTGTGGTAAAATTCCCAAAATCAACTTACAACTCACTGTGGTGTATATTGTACATTTCTTAAGCATCAAACTAAAGTTTTCTCCAGATGACTCCAAATGCTATTGAAAAATTCTCAAAAACCAAATCAATTTTGATTCACTTTGATGAAAATGCTACAGCTTCCTTCCACATATCCAGCCATGATGAGATGTCAGAATCTTTTCTGTAGAATTCCTGAAAACCTCCCGAAAATAAGTCCAGGGACATATGCATGCCAAAGCAGAATGGGAAGGGCTGCCCTTTGGGAATCCTGCTGCAAACCCATCTGGAAACCTTGGCAAGTTAGAACTAAGGTAAATTGAGGAAAGAGCAAGTGAGCTGTGTCAGTGACTGCACAGCTCTTTTTGATTCAAGAGCATTGACAGTCTAGTTGAATCTTGGGGCTCCAGAATGTTGGCTAATCAAATTTGATTTCTGCACAGCAAGACATTGCTTTCTTTCTGCAACTCAGCATTTTGAATACCTTGCTATATAGTTCCAAGTCATGCGGGAAAGTTAAAGTACAACTAGGGGATTGACATATGATATGAGTGAAGGAAGATAGGTTCTCTGGTCCTGGTCTTTTAGTAACTTCCAGATGTGCTCTGAACACAGTATATGACATAAACAGGACCCCTGTCCTTAGAAGCTTCCTTCTTGATTATGCATTACCCTTTTTAAGGAATGAAACCATTTCTTTTTAGTGTTC
Source organism: Nesogale talazaci (assembly GCA_004026705.1). Lineage (NCBI taxonomy): Eukaryota > Metazoa > Chordata > Mammalia > Afrosoricida > Tenrecidae > Nesogale > Nesogale talazaci. The sequence goes on along the minus strand of PVJH01000026.1, from coordinate 597,823 downwards.
GTGTTAACGATGGAACTTTCATGGTTCATGTTTCAGACTGTACATTTAGCTACTGATGAGGGGAAACATCCCCAGTATCCATATGGTGCATCATCTGACTACACCCGGAAGCACATTCGTGCATGGAAACATCTAGGACGATGTGATTTACAGCAGCATCCATCAGGTCCTCTCACTGTGCTGCAAGTCACAGTTGTAATCAGAGCCCCTTCTAATTCTTCGCATATTCTTTTGTTTTGCTTTTCCACCACTCTTCCACCATGGGAAGCATCAGATTTGGCAATGTGCCTTGTAGCTGCAGTAAGTCAAAATATGGAGGAGTGGGTTCCAGTAACCTCCCATGGATCATTGGCAGGGCCTAGTGCTACTGAGACTTGTGGATAGAAAGACAGGAATATAAAGTGAAGGCATATGTACCAACACAACGGGGGAAGTAGAAGTGAAGAACAACGCAAAAAGCAAAATAAATCTCAGCTTGACTTGTGAACAAGTTCTGCTGGTTGAGAATAAAATTTCTAGTCTTGAAGAGATGAATTAAGGACTGGAATATTTGCTGAGCATTTATGGAGTGAATGCAGTATGTCAAAAAATCTTACTGTGAAGAAAATTTTAGAAATCCATTAGTCAATCACTTCTGTTCAGAGACAAAATTGAGAACCAGAAGTACTTTAATGGGATTAACTGTAGTCACTGAGGTAGGCAATGTAATAATTGATACTAACACTCTAACCTCCTGTTATCTAGTCTTCAGAGTTTTCAAATGCATCCTGCACATGTAATGTGGAGGGGGTCCTACTTGAGATACCTGATAAAGGACTCATATGCTGAGTGTCTGTATTTCCACCTCAGGGTTTACCTCATCTGTGATAATGGATTCTACCTGGCAAGGGAATGTAGAGAACAAAAGTCAACAAGAAAACCTGGATAAAGAAGTGACTTGCTTTGTGTCAGCAGAATGAAAAAGGACGAGCAATCTGGGCTATTTTGAAACACAAGATTTGCCCATCGAATGAATTCTCACTTGTCACTTCTGAAAATGTATCATCTCTGTAGACTATCATATTACATCATTCATTTTTCATACTGTTACGTTCACAAACAGTGTGTATTAAGTTTTTTGGTATAGAAAAGAGGTCTTTGAAGGCATCTATATTACACTAGCTTTAAACATGACATGGTATTGACTTTCCCTCCATATGAGGTCAAGATTGTTGTGTCCAGGACTTCATATTTTCTTTTCCTGTCTTTAAAACAATAATTTATTGGGAACTCATACAACTCATCATAATCTTTAAATCCATACATTTTGTCAAGCACATTTGTACATTTGTGGCCATCATCACTCTCAAAACATTTTCTTTTTACTTGCTCCCTTCGTACAACTAGGACTTCATAGTTGTCTGTGTTACATCTCCGGCACAGATTATGTGTTCTTATCCTCTTAAGAGGTACCTCTTTCTCACCTAAATACAAATACACTCAGTGACTGTTTCCCTCTTTCAACATGTTCTTCATGGAAGCCTTATATATTCTCAAACATTGTGCGTACTCTCCTAAATTTCTGTGTCCTAAAATTCACTTTTAAGCTCTGACTCTTTTCTGAGCTTGAGGCTCACAGTGCCCTGGGTCTGCTCACATGATCCAAGTACCTCAAGTCCCTCACTTTCCACTCGTAAAGCCTCTCCTGCCTTGTCCGTCTTTCTTGTACCATCTCTGACACTCAGCGTTTCTAGCCCTCCCCTCATAGCACCCCATTGTCCGCACCAAGATGATTAAAATTGCTTCCCAACTGGTCTCCCTGCTTTCAGTCTTGCACAAACTAAACACATCCCCTTTATTATGCTCTAAGATTAGACTGTTTAAGAAACAAAGCTGAGCCTGTTACTCTTGGAGTTAATGCCTTTTGATTCCTGGCATTCCCTCAACAATAACCTTTAAAGGAAATGTCCCGAATACCCAACCACTGCCCACCTCTCTCGGACTGATATCCAATTGTCCCTAGCCTGGCTCATGACTTTTTTCCGGGCAAACTACTTGTTAGCCTCTGCTCGTTTATACTCTTCTTTGCTTATGTGGCTATTCCTGCTTGGGACTCCTTCCTTGCTCACTCTATTTTTGACATAGTTCACATTTATTTCCCAGGACCTATTCACCTCTAGCATATTCTTCTCTTGGTGCTCCTCTTAACTACTCCACAAGGGTTAGTACAGCCATATTTGTGCCTTTTGACGTTCTTGTCATAGCTCTGCATAGCTTGTAATCACATTGTGTTGAAGTTTTGTGTTTATGCAGACTTTTCTTCTCTGGACTCTGAAGCAAAAAAGCAGAAAAGTGATGCATGGCACCCTTGCTATTACAGTCATGACTGTGCCTAATTAAGAGTAAGTGGCAGCAAGTGCCTCTGAATGACCAGACCTCATTTTATGTGCCAGGAGACAAAGAAAAGCACAGGTAGCCCCGGCTCAGGGAACTCCTATTGGTAATAGGGGACTTTTGTAGCTAGTAAATTCTGCTAGGATGATATGAGCCTTCATGCAAGATATGGATGGAATCCACCACCACAGACTGAGGAAACTGAAGAGAGGGAGAGAAGAGAAAGAACTCCTCTAACGAAGGGAGCCTGACTCAGCCCTTTGCTGTGCTTCTGCAGTCTGGCTTCTTCAGTGAAGGGAGCATAACCCCTGAAAAAATGTGCCTGGGTGGACATGGGGCTTTTTGATCCATGGTCTAATGGAAGCCAAAGTTGTCCCTGGGAACCATTTCTTTCATCTGCTTCCGGAAACATTCAAACCAAGAAGAATGTACATTTGTGTTTGCCAGGGATGTGTAAAATGTTCGACTGACTGGCAAAGCAGCAAAAGTTCTCAAAAGTGAAGCAGCTGTACAGCAAGTACTGCTGTCTGACCATATAGCAGTCAGGTACAAGCTTGTACAGACATTGGTTGAAAGACTTTAGAGCACAATATGAGGCTGGTGAAAAACGCAGTTGTGCAATGACCAAGCAAGCATCTGCACTTCGCGCCTACCGACTTTGGATGAAGTTGCCTACACAAAGCTGAAGGGAGAATTTGGCTCTGATGGGCAACTTGGCCCAGTGACCCAGCGAGGATGATCAAGAAGACTGCAGCATCTGACTAGAGGTACAGTACAGGTAGCACTGCAATGTGGGGCACATCAGCTGAATTTCTCATTCTCTAAGTCCCCATGGACTAAAATCACACACACACACACACACACACACAAAGACCACAATATGAGCTAGTTTTTTTACTTTTGGTGCTCATGAGTCCAACTTCCCCATTCAAAAGGATTCTAAACATTCTGTTTCTAAGAGTCTCTATTGCTTGAAACTTGAAATGGACTTGACATATATCTGATGCAATGAATGAACTCTCCTGCCCAGAAAACAGTGGCACTTGGAAATTTGTTTACTAAATGAGTTAATGAAGGCAGGAGTTCTGTGGAACATGTATACATGAAGATTTTTCTACTTCTATTTTCCTTGTTATTTAAAGAAAAATCTTATTCAGCTTTAGAGAATTTAGTTTAAATTTCATATAGTAATAGAAAAAGGAAAGTTTTCAAATCCATTTAGTGTGGACAGTAAATGATTTAAGAAAGGGCCTGAGAGTGGCTTCTAAGGCTGTTTCCTGATTATATGATTAGCAGCAATTGACAAGGTACGTGGTGTGTGGACTCAAAATTGGCCAGGGCTTGATGGACGCTGTGGTTGTTATCACAATGACAGTTGTTAGGTGCCATTGAGTTGGTTCTGACTCACAGTAATCCATGCACAATAGAATGAAGCATCATCTGTTCCTGTGCCAGTCTCATGATTGTGTTTGTGTTTGTTTGAACCATCATCTTGTGGAAGGCCTTCCTCTTTTTCACTGACCCTCTGCTGAGCAAGTATCATGTCCTTTTTAAGGCATTCATCTTCTGAGAGCATGTCTAACGTATGGGATAGAAAGTCTCCTCATTCTTGTCTCTACATAACATTTAGGCTGTACTTCTCTGAGAACAAGACAACTAGAGTAGTGTATTACAGTTATGTTCATGTGAAAGTATTAGTTGGTGAGGGTTCCAGCCAATATAATGTGACAAATAAGAAAAAAATCACTTTTCAGATTAGTAGTAAAACAATTTTTGTAGGCATGGAGAAGTGGGTGTGTACAAGGAACATTTGCTGAACTTCTGATATTTTGGCTTTACCTTGTGTGAACCTGGAACTATTCCTTTCATGGAGATGATGTAGTGGAAAGATTATAGCCTTGAGACAAATAGAGGTAACTTTGGGATATTTGATATAGGATTTAAACTCTCTGGACCTTAAGTTAATGCATCTCTAAAGTGGTAGTAACGATCGCAAGACTTTGTTCTGTGGGCCTACTGAAGCAACAGGAAGAGTGGGTTAAATATAATGTTAGCTCTTATTAGTATTAGGACCACAAATGAACAAGGCACTGGATAGAAGGCCATTGAGAGCACATCTTTAGAAAGCTTAAGTCCATTGATTCAACAAATGTTCATTGAATATTATCTAGATTCTTAGCATTTATTGTGTACACTGAATTCTCAGTGGTGAACAAAACTATGTGATACGTGTCTTTATGGATTGATAGATTTTTGGGGAGGGGACAACTAGGTGAGTAAACAGATTAGACATTTCTCTACTCTATTCTTTCCAAATAATAATGTCTCCTGATAGAATCTTTCCTTTTGTTCAATACCTGGTTTCTGCCTTAATTTAGCTAGTACATTGTGTTTCCATGGCGACTGAGTAGCATACCTTGTAGTGAGTTGGCAGGAGGCTGTCTTCTGGTTTAGAAGGCACTTAAAGGTGTTGGGAAACAGAAAGCCAGGGCTGAAAGCAGAAATCTCCCTACTCTCTTGAAGATGATAGTGTCTACCAGGTGTCAAGGGAGAGCTGAGTAGTGCAGCATCAGTGTGTTAATCTGGGTAGGCTAAAGGAACAAATTTCATAGACACGCATATAGATAAAAGGAAAAGGTTTATATACAAGAAGAACAGGACATTGATCCCAGTCCATTTCAAAGTCTTAAGTCCGATATTAACCCATATGCCCGAAATCAGTCTATCTAGTCTCCTTCCAACTCACAAAGTTACAGGTCAGTGGGTGCAGAATCCTGGTGCTGGCAGGGTCTCCCCATGGCTCCTCGCTTCCAGGGCCCAGGGTCCATCAACAGCAGAAGCAACTCATCGCTGGCAGAGCTCTCCATGTGGCCGCCCCAGCTTCAGAGGTCTGGCTCCATCAGGACAAAGCCGTGTGGTCTCTCACTGGCTCCTCCAGTTTCTCGGACACTGCCATCTTGTCTTGTCCATGATTCATCATCTCTCTCACTAACTCCCAACAACAGGGGAAGATATCTCTCATTTTCATGAGGGAAATATCATGAAATTTTCCAGACTTCTCAGGAGAAAGCCATGTCCACATAGACATTGGCTACTCAATGGCCATCTCCAGATTAATAGGCTAGACTCCACCCCTACATTTCAATCATAAAATTAACATAAGCACATGACTGCCACAATCAGTAAGGACATTCTTATAGCTAGTTTGCTTACTCTATCTGTAGCCTGCTTATTTCTTACAGTGGCCAACCACTCTGGTCCTTTTGCAATGGAGAATTCTCTCCATGGAAAAGACTTTCAGTATTAATCCTGAGAAAGTCTTGGGCAAGCTGGACCTTGTTGTTCACACCACTTGCTTATGCATGTGTCCATTTTTAGGCCAGAAATATATCATTGCTCATTGTAAGCCACTGTATATTGCACAGAAAAGTAAGCTGTGAAAGTTAATTATAGTAGACAACTGCCACTGACTGGGCAGATAATATCTCTCGTGAGCATCCTTTCAGGTGATTATGGAAATAAGAGGTGGCCATTAGGTTAACACCCACCTTGGCTTCTCATTGTTTGGTCATAGGTAAGGTACTATATCTTCATCTGTAATTATGAAAAAAATCATCATATCTACTCAGACCTTGTCATCTTATTTTTTTTTTTTTTTTTTTTTTAGGCATCACTGCCCTGGTGGTGGGTAGGAGGCCCAGCCTTTGCTCCTGGGAGCCGGAATCGAACCTCCATCCCAGTGGGCCGCAGTCCCGCGCACAACCACTACGCCACCGGGGCTCAGCCGACCTTGTCATCTTATACCACATAGGAAATTCCATGACTTAAACATAATGCATGCAAATTACATAGAAGATTTCTTATTAACCATTTTTAACTTTATTCCACTACAGCTGTACATGTACTATTTGTAATTTCAGGTATTTTTAAATTGAGGCTAACATGTGATCTTGCCTGGAAAATGTTCCATGTACTCTTGAGAAGAACATGTATTCTTCTTTTGCTGGAATGAGTGTTCTATCTGTCTCTGAAGACTAGATGATTTATAGTGTTGTTCAAGATTTATTTTTCTTTAGTATCTTCTATTTTTTATCCACTTTTGAAAGTGGAATTTTGAAGTTTTTAACTATTATTGTTCAATCACCTTCCTTCAATTCTGTCAGATTTTTCTTCATGCATTGTATTATTCTGTTATTAGCATGTAAATATTTATAATTATTATATAGTATTGGTAGTTTATGCCTTGGTTTGTCTCTATTACAATTTTTGTCCTAAACTTCATTTTTCTTGACATTTTCTTCACATTCATATAACCACTTCAACCCTCTCTTGATTACTAGTTGCTTAATAACGCATTTCTATCCTTAACTTTAACCCTGCTTTGCCTGTTAATATGTATCTCTTGTAGAGTTGGATCCTGTTCTTTTTCAAGTCCATTGTGACATTTTGTATCTCTCATTTGGAGTGTTAAATTCATTTACATATATATTTATGCTTGTCATTGCTCTCTGTTTTCTTTATCCCTTATGTTTGTTGCTTTCTTGAGCATTATTTTAGAGAATAGCTAATGATGAGACAAAGATTCTAAATACTTGGTACCTAAGAGTATCCATTTTCTGTGTGTGTGCTGGGATACTCTTTTAGTAGTTACTTAAGTGGTTTATTCTTAGCCTTTAGTTTCTTCTTACATAGAGCATCAAATTATTTAGATATGAAAATAGATGGCTTTTGTATATCTTCCTGAACATTCATACAACCCTGGGCTAGAATGCAGGCTATACATTTACATGACTTTATACATTCCCAAGAATTCCCTTATTATAGCTTTCCCAAACTTCTTTTTTCCCCTGATATACCAAAACTTCTTCAATTTTTCTCATAATCCTTCAGTCAGTCTTTATTTTCCTTCAGCATTTATTTACCACTTTGTTTTTCAGTACTCTCTAATCAGTTCAGACTCATCATGACCCATTGCACAACAGGAGGACATCCTGCTGGGTCCTGCACCGCTTGCCCACTGGTTGTTACCCTTGAGCTCATTGTTGCATCCATGGTGTCAAGCCATCTCCTTGACAAGCTTCCTCGTGAGTACTGTTCCTTTATCAAGCATGACATTGACCACCTTAGGCGGTCACAATACTAAAGGAAAGCAAAACAGAATACAAACCCAGAAGTGATTGTTTACTACTAAAAAATTGTGTCATTATTTTTTTTTGCTATTTCAAATGCCCATGAAAAAAAGACATTCTATGTTGATAAACTTCATGTCAGATCGAGTAAAGGTTGTCTTAATAATTGTAAGCAGAGAGCCACTATGCAGGCCAATAATGACAGTTCTCTCTGGACAGGATGTTGCAGGTACTCCAACCCAAGGCCTTGAATGGCTGGTGGCATGGGGGTTAAGTGCTTGGCTGCTGGTGCTCTGAATCCAACAGGTCTGGGAGAGAAAGATCCATCAATGTGCTTTGTTGAGATCTACAGCTCTGGAAATTCTGTGCAAATTTGACTGGATTGTGCAGAGTTTGGTTCCATCCAGTGGCTGCCAGTCTGCTGGTTTTAGATGAGTTTGTCAGTTACGATATTGTTGTGGAAAAAAGGGGTGGGAATATGCAAATTAAAGCACCAGTGTGTTAGTCTGAGCAGCCTAGAGGAACAAATTTCATAGACACGCATATGGATATAAGGAAAGGGTTTATATATAAGAGAAATAGGACATTAAGAAAGCATCCCAATCCAGTGAAGTACTAAGTCATAAGTCCAATATTAACCCATATGCCTGAAATCAGTCTATAAAATCTCCTTCCGACTCACGAAGTCACAGGTCAGTGGGTACAGAATCCCGGCACTGGCAGGGGTCTCCCCATGGCTCCTCGCTTCCATTGCTCAGGGTCCATCAACAGCAGAAGCAACTCATCGCTGGCAGAGGTCTCCATGTGGCTGCCCCAGCTTCAGAGGTCTGGCTTCATCAGGGCAAAGCCGTGTGGTCTCTCACCGGCTCCTTCAGCTTCTCAGACGCTGCCATCTTGTCTCCGTGATTCATCGTCTCTCCGACTAGGAGAACCACTGGAGAAGATGCTTCTCATCTTCACAAGGGAAATATCTCGAGATTTCCCAGAAGTCTCAGGAGAAAGCCATGCCCACAAAGAGACCTTATTGGCTACTCAATGTTAATCTTAATCTTAATCTCCAGATTAACAGGCTAACCTCCACCCCTATATTCCAAGCATAAAATTAACAAGCACATGACTGCCTTTTTCTAATGAGATATAGCTGTTTTGTTTCCCTTGTTTTAGTACTGTCTCTTTGATGAATTCTCAGGGTGACGAAAAAGTTGACCTGCCAGAATTCACATTACTTTTCAGATTTCCTAAAAGACGTTTTCACTGATGTCACTCCTTGATGTTGAACACCCTGTGCACTGGTATGAATTAGAATACTAATCTCATAAGATGGATATTATTATTATCACAAACAAATGATGTGCTTCAGCTTTCAAATTATTTGGTGTTTACAGCCACCTTCTACTGTACTTTCCCATCAAAGTCCAATCTCAGGAAGAATATTGGTATTAATTATTTCCTATAGATTTTGTGTCATATGCCTCCACTCAAAGAGAAAGCTGTACTGAATGAAAATTTTCCTAAAGTTAGGAAAATTTCATTTAAAATTGAAAGCTTTAGTTTCAAAGAATTAGGAGCATCTGTAAGAAAAGTAGTATGCTGTTTTTCAAGAGAGAGAGGCCTTGCAGTGCCCTGTGTGAGAGGGAAAAAGCTGGTATTTGTGGTGGGCCTGTTTCATTTCCTGTGGGCTTAGAGACCTGATCGAGATCATGGGAGACCATGAGGGTGTAAAGCACATAAGGCTGTAGCAGCCTAGGTGGTTGCCGGTGGAATGTGGTAAAGACTGATTGCATTATGCAGCCAGAAAACTCAAAGTAGGATGTAAAAATCTATATTAGAAACCTTATGATCAGGCACGTTATAGGGACAACTTACTGAAGATGATAAAGTGATCAAACCCTCCTGTTGCCTTGTGGGGAACACAAATGCACATACCTTGTTTCTTCAGAAAAATAAAGCTTTGTAAATGATTTCCTCCTTTGGATCTTTCTGTAGGAATGATATGCTCTTAGAAATGGCAATTATTTCAAGGTTAATCTCTATAAAAATTCTCTTTTAGATAAAAGAAATAATCTGCCCTATAACCTAGACCAGTCCTTTACTAGAGACACTGAACTATTCAAATGTTGAAATGAGCCATCTGTTTACTAGAGGAAAAACTATGAAGAAAAACAGACACCGAAGTACTTTTTTTTTTTTTGCATCACTGCCCTGGTGGGAGTAGGAAGCCCAGGCCTGCTCTTGGAGAGCTGCTGCTGGATTTGAACCGTCAACCTTGAGGGCCGTAGTCCTACACACAACCACTGCACCTCTAGGGCTCAGCTAGCACAATTTTTTTCTACACTTGCCCCACTCCCCTCCAATTTCATGTGAAATGGGGTTCCTGGCATCAGAACATGGGTTAAAACTTCTCACTCTTTGTCATACTGTCATGGTATCTGGAGAACCATCATTAAAGAGATGGAAAATTCAGGTCTGTACCTGGTATGTCCTAAAATCAGTTGTTTCCTTGTTCTTTCTGGTTTGCTACTCAATTTTATTGTGTGCTGTTTTGTTTCAGGAGAAGGGGAAGCCAAACAGGCTACTAACCTGGGTTTCCGTCTGTCAGCTTAAGCCTCGGTCTAATGAGTGTAGAAAAATGTTTTTCTTTTGTTTTAATATACAAATAAATACATATATTAGTTCCATGGTTTTAGTGACTATTTAAGAATACTTTCTCGGAGTAGTCAATGGGCTTAGTCCACTTGTTTCATTCTTTTGGCCCACTGTTTGCTGCACATGCGGCCCTCCTTCACATCTTCTCTTAGGTGAACTATAGTCAAGACAGAGGGCTCTGAACAGGCTTGCAAAGGATCCTAATGGATTTCATTTAGAATCTTGAACCTAGGTTATAGTCTTTACAGTATCAGGGGAAAAAAAAAAAACCAATCACCACAGACAGTGTTTATTTTTAGTACATCCACGAATAGTAGACACTGTGTTCAGAATGGCAAACTTGTATTGAACTTTCCTCTTTTTATGCAGTATATTTATGAATGATGGTTGGTCTTACTTGTTAGTCATGAAATTAGCTACAACTCAAGAATTAAATTGGGACTCTGTTTATTTTAGGGATGATAAAGTGCCAAGGGAATGATCAGGAAAGTTCTGTTGCTGAACCTGAAAATGGCTCATAAATAATATGGTAGTTCATTTCCCCTCTGGTTCAGTTTGTGCAATGACCTTTTTGGAATGAAGTGACTTTTCAGGCTTCTTCAAAATCTATGAATCTTGATTGGATGCCATTGTTACAGATTTGTTATTAACAGTCAAAATGAAATTCAATGCTCTCAGAAAGATGATCATACGGCAGAAAAAAATTGAGTTATTAATGGTTTAAAGGTATTGAAGAAGCTATAGTAACAGAACTGATTTTAAGAGGGTTAAAAAATAAGTAGTGTGGCCATGTTATGCATTGTGATTATGAACTGCTGAATTGGTGTTCACTGTGACAAGAGTCTCCCATTTATTGGTTGCATATCATTGGAATTTGCCCTTTCTTTTTATGTTCTTTCCATGATGAATGCTGGGCCTGGGAATTGAAAAACTCTTACCCTTTTCATACTTTTGCTGGATGGTGGCAAATCTGCCCACTGATGCTGCGGTAACGTTTGCCTCACCATCACCCGAGGGGACAGTCATCCAAACCAGGCCACTGGCTGTGTGGAGAGTGAGCAGTTATTTCTTGAAAGGGAAATTCACAGAAAGGTTATGACACCAAGGTCATAATTATTATATGATGAGAAATGGACTAAGAGAGTATTTTCCTTTAGAAGTGTAATTCATTTAAAATAAAATGTGATAGAAAATAAAATGTGATAAATAGTGCTTGGGCAACGAAGGTCATTGGGGTTGCTCTTTGTAATTCAATTAGGGGGAATCAGAAAGTGAGAAGTGCATGGTAGGTGGGAGCTGTAAAAGCACTGGACTGTTAATAATTTGAGACTTTCTCATCCCTTTATGTGGATGAAAGTAGATCAATTATGTGAAGGCACAGGACTCCGTATTGTCCTCATTTTACATATGGGCCCTGAGGGAGATGGCATAAGGACCTCAAATCACAAGACGACTCTTTTGCCTTTTGGAAGAGCTTCACTGTCTTCACCTTGGTTTTCAATCAGGGAAAAATACAACTGCTGACACTTTGTTTCTTATAACTTTTTTCACAACGTAATTGCAACTTCATATGGACATAGAACTCTTCAGATCCAAAACTTGTGCTATGATGTAGGGCAGATGTTACACTGTAATTCTAGAGAACATTGGCTGTGATACAGCAATCTAGGCCAGGATCATGTTTCCTCGGTGTACAGACCCTGTGAACATGACGGGGAGGCTCTTTCTCCACCATCCTGTACAATTTGGGGGTGGAAAATAAATTTGATTTAACATAAAGCAAATCTACTAACTGCATCAATATTATTTAAATAAACAGAATATTTAATTTGGCAATTACAAATATACTTTTTTTTCATTTTTTGGGGGGGAGCATCACTGCCCTCTGGTGGTCGTGGGAGCTACCCAGCGCTACTGCTCCTGAGAGCCACTGCTGGATTTGAACCGCCAAGTCCGCGGGCCGCAGTCCCGCACTCAACCACTTACGCCACCGGGGCTCAGCCCACAAATATACTTCTAAAGACAATGAGATTGTTCTGGAGGTTCTAGAAAAATGGTAACCATATTTAACCTGTGCATCAAAACTAGAGTTTTACGAATTGTATCATATGCTAATCATAGTATGAATTGCATTTAAATAATAATTAATCATTCACATGTCCTGCTGTCATTAAGAAGTTGCAACAGCATCAATGAAGCTAAATCAACTTACTGCCATGGAATCCATGCAACTCATAACAACCCGAGGTCGTTTTCTGAGATTGTAACTATTTTCAGAATGAGAAAACTTAGTTTTTTCTCCCCCAGAGTTGCTGGTGGTCTCCAACTGCCGACCATGCTGTTGCCAGCCCAATCCACAACCACTACACCCACTGGGGGTCTGAGTTACATGAAGGAAATGCAAATTGTTGATATGCACAATGACCTCTTAATGGCTCCCCCCCCCCCGCTGTATTAATGATTATAATAGATCTGTTACCACGCAGTGTCTTTTGCCAGCTTGTTATTTATTCATTTAATTTATTATAGTAAGTCTGAAAAAAACACCTTGCCCATTTTGACGATGTGGCGTTCATGTACCTATGTCAATTTCATGATTGGGAGTCTAGGGGTGGAGTCTAACTTGTCAATCTGGAGATAGCCAATGAGTAGCCAATGAGGCCTCTGTGTGGACATGGCTTTTCTCCTGAGATGTCTGGGAAATCTTGAAGTATTTCAATTAGAGAAGAGAAACTTATCTCCCAGTCTCTGAGATGACGAACTACTGACAAGAAGAGATGACAGCATGCTGATTGATCCTGATTCCTGGAGACTGGAGGAGCCGGAGGAGAAGCCACATGGGCTTGGCCTGATGGAACCAAACCTCTGGGGCTGGAGAAGACACAGAGAGACCCCTGCCACTACTGAGATGTTTCTACCGCCACTGGATACTGCTGATGGACCCTGAACCATGAAAATGAGGATCCATGGGGAGACCCCTGCTAGCACTGGGATGCTTTTAACTAAGCTGAATACACAAGAATCTGCACCCACGGACCTGTGACTTTGTGAGTAGGAAGGAGACTTTATAGACTGCTATTAGACATATGGGCTAATATCGGACTTATGACCTTGGACTGGACTGGGTTGGGATGTTTTCTCAGTATTCCATTCCTCTTGTATATAAAACCTTTCCCTTACATCCATATGCCTGTCTATGAACTTATTTCTCTAGTCTACGCAGACTAACACAGACTATTTCAAAAGCATATGTGTTAGAAAAGATAGCTTTTACCATGATATCTTTTTTCCCCTGAGAAACAAACTCCTAAAGTTCTTCTTACATTCAAATTGAAAATTTAATGGCAAATTCTAAGTAACTTGATGTGTCCATTCTCTGAGAGACTAAATGGGAAAATAGTTTCTTTTAGAAGGATTAGTATAGCTCCAGTTCTAATGAGAATTCCAAAAGCTAAGCAAACTCCCTGCTATCAAGTCCGTGGGACTCGCAGCGGCCCAGCAGCACAGGGCAGAATTGCCCCTGTGGGCTTCCAAGATGGGAACTCGCTATGGGAGGGGACAGCCCCATCTTTCTTCTGGGGAGAGGCTGGTGGTTTCCAATTGCAGACTTTGAGGGCCACTGCTTAATGGCCCACTGCTGTCCCATGCATCCTAGATTTCCCAGTGTCTACCTTGTGCAAAATGCTGTACTCCTCCATTGTCTTTGAGACCAACCACCGCGCATCCCACAGGATTTCCCCCATTCCCCAGAGTTTTACAATTTTCTGCAGTGTGTGACGGAACTCACAAATTGTGGAGGAAATTGCCCAGGAAGTTATGGAGGCAGGCAGGTCCCAAAATCGATGGTTCAGATGTCAGTCTGGAAGGTTCTCCTTTTTCACACCAATGCTGCTCAAGCCAAAGTACCAGATGGCACATGACTAAGAAGACTCCCTGAGTTCTGGGCCAGGGTTCTTTTCAGGGCAGTAACTTGTATCTGAGGATGATTCAGCAGTACTTTTCTGCCCATGTTCAGCCAAGAAGGAGTGAGGTGTGTCACAAAACCAGCATCTTGCCTAGGTCTATTGCTTTGAAGGTCGTGTAGTTTGGCCTTCTGATGTTAAATTTGGTGAGGGACATGATTATGGAGAGGACACTTTGACCACTTCTGCCCGTTAGGTGCAGCTCTAGCTTCAGCCACTCTTGTGGCCAAAGCCTTCTGTTTTTCTTAATTAAACAGGAAATTGGTGGTTTGCCTGTTAATGGGATAGTTTAAAACAAAAAGGTAATTGTTGAATTTTACACAGATATCATCTGCTAACTATACCTTTAAGGAAACAAGGAGTAGTGATCTGATTGATACCCACTTAGATAGAAATTCAAGATATATCTCACCTTAGTTCTGTCTCATTAGCATAACAGATAACTCACTTTGAAGCAGCATTAATGACTACAGGTACAAAGAGTTGGATGTATAATACTCATGAAGTGGAGGGCTGTGGTTAGAAGGCCCACCTAAAGGAATTAACTGCATTCAGACCACCTGGTTCTTCTAGACACTGACCCTTTCCATCATTCAATCCCAAGCAATCTTTAAATATTAGCCTTTCGGTATGGCAATGACTTCTAAGGGTGAGGACATTCAAGTATTCAGGTCTGCTGTAAGGATCCATCTGAGCTGTCCAGGTTTTTTTCTGGTCTTCAACTTTCTTATCTCCTTATAAAACAATTTTTAAACAAAGAAAATGATTGTTAATTTTTCTAGACAAGGTGCTTCATTATTCTTTGGGTATATGCTAACAGAGCAAGAATTTGAAAACTTAACTGATTTGTTCTTTTATCTAAGTACATTTAAAAAAAACATTTTTATTTGGAGTTAATACAAGCATCATGTCATCCCAAAGTTCACTCCCACCACCACAATCAATTCCAAGAATTCTCTTCTTTCTTGAACTTTTTGACATTGGCTCCCCCTTTCCAGTCCTTTCAGTTTGCTCCTTTCATCCTTGTTTACTTTTCATGTCTTCCTTTTCACTTTTGTCTGTCTCTTTCTTCATTTTCTCTCTTTAAAATACCACTCTGCTTCAGGGGAATAAGTATAAACTCAAAGAAAGATGTCAATGGGTGAAATAACAATTGTCGCCCTGCATTGAATGGTTGATATGCAGGCCTGTGGTTTGAAAGTATCTCACCCATTTGTTCTTGATTACACTGTGTTTCACAACAAATTGTCTGATATTTCTATAAAGGAAATCTTGAATTTGGTAAAAATAGGAGTTTAATAATTCATTATAAGGATTGTGCCTTCATACTGTGTGTGTGTGGGGGGGGGGAAGGTTCTAAAAATATTGATGCAGTTAGCATGGAAGTCTAGTCCCTCTAAAAGAATATTTGAATTTGATGTCACAAAATTCATTTGCACATTTTTATACTTATTTATTGTGTGAGCATATTGTCTCTATATTTACATATATATGATATATACACATAAAACACATGAATGGAGACTTCAAAATTCTTGTGGAAATTTTTATTATCATTGGATTCCATTTGTCATGAAAATTTTGACCCTAGTAGCAAAAGATACCAGCATTAAGTTTCAACCTTTTGGGCTTAATTTTAATTATCAGTGAAAGAACATTTGCTCCATCTTTATCATTTATACTTCTATTAGATGCACATCTTCTACAACCATTATTAATAGAAACGAGTCTGGAGTTAACACGTTTGAAGTAATCAGGTAAAGAGACAAGAACAGTGCCAAATTTTGCCCTCATGAGATATTGAAGAAGAAATTCATCTGTTTTGGCTGGGTCACCAGCAATTTCTTTACACACACACACACACACACACACACAGAACCACCACTGCTTGCTAGTCAATACCGACTCCTACTAATGTTAGAGGTCAAAACAGAGCGGCCACGGTGACTGCCTGAGACGGTAGCTCTCGAGGAAAGTAGAAAGCCTCACCTTTTGCCCCAAAGAATGGCTGGTCGTTGTCAGCTGCTAGCCTTGCAATCAGTTGCGCGACATAGCACGTGAGGGTTTTTTTTCTCCCAACTTTGGTGTTTATAAAGTGGGCGATGGAATAAGGAAGATCACGTGGCCCTCAAGACACAGTGACTTTTTACGTCCTCTCTTCCTATCGGCTCACGGATACAAAAACCGAGCATCCTAGTGGCTTCCTTTATGCTTCAGCCAAACTTCTCGAACTAACACAGTCATGATGAGAGAAGTCAGAGAAATCTTGAAGTCCTGGCCATCGTAGTTAACTTTCATTCAGGAGAATGTGCTGGGGGAAGTGGCAGATACAGTAGGAATTCTGCGTCAGTCCAGTTCCATGGGGGATACCATAGTGCCTGCGAGGCACAAGGATGTCGCTTATCCCTGCAATCCAGCGCATCTGCATGTCTTGAATCCTTGCTCAAAACTTGTAGACTAAGCTGTCAAACTGTGCTGCTGGTTTCTGTCTGCATTTTTCGTTTGTAACCATTCCACAACATTTAGATTTTTCTTGGAAGCCTGTCATAAAAGGACTAGTTCTGTCTGTTCATCGATGTTTGATGGCGCTCAGAGATCTGTCAGGAGCTCCCTCCAGGAAGGAAATTCTGCTTGCAAACGGAATAATGTCACTGCGCAGAGTGCCAGGCTTTCCTGATGAAGAGCGACCTGGAGCACTACCTGACACCCACATATTGTTCCTCTTGCATCCTGACCAGATGCACACTTTGGTCACCTTAGCACTTGGGGGGGGGGATGGCTTGGAAAGAATGACAGAGAAGTCCAAACCAGGTAGACTTGTGTCTTCAAACCCTGCTCACCTGTCAGCCTTCATGCTTTTCTGATGGCTACGTCTTCACAGAGGTGACACCGCAACCCCCAAACAAGGGAGAGCTGCCGGAGATGGTTGTTAATAGTAGTTAAAGGATGTCACTCAGTTTCATTGTTATGATGGCGACCACACTTGTAATTCAGAATCTGTGGTTGCCAAGCTGAAATTAGGTAATGTATAAAACATAGCAATAATATTATCCCTTGAGGCCTGCCGATTTAGACTAATATTTCTGTGCCTTTGTTCATCACCTAAGAGAATTCTGAAGATTATCTTTAGTTTATCTCTGAAGAAGTGTTATTAAAAATAGCTAATGCAATATTTTTTAAATTCAGGAAACATAAATTACCAGTAATGGGCATGGATGTCAGGCGTATTTTAAAGTTACATGCTGAGTGGAGCAGAGCAAACCAACAAAGCAATTTAGTCAGTTACTCTCCAATAATGCTTCCCAGCCATGATTTCTCAAGATACTTTACAATATCCTGATCATGTAATGGACCTTTTGTTTATTAAGAGAAGCCTCGTTTCATTCCTACCATAAATCAAAAGTTCAGTTCAAGAAATTTTTAAATAGCAAACATTTCAGATAGATTGACTACAGATACATTGCTAGAACTAACGAAAGGATATTTGTTTCTATCATCTACTTACCTCACTTTGGGTCTAGAGCAAAAGTCAGAGGACCAAAGAGAAGAGACCAAACCATTGGGTGGGGAACAATGTGTCTGGAGCCAAGGCTTTTAGAATCAAGGACAGGGCTACCAGGAAATGTACTCACTATGCTCAAGGATTCACTCTGAGGCTCTTTGTAGTCGTATGGGGAAAGGCAACTGAGAAACAAAAGTGGTACCCAAAGTCATTCTGAAGCCTAATAGCTGATAGCAGTTCAATAAACTGCTGAACACCATCAGATACACTCTACACCTTTAGATGTTAAACCAACCAGTTTAATGGAAGTGTGTAGCAACCGGCTTGAAGTTATGTTAAATCAGTATTTGCAGGTCTCCCATAGAATGATGGTTGTGAACTGAGTTTGTGGTGGTCAAGAAGACAGCATGATACTTTGCTGTGCATATATGTGTATTGATGTGAGAGAGAGAGAGAGAGAGAGAGAGAGAGAGAGAGAGAGAGAGAGAGAAATAGTAACAGAGACAGACCATTCTCAGAAAGATAACATTTGTATTTTTTCTGAAACATGCCTCAAATGGAAAAAACAGAAAAAGACTGTTTTAACCTAGCTGCCCTCAAATTTCTTCAACTAAACTCAAAGCAAAAACAAGAAAACTCTTTGTATTTTCTGTTTATTACCAGTAAACAAATAAGCAAAGAAAAAAAAGGTGATGAGGAATTAAAAGAAAGAAAAATACCTTATCTTATGAAACTAGAACTCAATTATTCCTAAGATGCTAAGAGTACTGAAGGTATGACCAAGTGTGTCCTGTCATTGTTTCAAATGAAGGGTCTTGAATGTTTGAATGATGCTCACCTGCGAGTGCTGGTGATGACAAGCTGTCACTATGACTCTGACAGTATTTTGTAGAACTACAGAATCTTGTCTGGCCACAAATGAGGGGAAACAAAACAAAACAGAGTGGAGGCAGCGTGATGGCAGCATTTTACCCATGGGAAATTTAGTATAAAATGGTAGCTCAGATCGTTGTTAAGGGTAAGCAGCATATGGTAAGTAGAAGGTATGTCAGTCCTGAATCCAACAAAAGAGGTATAAAGATACAACACTTTAATAAGAAAAAAACATGATTAAGTCAGTGAAAATTGGGCACAAGACCTGAATAGACAATTCACCAAAGATTACAGCAAGGCAGTCAATCATATGAGGTAATCACTACCTATAAGGGAAATACACATTAAAACAACAGATGAGATATGGCTGCCATGGCACCGATGACAAAATTAAAAAACAAAATAATACTGAAACTAACAAATTCTGAAGCTGGTGTGGAGGGATTGGAACCCCTATGCACTGCTGGTGAGATTATAGAATTGTACAACCACCGTGGATAGCAGTGTGGTGTTTCCTTAAGCAAGTGAGAATAGGAATACCATGTGACCCAGCAACCTCTCCACTCAGTGTATGCTCCTAAGAAAGAGGGAACCAAACGTCAACATCAACGTGAACATCTGTATTTAGGTACGTGCCATCCAAATAACAAAAAATGCAGAGCCACCAGGCCCTTTGCGGTTGAATGGATAAATAAACTCTGGTACGATCATGTAATGGAGCACTAAACATCCTCAAAAGTTATGAACGCCCTGTAAAACACCCTTTGAAGGCATTATATTCAGCAAAGTTAGTCAACCTAATGGAGCAAATGCTGCATGAAACCACAGTTAGGAAAGCAAAACAACTCGCAAGAGATAGGCTTTAGAAGGTTATGGGGCGATATAGAGGTGGGAGAAGAAGAGAAAGTAAAGGAGAGGGGGGAAGTAGACAAATGAATAACACAGAGATATACGCAGAAATATGCCCCCCCAATAAAAGGGTAAAAATAAAATAAAAAGGCAGGAACAGCTCTTGAATCCCTATTTTTTTAAAAAAGGGTCTGAGATATTGACTGCAGTAGGCAGCTGAAAAGTGCAGCAGTAGCTGGCGTCCCAGAAGGGTCATTTTTACTGCTTTTCATCCATCAAAATCAGTACTCTGAGCATTCCAAAGCTTGTATTTCCATTCCTGCTAATTAATATTTGACTCTAAAAATTTGTTTAACATAGATTCTTCTAACAATGTTGATGAGATTTATTTACATCATTGCCTCAACTCTTACCTCCCCCCCCCCCCCCCGCCCCCCGGTCTCTTTTTGCTATCTGGAGTTTTAATTTTTTGATTTAGCTAATAAATTGGAATATTTGTTTTGCTTCCAGTTTGGTTGATTATGCGTCCTTTCTAGCTATTTGGGATATAGGTACTCTGGGATTTCTTGTGTACACTTTTTGATGGCTATATGCATCCACTTTCCTGGGAGATGTTTCTGAATCACGGGGTAAACGTATATACAGTATTTAGGAGATACCAGCAAATCGCTTCTCACAGTTTCCCCACAAGTGTACTCTTTGTCTGGCAAGGGGGGACTGCCCTGATTGCTGCCTGTCTGCCAACTTGTGTTCTTTGGAGTTTAGCTTTCTAAATGGCATTGTGTGGTGATTTTAATTTATACTGCACTGATGAGTAAGTAGATTGATTTTTGGTCATTTATAATTTTAATACCTTTTTGTAAGCAACTCACTATTTGTCTATTTCTTATTAGATTATAGGAGTTCTTGAAAAACCTAGATTATAAAATATTTGTTGGTTATCTTGAGTTATCTTATTTTGAAGATGATTTTTCTATTCTTCTCATGGGGCTTTTTAATAAGTTTGTGTTTAATTTTGATAGCTTTAATTACAATTCTTAGTAAAAAAAAGCAAATTCTTAGAACTATATATTTTTTATAAATGTTAATTTTAAAGTTACTTTCTACTCTAAGGTATTAAAGATATGCTAAGTTTTCTTCTGAAAGTCTTACTTAGTTTATTTTTCATAGTTAGATGCATAGCTCATATCAAATTTGTTTTGGATATGCTGTGAAAATGCAGGACAAGGTTCACTTTTTCTCATATAGCTATCCAATTCATTTAAAATACATCTTTTCCCTCTTGAATATTAGTGGCATCTTTGTTGTAAATCAATTTACAATATACTTTTATATGCATATTTACTTCTGAGCTATAAATTGAAGTTATATACATAGTTTTAAATTTGAGTTTTTCCCCACTTTGTACATCATGGTAATATTTTGTCACAATAAATATTCAATATAATTCAACTTTTAATGGGTAGGTGGTATTTAATTTTTAGATTGACTATGGCTTATAGTTTTTGAATATACTTATGATGTTTATTTTCTCTTTTAAGTATACTAAATCATTATGCAGGCTTGTTGCAAACAAAAGCTGCAGGAATAATAATAGCAATTTTAAAAATAAAAAAGCCTGAATTGTGTAGCAGCAAGTGCATTAATACAATATCATAAAAATTCCAAATAGGATTCTGCCCTTTACTAACTGCCCATAGTAGTTCTCAACTGTAAAATTGATACATTAATAATTATCTCCCAGAGTTATTGTAATAGCAAACATAATATTAGACTAGAAATATTCTTTAAATTGTAAATTGTTATACAAACATTAATTTTTGATTAGTGATACAGATTTATTGTACATAAAACCTAATTATATGAGTAGGAAATCGATCTTATCTAGGACAAGCCTTTCAGGAACTTTGGTGAGGTAGTTGGTTTGGCGCTCGGCTGCTAATCACAAAGTCAGCATTTCAAAATCGCCAGTCACTTCACATAGAAATATAAGGCTGTTTGTTTCTGTGAAGAGTTACAGCCTCACACTCAGATTGAGAAATATATTCGTTTCAAATTATGATTCGATAAATTCATTATCAGCATATGTGAGGGGGCACCCAAAATAAGCCAGAATTAAAAAAAAAAAAAAAAAGAATGATGGCCTCTGAAATCCACAGGGGCAATTCTACTATATTATATAGGATTAGTATGAGTCAGAACTGACTTGAGGCCAGGAGTTAGTTTTGAATTTTAGAACAAAACTCTAATTCAGAAGAGACTTATCCTCAATTACTCCAAATGCCAGAGCTCTTTTAAGCATGACCTCTTATTAATTCACACTCATGTGTCATGAAATAGAAAAATGATGGAGCAGCATTTAGTTAGCATCATCCCAGCACCCATTTTTTACGTCCCAAGCCCTACTTGCCAGGTTCATTACCCTAGTTATCATTTCCAGTCTTATTTGAGCTCCCCACTCGAAGCACACCATCACCTTTTGGGGCTGGTGGGCAAAAGCGCAGTTCTCTTTTCCTGCGGGTGGCACTGTGGAGCAAATGTTGGGCTGCTAACCTACACACAGGCAGTCTAACGCTACTAGCTGCCTTGCAGAAAAATGTTGAATCTGTCTGCCCCCAGAGAGATGTATAGCCC
Source organism: Nesogale talazaci (assembly GCA_004026705.1). Taxonomy (NCBI): domain Eukaryota; kingdom Metazoa; phylum Chordata; class Mammalia; order Afrosoricida; family Tenrecidae; genus Nesogale; species Nesogale talazaci. The sequence goes on along the minus strand of PVJH01000026.1, from coordinate 575,855 downwards.
TCAGAAACCAGTTACTGGGTCACTCGGAGTTGCTTGCTGGCAGCGGGCTTGGTTTGAGTTGGGTTATCTTTATTGGGTGTTCTATCCACCCCATGCACAATACTTGACCTCTTCAAAACTGTCACCCTATTAATAAGGTGACCAGACATCCTGCTTTTGAACAATTTAACAACACCCCACAGCGTTTTAAAATTAAAATAAATATATTACAATAATATTTTTGCATTCTATGAACATTTTTGTTGCTCCATAAAGACCAAATTTTTAATCAATAATACCCCCCACTCCCCACCTCCCGTCAATGGTGTCCCAATTAAAATCTGATCACTTTCAAAAACCTATTGCTAATGACTATTGTTCGTTCCATTCTGTCTCTCAGAATGGTTCCGTTAGATTCCTTGGGTGGGAAATGCCTCTGTCCTTGGATTCAAAAGAGAAAGAATTCATGTTGAAGCCTAGTTGAGATCCAATTTTTTAAAAAATAAAGAACAGAAGCAGTTTCAGGAGTTACAGTAAACTGAACATAAGCCAGACAGAGAGACTGTGACCCAGGCCTGCTGAACTGTGCACTGAGAGAGAGTCCCCAGCCAAGATAGAATTTTTTTGTTTTTTTAGGGTCCCTGTTGGGAGGTGTCGTCAATGGTACCAGTCAACGCCCCATTGACTAAAGTCAGCCCACCTGGCCTAGATAGGGCCAATTCCGGTTCAGAGCCAGGAAGGGGTAGTATAGCGCCCATTTAGGTATACTGCCTCTTCCAGGCTCAGAGCCTGAATTTGGAGCGTGCCCAGTAGACAAGCTGGTTGCTGTTCAGGCTACCTAATAGTTCCACTAATGAAACATTCATTTGTGTACTTCTAATCCTTTCCTTGGCTTAATTCCATTATGGGATGCAAAAGGGTCTTCCCCAGGTTATACCCTAAATTTATGTCCAATCTAGGACGCTGCTTGCTGGTGCATGGGCGGTCAGCTGTTTAGAGGTGTTCTCCCTGAGGGCATCAGACACTTTTGTCTGTAGCACCAAAGGTGGGGCTCACACCCTACTGATAGGGATAGTGACTGCTTTCCTGAAGGAGAGCCCAGAGAAAAAGTCAAGTCAACTGAAGGACCACTAAGGCTAAGCTGTCATATTGAATCTAGAATCTGCCCTTCTTGTCACATGTGGACCCTGGTCCCTCCCCTTCCTGTTGTGTGTGTACACCCCTAGGTTGTCCCTCTCCCATTACTTGTATTGCCTGTGGTACAACTCCTTCCTGTTACTTATGTGGTGATTTGTCATCGGGGGGTGGGGGGCTGCATGACCCCTATGTGTATATAAGCCTTGGGTGGAAATATATTGTCTCTTCTTCTCCCACTCTCTGCGGGCACCTGGCTGCTGAGATCATGGCCATCCAGGAGGTGAGCATGCTTTCTATGGCTGTACTGTGATCTTTACATATCATCACCGTACAGTTGTGCCTACGGATCCCATGTAGCTGTTAGAGGCAGATTTCCTCCAATACTCCTCACACCGGATCATCAATCTCCATATTCTCCCAGTAGCTAGCCTCTTTATTGTACCTCAATCTAATTGACACCCTTTACTTCTTCCTTGGTCACCATACATCCCTTAATGTAGATCCTCAATTATTTTGTTCACTTTATTGTTCTTTGCCTATTTATCTCTGGGTGCTTCAAAACTGAATATCAAACTATGTAAGGGCATGGGCTTTACCATTAAAAGGGCTTAAGTTTGATCCTAACTTTGACATTCATCATAATACATAGACTCAATTTTAGACTCGTGGGACCGGCTGCAATGGAATTCAAGTGAGCAGGTTGGGGATATATGTTTTGCTATTACAAGTTTAGGAAGAGCTCAAACATAGTTGGTATTCTTTTTGCTGTTCTTTTCACTTTTTCAAATATTCTTTAGAGAAATCTATGAAATATTACTGGTACCTCTTTTGTGGTATATCAAAATATTACCTATATGATAACTCATTTGTAGGTTTTAGAATACCATCCTTTGACTCATTGCAGTTCCTTCTTATTTAGGAAACATGTGGATAACCTTTGGAGAATCTCCTTTCAGTCTTAGTCTGGGTTCTCTAGAGGAGAAAACCCCGTGAAGCAAAACTGCAGGAGTTAAAGATACATTTGCTTTAAGGAACTACCTCCTGAAGTTGGTTGCTGGCTGCTGACAAATCCCAACATCTGGCTGCTCACATTTCAAGAACTGGAGATCAAGGATGAGGAGAGCACAAGATTGAAAGAACGTAAACTTTACCTGAACGTCGTTGTAAGAAGGCTTGACCTAAAGCAATTACTCTTTCCACTTACGGACTATTCACAGCAGATCACCAAAAAGAAGAAAGCACATTTAAACAGGTCTCTGTAGTCAGTGAATGTGTGCAGATAAAGTCTCTTGGGAATACAATTGCCTCATTTGCTGTATGGTGCCTTAAAGAAACCCTTAAAACACAATGGGTTGGTCATTCGTTGGTCAGCTGCCCACAAGGTCAGCAGTTTGAAAACACAATCCACTTCGTGGAAGAAAGATGACTAAAGAGTTATTCTTGAGTTATAATCTTAGAAATCCACAGAGGCAGTTCTGCTCTACTCAGTAGCATTGCTTTGAGTCAGAATCGACATTATAGCCTTGAGTTTGGTGTTTGGTTGGGGTGTCTTAAAAAAAGGTGTGTGTGGATGGTGGTGAGGGAGAGGGTGTTCAATAAAAACAGTGGCTTCCAAGGGACTCCACTGGGTCAGCTAAATTAAAGTCAAAGAGGTCATCTGAGAAGGTTATAACAACCTTTTGGGAGGCTCTATAGAAGAATAATCTTGATTGGCCATTAGGATCAATGCAACAATGGGCTCAGGCATAAAAACAATCATGAGGATGGAAGAAGACACCACCATGTCTCCTTCTGTTGTACATATGATTGCTGTCAGGGAAAATGATTAAGTGGCACCTGGCCGCAATAAAACAATCCTGATAGGTTTTCTTTAGAACACAGGGAACTCATCGAGTTATATTATAAACATGTTTTAAGAAAACTGAAAATGACTTTGGGAAGGAATGTTCTAGGAAAACTGTGCCTAGGTATGTTCTCCCCATCATGACGACATATCTGTTCATTCTTCCAGGAGAGCAAGGGATGTCCTATTGGGAAACCTGACCCTGTCCATTCTTCAGCCCTACTCTTGACCTTTCAGGCTCCTTTTTGTTTTCAAAATTCCGAAAGCATTAAAGACAAGACAAATGGAATTCCTTGAGGTTGCCAATATGTCATTTTGACTTGATGTAAATCACAGAGTACAAAATTCTTCAGAGAAGGATTAGAAAGAAGGAAACACAGCCTTCAGACGTGTGTTGACCTAAATGTGCCAATCATCAATAGGTGAAGTGTCTATGATTTGTTGCAATACTTTTTGACCAATGCAGAAAATTACTTCTGCCCAAATCACAGTAGCATAGATTTTTATTAATTGGACTTTAAACTAATTAGAATATTTAGTTACACTTAATCATTTATGCCATTTATGTAATTAGAGCAAATACAAAAAATCAGAATGTTAAGAGACAGTGACAGATCACTAACAGCAAGTAGACTAAAATATGTAAGTGTCTTGAGGCAAAACCTGTGGCCTTTGAGTAAGACAAGCTTTCTTTCATTCACAGCTCTGCCACTAACTGAGCAACTTGCATTCTTAAGGATCATGGTGTCACCAAGTGCACTAAATGATATAATTCTTCAGAAAATCTGAGAGTGTAATGCAGTACTAATACACTGTTTGTATTAGTTGATTTGGAACCTGCCTACCCTCATGACGCTTTTAATGTATGGAAACATTGCCTGGCCAGTTTCTGTCTGCATGAGAGATGGCATGTTTGAACTCATTATGATGGTCACCGTGTCCACCCGTCAGATTGATGGTTTCCCTCATTTTCACTGTCCCTAACTTGACAACCTTTTCTAGCTGAATGTCTTTCTTGATAATGTGTCAAAAGCAAGCACATAAGCTTTTCTCCATATCTACTTCTAAAGAGCATCCTTGCCTTTCTTCTAAGACTGACTCTAGAAGTTTTTGTGGTACTTTATATGTACTATCTCATTTAATGTTCATAATAACTCTAAGTATTATTAGCTCTACTTATTATTTAAAAAGACACTTAGGGGCTCACAAAGTTTGATTTGCCCAAGAGCACAAACTAGTAAATGATAAGACCAACATTAAACAAAATCTTCTTGAATGAATTATGCTAATTTTACCATATAATAGAAACTCAATGATGTTTCTTTTCGGACTCATTTCTTTTACATTTTCCTTTGATCTGTCAGGTTCATCACCAATACATTGAGATAAATTAAATTCAATATTTTTGTGGCATATTTTTAATATTTTTTTTAGAAATAATTGTGATGCTATTAAAATAGTTTTGCTAATTTTTAAATGAACATATTTTCATTTTTCCTTTAATATTTCTGAGTTTCTAGTTCTTGATTTCTGACATGTTAGAAATATTTTCTTTTTTTTTTTATTCCTTTGGGATGTACAACAATGGACTTTCTAAGTGACATAATTTTCAGGTTTTTATTCTTTATCAAGTAGTAGTTATATTTCATGCCTTCATAAAAATAAGTAAATTGAAGTCAACCATATAAATATCACATCTTTCTTCAAGATATGCAACTTCTAGATAGGGATGGCATCATCTAGTTTGGTTATTATTTCATGAAGAAGAAATTTATGAGTCTTAAAATATTTGAAATTCACACTGTAAGATATTTACATGGTCTTATATTAATACATTTTAATTATATAAGGCCATCCCTGAGGAACTACATTAGTACAATTGCTAGTTATGTATTATGTAGGACATCATTTCATCATGAAGTCAAAAATCTCTCAAGCTAAGATAATCTTTCAAGCCAAATAAACACCAAATGTCCCACTTGTATTTGTTTTATTTATGATACTCATGAAATAGCAAGAAAACTGATTGCACATAGAGGAATTTAAATTGTGATAGTGCCAAAATCTATGAATCATATTGGAGATGAAATGAAGCTGCATTTGTAAGGCTATATTTAAATAGAGAAATAGCAGAAAGTAGCATGAAACTTCAGGTGAATTTTCTGTTCTCTTAATATCTAGATTTGATTAGTACCCTTGTGAAAGGGTCAGTGTCCATTTAAACTCTTGTACTAAATGTTGAATACAGAAGCAGTTGCTTCTTTACAGAAATACGCCTTTGGAAACTTCTAGAGTGCATGTCAAGTTTTGAGGCTAGAAAAGCACGTTTGTTATCCTAGTTCAGAGATAATTGCTTGCCATTAGGTTGCTAGAAACGTAAATTGTACTTGTTTCTGTCAGCTAGCATGTCAACTACCTAAGCTCCATCTCCATCTGCCCCTCCAGTGACAAGCTGCATATCGTTTTGCCTTCACCAAAATGATAATGACTTGTAAGTGTAAATTTCATTGAAATTACACATGTGGAAACATTTATTAACTGTTTTAATTTAAAGGACAGGAAAATCAGATGGGCAGAAATTTGTTCAACAATATTATATAAAGAAGCTCATCCAAAGTAATTTGTTTTTGTGGGATAAATATGTCATTGACTTGCTTTTTCTTCTTTTGCAATAATTCTGCATGCACTTGTCTGTCAGACTTTAGACATAATCATGTCACAGAAGGAGCACTTCCTATGCCTTCCTCCTGGGATGGAGGATAGGTGATGGTGACACCAGTCCCCTGCATGTGCTCTTGTGCCAGGATTCTTGTCTTTAAGCCTAGAAGCCACATTTGAGCACTGCAGACTGTGATTCAAGGGACAGGAGTCTTAATAAAAGTAGATGTTATTTCTCAAGTAGTTACGGTTCTTTTTTATTGTCAGGCCCATCAAGGACTTACTTAAATTGTGCCAGCCTCTGTGTTAAGCAACTTGCTTTAATCCTCACCATAATCCTTTAAGGTAGTATTATTACCCCCATTTTGCAGTTGAAAGGCAGAGAAAATTTGCATGCATATATAGCTGGTGTGCTCTGAAGCCAGGTGTCTGATCTAGCTCGTGCACGCTAACTCACAGCATGCAATTACCTCTTACTTTTTTACAAAAGGACTTTAAAAAAGTTCGTGTGGGGGTGGGGGGTGGGAGGAATGGAAAGCGAAAGGAATTCTTCTATGAATTATTTGAAATTCCCCACTCACTGCCTTATTCTGTTCTGAAAAATCTAATAAAACAGAATGAGAAAACTAAAACTGAAAGGGCTAGACAGTGTGCTCACGTGCATCTTGAATGTCCAAGGAAGATCTGCCTGATGCCAAAGAAAATGCTCAAAACTAAAAATGGCAAAACAAGCTCATTGCCATTGATTCATCCTGACGCTGTAGGTCAGAATGGGTTTCCAAGACTTTCGGTCTTTATTGGAGAAGGCAGCCTTCACTTCTGCCATGAAATTATGCTTGGGTTCAAACCACTGGGCTTGCCATTAGCAGTCCAATGCACAGCCCACTTTATCACCAGGATGTCTCATTTTTACAGCAACTCAGGGTGTACTAAGACCCACCCTCCTGAACAGGCACTGTGACTTGCTGTGCTTCTGTTGGGGGTTGAGGGAGACACGCTCACTGTGCAGCACTACCACATCTGTCTCCCTCCCATTGCTAGACAAGCCTGTGGACAGCTGTGGACTGGCCTGTGTGCCCTCTGATGTATCACTTTAGTTCGAGAAATGACGCATGCACAGCCCTACAATTCTATGGGTGCTGTGTACATCCAACCTGTTTATCTAGCTAAAAACAAGAGGGAAAAAACCACAAGACCCAAATTGAAAGGATAATGTAGCCTTTTTTTTTTTTTAATAAAGATTCTCACACTTCAGTTTTACATTTACCCTTGAGGAGAAGAATTCTCGCTGATAAGAAGTGAGCTATAAAATATGGACACCATGTCTCAAGTATTTAAGGATAAAGCGATAAACATGCAGATGGAGCCATTAATGAACATTAATTGCTTTAAATTAGGTTTTATTGTGCAGTGGGTAAATTGGAAAGTACACATTTGCATTGGTAATAGAAAATTAATCTAAATGCTTCAGGAAGCAAAATATCACCTGATGTGCAAAACCTGTTATTTGTGGGAGGCTAAAAGGAAACTTGAAGGGCAACGGCATATTAAAAAATAAATAAATGAAATCAATTATGCTGGAGGCACAAACATGTGTGAACAGCCCATTAGCCTTAAACCTTGTGTGACAACTACATTTGCCCAGGCCAAGAAAGGTCCCAGATGGTGACTGGTTTCATGTTTCGTAGTTACTGGACTGTCTCACTAAAGTGTGAAGGGAATGTGATTGCACACTGTAAATCTAGGAACTATATGGGCCCTTAGAAGGTAATTGGAACCTTCTCCTTTTCTCCAGAGAGGACATGTTGTCTTGAAATTGTCCAGAACAGATTGTTTCTTTACCCAAATCTTGAAAGTGTTTGCAGGGAAAATGTCACTTCACTCCCCTCCATGACCATTTCCAGTCAGGACCAATGTACACGTCAAAGTGCACAGTGAGGAAGGAGACCATCTCTCAGGGCTCCATCCCTCAGGGCTCCCTTGGTCTCCTCATTGTCGTGTGCCCTACAGTGGACTCCACTGCACAGTAACCTGAGAGCACGGAGCAGAACTGCCCCACGGGGTTTCCACAGCTGTACAACTTTACAGAGAGCCTGGTCTTTCCCCTGCAGAGCAGCTGGTGGAGTCAAACCACAGACCCTTTAGTTCTTAGCCACAAGCACAGCCCATCAAGACACCACGTTCTTAGTTGATTTTTAGCTAATTAAAAAAAAAGAATTGATAACCAGAGGAGGTGAGAGTTGATGATTCTTTAATTTTACTATTCCTGGATAGACTTTCTTTTTCTTTTCGAATTTTGACTTTCAGTTTTATATGCTTAGCATCATTTTGTTCTGGATCCTTCTCGGAAAAGCATAATGTTTATAATTCTCTCATAAACAGTTGCTAACAAAGACCTTCTACCTTAATGGAGAATGGGTTGCAGATTGGTTAAAGCCTATGTCTGCTAACTCAAAGACCGGATCAACAAGAGAAGACATGTTGCTCCTTCAAAGATGTGCACCTTTGGAAAAATGATGGGGCAGTTCTTGTGTGTTCTCTGAGTCACTTGGATCTCAGTCTCTCTTTTGTTGTACATCTGGGACAATGAGCTAAATATGGCAGAAAATTATCACCCATGTGGTAATCTGTTTACATAAAGGTTATAGTAGAAAAAAACAAACTATGGAACATCCCTACTCTGTAATCCACGGGGAGTGGAAATCAACTCAGCAACCACAAGTTTTGATTGTGTCATCAGAATGGTTGTACTGACTTAGCCAATTGTACTTCTAGTCCTTTAAACTAGGGAAAAGAAGAGAAAGGTGACATTTCAGAAGTGAAGCAGGAACTAACACTTGAGAGACAGAGCCTATAGATATGGAGTTGAAGAGATAAATTGAGGCCAGAGTTTTACAGTTTTGAGACCATTGGGTTATAGATTTATTTTGATGGTGACACACAAGTTGGATTAAATCAATCACCTAAGAATTGAATTTAGAAAACAAAGTTAAAGTAGAGGTCTGAGAAGAGGAAAGTGAACGGGCAATGAGAACTCGGAAGTTAGAACAGAAGTGAAAGAGACAAATTAGGAGAGCATGTTTGTTGTCATAGATGGCAAAATAAGAAAATGCTTCAAATAGAATCTGTCAGCTGTGTTTAATGATATTCATAGCTATATTAAGAAGAGATACATGTTGGCTTTGAAAAAATTATAATTATTTTTAATATCATGGGAGGCATAGGAAATTACTGGAGCTTAGGAGTCATGCTGATAACCAGCCTCAGGGCCCAGGGTTCTAACATACCAGCAGAACGAGTCAACATTTACTCAGTCTCAGAAATACGACAGCGTTGCTCTGAGTGGGAACCAGCTGCATGTCAACAGGGTTGGGGTTTTGGTTAACAGGGACAGAAACCTACTTGAGGTCAATTCTAGAGACGATGTGTATTGGTGTTTTTAGGTGCTGGTGAGCCAGTTCTGACTTACGTGGACACTGTGTTCAACAGAACAAACTCCACCTAATCCTGCATACTTGTTCTTGTGTTTGAGCCCAGGGTTGTAGCCACTGTGTCAATCCATCCCTTGGAGGATTTTCCTCTACTTTTCTGGCCTTGTATTTTACCAAGATGGATGTCCTTTTCTAGAAGTTTATCTCTCCTGAGAACATGTTTGAAATACAGCATTCTGGCTTTATTTCTTCAAAGACCCCCCAAAAATCTAGTCAGCATCCAACCACTTCAAGACATAGCATGTGACCAAGAACCATTAGTACCGAAGGAAGAAGTCCAAGCTTCACTGAAAGTACTGGCCCCCCTTCCCCACCCCCTCACCAAAAAAAAAAAAAAAAGGCTCTAGCAATTGATGGGATAGCAACTGAAAATTTTCAACAGGTTGATGAAACACTGGCACTCCTTTGTCTGTGCCAGGAAATTTGGTATACTTGGTCAAAAGATCAGAAGAGATCCATATTTGTACTCATTCCAAGTAAAGATGACCCAACAGAATGCACAGACCATAGGACTGACATAACATGTCAGTGAAATATTGCTGAAGGTCATCCAACAATGGTGACAGAAGCACATTGGAAGGAGCAGCAGAACTTAGGCTCGATTCAGAAAAGGACATGGAATAAAGGGTGTCAGATGGTCAGATGCTGTCGGATGAACCTTGGCTGAAAGCAGAGAATACCAGAAAGCGATTTACTTGTGTTTTAATCACTAAGAAAAGACATTTGACTGTCCCACCCCCAGCCAGTCCTGGGTTTGGGGATCAGCTCAAGGGGAGCCCCGCTGGGACATGCGGGTGCAGTGAGGGTGTGATCCTTGGCCTGCAGAACCCAACACAGTAGAATATGCTGCACCCCTCCAGGGTTTCCTGTATGGGCTCAAATAATATTTTTTCCCTTTTTGCTTCAACAAACAAACGAAAAAGGGAAGGAAGGAAGGAAACACATTTAACTCTGTCGACTTTGGTAAACTGTGGGAAGAATGGGAATTTCAGAACACCCCACTGTGCTCATGCAGAGATTACACATGGGTTAAGAGTTAGCTGTGGGAATAGAACAAGGAATTCCTGCATGGTTTAAAATCAAGAATGATGTGTATCAGGGTTGTATCTCTTCACTATGAAGAGAGAATAAATAGCAGATTGAAACAGAGCAGTTTAATATAGAACTCCTTTTCAGTAAGCTTAATATAAAGAGGAATAGAAGAGACGGAGCTAGCACAGATAAATGTGAGATGAAGTCATATTTCTTTTTTATGATATAGTATAGCAAGAGCGTATGCTGTTGTTTTCAGTTGTCTTCCAGTCAGTTCTGACCCAGCAACCATAAGTACAATAGAAGAAAGCACTGCTAGGCTCTATGAGCTCTCATAATCTCTCCTGAGTTGGAGCCCAATAATGCAGTCGGCTCATCTCATTAAGGAATATCCTTTTCTCGCTGATTATTTATTTTATCAAACGCATTGCTTTGCTTCAGAGACCCCTTTGGTATGTTCCAAAATACATGAGATGAAGTCTTTTTCTAGCTGCATCTAAGGAGCATTCTGAGTGTATTTCTTCTATGACACATCTGCTGTTCTTCTGACATGGCATGAATGCAAGGAGGAGAGATACGGGATGAGAAACAAATGTTAAAGAGGGAATGGTATTCATACACAAGTGGAGTGCGGATCCTCGATTAATACAAAAAGTTCACCCATGGCTATTGAATGAAAGCGAGAACAGATATATGTTGCTTGAGTTAGAGGTAATTCCAGGTAGTTGGTGCAGCCAGTAAAATACTGAACTGTTTTAAAAATATTTTTATTAAAATTTTGTTTCAGATAATGAAATCTTTTTTCACTTCTGGGAAAAATCCATTGACCCTTGGAAGATATTCTGCTATGCCAGATGAATAAAGACCGATGAACAGAAATAGAAAATGTGATTTTTTTTCTGCCCAAAGTGGTCCCTAAAGCTTCTAACTTAATGGGGAAGTCCATTGACAGGAATGCCTTTTTGCTTCCTTACTGTCTAGGCAATTGTGCATGTGTCTGGCCCAGATGCCCTTTTTCCCCTCAAAGCTACCCCATAGAGATAATTTATTGGGTTCACAGCAAAACATGCACCAATTCAACAGTTTAAATACCATCTCATGATATTCATTATATTCTACAAGTTATGGAGCCATTCTTGGTCTTTTTTTTTCTTTCAAGTTGTCCTTCCTCCAGCATCATCATTCCATTACTCACTAAGGTTCTTATCTTTTGAGTTGCTCTTGTCAGTTTGATTTCAGGTAGATAGTTCTTAGAAAAATAACATGCTCAAGGGAGACTTTTTAGGATAGTTATGTTAAACTATGAATTTTTAGCAAGTTGGGATATTACCCATGTAAGATATAAATACTATCTCAGGACTATAATTGCCTCGACTCCTCCACATTTCTTGATTCCAGGATGCTCTGAAGAGGCCCTGGCGGTGCAGCAGTTACCTGGTGGTGTGTAATTGGGCGAAGATCTGCTTGGCTGGTAGTTTGAAACCAGCAGCAGCCTCTGAGGGAGAAAGATAAGACTTTCTGTTTCCCCCAACGGTCATAATCCCAGAAGCCCTCAGGGGGTACCTGCAAGCCCACATTGACGAGATGACAGTGAGTTTGGGGATGTTGTGCCGGTTGTTGGTGTACATGGTGGGGTTCTGGAGAACACATGAATCTGAAATTTGTCTATGTTACCCTGTTGATCAAAATTATTCTATGAAATCGATAATCGAGTGCTCAGTAATGATGATTGTTGCTAGGTCCCATAGAGTCAATTCTGACTCATAGTGAACTTGTGCACAACAGAATAAAATACTTCCCAGTTCTGGGCCATCTCACAGGGGTTCCCTTGACTGAGCCCATTGCGGAATTCATCACTGTGGGACTTTCTGCTCATCTGTCCCCCTACTTTGCCTGACATAATTTCCTTCTTCAGTCACTTTTTTTCCCGGACAACATGTCCAAAGTATGTAAAATGAGATCTCACCATCCTTGCCTCACAGATCAGTTTGTCTTTTGAGAAGTCCATGCTACTTTCAATATTCTTCTCCAGCACCACAATTCAGATGCTTCAATTCTTCTTCAGTCTTCCTTATAACATGTCCATATAATGTAATTGAAAAATACCATGGCTTGGTTCAGGCACACCTTAGTTCCCAAAGTTACACCCTTTTCAATGTTCTAAAGAGGTCTTGTGCAACATGTCTTTTGATCTCTTGGCCAGTCTTTTCATGAGCATTGATTGAATATCCCAGCAAGACACAATTCTGCACACCTTCAATCTTTTCTCCATTTCTCTTTTATTGCTTCAGTTGGGAGGACTGGGGTCTTCTTTACATGGAATTGTCATCATACTGAAGGGTGTAGTCCTTGATCTCCATCAGCAAATGCAAGTCACTCACTTTAAGCAACCAAGTTGTGCCCTCTGCATATTACAGGTTGTTAATAAGCTTTCCTGCAATCGTGATTCTACATTCTCCCTTGTAGAAGTCAACTTCATGGATGATTTGCTCGGCATACAGATTGAATAAATATGGGGAAAAGATAGAATCTTGCCTCACACCATTCTTGATTTTAAACCAAGCAGTGTTCCCTTGTTCCATTCAAACAGCGGCCTCTTGATCCACAGCTATAACATTTCATTGATATTTCTTTAATTCCCGGGGCCTTTAGTTCCTGTTGTTGGTCAATATTTTCAGTGTGACTTGAACTTCTTAGCACCAATGGTCCTTGCTGATTTGCGATCTCCTGAAATGGAAGAATATCAACTAGGTTTTATGATTCAGTGAATCTGCATTCTTTCTATCCTCTTTTATGTTTCATACATCATTTAATATTCTGCCCATAGAATGTTTCAATATTACCACTTGGAGCTTGGATTTTTCTTCAGTTCTTTTAGTTGAGGATATGGTGAGTGTCTTCATCCTTTTTTATTTTCTAACTCTAGGTATTTGCCTATTTCATTATAATATTTGACTTTGTCTTCTGGAGTTGCTTTTGACATCATCATTTCATACATTTGATTTACCTAATCTATGATTGAAAGCAATTTTCAGTCTCTTCTAACACCCACTCTGCTTTTTTCCTTTATTTTCTTTTTAACGACCTTCATTTTTCCTCATGAATGATTCTCTCGATGTCCTCCAAATGCTCACCACGTCTTCTGTCATAGGTATTCCATGCATCAAATCTGTTCTTGAGATTATCATGATAGTCAGGTGGAATAGATGATAGGCCATATTTTGACACTCATGGTTTTGTTTAATTTTTATTCAGTTTTATCCTGGAATTGAGTAATTGATGCGAATGAGTAATTGATGGCTTAGCCCACAATCAGCCCCTGACCTGGATTCACTTGCTGATATTGAACTTCTCCATCATATCCCCCAACAGTTGTAATCAATTTAATTTTTGTGCATAACATTTGGAGAACTCCATGTGTATATTACCCTTTTGTGTTGTTTAAAAATGGCATTTGCTATAAACAGGTCATTAATTTTGCAGCGTTCTGTCAATGCAAGCTCAAACTATTTTATTTCTTTTCAAAGCCATTTTGTTGAGCATTATTAGCTTTATCATTCCATAGTTCAATCACATCAAGCAGTATTGTACAGCTGCACATGTGAGATCAATTGAAGGGCAAGATATAAATGGCTGGGCGAGCCCCGCCCTGATTCTCTCGCTCTCGGATCTTCGGACCAGCCGGCTGCCTTGTTTGTCCTGTGCTTCCACCTGCAAGCCACACTGCCAGTGGGACACCTAATCGTGGACTGGGTTGCTGTGAGTGGAAGTTCCTTCAAACCCTGCTTTGCCACGCTCCTGGAATATACATCTCTTGAGCTGAGGGCTGTCAGACTCATCTGGCTGACTGCTGGTGACCTGCCTTGCCGTTCGCTGCTTGTGGCTGGATAGCCTGAATTGCTCTACAGAGGAGTACTCGGCGGCTCTCAAGACTCGAAAGAATGCCAGTATGCTATCTGTCTCACACAAGGGAGTTGCACCGAGCCATTTGTACTGCTTTATAGATTAGTTAACTCTTTATTTCTTATGTTGGCTATCTTTGTATCTATGTAAATATATAGAGAGAATTATTAGTGTCCTGGTTTTGTTTCTCTAGAGAACCCTGTCTAACACAAAGGTATAGAGGGTTTTCAAGGGTGTGACCTCTGAGGGGCATTTCAATGGACCTTTCTTCTCAGGCATCTCTAAGTGGGCTTGAACTGCAAACTTTTTGTCTACTAGTGGAATGCTTGGTGGCATAGTGGTTGCATGCTGGTTGTTTTTCAAATGCTGGGCTGTTCGAAAGTACCAGAAGCCCCCCAGGAGAATGAAAGGACTTTCTAGACCCATAAACTGTTACCGTCTCGGCAACCGCACCGTGGAGTTGCTGAGAGTCAGTACTGACCTGATGGCAGTGAATGTGCTTTTGGTTTGTTTTATTTGACTGGCATACTTAATCATTTGGACCACCCTCACTTAATTCTTCTTGATGCTTCTGCCACATGTATGAAGACAGCAGAGATAAATGAACTCTTTGTCTGAAGTAACAGTAAGTGTATCACCCAAAGGATCCATCCCAGCCTTCTCTGTGCCCTGCCTAGTCTTTCTTCCAGTGTTAGCTGAAGAGCAGTTTAGGCCTACATTTATTTTTTGTGAAAGTTCAATCTCCGGTCCCTTGGGACATCATGCATATACTGGAATGTAAATACCAAAAAAGAATAAGCAAGGCAAAATAAACTAAATCCCAACACACAAAGCACATTTCCTAAATATGCAGCATAATATGATATTTGGAGAAAATTTTTTAAATTGTATTTTCTAATTCTGAAGGATAGTTATTCTCTCATTTTGCCCAAATTGTAATACTCAAAGCACATTTTATGTTTTATTCTAAAAGATTTGAGTTATTTTGTTAACTATGATGCATCCTCAAGAAAGAATGAAAGGTTGAATAAAATCAAATATGAACTCACATTTTCAGAAGGAAAGGTTTTCACTGAAGTTTTTTTTTTTTTTTTTTAAATAAAGAATGTGCTCTTCCAAAGGCAAATCCACTGCTCTCAGGAATCTGGACTTATGCCTCTACCAATGCAAATAATAAAATTTCCAGTTTTAAAACAATGTAAGATCCCACTTTATTGGACAATCAGTTAAAATCAGGTGCTTTAAGGAAAGAAATTGAAGCAAGGGAGATCCTTGTGAGGCCAGTATAACCTGAAATTAGATTAAAATGCAGGGGCTCCATTTGTCACTAACAGCTCGGGTAAGCATGACTTTGTGTGGTGTGCTTGAGAGAGTGCGCACATGCCCCTGTGTGCTCATGCATTCCATTTGAAATTTTAACTGCCAACCCACTCCATCCACCAGTGCCAATTCTAGAATCAACCATTTTGGTTGGGTAGCACACAGTCTTTGCTCAGTTGAGCAGACGTCTGCATGTCAATTTGGGCTTATCTGAAACTGGAGATGGGACTCCAGGCCACCTTATGGCTCCCCTTCAGCCCACTGAGGAGTCTGTGGTGTCGTCAGAATCATGTATGTGCCACAGAGAGCCTGGAGCTGCTGCTGGCATTGGCTTCTCTATTCAAAGTGCCTTCCATCAGAACCTACTCCGAGGGAGGCCGGCCCCATGGCTTGACATGCCCAATGAAAGCCCCCACCCCATCATGGAGAAACTGACCAAATGCTGCTTATTGAAATCAGCGAGGCTCAATCATTCAAGATAGGAGTCCCACATACAAGTTTTAGATGAGACTATGCTTAATAAATGTCCCCAATAAATCAATCTATGGTTTTTCTTTCTTCCTTCAACGACTCAGTCAACAAATATTTGTAAGGTCTTCATGTCAGGTTGTGGTAGTCTCGCTCCAAAATATTGTGAGCTACATAATAATTTTCTAAACTATTTATGAGTGTGTTCTTCAGAAAGGACCAAGGAAAGTTGACAAGAAGTGAAGACAAGATAAATGACACCTTCTGCTCCTGTCCATCTGTCATGTCCATTACGCTGTCAAAGGAGTAATTTAGATTGCTGTGGTTTCTTCCTCAGGAAGTTACTGTGGTTCTTCTAGCACCTTGTCCTGAGGTATGGGGGACACCACGCTCGGCATGGAGTTAGACAACCTCACTCAGGGTGACTTGAAGAAGGAGAAGGGCCTGGGCTATAAGAAGTAGAACAAAGGAGCTCTCTCTTTGCCTTGATCCAAATACTAGCTCTAGTATGATAAGGTCAGCAGGTCTCTTCGAGTGGAGGAAGGATCATTCTTGCAGGGAATTAGCAGATAAAAGAAAAGTGCCCCGGATGTGAGGGTGATCTGGTTGTGACATCTGTCACCCTAGGCGGGTGTCCCCCTCCTCCCTCACCACTCCGGGTGCGTCCCTCCCGAAACTGCACGCTCAGTTAGAGGATGGCCTTCCCAGCTAGAAGGAGGACCGTCCTTCAGTCAAGGGTATACCAGCAGCTGCGCACCCTTGCTAGAACCTCCTCCAAACCAGTCTCAAGAAAAGTGCCACATCAATGTGTCATGTTCAAGTAAGTGAATGTATATGTGTTCTTTTTTGAGATCCAGAGTTTTCCTCTATGCAAGCAGGTTGTTTGGGTTGGTTTACATTTCTAGTGGGACTGCATTTACTACCAAAGAGATAAACATAAGAGAAAATGTTATGAAGAGTTACATGAGAGTGATATCTGTTTGTTTATTGTATTCTTGTTGATTCAATGTCTCCCCTGCTACCCCCCTTTTTTGCCAATAGTGATGTAATCTGGTTGAAGCAAAAGACCTCTCTAGAAATAAAAGGTGGGTAGGTTAGTCTCTGCAGTTCTCGTGAATATTTATTGGCTTCTAAAATCTTTTTAAAATGTTTATACACATCAGTGTGTATGTGTGTGTGTAGTTCAAGAAAAACTAATGAAAGAGAAGGTTACACATCACTTTAATTTCTTGAACTGTATGTCTCTGTAAAGATGATTTATTTTCAGTTTGTTATGAGCAATGCCATGCTCCCATATCATTTTAACTTCATTTTTTATATGTCTTATGACACTGTGTTGTAAATATTTGATTCCCTTTCTTTACTCGCTCTCGGGTTGGAGTCATACTAAACTCAAATAAATCTTACTTCAACCTTAATATTGTTCTTGGCCAAAGCATTTGTTTATTGATGTATTTATTTATTTATTCTTTCACATTGGGTTCTTTAATATAGAAAGTTATATTAGGACTTTGCTTAGAAATATGGTAAAACCTCCATTTATAGTACTTTAAAAAAAACATTCTGGCTAATCTGTAAAGGGAGATGAAAGCAATATTTGCCTTCTCAATTCAAAAGCCACAGGAAGAGTTGACAGGTTCTTTAGATTCATGATTCAGCTCATTAATTGAACAACTGCTAATTGCTGCACTACCCACTTCATTCTATGTTTATTTTCATATTAGCTCAGCTATTTGTGAAATTATCACTGTGTGAGAAAGCTTTCCAGAGGGTATGCAGAAAGCAGAACTTCAAGTAGATATTTTTGTTATTTATAAACCAACTTATTAAAATGTCAACCCTGAGCTCACCCTACGTGTGAAGATGATAGGAAAATGATATCTATTTCCAGGACAGGGCATAGAACTAGGAAGCCCCTTCTATTGAACCTCGATGCTCGCTTAATGGTTCTGCTCACTTCGTTTCCACACCTTCGCCTTTCTGGCTTGTTCAACAGTGCTTCTGTGTTGGTTATTTGTCTTCCACATGGTGATACATCTCTGCGTAACAACCTCCTTAGACTATTAACAAGGAACTGCATTTACCGCTGTGTCCTAGCATCGCAATATAACAGTTGGGAGTGGACTGATGACTGAGCAAGTTATTGAATTAATTGATTGTGAGGGATAGAAATAGCTGCTAAAAAGCATTGAGCAGACTTCTTTAAGGCCACCACAGCAACCCTAGGACCTCTGGGTAATGCAGCAAGCTAAGCACTGGACTGCTAACAAAAAGCCAGCAGTTCGAACCCACTCGCCACTCCACCGGAGACAGATGAGACTGCCAGCCTCCATACAGATCGATCATCTTGGTGCGGCTCTCCTTTATGGTCAGAATTGATTGAGCAGCCTACCTGACTCCCAGTCGGGCAGTGATGCCACAACAACAACAACCCTCGGGTGGTTCTCCAGTGTCCTAGAGGTTGGCTCTGAAGTGGAGTCAACTTGATGGTGGGTGTACTTCTGTTTTGATTATTTACTCTGCCATTTCTCATCCCTAATCACTTTCCATGCCTTCCCTAACCCTAGTCTGCCTCAGCAATTGCTTTAAGGCATTTATTTAAAAAATCATTTTATTGTTCATTTAAAAATCACTTTATTTGGAGCTCTTAAAACTCTTCTCACCAGCCATCCATCCACCAATTGTGTGTCAAGCACATTTGTGCATCTGTTGCCCTCACCATTCTCAAAAATTTGCTTTCTATTTAAGCCCTCATTATCAGCAACTCATTTCCCCTCCCCCTTCCCTTATGAACCTTTGATAATTTGTAAATTATTGTTATTTTGCCATATTTTACACTATGATGTCTCCCTTCACCCACATTCCTGTTTTCCATACCCCAGGGAGGAGGTTATATATATCGTTGTAATCAGTTCCCTCTTTCTAACCCACCTTCCCACCACAATGCTGGTATTGCCGCTCTCTCCACAGGCCCTGAAGGGATCATCTTTCCTGGACCCCTTGTGTTTCTGGTTCCTATCTGTACCAGTATACATGCTCTGCTCTAGCCAGATTTGTAAGGTTGAATTTGGATCATAATAGTGTGGGAGAGGAAGCATTGAAGAACTAGATGAACGTTGTATGTTGCACCATTGCTACCCTGTACCCTGACTGGCTCATCATCTTCTTGGGACCCTACTGTGAGGGGGTGTCCCATTACCTACAGATGGACTTTAGGTCCCCAATCTGCACTCCCCCTCATTTCCAATGTAATATTTTTCTTCTCTGATGTCTGATCCCTGATCCCTGATCCCTTCAACACCTCATGGTCACACCGGCTGGTGTGCTTCTTCCATGTGGGCTTTGTTGCTCCTGAGCTAGATGAGCCAAAGGCATGTTACCTGTAGTTCTTGCTAGAGTTCAGCAGTATTTTTTGACTGATTTCACTTTGTTTTAGTGTGAGGCACTTGCTTAAAATATTGTTCTTCCTTACCTTTCTGCCCCCACAGTCACCTTCTTTCACAGAGGTTGCCCACTGGTTACTGTGGCAACCACGCTGGGTCCAGTCATGGTTCTTGGCTGTATCTTTCCTCTCGAGGGGCACCATAGGTCTGCTATGTGCTAAGATACTATAACACTATCAAAAAAGTCTTGATCTGGAGACTTTTGAGAACACTGGGGAGGACTGCCAAGAAAGTTTGGATGGGTTAAGAAAGAGTGGTGCCCGATGCTTAGAGGCCTGTCGTGCCTGTCTGAAAGCAGACTTGGCAGGTAGAAGCAGAAAGATGAACTATGGGAGGAGAAAAGCTGTCTTTTCCTGAGTCTATGAGGAAAGAGACATTGATCCCCTTCCTGGTGGGATCTGCAGGACATGTTTGCAGCCTGGGCATACTTTGATGAGGACAAAGCTTCTGTAAAGTGCCCTGAATCCCCTCTAGCACTTCTCTCCCCACAGGGGGCGGGGGCAACTAATCCCAGTAGGCCTTCATACAATCCATGGCAACACATCTATTTTTGCACTTTGGATGACATTTGTTGATCTCATAGAGGTCATCGATTACCATAGAGGTCAACTGCAAATCCCAACCCTCTCCCCACCACAGTATTAGAAATTTTATACTTCAGAAGAACGACTGCAATGTTAATGAAGTTATAACCTATCAATGCTCTCACACATTTTTTAAATCTGTGAGATCACTGGAAATTTCTGAGATGGAGCAAGGAGAGTTAGTTTCCATGCTTAGTAGAGGCAAGAGATCTTGGTGAGCACATTGCTGCGCCATGGGAGAAAGATGTTCCTGTAAAAACTTGCAATCTGAAGGACAATCTATAGGACTAGAGAACAATTGTGTTCCCCAGTGCAGGTTTGCTGTGAGTTGGAAATGACAGAGGCCATGAGTTTGGTTGTTAGAAGTCAGTGGGGCACTTAGGTCCTCAGGTTCTGGGAATGGACTAAGACCCTTTAGTGCATGCTAATTCGATGAGAAGTCTTCCATTACACAAATACAAAGTAGAAGTGTAGACAATACATGAGTACAGATGAGAGGGGTTTACACAAAACACACAACAACAGATTAAAATATACCAACAAGCATGCTGATGGAGCAGGACCATACAGTGTTTCTTTCTGTTCTACTTACAGTCACCGTGGGTTGGGGTTGACTTGATAGCAAGTTAATAAAACAAGTTATAGCTCCAGTGCTAAGCCGGTTCTGATGACCTGGACAAAATTAGGACATCAGTGTGGTCCATCGGCAGGTATGGGAAGTCAAAAGCAGTGTATTATTTGATTTTGTGTCTGGCCTATAGTGGGTGCTTCAAAATGTACCGGGGATAAATAAAATACAAGTACCATTAAAACTCAAAAAAAAAAAAAACCCAAAACTCAACTCCTTGTCATTAAGTCCATTTTCACTCATGGAGGCTCTATAATATGGAGTATAAGTTCCCTTGTGACTTTCCAAGACTATAAATCTTTATAGGAACCTAACGTCTCATCTTCCTCCCTTGGAGAACCTTGTGGTTTTGACTGATGGCCTTGCGATTAGCAGCCCAATGTGCACCCCCCTCAGGAAGCAGCCCTCACATAAGGACCTCTGGTCATTGTTCTTTTCCTCAGAAGACACTACCTAGCCCAAAGAGTTCAGGACAGATGCTAAAAATACTTGTCCATATGCACACAGATATGTGTTTATAAATATGTATACAACCCTTTAGATCCACAAATTTATATTGAGTTCATCGACATCATGTTTGTGCATAAATATTTGAGTTGCATAAAGCAGCATTTTAGCACATACAATCTTCATATTGGTTTTCCCCTCACCACTTTATATTCACCATATTGTGTGAAATCTTGCCTCCTGAAGCTAAATATTGTATTTATATTCTATGTTTAGCCTATCCTTTGTTCCTATGCATTTATGCTTAAAGATTTGTAGAAGCACAATGAGTCTTTGATCTATGCTGAATTACCATAGGAATGTCAGTTTAAATCGAGCAGACAAGGGGAGGGCTTTTGCTCCAGGGGGCACTGGTGAGTTTCAGAGATTGGTGGGAACCCCATAACCCCCAGAGCAGCATGTCTGGATGTTATATCTGGGATAGAAGTCCTGTAATAGGAAATTGTGTTCATTAAGCTGAAGTGCTTAAGGTGAATTCCTTGTGGAAATCTCATTACAGGCCAATAAAGAAAGATGCTCTTATATTGATATTTTAAAGTAAGTGATGGGTTTATTCCTTTTGTCTTGATTGTGCTGCCACCTTGCATCAGCTGGTAGGTTTTCTCAATGCCTTTTGTCAGCACCATATGGAAACAATTCCAGAAAAGCATTCAATTAATGCTATTAAGTAATATTATTAATAATATGTAAAAAATCCTTTACATATTTTTCAAAACTAAGTATACTCTCTCCCATTCCTTTTCTAGAAACAAAAAATTAAAATACTTTTAGGGATTCTACAAGAGATTTTTTCATTTCCAAAATATGCTTAAAACCTCACGTGCATTGAATAGAAGCGTTTTCATGAAGAAGTTTAATGCAAAAGTGCTGTTGTAAGTTTTATGTGCATCACGTGTGCTAGTCTCTGTGCCCAATATATTTAAACTGTCTGCTTATCCTTCTTAATAGTGACAGTGTGTTAGTAAGGGGAGTGCATTAATACATCGTTAATGGTATTTAAATGTCAAACACTAGTTCGCGTAGCTCAAGTCCAGCTATATATAACTGCACCCATTAAGTCTGTCTTATCTGTGCCTCTTGGAAATGTCAATTAAAGAAGGAACCTAATTTTATTAGAAAAGCTCAGTGACAATGCCACGATATTCACATCTATCTATCAAGCTGTGTTTCCCACACATTTTGATGTTTTAATTAAACTTCGATATGCCTTCACAGAAGTTTTCCTGATGGAGACAATCCTCGAAGACAGTGTTTTATTTTGCATTTTTTAAAACAGAATGTTCATTTAGACATGGTAAGAGCATAGATACTAGTAGGTATTGTTTCCTCATTGAAATAATACATTAATAAATTATAATCTTTCTATTTTTCTATTGCCAGCCCCATCATTGGGGAGACAGGATTCATACTAATGAGTCTGGGTTATTTGACTAAGTGAGCACATTGCTCTGAAACCACTTTAATTTCTAAGACGCTAATCAGAAAGAAAAATGTTTCTACTCCTGTACAGAGTTACAGTCTCAGAAACGCACAGGGTCAGTTCCACCCTGTCCGATAAGGTTGCCATGAATCTGAATGACCTCAGGGGCAGTGAGTCTGGTTTGGACTCTTTCATCATGTACTTTCTTGTGATATGAATAGCTTGCGACTTACTTTGCCCCCAAAGAAGACAGTAGTTTTCTGTACCGAGGAAGATCACCTTCATTATTATAGCAGAGGTGAAAACAAAGCAATTCCAAAGTAATTTAATGTAATAGGATACCATTGTCTTAGTTTTCAATATAAAAAACTTTGTGGTATGAAAATTGCAGACCAGAGAGAATCTGAAAACAATGAAGACATGGAGGGTACACTGGAAAGGCAATGTTTGGTTTTAATAGAAGTGGACATTTCTGGGATGAATTACGCTGCAGTTCAGTTTCTAATTAAATTGAACTTTATATTGTGGGAAATCTGAAAAGTTAAGTTGACATCCAAGTCACTTTATATGTGTCCATTTATATATATATATAAATATATAAATATATATATATATATATATTTACCTAGAACCAGCTAAATGATTGTAATTTTGGAGAAAGAGGGGTTGGATGCTTAAACACATCATTTGTTGCCCTAATGACAAAGCAACTTTTCTCACAGTCAAGATATTCTACATTTTGGGCTATTTGTGATTTTTAGGAACCCCCTTACAATGGCTCTTCTTTCTCTCCCCCTTTTTTAAAATTTTTATAAATCATTTTAGTGGGGGCTTGTACATCTTTTCTCTCCCTTTTTATTCAAGCCCACCCCCAGCCCCCAATGCCAACTTTCCCTGGTTTCTATGTGGAGCTCCAGAGTGCTTTATTCTAAAGTCCCTTTCTGCTTATCCAGGAGTGCCATGCTCAGCAGGGAATAAGAGATTTTTTAGTCTTTTCAGTGACTTAGATTTTGACATTAATATTTAATGCTATCTAATACTTTATGAAATTAAGTCTTTACTTGGGGTCAGCAAATGCAAATAGGATCAAGGCTGGGAGATCTGTGTTTATGATTTGAGAATTTTCCCCAAAACTCAAGGCTAAGAACGAACTTCTTGGGATGCACATGGCAGTGAGGGGCAGAAGGAGGGCATTAGTCCTAGAAAATGATTCCCCTGCGAAGGCAACCTGGTGCTTGATAGGAAATGAACTTTGCGTGTCTTCTGGCTCTGAAATGTTCCCATTGTGTTGTCATCCTTGCACTTAATATCCTTTTACACTCTTGACACTTGTATTGACAGCCCTAGCCTGCTATTACTCAGCAGAGCTGCTCTGTGACATGAAAGCTCTAGCTGATGACAGTGCAATGCATAGTGGCATGTGACAGCAGGAGAGCCAATCAAAGACCAAAGATGTACGCAAGAATTTACTAGATGTATTTTCTGCTCAGACTGACACTGTTGTCTTGGTTTTAAGCAAATAAAGTACCAATTCATGTGAAACTCAAAAAGAAAAAAAAAAGTTGCTTGCTGTGACAGTGATCATAGATAAACACTGTGTATATATGTATATGTATGTACAAACTCAATACAAATATATATTTGCACAGACCTTATGTTTAGCTTCTTTGTCTGAACTTAGCTTGCATCAGAGACATAGGAGTGAAATATAATCAATATTTAACATGAGTACTCAGTGCACAGCAGCTAGCACAGAAGGGACATGTTTGGTAGTCGCTGGGTTGCACAGTACTTAACTTGCTGGATGGTTAACAGAAAGGCAAAAGTCAGCAGTTCAAACGCACCAGGTGCTCTTTGGGAGAGATATGTGGAAAGATGACCTAAACTGATTTGTAAAGACTCCCCAGGGTCACTGTGCGTCAGAAGCAATTTAATGGTTGAGTGTAAGACTTTGTGTTTTGGCACTCCTAATCTTCTAATATATATGTGATTTAACTATTTCTTTCTTTGCCAACCTACCAAGACAAACCAATGACACTTGAAAATACAAGTCACTCTCATCATTCTGGAATTGAGTACTCCAGAAGTTAATTATTTCCTTTTAGTCTCAAGATACTTAGCTGCAGATTGTTTGTTTACCTTCTAAGCTTAATATGACTTTTTGTTTGTTGGTTTGTAGACTATAAATGATGGATTAGGACTATTAACTCTCAAATATCTGACATGGGAATACAGGAGGATAAAGTCTATATTGTGTTTTGTTGCTTTACTGAAGTTTTTTCTTATAGATACCTAATTATGGTTCTGATTACTAATTTATCTGGTAGGTTCCATATTCAATAATACATAGAGAATGACTATGACATAAATCCATTGATTCAATTAACACATAATTGGGGGATCATGAGATGGAATATCATGTACCATGGGAATGTAAAGTATTATTTTTGTCCATCCATTTAACAGCATGCCTACTTCATATGAGGCTAACTGAGAAAAGAAAGTGTAGTTCTATCACATATCAGTGGAAAGTCACATCTTAAACACAAACACACAGTAGGCAAGATGAAAATGACGGTTTTATTTCCAGTTTTCCTTGTTTCCCCAGAATAATGTACGAGGATTTCCAAGGATCTGAGAATCCCAGGGCAATCTGCATTTGTGTCACATTTCCTGCACTGCCTGCCAAATTGTCAGGGGTGTAGAGTCACTCTGGGAATGAGATATTCAAAATATATTTTAAGAGCTCAGTTAATGACAGTGGCAGATCAAATTGCAGGAATAAAAAATCGGAATTATATTTTAAAACAGAAAATAATTACTTTTTTTCTGAGGGTACAAGTTTCCTTACTGAAGTTATTACTCTCCCATTGGAAGAGTAACTCATCATTAAATTTTCATAGAAGGAAGAAGGTGTTTGCTGCAGCTCATCATCATGCTTTCTCATTACCCATATCTATCTCCTCCAATTTGGGGTCTCATTTTCCTTACAAGCATAGCTTGAAAAGCCTCCTCCTTGCTCATTTATCTGAGCAAATGATGACCTTTCAAGGTAAGGAAAGAGAGAAAACAAGGTTGCATGTGAATATACATACACACACACACACACACACACACACACACATATATATATATATATATCCAGATTGTGATTTCACCCACAGTCAAGTTTTTATTTCTCTTTAATAATTATAGTTTATTACCTGTGTAAATAGTGCTGACATAGTGCTTATGAAGCTCAAAGGCCAAAGCCATCTAAAGCATATATTGAGTTATTGCACTTTTCAATTGAATGCAAAGTACTGAACCTATTCGATGGCTTTAATGGTCTGTCTTATGTTGGCCATGCTCATCTGAAAAGGATTAAGAGTCATTTTCCCTTGTTGTTGTTATAATTTAGTGCTTCTAATAATCCCTATTTGTAAGATGCAGAATATACGAGACAGCTCCTTTACTCAAGAAGCTCACGAACTGTTTAACCAAATAACAAAGTAGAAAAGGCTGGTTGATCAAGTACGCATGCTTACAGTCAGAGTCAATTAAAATGCCCTAAGTAAGCTCTAAGCCTGTCATCATTGTCCTTACACAAAATTACAGTTGCTAAGTTTACTTTTTCCCTGTGATAGCAGACTTAGAACATAGCTGCTTTGCACTTATATTGAGGGTTGGAGCACTAAAGTTATAGCTCAGGGAGAAGGACGTGTCTGATCAGATCACACAGGAACAAGTGAAGGGGGAGGAAGAGAAAGTGGACCATATCCTGGCCCATAAAGCCCTAAGGAAGATAGTCCTACTCAGAGCAACCAAAGCACAGATAAGACCATAAGGCTGGTCCCAGTACGAGAGACCCATAACACTAGGGGGGAAACACTGGAGACACAGTGTGGGAATTGTGCCCTATTTGACACCCCCACACTGAGGTGAAACACTAAGGGTGTGCAACACAACAGCAGGGGAAACAGAGCAATGAATTCCCCAGGGAAAGCCAAAAATAGACTGTGGTGCCAGGGCAGGGGACCCATCAGACTAAACCAGAAAACACTCCTACAAGTCAGGCTTTTCTTGTTTTTTTTTTTCTGTTATTGATATTGTTGTTTTGTTTTCTTTTGCTGCCTTGTTTTGCTCTGTCTTGCATTTTGTGCACAGTATTATCTCTGTGGGTCAATCTACATAAGATAGGTGAGGTAAATAATCTGGAGGATAAAACAACGGGAACATGTTGCCACCCCCCCCTCAGGGGACATGTGAGAGGGGGAGGCAAGTGTGGGTGTTAACAAATTCAGGGACAGGGGAACAACAAGTGATTCAAAATTAATGGTGAGGAGGGTGAAGGAGACCTAGTAGAGCTTGATCAAGGGCCATGTAATTGAGAGGAATTACTGAAGCCCAAATGAAGGATGAGCATGATAGTGGGACAAGAAGAAAGTAAAAGGAAATAGATGAAAGAACTAGGAGGCAAAGGACTTTTTATAGAGGTCCAAATAAAGGCATGTGTATATGTAGCTATATTTATTTATAATGATGGGGAAATAGATCTATGTAGAAATATTTATAAATTTAGCATTAAGGTAGCAGATGGACATTGAGCCTTCACCCAAGTACTAGCTTAATGCAAGAACACTTTGTTCTATTAAACTGGCATCCCATGATGCTCACCTTCCCAACAAGATCGCTGATGGTGAAGTGGGTGCATAAGCAAATATGGTGAAGAAAGCTGATGGTGCCTGGCTGTCATAAGCTATAGCATCTTAAAGGCTTGAAGATAAACAAGTGGCCATCTAGCTGAGAAGCAATCAAGCCCACATTGAAGAAGCACACCAGTCTGTGTGATCATGAGGTGTCCATAGGATCAAGTAGAAGCATCAAAGAACAAAAAGTTATATCATTGTGAATGAGGAGGAGTGCTGAGTGGAGATCCAAAGCCCATCTGCAGGCAACTGGGCATCTCCTTACAGAAGGGTCTCAGGGAAGAGACGAGCCAGTCAGGTTGAAGTATAGAGCAATGAAATATACAACTTTCTTCTAGTTCTTTAATGCTTCCTTCTGTCCCCCACCACTATCATGATCCCAATTCTACCTTACAAGACTGGCTAGACCAAAGGATGTATACTGGTACAGATAAGAGCTGGAAACACAGGGAATCCAGGGCAGATAAACCCCTCAGGACCAATAATGGGAGTAGAGATATCAGGTGGGTAAGGTGAGATAGAAAACAGGGACGCATCACAACCATCTGCAAATAACCCACTCCTTGGGGGATAGAAAAGTTGGTGAAGGGAGCCATGGATCAGTATAAGACCTAAAAATAATAATTCATAAATTATCAAGGGTTTGTGAGGGAGGGAAAGTACAAAATGAAGAACTGATACCAAGGACTCAAGTAGAAAGAAAATGTTTTGAAAATGGTGATGGCAACAAACGTACAAATGTTCTTGACACAATGGATGGATGTATATATAGATTGTCATAGGAAGTGTATGAGCCCCCAGTAAAATGAACTTAAAAAAAAAAGCAAACAAAAAACCAAGCTGGGGACCTAAGTAGAAGGAGGATATATCGAGAATGAGAATGGCAACACATGTGCAAATGTGGACTGCATACAATTGATGTATGTATTGGTCATGGTGAGAGTTGGATGAGCCCCCAAGAAAATGATTTAAAAAAATTTTTTTAAAAACCCAGCTCATTGAGTGGAGTCTAAGTCACAGCAACCCTACAGGACACCCTGGAAGTGCACCTGTGCATTTCTGAGGCTATGACTCCCTATAGGAGCAGAAAGCTGCGTCTTGCTCCCATGGAGCGAGCAGCCTGTGGACTCATTCGACTGCTGGTCTCGGCGTTAGCAGCCCCGCTGCTCGTGGATCTGTACAGCCCACTATACCTCCAGACCACTTTGTCACATGGTATAGGTGTATTTTATTAAGTTGGGTATTGTTGCCAGATATTTTCCATGATATTTCCCACTGTATCGGCTGATGCATGTGATAATCAATATATTAAAGTGTATATTTGGCTATTTAATAATCACTGGAGTTAAAAGTGTAATTGAATTTATGCCTACTTGCTGCTCTCTTTCCTGGGGTCCTCCTTTCTCATTTTGGTTAAGGAAACATTGAACAAATGACCAACTATATACTGAAAAATCTCCCACTCACCCCCCCAAACATAAGGGCAAAACGTTTGTTTTGTGCATGTTTTAGTAAGACACATACACACAAAAAATTCCCTTAATAATATGTGTATCAAAAAATTTACATACACACTTTACCCCTAGCCAATAATTTGTTTTCAGTCCATAGTAGAATATTCATCTGCTTTCAAGGCTAGCTATTAAAAGTTTTCTTGGGGAAGAAACTTCAGAGTTTGGGTGTTCCTTGTGCTCTAACACATGGTGTTTTCTTTTGCGTGTGATTTGGTCACAGCTGACTGAAAGTCAATTGCTTAGAATTTGGGCAACTTATGTTTGTAACACATCTCGACAGAGTGAATTTAAAGAATGAGTACAAGATGCAAAATGTCTCAAAGCATGCTCACAGTTGAGCTCACTTTGGTATTTTGATTTGTAAGGAATGAAGGGCAGAAATGATTATATATTTCCAACTCACACATCAGCCAATAGCTGAAAAAAACCAAAAGCACTTTCCATCTTCAAAATGATCTAGCAGTGTGGATGTCAATCCAAGAGACATGATGTGGGTGGGGGCAGGCATCATGGTTGGTAGCATTGGGGATTGACTGGTGAAAAGTAAGGAGGATTGTCAAGGACTGAAATCCTTCTGTTGTGTCCTTGATCTTCTCTGCTGTCAAGTCAATTCCAATTAATAGCGTTCCATTGTCCCATCAGGT
This sequence comes from Nesogale talazaci, assembly GCA_004026705.1. Classification (NCBI taxonomy): domain Eukaryota; kingdom Metazoa; phylum Chordata; class Mammalia; order Afrosoricida; family Tenrecidae; genus Nesogale; species Nesogale talazaci. The sequence goes on along the minus strand of PVJH01000026.1, from coordinate 546,596 downwards.
TTCTAAGGCTGTCATTTTGATGGAAGCAGACCATCGGGTCTCTCCTACTTCAGAGGGGCTGAGTGGGTTCCAAGCACTGACCTTTCGGTTAGGAGTCAAACGTTTAGCTCTGATGCCACCTCGGGCCTTCTGTCCACCCTGGCACATGGGAAACAAAAGCAGAGAAAGATAAACAAGAAGGTAATGGGGCACAATGGTGGGCACTGGGCAATCTCTTACAAAAATATTGGCTAAAAAATTAATGAGAGAGTTAAGCAAGGTGTCAAGCCTTAATCATTTGGGCAATAGATCTATGAAAGGAATTAAATATCTTGGGGTCCAATTTATGTCAACCCAAGCCTTTTCGTTGTGCAATAAGTTAGGCAGTGGGAGTTCACCTAGATGCTGTGCTTTTATGATTCTTTTAAATGGATTTCTATTATTTGTGTGTAATTTATTTGGCTCGATCCAGCAAGTGGCATGAGAGCAGGATTAGTTCAGATCAAAGGGTGGTATATTGGATGGAGGGTGTTTCTTTCCTTCTGTTTTTTATTGCTACCCCCACTTTTCCAGGTCCATGAAGGAGACTGCTGACGGAAAAATAGAGAAAAGATGCTTACTTGATAAAGGCGTTTATTCTAACCCTATGTGCTGTCAGATTCTTAGTCTCTGAATTTAAGTGTCTTTTGGCTAATGAGTTTTTCTTGAACTTATGAATCTGTCAATTGTGTATGAACTCTCTCTTCACGAAGATGACCTGCTTAGCATGATGAAATATATTTATTACCCTTATTAAATAAGCTGCCTGTCACTCCTCAAAGGCTCCCCTGGCTCCTTGCCATGCTTCCTTCATCGCGGGCCTTGCTGTGTGCTTAGCTTTCCCAAGGCTCTTTACTCCAGGCCCCTCACTCTCAGCATCTGAGATCTCCCTCCCTCTGTTTCTGTGAACCCTATTTACGCTTCCAAATCCAGTTGAGACCTTGTTCTTCTGAAGGCATGTCTATCTCTCCAGTCCAAAGAGCCAATTTACTGGGCACCTGTTCTTTTCAGGACTGAGCTAGGTGCCTCTTTTAGCTGTAAGGAAGTTAGTGCTGGAGCAGTGGGGTACAGGAATTATACATTCATACTTTTCTCCCACTTACCAACTTTCTGGCTTGGGCAGACAACTCAACTCCTCTGAGTGCTACTTATGTAGTGTATGACTTGGAGCTACTAAAACATACCCTTGATAGGATTTTTCTGGGAACTAAATAAAATGAGAAGCTAACACAATCTACATGCTGCTAAGAAAGCCATTCTTAATTCTCACTAGGATTCTTTAACAAAGGCATTTTTCATAGCTAAGAGATAGATGAACTGGAATTTAAGCTGAAATTTATTGGACAATAAATCCTAGGAACTCCTTTACTTTCCATAGTTTGCCCTTATCTAAGTGCTTACTCTATTTATCTGTAGCAAGTATTTCCCATTTAAAATAAACTATCTTCAGTATGGATTACAACTCAATTTTTAAGAAAATAAAACTACTCACAACTGAACCAAATAGTTAACATTGTGATAAGAAGAGAAACTATTGAAGTTATGGAGGATTTAATTTTGCATGGGTCCAGAATCAGTGCTCGTGGAAGCAGCAGTCAGGAAATCAAAAGCCATTTTACCTTGAGGACATTTGCTACACAAGCCCTTTTTAAAGTGTTTAAGAGAAAGAATGTCACTCTGAGGACTAAGGTATGCCTTAGTAAGGTATGCCAAACCATGATACTTTTAATTATCTCATATCTATGTGAAAGTTGGGCAACAAATTAGGAGGGTCACAAAATAATACATTTAAATTTTGATGTTGTTGAAGATTTGGCCAGCCAGAAGAACACACAAATCTGTATTGGAAGAAGTACAGCTAGAAGGCACTTTATTGGAGAGGAAGGTGTGACTTTATCTCAAGTATTTTGGACGAATTGTCAGGAGAGACCTGCCCTTGGAAAAGAACATCACGCTCGGTGATGACGACCTTCAGTGAGAAAGAGGAAGAGATGGACTGTACAAAGTGGAGAAAAAGAACAAGGAGATGAATTGGCACAGTGGCTTTAACAATGGTTAAATAAACAACAATGGCAAGGATGGGAAGACCAGATTGTCTTTTGTTCTGTTATTCAGAGGGTCTCTGTGAGATAGAAGAAACTTGAATGCATCTAACAGAAATATCTTCTGGTTTACTTTGTAGTCACTATACCATCTAACCATTACTAAGTTACCAGTACCATAAAATCCAAACCAAAGCCAAATTCACTGCTAGCGAGTTAATTCTGACTCAGAGGACATGCTAAGACTGCCCCTGTGAGTCTTCATGACTGCAACTCTTTACAGAAACAGAAAGCTACATCCTCCTCCCTCAGAGAGGCTAATAGTTTCTAACTGCTGACTTTGCAGTCAGTAGCTCAGTGCGTACCTCAGGGCTCTGACCAGGGCATACATAAATTTCCATCTTTTGCTTACTAAGAAGAGCCAACAATTTTGTTCACAGGGTACTTAGTCATCAGAAGGATGGTTAGGTTTTTTTGTAGTTAATTTTTGTTTAAAGTCAATTGACATAAGTACAACTACTTTTAAGTATGAAGGAAATGATATAATTTTTCATTCATCATTAGAAGCATTTGTTAGAAGATGGAGCCGCTTTTATATTCAGCATGCTAGAGTGGATTACGTAACAATGAGTGTTTGTCAAGACAAATGATAGATCCTTTGCTGGCATCTCCTGTTTTATCATCATAGTGCCCAGTTTTGATATCAGTAGGAACACTGATAGCTTGGCTACTAGGTTGATGATGATGATGACAGGGGCAAGAGTAACAAGCAGGGAAAATTAGCTTATTTTGAGAAAAGATCTAGATGTCTAAGTGTCCTTTGCATTCACATATAGTGAATTTGCGGTGAAGAAAGACAATGATGAACACCTTTTTTGAACAGGGTATTGCTAAAGGATCGTCATGAGATATTTGACTCAGTCCTTACAAAAAGGACTTTATTCTATAACATCCTCAAAATATTGAATTTCCAAGCATGTCTGAATCTTCAAATGAAATGATATAGAAACATAAGAGAGAGAAAAACATTAAAAATTACTGGAAACAAACGCTGGTGGACCCTAAACTTCAGGCAATGTGAAAGAAGACTGGAGCATTTGGTTTCATTACTCAGGTTATAATTTATATGCAGACACTGTGTGCTGTGTATGATTTACTGTTCAAAATGCAATCAAGGTATCTTTGTTTGATAGATTGGTATTTTGAGTTTTCATAACAAAAGCTTTTCTAGACACTATCACACGGCTCTCTCCGAGTTGGTATTTTAAAACCAGATAATGGTCTATCTCACAAATGCAACACAGACTCCACTAGAGTGCTCTGCAGGTCCTTCATGGATCATGTGAAATGAAAGATATCTCCTCGGCGAGGAGGGAATGCTGAGGGAGTGCTGTGTGTTCTGGAATTTTTGTAATGTACACCTGCATTGTACTCGGCTCTAGGTTACCCTTCAGTCTCTGTCAAGGACATCTTCCATTGTGAAAAGACATTTTTAAAAATCACTTTTCCAAAGTGCCTCTGTGCAGCCATAATTACTCTGCATGGTGACTACCCAGAGGTAGGGAAAGAAGAAATAACATGGAGAAGTTGTGAAATGGGTGCACACATGAGATCTAGGAAAAGAGTGTGAATGTGGTTTTTATTCTCCTGTGTCCCTGCTCAGCCACTCTGCTCTGATCCGAAAGATCGCAGCCTTGTGTACCCCAAGGAGCAGTTCATCTCTGCTTATGGAGGGAGCTGCCATCACCAGGAATCAAGTCAACTACAAGTAACAGCAACAGCAGCAACAATATCGTCCCTGATCAGCTAGTACAGCTTTCAGATCCCCAATCCATAAATTGGGAATATATGCCTACCTAGTAGATTAGTATAGAGTAATGCAGCATTCAATATCTAACACAGTCCTTAGGAGCTGTGGTGGTAAAAGTGGTTAAGTATTTGGCTGAGTGGTTTGAACCTACTGGGTGATCCATAAGAGAAATATGTGAAGGTCTTCTGCTTTCATGAATAGTGGGAGCCTTGGCAACCGTATAGGGCAGGTCTGTACTGTGCTATCACTCACTACCATTCTGTTGCGTCCATCTCACAGTCACCCTACAGGACAGAGTCGAAGTGTCCCCCAGTCAGGTTCTGAAGATGAGCTTTCATGAGAATAGAAAGCCTCATCTTGATCCTGAAATGTGGCTTGTGGTTTCAAACTGCTGACTTTTAGTCAGAAGTCCAATGTATAACCACTCTCCCAGTCCTTAAGGGGTTACTCAAATTGCACTCAATGGCAATGAGTCCATGTAGATTTTAAATGGATAACACGGTCCTTAGCACACAACGATTTCACATCCCTTTCCTGTCCCTTAAAGAATCTATATTGATCACTTATTACTATGTTTGCACAATAGAAAATACTCTATATTAGAAAGTAATAAATCACGACACATAATTAGTAGCCTTTAATGGATCTCCATCATTTCACACCTCAGAAAAATGTTTATTTCAGATTAGTGTGTCCTGACATAAGGAGGAGGTGTTTTCAGCCAAAATATTTAATTGCAGCTGTCTCATGATTGATAAGTTGTCAGCAAGCCATGTATAAATGATTACTTTGGTGACAGGATCAGAGATTTAAGCTGGTGTGTGAAATGGAAGATGGATAGTAAGCTTCCGTTACGCTCCTGCTCTCACACACTAGACTTGTTAATCTATAGTTTTTCCACCAGGTGGTCAATTGGATAAACTCAATTTTATCCATTCTTATCACTGGTAGACATAGATAAAGAACAGAAGGAAGGGACACATGGTGGAAATCTCAATGAACATATTCTCATTGACATTTTTTCCCACTGTTAGATGGTAAAATGGGCTCAGTGTGTTTTGGGAATGTATTCACCAACTCAGACAGCTCAGCTCAGGATGTCTTTTCCTTTCCAATATCTTACACCGCCCCCCCCCACTTTTTTCTTCATATTCTTCCCCCCTCCAATACACTCACTCAGCAGAGAGATGTTAAAGAAAATAGAAAATCGGATAGATAAATAAGCTAAATAATACTTAACTGAATGTTTGCTCATATCTACAAGTTGATCAAGTGTTGTTCCACTTTATTCAATGCTTACTTCCATTTATTACTTGTATGTGGGTATTATAGCCTCTGTGTAATATAGGCAGTTTGTCCTCAACTGTTAGCTTAAAGTTTGGGGACTGGAACCCACTTACCTACATCGAGGAAGAAAGACCTGAACCCCTGATTCTAGAAAAATAATCACCAAGAAAGCCTGATGGGTGAAGGGGTCTGCTTTGTCAAAACAGCATCAGATTCTAGATTAACACAAAGGCAACAGGGTGGCTCCTTTGCTTTGTTTATTTTTCAGTTAGGTATGAACTTCTCTAAGCTGTAGAGAAGAAAGCAATGACAGAAGTTCAGTGACGCTTGATCGACATTATATAACTTGTGAGAGAAACAGCATCCAAACTAAGTCTAAGTCTACATAAAGTGTATTTTTATTCCCACCATCCTCACTGAACTACATCACGTATATTATGACTAAGAGAAAAGCTGGTATGGAGAGAGGTCGAGATTGATCATGCCGGTAATCAGCTAAGATGGAAATCTTCAGATTCACTCAAGGAAAGAAATAATTTATTCAATTCTGCAGAATGATTTAGCCTTGGGAGATTTGCCCACCCGTAGTGTATTCAAGGACTTTTGCAACTATGAAGAAGAAGAGGTATTCCTGAGTTTGTTGGAGACTTTAATCACAGATTGCTTTCAGAGGGCCTGTGCACATGCTGAAGATGAAAATAATTAAACTACATTAAGATTCCATACTGAATGATTCAGCAGCATCTATTCCTATATGAATATTAATAAGGTTTCGTGAAATAACAGATGTTAATTTTTCTTTTCTCTTACTAGCAGAGCTATGACTGGTCAAATTAGTAAACAAAAATGTATATTTCTCCATTCAATTATTTACTAATTTTGGTCACCTATCAATTCTTTTTGTGTTTTATTTATCTTATATCCTGCATTCAAAATTATGCAAATGTAATTACCACTCTCAAAAACACTGTGTAGGAGGAAATATGCTGTTCTGAAGACTGGGGTGCATTTTCTAATGCCCTTTTTGAGGAACATGAGCAGTCTGTATTTCCCAAGGTCTTGGTTGTAATTCTTATGGACAAAGGCCAGCCATTACCTCACAATACTGAGGACCCCATTTGACAAGTTCATTTTCATACTCAAGTATAATGATGTCCCTGGCTCAGTGCCCAGCCATCATCTCAGTGCAGTTTCATTTTTGTTCTGTAAGATTTAATCCACCCTCTTCTAGTGTCTCACCTTTAAGTAGGAAATTATGCTTTCTGTAATCTGTAGGTAACAGCACACATGCCAAGTGGTTCTGTTTCACTTGATATTTTTATTGAAAATATGAAAATGAATCCCAAACTCACCATTGAATACAGAACACCTTTCTCTAATGGTAGACACATATGGTTTTCCCTGCCATTTTCCAAACTCTGCCAGATTTCTTAGTGTTATATCAGAATTATTGCATGATACAAATGGTTTCAGCTATTTATTCCTGTTACTGGGTAATGGTTGGTTATCCACAGAATCTAAGAGAACATTGGGGTTAGTTTGGGGCAATCTCACAAAAACTGCAAGCTGTTAGATGTGCATTCTCAGTCTCTTATCATCATTCATTTGGGGACTGGAGATAGTTTTGTCATGGGAATTCCTCTTTGAATCAACATTCTGCAGGCTTCCATTCCACCATTAATTCATACTCTCTCTTTCTCTCAGGAACCTGGAGACTTAAAACTCCAGAAGAAATGGAGACAAACATCTGCTACTTTTCCAAAGGCACTTTTCTCTATAGTTCTATGGAGAAAGGGAATGTCTAATATTTGATTAAATGACATACTCAAGTGCATGCACACACACACACACACACTTAATTTTCTTGTGTATGTACAGAAATACAGACACATAGGAGTTCAGTTAGGGTAATATCTTTAAAAACTCTTCTTGACCATAATCCCAGCTATTTGGTGTATAACAGCCAACTTCTTAAACATATATGCTGATGGGAAAACCCCTTATACCTTAAGATGCTTTGTTGGTTTCCCTCCCCATTTTTTAAAGGGTTCCTTCTTTGGTTGGTCAGTTGCCTTTTAAAAATGTTAGAACTCCCATCAGAGTGTGCTAATGGACCTTAATCTGCTCCTTTAAAGTGAAATACCACAGATTGCTCTCATGTTCCAGCAGATCCTTCCCTAGGTCAACAACAGTCTTCACTCTTTTGAACACAGGACATGTTCTCATCATATGTCTGTGATGGGATGTCTTGTTTGAAGTTGATCCAGGTGCCATCGCATATCAGACAATATGAAAGCCACTAGCACATGCCCAATACATTTCAAATTTTGGAGGTGCAAATGAGCAATTGGTATATAATTCCTGAGGATAATTTGGCAGCATGTGATAAAAGACTTTAAAATGTACCCTTTGATCTAGGAATTCCTCTCACAGGAGTCTAGCCTAAAGACTTAATGATGTGTGCAAAAAGATTATGTATAGAGATGTTTGACATAATATTATCTATAATAAGGACAATAATGAAAACTTGGAAATTGCCTAAATATTAAAAAGCAAAGTGCTAGCAAAAACTAAGACTTCTGACTCAGAAAGGGTGAGAGTATGTGTTTCGATCCTTCCTTTATCACATGTGTTCAAATTTAGTAGTATAAATCCATGTATCTTTTTAGGTATTCTATTTTTTTCTGGGTACTTGGACTGTGCCTTTTTGATGATACTAAAAAATCAAACCCTCTGCTGCCATTAAGTCGGTGTTATCTCATGCAGCCCCTGGGACATGGTAGAACTGCCCCTCTTGGTTTACATGACTGTAACTCTTTACAGAAGTAGAAAGTCACATCTTTTCTCCAAAGCAGCCAGTCATTTTGAACTGCTGACCTTGCAGTTAGCAGCCTAACACGTATGCCACACACAAAAACAAACAAAGAAAGCACCCTTGCTCTCAAGTCATTTTTTTAACTCCTGCTGGCCCTATAGGACATTGCAGAATTGCCCCTGGGGATTCCAGAGACTGTAACTCTTCCTGGGAGCAGAAGGCTTCATCTGTCTACCATGGAGAGACTGGTGCATTTGGTCTGCTAACCTTGGGACTGCAGCCCTAAGTGTAACCACTATGCCACCACATCACAGGGATCCTAATCTGTTTTTTCACGTACGTGTCCCTGTACTACATTTCCAATGTTCAGTACGTGAGTGCTTGTGTTTTATTTGCCTATTTATTTGTCTGGTGTTTTATGGAAGACTTACATTACCTTATTTGAATTGATTTTATTTGAATAGTCGATTATGTAAGCTGTGAATATTTTTGTGGATGCTGATTTTTATCTTGATGAAAATGAACCGAAATAAAAATAAAAATATCGCTCAGCTTTACATATCAAAGCTAAAAGAAGCAACTTGAATCCTTAGCTTTGCATCTCCCTTTATGTGAGTCTAGGTAGCAGGAAAGGAAAAATTATTCACTTGGTGGAAGGAAAAGGTCTTAACAACCTCTCACTCCAAAGGGACTAGTTGTCAAGGAAAAGGTCATTTGCAACGTGGTTTCCTTTTGGCTGAAAATAGATGACATACTTCCTCTAGGGTAAATGATTCAATCTCCTTTCATTGAGTTTAATGCTTAGGCTAGATAATGGCTTAATGAGTGTGAACTCCTTCCTCACATGGGCAAGACTTTCAGGATATCTGAATTTCATTCAGCACAGGAAACATTTGGACTGGGAAGAATTCATCTCTTGAAATGAGATGGTCAATTCTTAAAAAATGAATGGTTTGCTTTAGAGTTATTTTGATTGTCATAATAAGTAGAACAGTTTTTTAAGCTGATTTAAGAGTCACAACACTTCTATCATAACAACTGGCATAGCATATTATTAAAACCAACCTTTCACTTTGTTTTCATTTCCTCAAAGACACTACCTGCAATTTGAGACAGGTGAAATGTTAATTACTGGTCTGAAGATGTAGAGAATGACTAATCGAATAATGTGGTAGCTCATTGAGATTCTACATTATGTATAGACAAACTGATTCGGGTATTTAAGAATAAAATTAGAAGAGGCTTGACTTTAAATAACTGTTGGAAGTGGTTAAACATGCCTCATAGTTAACTTGCCTTTGTTTTTTTGTTTGTTTGTTTCTGGGCACAAAAATAAAATTTAAAACTAAGAAGATCAATGGGCTGAAAGAAAGGTCTGTTGGAATTCCACATTATATACCGGTCATCTCTTAAAGCCCAAATCAAACCATTGCTGTTCTGTTGATTCCAACTCATAACCCTCATAATGCCATTGTAGGCAGAGCAGAACTGTCCCACCCAGCCTCTCATGACACTGCTGGTGGGACTGAACCTCTGATCTTCATGTTGCTATTGAAGCATTTAAACAATGGACCACCAGGACTCCACTTAGGGACTTAAAACTGAGAGCCCCTTAATAAAAATCGTCTGTAATTCAGTGAGGAAGATGAGGAATATGGGGAAATTATGTACAAATCAAAGGGAGCAGAAGAAAGCAATACCGATCACATGCAGTAGATATGAGTGCAGGCCTGGTTGGAACTCCACAGATGGACTGACACTGAGAAAAGATGTGAAGAGGAAGAGGATGAGATGCATAGTAGGTGTTGTTGTGCAATAGCTCTGGAACGGTAGCATCTAGGGGCAGTCAGAAGCAATTGATTTCATTGTTCCATTTTAGTCATGGGATAGTCACAGATGTAGAAAAGACCATTAAAGACAACCTCATCCATTTCTCTTCTGGCAAAAACTGTTTGTAGCCATCTAACGAAGACAGACAAAAGGATTTTCATTCGTTTGTGTGGAATACCCTCTCATGACTTAGAGACTCTGGAGTGTTTCAGGTAAACAGTCCACGTCCTGATTGGCTCTTAGGGGAAAATGTTTCTGTTATCAACTTGGCACCTTTGAAGGGAAATACTGCCAAAGGTTGTACAGTTGAGTCAAAGTAAGAAATTTAACAAGCCGGACATATTCCAATGGAAACCTTTCAACTTAGCATTGAGACAAAGGAAATGAAACGAGTACATCCCTTTTTGGCATGAGCACAACTATATAGAATCTCTTATTTATTTCTCTAACACAAGTTTATAAAATAAATCACTTGCTTATAGGTAAAGCAACAGTAAACTTGTTTGAATATAGAACAGAGGGTATAATTTTTAATTTTTTTTCATGTTCCAAGAAAAATGAACTTGAGCTCACTGGATACCAACTTCTTAAATTCTTTTGTTTCATTTTTTTAATATCTTGCATGAAATGCTGTGGTCATCCCATGTAACAAAAGGAGCATAGTTTGACATGGAAGAAGCAGTCAATGAGATACCCTCTCCTCTGTCACTGATGAGTTGCTGGGCCAAGGGAAAATCAACTACATTAGCTGAGTCTGAGTTTCTACAACAGACATGACATATTTGAAAATATTTTTAAAATATAGAAGGAAGTTAAAGGCTAAGATACTATTGTTGTTTTTTTCTGCTTGGTAATTTTGGACTATCCCATTCAACTACTCCTTCCTTTATCTCATAATAGGAGCTCTAGGCTCTACTAGGATATCCGAGGGCATGGTGGTTGAGTGTTTATTTGCCGTTCAAAAGCTCTGTCGTTGAAACCCACCATTGCTTTGCAGGAACACGAACGATGCGGCGACCTGCTTCTGAAACATGACACCTTGGAGCACCTATGAGACAGATGTCCTTCATCCAAGGTTGCTGTGATGTGGAATCCTCTTAATGGCACATGGTAGCAAATACGGTTGCCAGGGTTATACGGTTGCCAGCGTTAATCTAAGCACGTGTGCTGGCCATAATTGCCCCCTGAATTGCTCTTATTAACTTTAACATCAAACCCTAGTACTGGGCAGAAACTCTGCCACCAAAAGAGTTTCTACTTTCAAAACAGTAAAGCATATCTAGAAGATAACTTACACTAAAGACTGACTTTTCTAAATGATTTGTTGACATTGGCATTGCCCACAGTTGATGCTTTTACTCTGTTTTCTTAAAGGCTATATTTAACAAATGACTCTAAGGACTCTTCATGTTAACCTAAGAAGCAGCTCCGCTCATCTGCATTTGTTAAGGTTTCAAGAAAAGTAACCAACCTGTAATTTTCTGGTGCATCCTAATTAAAAATGGAGAATGAAAATAATGTTGTGCTCTCAGCAGCACTTAGCCTGATTGAGCACTTGCTTTTTGTTCAGCATAAAACAGCTGCAAATATTTTCATCTAAAGTGGGGATAACCAAAAAATATGCAGCAAAGCCCCAGGTATCGATGATGCCACTTACAGATAATTGCTTGATCCTGTTCTGATTGTTGGATCTCTTAGGCTAAGGTCCTTCACTTTATCAGGGCACTTTACAGAAGACAATGTTAACTGTCTGCGGTACGAAAGAGCTTGGCTGAAACACGTTGGCATTAGTTCTTGTTCTGCAAGTAGCCCCCAGTAGGCTATTCTTAATGAATCCCAAGGAGCTTAAGCAACTGTACAACTTGCCCTAAAACAAATAGAGGTCAGTGGGTAAGAATATCAGAGTATCAGATGGGATTCTGCACTTGGCATTTCTGCAGTGTTGGGACATAGTTTGGATAGCATATAAAACTCATATTCAAGCTCACTTGCCCCAAATACCCTGTTGCCACCCCTACCAAGGGTCAATATTATTGGTTACATCAATCAAGTTGATATGGATCCTCAGAAGTCTACTAGAAATTAATAAACTATAATGTTATGAGAACCAAAGACCACAAATTAGGATTGCAAATTAGAATGGGATCTATGCCAACTCAATTCATCGAGAAGTCTACAGTGGACATTTAAAAATGAATATATTGCTCTTGACCTGGGCACCTTGAGACATTTGCAACTTGTTGAAGTGAGTTAAAAAGAAGATCCACATCATCTGGAAAGTTGATCTCAGGAGTTTTAGCAGGGAGAAAGGAACAGGAGGAAAATTATGAAAGCAGGAACCCTTGACCACATGGAAATTTGCGTCAGAGGTCTATAAGAGAGAGAAAGCCTCAAGTTCCAAATGGCTGAGCCTGCCATTATGTTATGCTAAATAGGGTGGAGAGGGAGTTGAAGGTCAAAACTGCCTAAAATCCCATGAAGATATTATCTGGCCTCTTTTCAAAAGCGATTTAACCCAAATGATGAGGCTTTATAAGGACTTCTAAAGTCACATAGGAACCAGGGTAAGAATGCATTTTAGAAGGGGAAACTTGGTCCCTATCATAAGAGTCAGGTTACCTCATCTAAAAATGTTTATGACTCAAATTCTTCCAGGTCATGAGATACTAGGCATTTTAGCCTAGTTCCTTCTTCTGAGAGATTCTGAGTCAGATGAGATGGTCCTTCTTTCTGTCTATGACTTACCTGCTCAGAGTGCACTGATTCCCCCAAGGAAGACCCTGAGAATAATATAGATACTAAGAACCTAACAGACATTGCAGAAAAGCAGTATCCTCCTCCGTCAGTTCCACAGCCCAGGGTTTGCCCTCCATGGCAACCTGCCCTGTCACCAGCCATCCAAGCAGCCATGTATTGAGACCCTCTACTTCTAGCCCTTCCCATACCTACCCAGGGAACTGTGGTTGAAGTAACTCTCAGTATGTAGGTCACCTCACTGAGCACTTGTGGCTTTCACTCAAAGAAGGATGTCAGTCACAGACACTTCTCATTGGCACTTGCTCTTTGGGGGCAATGTTTGTTAAGTTTGGTCATTCTAGAGGTTCCTCTTCTCTAAATGGGCTCCATAAAACTCAAGCCTGAGTTCTCTTTCATATTCTGCAAATAATGAAATTGTTATATTTGTTTCCTTTATTTCTTTGAAAGGAAATGAACAAGTGTTGTAAAGTGGATTATAGCAGATGTAGTTTTGTTAAAATGTAATTCCTTATCATTCGATCTCTCTCTTGACCCATTTTAAATTTGTTTCAGTTTTAAGTATTTTCTGATTTCTTTTAGATTGAGGTTTGATCTAGTCATTGTTGGGTTTTCTTGGTTTGTTTACTTCATCCTTGTATTTTATATGATTTTCTGTATATGAGACCCATGATAGGCAAATCTACAGCCATAGTAACTAAATTCATAATCATTAGAGGGAAAAGACCTAACAATAAGGAGTATAAGAAGAAAAATTTCTGAAGTGGATTATAGTGATAATTACACAACTCTTCTTAATATGGCTAAATGAGTAAATAAATTATATGTGAAGTATATGTCAACAAACTATATCTAAAAAACATAATAATGCTATATGAATAATATGGCAATGCAGATCTCCATGGCCCTTATATTTGCTTTTACATTAAAATAAATTCTAAACTAACATATATAGTTGGACATATGCTCCTGCCCCCAGTTCAGACTTCTGTCACCATATCTCTGGAGGTGTTGGTGGTGTGCCACCGAGTAGACTCCACCTCATAGCAATTCTGCACAGCAGAGGAGAACTTCTCCATGGGGTTTTCTAGGCTGTAATCATTAAGGGAGCCGTCTCCAGGCCTTTTCCCTCTAGTAATCCTCTGGGCTCACAAATCTGCAATTTAAAGGTTTTTGTGTGTGTTTGTTTGTTTAGAATTATGGGGTGCAGCCAACTGGCTGAGTCCCAGGACTGAGTCCGTAACACTGCTGAGGTAGAGGCTGCCTGTGCTTCCCATCAGACCTCTCTGTTCATGCACTGGGACTCAGACACATTGGGCATTTTTTACTGTACATTTGATGACCTCTGCTGTATAAAAATGGCCAGGGGGCTGAGCCCCAATGGTGTAGTGGTTGAGTGTGGGACTGCGGCCCACTGACTTGCGGTTCAAATCCAGCAGCAGCTCTCCAGGAGCAAGGCTGGGCCTCCCACCAGAGGGCAGTGATGCCCCCCCCCAAAAAAAAACCAAATAAAAAAAATGGCCAGATGAGCCTTGGGATCCTGAAAACATGGAAGGATTCCAGCATTTGTTTGTTTCACTCTCTTTTTCCTGTCCCAATAGAGAGCCAAACTAAGCATGCAATACAGAGAACAAAGAAAGTATTCAATACCAGTCTTCTGAAAGAAAAGTTAATAGTGAACCTTCTCAGGCCCTCTATTGACCATTAATGATCTAAATGAAGAACTGGACTTAGGTTTGCTGATAACGTAATCAGTGTCAGTCAGTAAATGTTGGAAAAGAATAAGGGCATTCCAGATGGGCTTTAAAGTTAGGAAATCTAATGCAATCACTCCTGGGGATATTGGATTTGTGATCCTTTTGGCCATCCTGCAGAAAAAACACTAAGTTCTGGTGTCATGGGTTTCAGTAAACAGTGGCCAGAAATCATTGCAAGACTCTTATTTTCACAACTCTTATGTTCACAACTCAACTGTCTGTTTGTGGAAAAGGAGCAAGCATTGCATTTAGAAACCATTTTACTTTCCTTTCATAATTATCTGAATGCTGGTAGTGACTTTACATTAGATTTCTGAAAAGTTGAGATCATATGGAAATGTGGACCTTGTGTTTATAACATGAAACCTAGAATTTTCCATATTTTTACTCATTATTAGAATGAAATTCAGGAAAATATTGACACGTGAAACCAATCATATTTTTTAGTGATTGATAGGATCGGAGAAAGGATGGAAAATGAAGCTTTAATTCTCCTCCTTCTCATCCACCCCTAACATCCTTTCCTTCCTTCCCTCCCTCTTTATCTCTCCTTTTCCCTTCCTGCCTCTCTCCTCCTCCTCCTCCTCCTCCTTCTTCTTCTTCTTCTTCTTCTTCTTCTTCTTCTTCTCTCTCTCTCTCTCTCTCTCTCTCTCTCTCTCTCTTTCACACACACACACACACAACTGCAATCTTTTAGAGTGTAGGAATTAGGTTTGTTGACCTTTGTTCTGCTGGGGTCATGCTGAATGGTTAGCAATCAATAGATGATTGTCAATGGGTTTCTCTGGGTGGGCAATTTTAAGACAATTTTCTGCATGAGGTGCTAATTTGAAAGAGAGAGTTCTATCTTCTTCATTGTCATTAACTTTGAACCTATAAAGAAAACATTCTACATTCGAAGCAAAGGGCTGTAAGTGGTGTCTCTGAAATTGAACTGAGATCTCGCACGCACAACCATAACTCTAGCTCTGAGAGGCTACTGCTCACTCCTGTGGAGAGGAAGGGAGTGGAACTTAACTGAAAATTCTGGTGTATAGAAGATATTTGACTGCATTAATTATTAGTCCACAGATGATAATTCCGATTTTTCCATTACAATGTATTATTATTTTACAAAATATACAGCTCAAGGTTTTAAATTTGTGAAAGGAAAAAATAAAGACTGCCACATGAAAATGAGATGAAACATTAAACCGTGTCTTCTAAAACTACCTTTAGAAAACAAGCATTGTACAGCTCCCTGCCTGAACTGGCCATTCTACCTGGGGGCCTGCCTCTGCAGAGCTCTGCCTGAAGGCAGCAGGGTTCCTCATTGCAGCCCACGCCACGCTCCAGCCACGCTTCCTGAGGGAGCCCCTGGCCTCCGCTCCCTGCCCCCACTGCACCACCCCCATCAAAGCTGACTGCTACAGGTCTCAGAGACACAAAGAATAAAATTGGGATGCATCAGGCCATGACTTTTCATATTTAAAGGTGAATAACAATCAGAATTCTCTCTTTAAGCGCATGCTCAGATTGGGTAGATAATTAACTCAATTATTTCATAAATACCTAGTAAATGCAAACATAAAGCCTCCCTGGTGGTATCAGGACTGTCTGTTGAACTTCTATACCCCAAGTCAGCAGTTCTAAGCCGCGAACCACAAAAGAAAGACAGTTTTGGACTCCTGTTGGCAGTTATAATAGGAGGGCCTCATGGGACAGGTCTACCCTGTCCTTTAGCATTGCTATGACTTGACATTGACTTGATGGCTGTGGGGTTGGGTTTTTGGGGGGTGAGGGAGGAGGGCGGTGCTCACGTAGATGTCTTGGTAGTCCAATGATGGTGTATTCAGCAGCTCACCCAAAGGCTGGTGATGCAAACTCATAGAAACGACGTAGTGAGCATCTCACATAAAGATGACAGCCTGTAAAAGCACTATGGTTAATCACTTCAAGTCTGTCACAGAGGATCACTATCTGTCAAAAAAGACAAAGCAGCTCCTAAGAGAATCAGCAAGATGACAACGCAGTCCCTGTCCCCAGTCTCCTGTGCCTTGAAGATCCAGTGCTGGACTGATCCCATGTAGAGGGTCCACCTCCCAGTGATCAGAGCTGGCAACTGCAATGTCACTCAAGTCTTCACATCTAGCTTTCAACACTTGCCTCTGAGCAATTGCTCTGTTGTAGGTTTAACAGTGCCCTCCAGAAAGCCATGCCTACTCTGAACCTCACCATAGGACTTTTTGTAGAAATAGGGTGTTTGCAGATATAATTAGTTAACTAGATGGTGAGGTCATAATGGATGCCATAGTGCAGTGGCTAGTGTCTTTATAAGAAGAGAAAAGGAGCCACAGAGACACCCAAAATGAAGAAGAGCATGCAATTATGGGTGTTGAAGTAAGGCAGCAAAAAGCCAAGGGAGCCCAAGGGCTGCTGGGAGACAGGAGGGAAACAAGGAGAGAAACAAGAAAGATTCCTTCTCAGAGATTCCAGAAGGAATTAACTCCAGAAACTCCCTAAATTAGGCTTCTGTCCTAGTCAACCATGAAAGAACTCATTCGTCTTATTTTAAGTCACCCAATTTGTGGTAACACCACGGAAGCCCTCAGAAGTAAAAGGTGGCCTGGTCCTTCCATGATTTCATCACAGTTGATAGCAAAAATGAGTGCATTGTTAAAGCTATTTTGGCCTATCTGTTTCTCCACAAGTCCACTTGGCCCTTGCCAGTGGCTCTGTGCTTTACCAACTTTCTCTCATTGCCCTGGTCAACACCGACTCAGAGCTACCCTTTAGAATGGGGTAGAACTGCCTCCGTGAGTTTCTGAGGCTGTAAATGGTTACTAGAGTAGAAAGGCCAGTCTTCCTCTGTGAGTGGTTGATGGTGTCAAACTGCAAACCTGTGGGTCACAGCTCAATAAGTAAACATTGTCACCACTTATCTCTCTACTTCAGCAAGCACGTTGCCATTCTTTAGTGATAGGTACCTCCTGGCAACTAGTGCAAAGTAAGCAGGTCAAATAATGTTCTGTTGTCATCAGAAAGGTTTCACTGACTAGTATTCAGATGAGGCTTTTCTTCCTCTTAGACTCACAGTAATATACAAACCACCACAGTAAGACAAACTGATGGGTGAGTGGTGTCAGTTTTCCTGTAAGTGAGCCCATACTCCTATGTTGTCTGGTATGAATGACCCATCATCCTAACTCCCTGAGCCTGGCAGCCAGAATGTCCAGCAGTAATATAATTATGTGATGAAAACAAAGTAGCTAGGCACTCTGGTGCTGCATAATGCCTAAATTATTAATATATATGCATACTTTGTTAAAATAATATTGCAGGAATGAAATAATAATGCAAAAGCATTTATAACATAAAGATGAATCATTCTTTATGGGAAAATATATAAATTCATTAAGTACATCTCTATGATACTAGGATATAAGAGAGTATGACAAGATAGATGCTGCTCATCTTTTCTTCTCATCATTCCCTTTAGCTCTTGTCACTTTATGATTTTATATATCACTCTTAGCTTCCTGGTTGCATGCACATATGTTCTTTTCCTGGCTTCTAGTGGTGCATCCTTTAGGCAACTATCCAAAACACAATGAAGACTTGCTTATCCATGGCATGACTTCTCAGATATTTCCTACATATGTCCTGTTGTTTCTAGCTCCAGATGTTCATTCTAGGTGCGCCCCAGCATACTGTACACCACATTTTAACTGTGTTTGATCTTCATTGATCCACATTTATTTGTGTCCTACATAAGATTTTTCATAATCCACATTATGATCAACTTCAATGGTTATTGCAATCTCTGGTACAGTCTATTTTTGAAATGTCATTGAATAGTATTACAATGAATTTAATAGATTGGTTCATGTTTTCTTCTTATGATTTTCTGCCCCAATAGAATATAAAACACATAAATACACTGGAACTCCTGTTTTCTTGGATAAGAAATGCCTTCTGACCATGATGCATATGCCCTGGGGTGGGGGGGGGGGATCTGCGTTTATTTCAGATCTACTGAGTGAACCAGTGCTGTCTCCTTCACTTCATCTGGTGATCCGTACATTGTTGATGGTACCAGAGCTGCCTAGATTTCATAAAAGTGGCTGAATTGAAAATAAAATGAAAAAAATAAAAACAAAGTAAAAAAAGGCAAAAAACAGTGGCTGAATTGAACTGTAGTGAACAGCATAGAAAATGAGATAATCAGTTCAGGACATGAGCATTAGTGTAAGAAGGACAGATACATCTCAGCATCTCTGTGCATACTTCTTGATGTTACAGCCTCAGAAGAACCTAGAAGATCAATAAAGAAGATAATAACCTCATTCATTCTAAGGAAGTAGGGAATTTTGTGTGTTATCCTAATAGGCTTTGCTAGACTTCACCTCCACGTTGATGCGATTTGGGGGTCACCATTGTAAAAGCCTAAGTCCTACATTATATCAGAGTGGAGGCCTTGGGGCAGCGCTGTGAGGCCAGAGATCCAGAGAAAGAGCTTACCACCAGAGCTGCACCTAATTAGCCAGGGGATTAGGAGTGTCAGCCAGCAGGAGTCCAAGCATAAGAAAACTCAGTTTAGCATCTAAATGAATCAGTGTTCATAGGCAACTGTGTGATAGCCTCCAAAAGAATCCTAGAATTTCCTGGTGTTCTATAGTCAATAAAACTTTCCATGAATCAGATGCAAATTCTGACACAATGGCATACAGAGGCAGTGCATTTCAAGGACTCAGTAGGTGAGATTTCATTCTTTCATTCAAATGGTGTAATGAAAATGCAAGTGACTGATGCAGAGGAAGAGCAGAAATAGAAACTAAGGAAGGCCTGTACAAACAGAATCAAAGAGGATTTTTAAAAACAGCAAAGTTTTGTAGCTTATTTTCAGAAGAAATTTTCCTCAAAATGCCTACTGAGTAACACAAAATGAAAATCCATTTAAGGCTATAAAAATGATGTACCAGTTTTTCTTGTTTGGTACCATAACTTTACTAATGTGAAATGACATCTTTTTCTATGCTACATCTTCTAGACTTTTTTTGGTTTGATCTTAATGGGATATTTTCAAAATTCCACATCAGTCCCAAGCTAAAAAGATGCATTTATAACCATAAGCTTATAGGCATGCTGCTTATAGAAGTCTTAAAATATGGACTCTTCAAATATTCTATATCTTTCAAAGCCATTGATTGTCATTGATCAAATAGAACTAAACTACTTTTGAGTCTCCTTGGATCCCATGCATAAATACATATTGAGGGGCTGTTTTAAATGTCCATTAGATCTGAATGTTTCTCTTTGGAGCCATTACCGTTTATCATATGACTGTAAATATAGATTTGGGGATGTTTAAAACACACATTATTTACCTGGCAAGACTTAATGGCCCCGAAAGATGCATTAGAGCTCATTTTTAACTCTTCTCTAAGAATAGATCCTGAACACCTCCCATATGGGAGTTTTATTTTATACCAAGGGAGGAGATTATGCTACTGAGTGATTTACCCAATGTCTTAAATAAAATATATTTTCAAAGGTATGTGTGTTCAACAATATTGTGACTATTTGTCAAAGTAATTTGCTGTGAGTGTGGCATGGGTAGAAGAAGTCAATCATCATTTCCCTGGAATCACTTTTTATTTTATTTTTTATGGAGTCTCAGAGGAAAAATTAACAATTTTCCACTTTCACTGTGAAAAATGCTTATATGTTTCATTTTATTAATATGTACTTTTTTAAAGTAAATATACTTAAATGGTTAAAATAAATATTTAAGAAGATCCAACCATGAAAACACATGATTGATAGAATAAAGAGCTTAAAATCTTCCATTGCATATGTTGAAGTTTGGTGATTGATAGAATAAAGAGCTTAAAATCTTCCATTGCATATGTTGAAGTTTGGTGATTGATAGAATAAAGAGCTTAAAATCTTCCATTGCATATGTTGAAGTTTGGTGTGGTTGGACTAGTATCTAACACATTGGGGTGTGGCAATTGCATAATCTACTGTCAACTTGAGCAAAGGGGTGGAGTCTAGCCTGTCAATCAGGTCATAGTCAATGAGGCTTCTTTGTGGGCATGGCCTTCTCCTGAGGATTCTGGGAACTCCTGTCTTCCTCCCTGTAGACAGGACACACACCCTCTCTGCCTTCTGTTTCCTGCTGTTGAGATACTCAGAGAGCTGGAGACCTGTAGAGACCCTTACTGGCAATGAGACACTTTCACTGTCACTGGATCCACAAGACCTTCTAGCCCACTGAAATTCCTGCACTCTGCATCATTGAATGTACCATGTGAGTCTAAAAAGGGAATTTATGGACTGGTATCAGACACATGGGTGCATATCGGACTTAGGACTTGATCTGGACTGGACTGGGATGTTTTCTCAATTTATAATTGGTCTATTATATAAAGCTCTTTTTTCTTGTTTTTTTGGGGCATTACTGCCCTCTGGTGGTGGGAGTAGGAGGCCCAGCCTTTGCTCCTGTGGAGCCTCTGCTGGAATTGAACCTCCATCCCAGTGGGCTGCAGTCCTGCGCACAACCACTACGCCACCGGGGCTCAGCCCAAAGCTCTTTTTATATACATATGAATTTGTTTCTCTAGTCTGTGAATTTGTTTCTCTAGTCAATTTGGACTAAACACAGGGGGAAATAATGGACTATTCAAAAAATGATACTGGGATAATTAGTTATTCAAAAGAATGAAAGCAGTTTGACTTCAAGGTAAGGAGAGAGTTCTCAAGGTACAAAGAATCCCATAAATCTTAAAATACCAGTTTGACAAATTAGATGATATTAATACTTATATTAGCTGCATGGCCAAATGGGTCATAAATAAAATGAAATGAGAATATAAAAGTAGATCGTTTCAGAGTACACAAAAACAAAGGATTAATATCAAGAATATAGAAATAACTTCTATACATAGCTGAGAGAAACAACGATTATTGGTGGGTGCCTTCTGGTCCATTCTAACTCATAGTGATCCTACCTCTGACAGAGCATAATCTTGCCTTGTCTTGTGCCATCCTAACAATTATTATGTCTGACCCTCTTATTGTAGCCATTATACTGATCTGTCTCCTTGAGGATCTTCCCTTTTTTTTTTTTTTTTTTGTTGACCTCCTTCTATTCTATCGAGCAACATGGCTTTTTCTAGGAACTGATCTCTACTGATAAGATGTCTAGTGTACATCAGTGATTTGTTCTTCTGACACTCCCTGGTAAATTCAACATTTTTCATCAACATAATAATTAAATGCATCAAGTATTCTCTGGTCTTCTTATTCATGATTTTAGTTTCACATATATGAGACAATTAAAACACCAGGCCTTGGGGGTCAAGTGTTTTTTAGTCCTCAAAGTGGTATCTTTGCTTTTTAAAATTTGAAAAAGATCTATTGCCAAAGACATGTCTAAAGCAACACAGTCTTTGATTTCTTGACTAAAGTTTCCATGAGCACGAATTGTGAATCCACATAAAATGAGATTCTCAATGACTTTGATCTTTTCTTCATTTATTATATGGTTAGTAAGGAGAGTTGTTAAATTGTTTTCCCCATTGAGCTGTAACCCAGGCTGAAGATTTTGATCTTCATCAGTATGTTTTTTGAGTTTTCTTCATTTTCAGAATACACCATATGTAAAAGACTGTCAATTTGTTTTCCTTATTTTTTGATGCCATTTTGTTCTTGGCACAGCTCCTTGGATAATATGATCACCATGGATAGTGAAAAATGCAGTGAAAGAATTCAAACCTAATGCACACCTTTCCTGATTTCAAACCCTTGTTCTGTTTTAATGACTGTCTCTTGGTCTATGTATAGGTATCCTCCATGACCGTGAATAAGTGTTCCAGAATTACCTTTCTTTGCAATGTCATCTACTCTTTGATGATCCACGCAGTTGAATACCTTTGTATATTCAATAAAACACAAATGAACATCTTTCTGTCAGTCCTTTTTTGCTTTCGGGTAATATCCCTGTCAGTTCAGAAATGATAACTATTGTTCCAGGTCCTAGTCTGAATTAAGCTTGAATTGTTGGAAACTCCTTGTCCATGTAGTAAACAACTGTTTTAAGTTATGCTCCACCAGTAAGTGAATGTTTCCATAGCTTTGCTCCATCCTTATTTTGAAGACAGGCTATACTTTGAAGAGTCATATTTTGAGTGACTTCCAACCTCAGATATCTTTTTCTGGCACTATGCTTGACAAAGAAGCCCTGGTGACACACGATTTATGCATGAGACTGCTAACCACAAGATCAGCAGTTCCAAACCACCCATTCCTTTACAGGAGAAAAGTGAGGCTTTCTACTCCAGTTAAAAAAAAAATTACAGTTTTGGAAAACCCACAGGGGCATTTCTACCCTGTCCTATAGAATCATTGTGAATCAGAATTGATTCAATTGTGTGAGTTATACTTGATAATGTCCTATTGCTATTCAGAAGCAGGCACCTACTCCTTCTTTCTAGTCTATCTTAGACTAGAATCTCTGCTGGAACCTGTCCACCATGGGGACTCTGTTGCCCATGGCCATTCTTGTGCATAGCTTCCAGCATTACAAACCACAACAGTACTACACATTGTTGGATGAGTGGTAGAGCCGAAGGATAAGAACAGGTAATCACGAAGAGTAGAGAAAATTTGGTTAGAATTTTCTTATTAGCTTATTAATTTAGCTTATTAATAATAGATGAATATGAACAAACAAAAGAATGCCATTTTTCCCATAAACATTAAAAAATTTGGAAATGCCAAATAGTTGGGAACTCTTTAGTACTTTAAGTAAGACATAATGAATCAGTGGTTTTCCCTCCATTCCCAGATATTATCTATTTTTATTTAATTTCTGTGTTTGCTTAATGTTCCATTGCATTGCAGGCAGCCTTGGTGTGGTCCCATTCTGAGGGTCTCACAAGCCAAAATCAAGGTGATAACAGACTGGGCCCTCATCTGAAAGTTTGGGGAAAAATCCACTAACAACCACATCCAGGTTGTTGACTGAATTCCTTTTTTTTTGCAGTTATAGGCAAGAGGTTCTCTTACCTTGCTGGTTGACAGTCAGGCATCTATTTCTGTTCTCGGAGATACTTTGTACTCTTTCCTCATATGATCACTTTCATCTTCAAACTTCAAATGTCTGATTTCTCTTCTAATGGCATGGTGGCTTAGGAAATGTCAGTAGTTCAAAACTATGAGCTACTTCTCCAGAAAACAATGACACTTTCTATTCATAAATATGTCCAGTCTCAGATACCCACTGAAGCCCTATTGTGTCACTTTGCGTCAGAACGGACTTGATGACAGTGGGTTGGCTTCACTTTCAGTTAAGGAGTTCTGGTTATGTAGTAAGTTCTACATTGGGCTTATAACTGCAAGGTTAGTTTGAAATCATTAGTCATTCTAGGGATAAAAATAAAGACTTTCTAGTTCCTTAAAGGTTTACCGTTTTAGAAATTCACGAGGGCCATTTCCCTCTAGTCTATTGGTTTGCTTTGAGTCAATGTTGACTCCTTGGCAGTGGGTTTGTTTTTTACCCCTTTGAGAAAGGTGTCTGTTTTGAAGAGCTCCTTTGATTATAGGTCTACCCCTATAATCTCTGTATCTTAAAGTCATCTGAGACTAGTAATACCTACAAAATTCCTTCAAAGCAGCTAATAACATTAGTGTTTCATCGAATAGCCAGGGTATGAAAATACTTGGTATGATTCTGAAGGGGTCTTTAGACATCTCCTATCTATTGAATTACTACGGATCTTCAGCTACCTACCTTTCAGAGCCCTGGTGGAATAGTGGGTTACATGATGGGCTTCTAACCACAAAGTCAGCAGTTCAAAACCATCAGGCATTCCAAGAAAGAAGGATCAGGCTTTTTATCCTAATGAAGAAATATGGTCTCAGGAACCCACAGGAGCAGTTCTACCCTATCCTAGAGGGTCACTGTGAGTCAGAATTGGCTCAATGGCAGTGAGTTTGGTTTTGGTTCTCTACCAACATAATCTATATATCGATGTAATTATCTCTGTATCTTTTCTTCTTTCCCATGTGCGTTTTTGAAATCTCTCTCTCAACATTCATTTAACCATCCATCTATCTAACTTTATGTTAGAAATCTTTTTATCTTTTATGTTCTTGTTCCAAGAAGAACAGGAGGTTTTTTTTCAGAAGTTAAGAGCACAGCATAAAGCCAAAGGAAAAAGAAAAGGAAAATCACGAACAAAGATGGTGATGGGTCTTGATCCTTCCATTAGTATAAGTAGCTGGGCTAGGATAAGAGCAATGGTGAGTCAGGCAGTTAATGAACTCAACCCGGACTTTAATGGAAGTGACTGGTACTGCTTTCTCCACCCAGGTAAGCTTGACATTCTGGCATCAGCAGCAACTCAGGATTTTGAAGTGTAGCACTCTGACGGAAAATTGCATGAAAGCTGGACAGTGCACGAATACCAAGCCTTCTGTGCCTGCAGTGTCAATAAACAACCTGGAGTAATTTGTGAGCAGAGTACAAGGCTCAGTTTTTTTAATCTATAAATCTGCAAAGGCTGTAGTCAAGAAAGTATGGTTCTATAGAAAACAGGCATCCTTCTGGCAGGTCATATGGTTTGGTAGTCTACTCACATGAAGTAAATGCAGTGCATCTCATTGGCTTGGCTGTGCCTTGCCAAACAGGTAGCATGTTAGCTCTTTTATAACTGATAGATAAAATCATGATAAAGAGAAGGTTCTGGGAAGAATAAAAGTGTCTAGTTTCACAGGTGAAATATTTCTCTAAGGGTGAAATATTTCTCTAAGGGTGGAATGCTTTCTCCAATGCTTTTTTATCTAACACATCATTTAGCTATATGTTGAAAATAAGATAAACTTCATTAAAACCAAAAATTTGTTGCTATCAACTCAATCCCAACTCATAGAAAGCACATGCTTTATAGATGCCTGTCATCTGCCGGAGTGAGCTGAGGCTTTGCACTTTCGTAAAGAGTTACAGAAGCCCACATGGAGAAGTTGGTTCAATGACTCTGTGTATGTGTGTGTGTGTGTGTGTGTGTGTGTGTGTGTTCTGTTGTCTATATGGAGGCATATTGCCAGGTCTTTCTTACATGGAACAGCTGGGTAAGTTTGAGTTGCCAAACTTGAAATTAATCAAGCATAAATTATTCACACCACTTACAAATCCTAAAACCAGCCAATTTCTGTAGAACCAGAGGTGTACAAATTCAAAAGAAATGTAACAACTCAATTTCAACCTGTTGAAGAGCCCAATTCCCCTTTTTTGACAAAACACAACTGCAAACCCACTCCTCCCCAGTGTCCCTGGCCTCAGCTACCACTCTCCAATCTCTAAGCAATACTTCTCGACCTTGTCCTCTTTTCCTACCTTGTGCACAACTGATCACCAATTCCTAAGGATGTTTTGATTCCCCTTATCTTGAACAAGATTCCAGTTACATTCTCTCTTAATATGCTGTAGCACTATGGCTATTAAATAGTGATTTGTATAGCTACTATTATTTGATGTCTGTCTTTTCCATCAGACTTGAATTCTATGAGGGTAACAAACATGTCTCACATGATATCTCTAGCAATGCTGCATGGAATCTATAAATAAATGTGCAGACATCAGGTCAAAGTATTTTTCCCATATTTATTTAATTGAAGAGCATCCTGAGATTAGAGTGCATTCTATCATGATGCTAAAGAACTGTGACTCCTTTTCATTATGAATCAACATCTTCTCTCCTGTGAAATCAAAAAACAAAAGCCAAATAATAATTTGCATATGGATTTCTAAAAATACCTATGTTGGTGTCATCAAATAGCCATCATGTTTGAGGATTGGCGCTTTGGTAAAACAGTGAAAGCAGAAGTGTGAAACAGGTGGAAATGTGTCAGAGAAGGAAAATCAAACATTTTCCACCAAAGCAAGAAATATAAAAAATGTTAAGACAACACCTTTCCAAAGGGAGAAAACTTCAAAAACTCAGGAAAATGCAGTCCCATTGAATATGGGGTCTCACAGGCTTCACTGGATCAAATGTCAAAATCATCAACTTAAATTTTGGCATGCATGTACTTTCATAATATTCCTCTTTAATTCTTTTTATATGGTGAGATATCACATAAAATTTAATTTGAAAAATAATTGACTAGCTACTGATTGAAGTTCCAAAAATTTAATGATAATCACAAAAGAGATCCTAATTAAAATCTGTGACATGAGAGAATGAACAAAACACTTATATTTGGCAAGTGCCTATATTGGCTACTGTTGTGACTCTTTCCATATTAATCGTAAGCCCTATCTGTCCCTCCACAATTTTTCATTACTTATTTACTGCTCTCCTGTTAGTTAAAAATATTTCTTCAGTAAATCATCTCAAAAGAAATATCTAAAAAACATTGTGAAGGTACATATTTGTAAAGAAGCGATTCTAGCACTAATCCAGGAGTTATGAACCAATTTTTTCTATGGGATTATCTCTTTAAAACTTAAAAAAGTTTTATGTCAAGGATCCAGTAATAATGTAACCGATGTTTACTCTTGGCTTGAAGACACCAGAGAGAGCATTTGGGAGCCTGTTGTAGTTTATGCCTTTTTAAATTTTTGGTAATGTTTGTGTTTTCACTTCTAAAATTATTAGGATTTTCAAAAATAGTTGAACCCTATGGAAATAATCTCATCAACACTCAATTCCTAGGCCTAGAAAGCAATTATAAGCTTCAAAGTGCTATTTTATTGTAATAAAAGGGAAAGTATTTCTGATATGTGGTTTGTGGTTTATTAAAGCCAGCTTGCATAGATTTTAAAATGAGTAATTGCCAGTATAATTACTGTTTTACATTATGTTCTCTGCACAGGGCTTTTTCTTGGAATCATTCTTTCCACGGGTTTACACGGCTCTTGCTAGCAGAACTAAAAATAAAATAAAATAGTTTAATAATTTAGCATGTGTGCTGTTACTTTCAACTGTGAATCCATTCTCCACAAAGGTGTCCTAGAGATTTAGACCAACAAAACCGACTCCCTTCTCCCACCAATCTCGACTGTTGGCAGGGTCATGATTCTCTGTCTGACTTACCCTGTCTTACCCTGTGTTTTCCATTTTCTTATTGTTCATCTTAGGAACTCTATATAGGGTGACTATGGGACAGAAGTAACTTGACGGCAGTGGGTGTTTTAGCTTTTTTGACTTAGCAACTCACATCCCTTCAGACAGGTAGATTGCTACCTGGCCTCCTTGGGCTGTGTGGTAGTTACATAATCTGGTGTCAATTAAGGACTTGAGAGGATTAAGGGGTGAAATCAAGTCTATCAATTGGATCATAGTCAATGAGGCCTATGTGTGGGCCTAGCTTTCTCCTGGGAATTCTGGGAAAGCTGATTTTTTACCTCCTTTGGGGCAGGAGATTCTCTCTGCTCACTTCCTTGGAGAAGTCCTTATAGACAAGACACATGGCACTCCGCTAATAGACCCGTGTGCTGGTAACTGGGAAACCACAGAGAGACCCCTGCCAGCACTGAGATGCTGACAATGACACTGGGTCCAAAGCCTTTCCATCCACTGGCCTGTGATCATTCTGCATTCAGCATCATTCCGTTTGTTTCATGCGTCTGGGGAGGACTTTATAGATTGGTATTGGACATATGGGCTAATAGCAGACTTATGGGTTTGCCTGCCTGGGTTTGGATGCTTTCATAATGTATAATTACGCTTTATATAAAACTCTTTCCAGTACACATATGAGTTTCGGTGGGTTTGTTTCTCTAGTCTACCCAGACTGACACAGGCTGATTTAGGAGCAAGGGATTACATATGGCACTGGGGATCTTTTGGAGCCCCGGAGAGCAACGCTTTGGTGTTTGCTAATGCATGCCTTTGTTCCTCTAACTTCCGCAGAGACACTGATGGCACTGATTCAAGTAGTCACTCTATAGTCAGAAACTTTAAAAGATATTTCCCCAAATATTCAAACTCTTTACCATCAAGTCAATTTCGACGCACAGTTACCCTATGGGAAGGTATGCCCCTGTGGGTTTCTGGGGCTGTAAATGGTTATAGGAGCAGAAAGCCTCATTTCCACCTGTGTGGCGACTGGTGGTTTCAAACTGCTAACCTCGTGGTTAGCAGACCAATTATGTCTCCACCAGAGGTCTCTGAGATATCTTTCTTCGTTTACTAAAACTCACCATTCTTTAAATGCTAGAGGGCATATATCAGTTCTAAGGTGCAGCTTTGCCTTCTATAGAATTTTGTTTATTATGATGCTTGGATCTCACTAAAATAAAATATCAGCTCCTTGAATTCATGGCTATCTCCTTCCATTTTGTGTTGCTCTTAAGAATTTGCTGTTAGGTGCCAGTGAGCTTGGTTTGACAAATAATGATCCTGCATGCAATAGAATGAAACTGTACCCGTCGTGCCCCCTTCTCACAATGCCTGGTATGTTCAAGCTCATCATTATCACCGTTGTGTCTGTCTATCACCTTGAATGCCTTCCTCTTTCCCAACAGTTTTATTGGCACATAATTCAGATATCTTACAATTGAACATTCTAGTCACTCAATCATATCAAGGGGAGTTGTACAATCACTATGTTAGAGACCTCCTTCCCACTCTGACACATGCTCAGATCACCTTCATACTAAGCTGTGCAGACACGATCCGTTTTAGTCCTCCCTCCCCTCTTCCGCTCTCACTGTTCACTCCCCAAAACCTCCTTCCTTCCCCATCACCCATCACCCACCCCAGCATTCCTACAAGGTCTTGTAACAGTTGCACAGCTGGGAAACCCAACAGAAAACCGTGCAAGACAAATTGCACAAAGTGGTAAGGATAAGATCATATCAGGATAGAGACAAAAATACACATGCTGCGTAAGCAGGAGAATATCCCCACCAACATTCAAAAAGTCAGGGAAGAATTTTCTGTAATGGGACATATAAGAGATACTTGCACCCAGTGCTTAATTCAGAAGAACACTGGCCTGGTACCAAGTTCGAGCCCACATAATCTAGATAGCCACGGTCTCTGCCTGAGAAACAGGCTGTTGGAAGTCTTGCCTTGGCTAGAAGGGATCCGCCAGCAGCTCAATCTGAATAGTCTCTCCATCTTCTCCAATTTGGGTGTTCATAATTTTAGCTCCGATATTTTTCACCATATTCAAATTTTGTAGGTGTCATTTTTGGATTGCACAGTGCTGAGCTTCTTCTGTGTGGACTTGGGTTGCTTGTTTGAGTACAAGCCTTTAAACCTCAGACAACTTCGACTGATAGCCAGGCACCATCTGTTTTCTCCACCACACTTTGCTGGAGCATCTCTCTTCAGTGAGCATTTCATGAAGGTAACTATTGAGCCAGGCCATGAGGTATGAACTCAATGTTCTTAACTTGGAGCTTGGATTTAGTGAGATCCCAGGACCCATTTCTGGAATTATACTTTTTTTTAAAAAATTTGTTTGTAACTTGGAAATTAATGCATGCCATCTCATTCCATAATTCAACCATGTCAAACATAATTGTACAATTTCTTTCATAGTCAATGTTCAGACATACTTTTCCTTTCTGGGCTTCTTGACATCATTTCCTTCTTTTTGCCCCCACCCTTCCATATTGCCACTTCTCCCAAACCCTTGTTCTGTTTTCTTTCCTTATAAGTTCAATGTCCTGTGTTTCATTCACCAAAAAAACAGAGAAACATATAACACAGCTCCAAGAGGGTGACCCACAATGGTGGCTCACCTCTGAGGTACACCCTAATATACACAAGCATAAGCAAAATATAACAGAATGGCCATCACAGGATTGCTGACGTAGTACATATCTTAATACGGCATACAGGGCATTGATGTAGCGAAATCTCATTTGCTTGCAAACCCACAGTACACCACCCTTGGTACAGCTATCTTCTGTTTCCTCAAACACCGTATGTTTTCCGGTTTAAGTACCCAGTCTGCAGGTGTGTCTGAAGTAGAGCCCAGTTCACCCAGGGAGCTTCCTGCCTGGGGTCTCACCGCTGCAGCCTCTGGAGCATGGTGTGCATCTCAGTGATGCAGGTTGCAGTACCTGCGTGTTCTAAGGCATGTGACCCGGGTTCCCGGGATCCCCCCAGTTTCTCTAGGTCATTTCTGCCTACCTGCCATTTGCCACTAAGACCTTCCTTACCTAATGACGCTAAAAGCCTCCTAAGTCTCTCCTCCCACCACAGGACAGTGGGCCCTCTTTCTCATCCCCTTAACAGACATGCACCCATGTTTGCACTGACTTGACCATTCCCTCTCTCCTCTCCTGTGCTTCTGCTCCCATCAGAAAGCCTCACCCCTCTGCTAGGCCACCTCCCTCTCTGGGGGACCTCACCACTCAGCAGACAACATCCCCCACACACCTCTTACAGCTCTCATGAAGTGCCCTATGGCCAAGTGACCTGCCTAGTTTCGGTTCGTCACCTGGCTGTCTCGTCCCTGGCCACAAGACTGGATGGCCTGTAAACTTGAGCTTGTGCCTTTCTGCTGCTTGTTCTTACTGTAGTGGACTCATACAGCATTTGTCCTTTTGTGCTTGACTAACTTCACTCAGTATGATGTCTTTCAGATCCCTCCATGAGTTGAGGTATTTCCTGGTTTCATCACTATTTTTCAGTGATACATACTTTTCTATTTTGTGTATGTACCAGTGGGGTATTTTTTAAATCCACTCCTCTATTGATGGAAATCTAGACTATTTCCAGTTTCTTGCTATTGTAAACTGTGCTGCTGCTGCAATGAACATGAGAGAGCAAATGTCTGCTCAAGATCTGTTTCTTATTTCTTTGGGGTATATGAGCATGTCTAGCAGTGGTATTACAGGATCATATAGTAGTTAAATTTCCACCTGTTTTCGGTATCACCATATCACCTTCCACAGTGGCTGTACATATTAACAAGTCCACCAGCAGGAATTCCTATCAAAAAAAAAAAAAAAGAATTCCTATGTCACCACCCCTCACAACATCTGTTGTTCTCAGATTTAAAAAAAAAAATTGGGCTACAGTGATGGGTGTTGGGTCCTATCTCATGGTTGTTTTGATTTGCATTTTGTGATCAGTTTTTCCTGATAACATATCTAAAATATGTGAGACAAGGCTCAATATACTAGATTCAGTGGAGCATTCTAGCTTTATTTCTGCCAAGACAGGCTTCAGAACGCTCAATATTCTTCACCAACACCATAATTCGAATGTATCGATTCTTCTATGGCTACTAATTGATAATTTAGTGCACCGAGAGCGACTTACAGTGACCCTGGTGTGCTAAGAGTTAGGCTCAACACCTGTACCATAGATGTGGTCTTCAGGCACCTCGGTGGTTCAAAGACAAAACACTCATCTGCTAAGAAAAGAACACCAGAAGGTTTGTAGGAACACATACCTGGTGAACTCCTGAATAGACTGGGGCCTATGAAACCTGTTGAGGTAGCTTTACTCTGTCCTGTACAGTTACTGCAAATGGGAATAAACTCCACAGCACAAATGGTTAAATATAGTTACTCTAATCCTATAGGAGCCCATGGTCATCAATGGCTCCTCAAGGCATCTAGGGAGTAGAGCAAATCATGAGACGACATACTCTCGTCTAATCTAATACTGAGTTCTAATTTTCTTTTTCTTGTGTCAACTTTGGTTATTAGTTTAGGAGATTGAGGAGCAGAAAAATAAATGAATGTAGAGACAGATAGCATTCCAGGAACATTATCGCCGGTTTCAATGTCCTTTATAGTTTATTTTTAGTAAGGTAACAGCTGGTGGGCAGTGAATAAGCCCTTACTTAGCTGTTCACCAAGGGGTTTCCAGTGTCAGAATTGAATTGATGGCAGCAGAGTTTTCTGTATTGGAAGGGATGAGAGAGGAGAACATACCTGGTCACTCATGGCCGTCATCCTGGATTAAGAGAGTGATAAGTGGTTTAGTTAGGATTCCACTATGCTCCGCTTATATCTTCAACTTAAAATGAAAAATTGCAACTTATATTTCAAATAGAAATTTTCTCTATTGATAACAAGCAATGTGGAAATAAAGGTTTTCTTTCATTTGTAATTATTGAGAGTCTTCTGGCTAGAAAGGCAACAACATCCAGGTGCCTTACAGTTATTTCAGATTTTGCTGCTCACTTAATGTTTTTATGCCATTCATATTGTACATTTAAAAGTGTCATTAGAAGAACAGCTCCTCTTGGTACATCTTCATGTTCTCTCTTCATTGTGTATTTTTATAAAAGTCAGCTACTTAATGGTAACTACTGCAGGATCTGGTGAGAGATAGTTCAATTTGTAGGGAAACACATGGTGAGTATAGGTTTTGGAGACCTAGAAACTGCGAATAAGTAGACTCTGCTATAAAGTTTTAAATTCTTCAAAACTCCTTCCTAATAATCTACATGCTGATGTTAATGATAATTCTTTTTGCTTTATTTTTTTAGAATCACTTTATTGGGGGCTCATACAACTCATCACATTGTATGTTAAGTAGATTTATACATTTGTTGTCCTCATCATCCCCCAAATATTTCCTTTCTACTTCAGTCCTTGGTATCAACTCCTCATTTTACCCTGCCCTACCCATTCCCCTGCCTTATGAACCTTTGATAATTTAAAATTTATTTTTTTCATGTCTTACACTGTCCAATATATTCTTTTACTGAAGAATGAGGTGTTTATGTATTTTTATTGTGCATAGCACCCATGTTCAAGTTATTTAGACATATAACTTTATAACCAGGCACAGCATTTTTATATATTAATCTAAATTATGACCATTTCTTTACCTATTTTTTGGAAAGTGAATGGTTTGTGGTACAGAAGGAGTCTTTAGGGAGTTAATGCTCATAAAGTGTTGTTTTTGAGGAATTTTCTACTACCAACTTAACTGAGCTAATTAGATATTTGAGTAAATCACAATATTTATCCAGTAGGAATATTGCCTAAGCAATTTATATTCAAGAAAAGTTTGAAGATAGTCTTTTTATGGAAGAAAACAAACATAAGTATTTGTTTCATGAACTAAAGGCTAAAGAGCCAATGTAATTGTGAAATAATGATAGTAATATATTCTATATTTATGAATTTCTTAAGTCATTCTCAAACATTTTCACAGGTACTGCATTATTGAATTTTCAATAGTAGAAAATTTTTTTATATATCCCACGGTGTCTTAGAGCCAGATACGATAGACCCTTGAACAACATATTCCATTTATACATGAATATTTTTCCATAAATACATTGGAAAATATTTGGAACAATTTGAAGAAAAGTTTCACAGATGAACCCTACAACCTAGAAATATTGAAAATTAAGTCTTCCATGAATGCATGAAACACATAAGGTGGCTTCAAAAATTTAATGGAAAATAATATTAAAACAATATTCTATAAATTATATATGATCATCAAAATACATATAAAAGATACATAATGCAAATGCATTGTCAAAAGTTAAAGTTTGTCAAGACTTGCACACACAAATTCAAGTTTCCATTTGCAGTAAAAAGAAATATAAGCAAATATAAAGATGCAGTATTAAATCGTAGTTGCATGAAATTAACTGTCGCAGTACTATACTATTGTAATAATCTTATAGCCACCTCCTGTTTCCATTGCAGTGAGTCCGAATGTTGTGGGTAACTGCTTAAAATGCCTCATGACTCTAATCGTCTGTATGTAAGCAGTTTTTCTCTATTGTAAATTTAATATTGCATTAAATGTGATCTTTAATGCATTTTGCACAATTTTTACCATGATTACTAAGATAGGATAGGTCTAGAATGACACAAGATCCACATCAAATTCCTCTAGTGATGCTGGAAGAGTTCCCAAGAAACAGAGAAAAGTCATAACTTCACAAAGAATAGTTAACTTGCTTGATATGTACTGTAGATTGAATTTTGCAGTCCTGGATGACTACCATTTCAAGATAAATGAATAAGGGCCATTATTGGAAAATAAAAAAGAAAAGGAGATTCATGAAGTTGACTCTAGCTATGTCTGCAGGCATGGAATGCTTGCACTTTTTTGCAAATTTTATTTCATATTGAAAATGAAATTTTTGTATGGTGTAGGACTGTTATAAGAAATTCATAGTTAGATTCAGATATGATTCAAGAAAAAGCAGTCTTTATGTGACTCAAAGGAAAAGATAGGTAAAGCACCTTAAGGAGGAGAATTTAATATCAACAAAAGATGATTTGATAATTTTAGAAAGATGTCTGCACAATAAAAATGTCAAGATTATTGGAGAATCAGCTTTTGCTGACAAGTTTCCAGATACAATTATGAAAATTATTGAAGCGCATTGGTGGTAGGTACATAATCTGGCATCACTTTGTGACTTGAGAGCATTAAGAGTGAGGAGGTGGAGGCTAGCCTGTCAATCTGGAGCTAGCCATTGAGATATCTGTGTGGACATGGTCTTCTCCTGAGGATCTGGGAAATCCTGCTTTTCTTCCTTGGAGGCAAGACAGACTCTCTTTCTGCTCACTCCCTGGGAGACATTGCAGCTGACAAAGAGAAATGAAACTACACTAGTGCCCTGAGCTGGAGATGCTGGCAATGCTACTGGATCCAACTGGCCAGTGATCATCCTGCATTTGGTGTTATTGCATGTATTCTGTGAGTATGAAGAGAACTTTATAGACTGGTATTGGCTGTATGGGTTAATATCGGACTTAGGGCTTGGACTGGACTGGGTTGGCATGCTTTCTCAAAAGTCAACCTCTTTCTTACACACATAAGCATGTTTATGCCTATGTTTATGAAACCTCTTTCTTGTACTCATAAGTGTGTTTATGAATTTGTTTCTCTAGTCTACCCAGACTAACACATCAGCTACAGACAATGAGACACAAGGAAAGGATGAGTCACAGTATAGCACCGAGAAAACTGTACTCCTCTGGTTCCTTGAAGCTTCCTCACCCCCTTCCATCATGACCCCATCCTGCCTTTCACAGTGGGCTAGACCAGAACATGGGCACAGCTACTGCACAGACAAGAGATGAGATGAGATGAGAAATCACGGCACACAGAATCCAGGAACAGGAATGGGAGTTGTGATACCAGGTGTGTAGGAAGAAGGTGGGGAGAGGATGGGAAGGAAGGGAGGAAGAACTGATTGTAATGATGGACAACCAATAACACCACGCTCCCTCCCAATCCCCCCTTTGCCATATGAACAACAGAAGCCATGGGGAAAGTGAGATAAGCAGTTGGTGTAAGATCTGAAAACATAATAATTTATAATTTATCAAGGGGTTATAAGGGCTGAGGGGTGGGGAAAGAGAAGCTGATACCAAGGGCTCAATAGAGAGTAGATGGTTATAAAATAATGATGGCAACATATGTATAAATATGCTTGATACAATTGATGTGTGTATTGTTATAACAACTGCAAGAACCCCCATAACATTCCCTGATGCCCAACTTCCCAACATGATTGCTAAAGACAAACAGGTGCATAAGCAAATGTAGTTTAAAAAGCTGATGGTGCCCAGCTATCAAAAGATACAGCATCTGGGGTCTTAAAGGCTTGAAGATAAACAAGTGGCCATCTAGCTGAATAGCAACCAAGTCCACATGGAATAAGCATAACAGCCTGTGTGAGCACGAGATATTCTTAAGATCAGATATCAGGAATCAAAGAACTAAAGATCATGTCATTGTGAATGAGAGGGAATGCAGAGTTGTGACACAAAACTCATATGTAGGCAACTGAACCTCCCCTTACAGAAGAGTCGTGATGAGGAGACAAGTCAGTCAGGGTATAATATAGGATTGATTAAATATACAACTTTCCTCTAGTTCTTTAATGCTCCCTCCCCCCTCACACTAGCATGAACCCAATTCTAACTTACAAATCTGGCTACAACAGAGGATGTACACTGGTACAGAAAAGAGCAGGAAACACAGGAAATTCAAGACAGAGAAACACCTCAGGACCAGTAATGAGACTGGTGATACCACGAGGGTAAGGGAAAGGTGAGGTAGAAAGGGGGAACTGACCACAAGGGTCTACATATAGACCCTTCCCTGGGAGACGAACAACAGAAAAGTGGGTGAAGGGAGACATGACAAAATAATAATAATTTATAAATTATCAAGGATTCATGAGGGAGAGAATGTGATGGAGAGGGAAAATGAGGAGCTGATACCAAAGACTCACTCAAGTAGAAAGAAAATGTTTCGAGAATGATGATAGCAACATATGTACAAATATGCGTGACACAGTGGATGTATATATGGATTGTGATAAGAGTTGTCTGCATCTCCAATAAAATGACTTTGAAAATAACTCCCATAAATGATCTTTTGATAAGAAAGGAAAACTGTTGAGAAGAAAAACTGTCCGGGCTGAGCCCCGGTGGCGTAGTGGTTGTGCGTGGGACTGCGGCCCACTGGGTTGGAGGTTTGATTCCAGCTCCTAAGGAGCAAAGGCTGGGCCTCCTACTACCACCACCTGATGGTAATGAAGCCTGAAAAAAAAAAACTGTCCAAACAAGTTTTTCATGCACACAAAATTGCCTTCTTCTAGAAGAAATGGTATTTATTTGTAGGAGAAAAATCAACACCTTGATTTAAGGGAGGGGACACAGGTTATCTCTAATGTTTTGTATAAGTGCAGTGTAATTTATGGTCAAAATTCTCCTTATCTGTAGAGCTGCTAGCTCCCAAACCTTGAAAGGAACAAATAAACTCCAGCTTCTAGTCTTCTGTTGTACAATAAAAACATCTGGACCATGGGAAGCCTTCTTCTGGATTTGTTTTGTCCCTGAGGTCAAGAAAGAGCTTGTCGGTAAGAGAGCGCCCTGAAAGTTAAAAATATTCATTGAATGATCTCTCTGGATACCCAGAATTCCATGAGTTCAATATCACTGGCATGTAAGCATGCTATCTGTCCTTAAACACAGTACTTCTAGGCAACATCTAGATGATGGGTCATAAGGACCTTTGAAGCTCATGACACTGATAAGAAAAGGTCTTCCATAGAAGACCTTGATAGGAAGAGTATTGTGAAAATCTGGAAGAATTACACAAATGAAAATCCCATAATTTTTATTAAAAAAATCCATCAAACATGAAATAGAAAATTCCTACAGGAGAAAATTGTGTCCATGCAAGAGGATACCCAAAAGAAATCAGAAAAAATGCTCTACTAGACAGAGCTTTCATAGTAGGAATGTTTCCCTTTAAAGCGAGCATCTGACAAAGTTGCTCTGAGTTAGTGCACCCAGTGGCATTGCCTTGGCAAGTCACAGTGAATCTTTTCATAAATGCAGTTTTGCTTTAGCCTTTTTGTGTGTGTGTGTGATGGCTGATTTAAGAGAACAGCATACAACTGTGAAATATTGTTTCTGGCTCAGGAGAAATGCTGCAAAAACTGTTGTGATGTTGAACACAATTTACAAGAACAGCAATATGGGAGAAAGTAAAAAGTATGAGGGGGTTCTGATTTCAAAAAACAGGAAATGCTGATTGATGACAAACGTCATTGTTGACTTCCCAAATGCACGAAAATGTGGACAAAATTAGTGCACCTGTGCTTGAAGATCAATGACGGATCATTGAAGAGGTGGGGAAGTTATCTAGACTATCTTGGAGCCCGGCTCATTGAATTTTAATGAACGATTTGGGAATAAAAAGGCTTGCTGTGAAATTTGTACCTCGGATTCTGAATGACCAGGAAAAGAACGTACAGTTGAAGCATGTACTTTTAAAGAACAGCTCGGAATCGACCCGGACTTTTTTCCCAAGGTCATTATTGGTGATAAGACGTGGTGCTATTCTTACAACCCTGAAAGCAAATATCAATCGAGCCAGCAGAAGACACCACTTTCACCTTGCCCCCCCCGCCCCCCCCCGCCAAGCTCATCAAGTGAAATTAAGGATCAAGACAATGATGTGAGGGCGACAGCACATTTGGAGTTCATTTTACCAGGCCAGACTGTCAATCAAACTTTCTATTTAGAGGTTCTATAAAAAGATTGTGTAACTGTGTGCAAGAAAAAAGGCCTGATTTGTGGCCGATGGGGCCTGGTTTTGCCGCCATGATCTCTCAGTGTGCCAGCTTTTCTTAAAAGACAGCGTGCCTCTCTTGCCCCTTGCAACTTCCTCACCCGACCTTGCTCTCTGAGACTTCCTTTTGGGTTTTGAGACTGAAGAGAAACATAAAAGGACAGCGTTTTGATGACTTAGAAGCATTGAAATAAAAAATGAAGGAGTTGCTGTCAGCTATAGAAACAGTGGTTTGAAAAATGTTTATTCTGAGAATGGAATAAGAGATTTGACAAATGTAGTAAGTGTAATGGAAAGTACTTTGAAGGTGATAAAGTTTTTGTTTAATTAAAGAAATATATAGTTTTTCTTTTGAAGGGCGAGGGGATTCCAGGATTTTTTTGGTGCCCCCTTTTGGGTATGTTGTGCAGTCAATAATAAATGATTAGTAGTTAAACCTTGGGGAGTAAAACCTACATGTAGATTTTTGAGCACATGGAAATTTTGGCAAATTTAACCTATGTATTATTCAAAGATCATCTTTATATTTTTCTTAAATAGTTTTCCCTATTTCTAACATTATGTATGCACCATATTTTAGATAGCACCCAAGAGTTGTAACCAATGTCTATAATCAAGCCCATTATTACTACTCCAACTATATTGATGAATTGTCTCACAAAATAAGTAACAAATACAAAACATCACAAATCAGTTTAAATCTGATCTTTCCAATAAATGAGTTAGGAAAATCCTTTTGTTTTCAGAGGTAGGGATTTGGAATTTTAAGTAACAGTGTATGGGCACTTATGAAAGACAAAAGAAGACTCAGATTTAAATGAATGAAAACCAGAAACTTTCTGCTCACATCACTTAGCAATGTACTCTTTAAAAGATAAAAAGCAATCTGATAAATTGATCTCTGTCCTGCTTTATTTTACATAATTTATTGTTTTTAAAATTTTTGGGGGTGGGGGGCATCACTGCCCTCTGGTGGGAGTGGGAGGCTCAGCCTTGCCCCTGGAGAGCTGCTGTTGGATTTGAACTGCCAAGCCAGTGGGCTGCAGTCCCGCACTCAACCACTACACCACTGGGGCTCAGCCCGATTTATTAGTTTTTGTTGCCTTTTTTCACTCACAGTTCTGCTGTTCTCAAGAATCTATCCTTCAGGGTCACAGCTCTTAAATATCTTATTTTCAACAGTGAAAGAATATATGATTTATAGACAGGTCTAGGTATTTAATTCTTGCTGTGACTTTTGATAATTTCTTGAACTCTTGGACATTTTTGCTCATCTCTAAAATTGGAAGTATAATATTTATACTGTCCCAAATCCAAACCCACTGCTATAGAGTTGAGTATTATCCATGGTGACTGCTTAGACTAGGGTAGAATGGCACTGTCTTGGATTTTTCAGACTGTATCTTCTTCAGTACACAGTCATATTTTTCTCAAACCAGCTGGTGGGTATGAACTACTAAACTTTCTGTTAGTCTCTGAGAGCTTAAGTACTTTGCTAAGAGGGTTCACTGGAGGATTGGTATAGAGATGATGTCACTGTTAAAATATGAATGAGCCTGAATGTGCTTGACCCAAGGAAGTTAGTGGCAAAATCAAATTTCCTGCCTTTGGGTTGATGATGACTCATAGTGACCCTATCAGACAGGGTAGAACTGTGGGTTTACAAGACTGTTATTTTTTTTACAGGATTAGAAAGCCTTGTCATTCTCTGGCTGAAAACTTGTTAGTTTTGAGCTGTTAAACTCAATGTGTAATCCACTACACACCAGGGAGCCTTCAAAGTTAAGGAAGTTTGTGGCAAACATGTCATAATTTTGTACACAAAGTCTCCAATTTCCTCTTCCTGCTGACAGAACCATGATTCTTATCTAGTCTCATGTTGTCCTTGTTGTTTTTACATGTCTTTGTGTTGGTTACAATCCCAGGACAACAGAATAAAACATGGCCCAGATCAGCGCCATTTTGACAAATTTGTTGCAATGTTTAAGTCCGGTGTTGAGCCACTGTGCCCCCATGATATCTCAGTGTGCTGGTTTTTGTTAAAGGACATTATGTCTCTCTTGTCCCATGCCACGTACTCATCTCATTGACTCTTTTCCGTGGACAATCTACTTCCCCAAGCCTGTTGCCTTTCCCCAGAGAATTGTCTCTCTTCAGAACCTGTCCAACCTCCACAGGTAAAGTCTCACCGTCCCTACTATAAAGAGCATTCTAGGTGTACTTCTAGACATATTTGTTTGTTCTTCTGGAAATTAACATATTAAGAGATTTATTGTAATGCCTGCCTTACCTACTGTACACACTGAAACAGTCAAGTCTGAAATAAATTACAGGACTTAGGCAAGAAGACACCTGAAAAGTTCCTGTGATGAGATTGTGAGTCTGTCACACTGGCCCTGATGCCTACTGCTGGATTTCTTTAATGTGAAATACAAGCAAATCGTCATTCTTTAATCTACTGAGTTTTCTGACTTTACAGCAAACCATAATTCTTCCTGGTAAAGCTTTTCATCAATAGTGATTTCCCCCTCATTGTATAATCCACCTTTTACTGGAGCCCTTAAACCCTCTGGAAGGTCTTGTGAATGTCCTAGTTTGGGCATGCTAGTGAAGTCCTCTTCCCTGTCTCCTTCGCCTGGTGGAAGCCTTCTTTTACCCTAACCTACAACTCAGTCATGGTTTCCCCCGAGGCTTGCATTGTCCTTTACAGGACATTTCTGCTCTGTTCTATTTTCATTTTCTGCAGCCTCTTAAAGCTCTATTTTAATGATCTCATCTTCAACGCCTTTAAATCCTATTTTATTATTATATGGAACTTTTTTTGTGACTTTTTTTGTGAAATACTTTAGTAGGCTTATTTTTAGCTTCCTTTCTTCCAATTTCTTCATCACATTTTTTCGTTCTTTTTAGTCTCATTTTTCCATGGGAAAAAAATGTTGTTTTCATTGTTTTATTTCTCTTCTGGCTTATATTGGCTTCTTCTCAGCAGGCAATACAGATTCAGAAGTGGAGTTCATATATTTTTCACAACACTCTGGAGATATTAAGGCCAATGAGATGTGACATTGGCACTACATTGACAGTTGTTAGCTGTTGTTTTATGTACCATTGAGTACATGCTGACCCGTAAAGACCCTCTTTACAACAGAGTCAAACACTGCTCAGTCCTGCATCATCCTCACAATTGTTGCTATGTATACATCCATTGTTATAGCCACCGTGTCAAATCTTATCTGGTTGCAAATCTTCCTCTTCTCCCCTGATCATATACTTTACCCTGCATGATGTCTTTTTTCAGAGACTGGCCCCTCATTAGGAATATTCTGGCTGTACTTCTTCCAAAACAGATTTGTTTGTTCTCTGGTAATCCATGATAATTTCAAAAGTTTTCATCAACATTGTGATTTAAATGGGTCAATTGTTCTTCATGGCATTTCTTATTTATCAGCTTTCACATACAAATGAGGTCATTGACAATACCATTGTTTGAATCAGGTACCTCCAGCCCCCAAAATGACACCCTTGCTCTTCAATGTACAGAGATTTCCTTAAAGCACTGTCTTTTATTTATTTACTGACTGTTGCTTCCATGAT
Source organism: Nesogale talazaci (assembly GCA_004026705.1). Classification (NCBI taxonomy): domain Eukaryota; kingdom Metazoa; phylum Chordata; class Mammalia; order Afrosoricida; family Tenrecidae; genus Nesogale; species Nesogale talazaci. The sequence continues at coordinate 504,654 of PVJH01000026.1, read as the reverse complement.
CAGTTCCATGACAGTTAGGTACACTTGAAACACACAGACAATAATATATGTTGTATGGATACACTTAAATACAACAACAACACAACAACCATTGATGTCAAGACATTTGTGACACATGCTGTTCTATAAAGATAGGGGGAAGATTAAGTTCACTGAGAGTATAGGGACCTGGTTCTAATTGTGATTTTTAAAGCAGCTTCATGGAGATGACACCTGAGATAGAACGAACTACACATATAAATTTTGACACAGACGTGCATCCTGGAAATCCCATCACGATCAAGATGGTGAAATGATCCATCATGCCCGAAGGGTCCTGCTGCTCTTTTGTTTTTCCTTCTCGCCTACATCTGTCCCACTCTTGTTTTATTTAAATGAAATCATAGCATGAAATAATGTTCACTTTAGTTATTCAAGAAAATATTGGATTAGCATGTGTGTAAATATAACCTGTTTTTATAATTAAAGCTATTCCAGTCCATGTGCAGGGCCTGGTGGCGTGGTGGTTGCAATCCAAAAGATCCGCAGTTCAAAAATGCCTGGTGCTCAAAGGGAAAGAGACCCGACTTTCCGCTCCTGTGCACACCTCGAGCCTCAAACTCATGAGGGCAGTTCTACCCTGCCCTCTCGGGTTGCCGCGAATTGGCATCAACAGTGAAGGAGGAGGTGGATGGTGGCATCTGGGTGTGGTTTTAGTTTCATTTCCTTCGTGGCAAATGCTGTTCAGCGCCTTGTCATACGCTTGCCTATAGACTCAAGTATAAGCTGACCTGAATATCAGCCGAGACACTTAATTTTACCACAAAACTGCATTAAAAATGTGCTGAAAAATTCAACTTACACATGAGTATATTCAGTTTTTGCTTTTTATAGATCTCCTTTAAATATGTTGCTTATTTTTGAGTCATTTGTTTCTTGTTATTGACTTTAGACAATTATTTCTAGATTCAAGGAACCCAGAGGGCATGGTGGGTTGAACATTGAGTTGCAAACTGACAGGTCAGTGATTCAAACCCACAAGCTGTTCTTCTAGAGAAAGATGGGCTCGTCTGCTCTAGTAAATATCTACACACTCGAGAATCACTATGGAACAGTTCTATATTGTTTGATAGGACGCTAGGAGTCAAAATCAACTTGACAATGGGGTGTTTTTCTTTTTTAATGTACTCCAGTTACAACTCCTTTGTGAACTCCATGATTAGCAAAGACTTTCTTTTCATCTTTAGCTAGTTTATTAATTTTCTTGTTGGCAGAACACTTTAATTTTGAATAAGTCCAATTCATCATTATTTTTTCTTTTATGATTATGAATGATGATTTTGGTACTCTATGAAATATTTGCTAAAATAAAACCATAAATATATTATCCTAGCTTTTCTCTATCATTTCCTAGTTGTGTGCTTTCCATTCAGGATCAAGCTCTTAAGTTAATTTTTGTGTACGCTGTAAGGTTTGTATAGACATTGATTCTTTTTTTGCATACAGATATCTAATTGTTGCAGCATGATAATTTGTTAAGATGATAATTCCATTCTAAAATGCCTTTGCACCTTTGTGAAAAATTAATCATCGTCTCGCACATTGGTCTATTTCTAAATTCTCTATGATTTTCTACTCTGTTGTACTCTCTTCTATTTTGATGTCAATGCCTTACCATCTTGATTACCCTAAGTCTGCAAGTCTTTAATTCAAGTAAAGTGGAGTTTTCAATTTTGTTGCCTTTTTCTGAGTTATTCTGGTTACTCTAAATTCATTGCATCGCCAAATTATTTTTAGAAAAACTTATAATGTCTACAAAGTTATCTTACTGGATTTTAAATGAGACCATCTGTAGTGAATAATAGATCAGTTAGGGAAGAATTGACATCTTAACACGGTTGACTTTTCCCTTGTATATGCATTGTATGATCCCCACTGTTAACTCTTCTTTCATTCCTCTCAATAATGTTTTTGCACTTTTCATTATTGCAATCTTGCACATAGTTTTATCAGTCATTGCTAATAATATTTTAATAATGTTTTTATTATTATTAACACTAATTTTTGTTCCTCATGGATAAGGTTTCTAGTTAATACCTATCAGTAGATTTTGAAATATTGATCTTGTATTGCATGACCTTGTTAAAGTCAGTTATTTTGTTTTTTAATTATAAAGTCAAGTATTTATTTGTTACCCTCTTTTTAGAAATAAGGTTTAAAAACAAAAGGTTGCAAAAATGAGAATTTTGTTTTTATGTAAGTTCCAAATAAGTAAAATACAAGAATGTATTTTCACATCTTTATATAATGAAAAGAAAACCACATTAATCATTTGGGATTCTTCAGATTTTCTTTACTCCACCCACTGATGAATTCACAAATATAAAAACGGATGTACGTTTACATTCTGAAGTCCCAAACTCCAGCAGTCAACTTATAACACCGTTTATTTTTGTATGTACGAAGTAGACATTTCATACTTACTTGCTGTAGAAAGAAGAGTACAGGCTTAATGGAGAATCACCTTTAAATACTGATTATTTTCAAAGCATGATGTTGTTGTTGCAATATACAATAGTGCATATATTTTGGGTCATTGTGTACTTCTCTTTTAAAATTAAATACAGATATAGTCATAAACTTTCAAGACTAGCTTTGAAAAACTGAAGTGATTTTGTTATTTCAGACATGATGGACAATAATCTGTCAGTAACCAAGCCAGGAAAGGGTGGGTTTTTCCTGTTTCTTTTCTCTTTCTCCATCTAATATGCTGGTGCAGTCAGGAACATAGCTCACCCACCTTGAGCCCAGGTGGTGAATGTCAACTGATGTGGGTGGTTTCATTCAATTCATGCTCTGCCAGCTTTATATCTTCTAGATCATCTTTTAAGACACTAACCAGGTGATCCAGACCTCTCTGCTGCCATTTCAAATGCTGCTGGATTTTTCATAGCAGATCTGTGTCTGTATAATACCTTTCTTCTTATCTGACTTGTCCAAAGCGAGTCTGCATACGGATTTGGGACATCAATTCATTTAGTGGCCCCTTGAACTGTGTGGGGTATTTTGCTCACACGGAATGGTATCTAGCTGAACTCTCAACTGCTCTTCATCTTTCCAGATAGCATAGCCACTCTTCCACTGAATTTCCTGCTTAATTTGAACCTTTAAATTTCTATGGGAAAGATCCATGAGTTTCCTCTTGTACTTGACAATTTTGGCCACCATTGCAGTTTGATTTTTCTGTAACTAACTATTATTTTCTGATATATCTAGTCTGGTCCTCTGATCTTGAACCTCCTGTCCTCTCTGAAGCTCTTTGAAGCCCACGATCGGTACAGGGATTCGTTTTCCTGAATCAGGGTTATCCACTTTGGCTTGTTCCAGCTCTAGCAGGGGGATTCTGTGAGAGCTGTGTGGCCTGTGCTGGAGAATGAAAGTTCTGTTTGAGTCCTAGATTGGGTGACGCCCAGTTGCTGTGTGTTTTCATATCGGCTTGTTCAAAATGGACATAAAGAGTTGTAACTGGAGCTTTTCTTGAAGTACTATTTGGAGAATGTTCAACAATATGTAATGACAACTTCTGTCTGATCATCTGGCAATGTTTTAATTCTCTCCACATTTACAGCAAGGGTTTGGTTTCCTTCTAAAATTTTATGCAATGATTCCACCAACTGCTGTGACTGGCTTTAGAGATCTGTTTCTTTCTTCTTGAAAACTAATCCCTCTAGACCATCTTCATCTTTGTTATTGGGTATATAACTATAACCGACTGCCTTACATCAGCAAAAAGGAGTTTCTTGGGTGACTTCCACTGGTGCATTGTTATTGTTAAAATACCCCTTTCCTGTCCTCCAAAGGCCTGCAGCTGATTCCATTTTGCCAAAATGGCATCTCATTCATCTCTACATAGTGTTGGAGCATAGAGAGCACTTGCATGTATCAGTTGGTTGGATTGGGCTGGGGCTTGTGCGGGCTGACTGGAGAGACCACCTGCTGCTGTTTGCTGCTGCTGCTGCGCATTAAATCCACCAACTCCCAGTCCAATTCCTAGTCCAGTACCCAAACCGGTTATAGTTCCCATTGATGGGCCCAAACCAGTAAGAAATACGAGACCTTTGTTCTGAGTACCACCAAAGAGCCCAGTAGTACCTGTGTTAGTTGGAGCAGAAAAGCTGAATTCAGAACTTGCTATGGTCATCTTTGTCCCAAATCCTTCAAAACCCCCAGGAAACAACGCTGGGCACCACTGAGTTGAGCCTCTGGTCCTCAGTCCCCCCTCTGGGGCGTTTAGGCTAGTTTGGCTGCAACCTGCTCACTTCTGATCTAAAGTCAATTATTCATTCATGTTGTTTTTCTTGTACAGTTTACTGAATCTTTTGGACAGATTAAAGTGCTATCCATGAATAAGATGTCTTTCATTCTTTAGTACTGTATGCAAACCAATATTGACCTTGCATAGTTATATATATATATATATATATATATATATATATATATATATGAGGAAGCTTCAGAAAAGTTTGTGGAAAAGTGGAATTAAAAGACAATGGACTTTTCCCACAAGATTTTAGAAGCCTACTCCCTCATTGGTGTGCGCTGATGAGTAATTGACTGATTAATCAGGAGCAATCCCTCTCTACAGAGAACATTTCTGTTTGCTGGCCTCAATCATCTTTGGGACATAAGTGTGAACTCTAGTCAGCTGGGCTCCCCTGACTCCCAAGGAATCACCAGGCTGCATCTGGGTTCCCTGAGTTATACCATCACGGGATACCATCTGAAGGTTTGCCTTGTTCATTTTCCATCTTTCAGAGATGAGAAATTAAAAGAAAAACTGAAAACCCTGGCCCTGCCTTTCTAAGCTTATATTTCTTAAAATATTAACAAAAACTTCTCAAAAGAGTTAAAATAAGTGACAGTATTCAATTTGATCTGGTTCTTGTCATGCAAAGGACATAACCTTATAGTTAGATGTTTTCTCACTTCATCCAATCATGGCCAGTTCTCCAATATTAATGAATTATTTTCTATTCCCTCAAGAGTTATACTTTCTCTTACCTTTCATATACTGTTTCTTCTCACAATATCACCTTGCCTGTATTATTTATCTGCCTGATTTGTGCACATCCTTTAGATTTCAGTTTGGCTGTTACAACCCCAGAATCTTTACCTGACTTCCCAGATCTGAGATAAATATCCCTCAATAGGTTCATACTACCCAATAGCACCCTCTCTATTATAGTTATAATTTTTGAATATAAGATTAGGGACTGTGTTAGTTTGGGGGGACTAGAGAAACAAATTCAAAGAGACATTCATATGGGTATTAGAAAGAGATTTATATACAAGACCACTAGACTATTGAACAACACTCCAGCCCAGTCCAGGTCAAGTCTGCAAGTCCATTATTAGAACATAGGTTTGAAACCACTCCATAAAGTCCTCTTCAGACTCAGAAAGCACATGCAATGAAGCCAAATGCAGGAAATCACAGGCCAGTGGGTGGGAAGCCTTGTGGATCCAGTGGCATTGGTAGCATCTCAGTGCTGGCAGGGGTCTCCATATGGCTTCACCTGTTCAAGGCACTAGTGTAGTTTCATGTGTCTTGTCAGCTGCAATGTCTCCCAGGGAGTGAGCCTGCATCCTGCCTTCAGCAACCTATTTATCTTCTTAGTATCTCCAAATGAGGTCATCAAGCTGCAACCTGATTGACAGACTAAACTCCACTCCTTCACTCTGTTTTCCCCCATAAATATACTTTATCCCTTTTATTTCCAAACAGGTTTGACTCCAAATTTTCTTCTTAGACCATAATGCCCTTTACATATATTTTTTCTTCACTGCTTTATTACAATGAAGTCATATTTTATATTACAAAATCATGTAATTTTTAAATCATTTTATTGGGGGCTCATACATCACCCTTCACAATACATAAATCAACACACTGTCCCTCACACGTCCACTTCTACTATCATTCTCCAATCGCCCACCTTTTCCCTTGAGCCCCTAGTATCGGCTTTTCCATCCTTTCCCCTCTTCCCCTGCTCTCTCCTCCCCACCAACCCTCAACACTTTATACATTGTTATTGTTCTGTCATATCTAACACTGCCCGACCTCTCCCCCAACCCACTCCCTTGATGCCCGTCCTTCAAATAGGAGCTTGTGTATATATCCCTGCTGTTGGTTCCGTCTCTCTACCCCACCTTCTCTCCACCCTTCCAGTATCTCCACTCTAACCATTGGCACGAAGGGGCCCATCCATCCTGGTTTCCCCATATCTCTAGCTCCCCTCTATACTAGTGTGACTTCTCCAGTCCATCTGGGTTTGTAAGGTAGAGTTGGAACCATGATGGTTGGGGGGAAGGAGGAAGGCTTCAGGAACTAGGGGAAACGTGTATGCATCATCACTGCCCGGCTGCCCCCCGACTGGTCTGTCTCCTCCCCGTGACTCCCCTGTAAAGGGGCGACCAATTACCCACCAGTGGGCCGTAGGTCTCCACCCTGCTCTCCTCCTCCTTTGTAATGATGTGATTCTTGTTCTTTGGTGCTCGATATCTGCTCCCTTCGGCCCCTCTTGATCACGCATGCTGGTGTGCTTCCTCCATGTGGGCTTTGCTGTTTCTGCGCTGAATGGCGACTCAGTTATCTTCAAGTCTTTGAGACTCCAGGCATTCAATCATTTGTTAGCTGGGCACCATCGTTTCTTCTGCTCTGTTTGCCTCTGTATCCATTTGTCTTCAGCGATATGGGGAAACAATTGGTCCATTGATTTTGATTTTTGTTCTCTGATACCTGATTGTTTCAGCACCTCATGATCGCACAGGCAAGTGAGCTTCTTACTCTTCTCAAATTGACAACAGATTATCTATCTACCAAGGGACCCCCCTAATATATTGCCTGCAAAATATATCTACTCAGTAAATATTTATTGAATAAATGAGTAAAATATTGTTGAAAAAGTAGGTGCATACATATTGAAATTATAATTTAGATAAATGAGGTAACATTTAAGAGTCATATAAATTCTGTAATGAGAGATCACTTCCAAGTGATGCTCAATAAATTTTTGTGAGCTGACTTAAAAACCCACAGTATCATACTCATTCATCTAATTAATCAGAGCCCAGTGTAGCATGCAGGATGCAGACCTTTGGTCATGTCACCAGATCTTCTGGATCTATAGCAGGAGTTTTTCTTACTAAAATATAAATTAGCCAGAGAAATATCCTGGGATTGAGATTGAACAGAGTTTAGCAAATGTCTTTAATATTTATTTAGAAAAATTTCCTCTCACAGTTAATATTTTCTTATGGAAGAAATCCACGTCCCTCTGCAACTCGAGTATTTTTCTCGATGATCCACTATGCAGAAAAAGGGATATATTAGTAAATCATTATCTGTGTCCCTGTTCTCAGACAAGAGCAGAGCAGGTTAAAATGTTGAAAAGCATTAGTTGAGATACCACTGAATGTGATATCTTCCCTCAGCTATGGTTTTAATAAATCGTCCATGTCCTAATACATGAAAAATAATCAAATGCATCAAAGAACCACATTTCCCCCTGAGTTTTGTGAAAAGAGGTGTCATTTGTTTTTCAGCCAAACTATAAAACAAAGCTAGTAATAGTAATAGAAATTACTTTCCTCTTTCATTTGGTGTAGGTCAGAAAAAAGAGAAGGGAAGACCAAATTGTGAGTTTTCATCTTTAGATGAGTAATGCATGCATTACCCAGCAGTGCGATTCATCTCCTGTCAGAGAACTGCACACGGGCTGCTTGGGTGGCAAGGCCTGATGCCTCCTTTCATTGTCTCATGCAAGGGAAAACTTCAATCATGAAAAGAGCATTTCTGAGGGAAAAAGAAAATGAATGCGCCAGGTTTCCAGCGGCAGTGGTTAATGACAGTGCCCATGGTGGGAGTAGTTGTGCGGGAGGGAGTCACTCATGCGAGACTTCAGCAGAATGCCTACTCTGGGCTGTAATCCTGACCTGCAGAGGGGCTCCGGCACAGAAGTTGTCCCTGACTTCAAAAAGAAGGGCCACCCTTGTATCATCTCAGCAGTGGCATGGAAGCAAAGAGAGACACTCTATTTTTAAAGCACCAGATGAAAAGCACAGACAACCCTACTCTCTGATCTGCAGAGATTCCTTCAATCATTACTTCCAGGCTTGACTTTTTGTTTTTTGTTGACTACTACCAGCTCAAATCTGTTAAAGTTATACTCTTTCACATATATATGTGTGTATTTTATGTTCTCAAAAGATCACAAAATATTTTTAGTGCATTTGGTTAGCAATGAGTGTCTCAAATTTTAATGAAGCTGCTGCACCTTGGTCTTTTTGGATTTTATCGTTTATTGGCTTACTCGTCTTTGTTGTACACTCAATGCATGTAAAATTCATGGTGGTTTAAACCTGACTCTACAGAACAGTCATTTTGAAGTAGGATTTTATGCAGTTGCACCTTTTTCATATGCAGAATCTCTAGTTCTGGCTATCATTAGCCTTTGTACACAACATTATCTCTGTTGTCTGGTGTGCTGGACAATTCCCTATTTAGCATCATGTGCAAGTTTTATTAATGTATTCTTATTCCAGGTCATTAATAAAGTTGTATATCAAACGAAGTCTGACACTCATTCTCATGCTCCCTGCTGGTCATCCTCGTGTGTCGCAATAAGCTGTTCTTTATCACTGTCATATGTCTGCAGGTATGAATGTGTGTGTCATTTTCATTTTTTAATTTGCTTGGCACTCTTTAATCCTCTAAATATTGCTAATACCCAGTCTTTTAAAACTAAACTGGTGAGTGATATTTCAGAATCTCATCAAGTGTCCTGTATACACTTAGTTAAGCATGAGATGAATATTGGTGGGTGGGTCAAGTAAATCCCAGGCATCGTGGTCACTTGTGATAGAATTGAACTGGACTGTGGGACTTTTCTTGCTGCCATCTTTATGGGAGCAGATCCCCAAGTCCTTCTTTCATTGAGCCACTGGTGAGTTTTTAGCCTCTAACCTTTTAGATTTTCACCTGGACCTTCACTACTTAGCAACCAGGTCTCACAGATGAGATGTATAATTCCTTCTTGGACCACATAAAAGCTACAAGAAGTGCCTTTCAGCATCCATTTATTTTATCCAGGTGAGTTTCATTCTTTCTACTCCAACAAAAAAGGAAGTTAGAAAGAAAGAAAGAGTGGAAGAGAGCATCCACCTTTATTGTGGTTTATATTTAAAAATGTCGTCACTTTCTCGAATCTTTTAAATACTGATGCCATCAATTTTTGTCATGATACTTTAGAAACTACCATAATGCAGGTGGTGCTCTGGATAGGAAAAGAGAGAGCAAAAGTATCTCATTGCTATATGCATTCGGCAACAACTTTAATATCAACCAGTTTTAAAGAATCTTTATACTACTACATAGTTCTTAATGAGATCTGAAAATTATAAGAAATTGATAATTACTTGGAGGTTGATATAATTTGGAAGACTAAAAACCTCTATCATAAAGAGTAAGATAATTAAAATCCAAATACTAAATAAGAATATAGACATACATGTAAAGATGCTTTTTTTGAAAAACAAAAAACAAACTCACTGCCACTGAGTTGGTTCTGACTCACAGAGACCCTAGAGGACACACTAGACCCTGTGGGCTATATTCAGGTACTATACTATAACCCTTTATATGAGCAGAAAGTATGGTCTCTTCAGTGTGTGTGTTTGTGTACATATATCCTTCTAAATTATTTTAAGAGTGTCAAGAGAAGCTAGAGAGGAGAGTCTGCTTTCAGATGCCTGATTGAGATTGAATCCGAATTCTATTAGTCCTTGAATAAATGGCACTGAGAAAACAATATGACCCCCTTTATTCAAGTTTCTTCCTTAATAAGTGGGGATAATGACATTCTGTGACTGTTATAGAAAATGGAAGTAAGAACTCAGGAGCACTCTGAGCATGTGGCAGGCTCTGTTGCCTTAATTACAGGAAACAACTCACCCTGGCCCGTTGTTCAACCAGAAGTTTAGGAGTGTTTTTTGACTGACTTCTGTCATCACATTCACAATCAATAGCATGTCTTACTGCCACTTTCTGAAGACTACATCTCAAATTCATCCCCAACGCCTCACCCCTGTAGTCTCAACTCAGCCCTCCTGCAGTTTTCCACTTGTAGAAAGTACAGGTTGAAACTTTGAAGAGTTCAAACCAGATCATACTGCTTCATTGCCTACACCTTTCCAAGATTCCCCCTGGGCTTAAAATAATATCCAAAGCCCTTCGGTTACTTAAGGTCTGCCCAATTCCCTCAGACCACAAGCTTCAAGAGGGCAGGGACCCGATCAGTCATTCAGCACAAACCCAGCAGAGTTTAAACACTGTCGGAAACCCAGGAGACTCTCAGAAATATTTGCTGGTAATGGAAAGAGTCCACACTATTGTTGCTAAGGAAAAAGAAAGATTGTTTTCTCCCAACTTGGTCGCAGAATGTCTTCTTAGGCCAGTATTCTAAAGACGATTGCTCAAAGATGTCCTGCAGTGAGAAATGGTAGAGCTGTGATTGCTCCTACATTGGTCCCACCTTCATTATCCGGACTCTGACACTTAATAGTTATTGAATTCTCAAGAATACCGTTCTTAAGGGGGCTGGAATTCAAATGGGAAATCCTTTGATGAACATTACATTCAAATCATTAGAATTTCATATAGATGTAATCGCTCTCTTAGAAATAGATTAAATATACAGAATACATTTTAAATGACATTTTTACATTGTTAAAGCACAGTTGATGATAAATTAGGAGCCTTGCAAGCCAGGCATGTTTCCTCTCCATCAATCAGTGCTATCATAGCCATCTTTTTAATGAGATTATTTGCTAATGCAATCCTAAGATGAGCAATGCCTGAAGCAGCATTAACGAGGAGAGCCACCAAGTGACAGCACACCCACCCTCTGACTCTCTTGACAGGGCGAGGTTTCCTTCGTTGACGCATAACAGCAGAACTTTGGCAAATGGACCTTTTTTCCCCCAATGAGGAGTCACAAGTGCTTTTAAGCTTCAAGGCACTAATCATTAGCAGTTAAAAAGCATCTTCTAGAGCGAAGTCTGCCATTCTCCCCCAAAGCGGAAGGTTGAGATGCTGCAGGGCTATTTCAGATGCTGAATTTTGACTTTTACACGCATTCGAATTAGGAACATAACATACTAAGTTGATGCAGAAAGTAAAGTCATCAGGCTTTCAATTCTACAAGTCAGGAGACTGCTCAGTCAGTACATTCTAATGTGCTATTTACCCACACACATTTTCTTTAGAGACTAGGAGGATATATGATGGAAATCAGATATAACAAAAATAAACAAACAACTTTCACAGCAAAATAGCTCTATATTCACATCAACATCCTTAAAGGAATGGCAATATATGAATATATGATGAGGCTTCACAAAGTTCATAGGAAACTTCTATTATTGTTTAATTAAAAATTCTACATGAATTTTAGAAGGCCCTTCACATGTGAAAGAAGATACAAACTATGAAAAGGGAAAGAAAACTTGCCAAAAACAAAAACATGGTGCTTGAGAAGCAGAAGATCATAACTTGAGGAACAAGTAGTAGAGGAAACTCATTGTCATGCTTAGTCTCCCAGAGTGAGAGTACTCCTCACTCTACCCCACCCCCAAGAGTCAGAGGGCAATAACGAACAAATGGAAGCCGTGCTTTCTCCTGTAATATAGAAAATAATTAAAACATAAATAAAGGCAGTAAGGAGATGGAGGTAAGACCAAATCTCTCTCTGATACCAATAAATTGAAATTGCTTAAACTCACCTAAGAGAAATACAAAACTCCCCTACAAGCAGTATAAAAGGAAGGTTTCTAAAATAAGGGAGGAAGTAACAGGAAAGACTAAGAAACCCAAGCAGATACAAAGAAAACAAAGAATAGGCCAAAATTTTGACATCAGACTAATTGAAATCCAGGGCAAGAGTTTTCGTCTTTATGATGAAATAGAGTGAAATCTCCAATGAAGGTCTGGCAACATCAAATGAGTTTGCAATCATCAAAGAAAACAGTACCAAGATTCATGATAATTATACCAGAAATATAATTTATTATAATAATAGCAACCAAAAATAGAAGACTAGTTAATTTAAGAGTTCTGGTGGTTCCAGGATTAAGATACTGAGTTGCTAATTAAATCAAGTCACTGAAAGGGAGTAAGATGTAGCAACTTTGAAAACCCCATGGGTAGTCCTTCTCTGCCCCACTGAGTTGCCATGAGTCCAAATTGGCTGTATTACAGTGGGATTGTTTGTTTGTTTTTCTTTGCAGGTTATTTATTGCAGTTAGGAGCCAACTACATTTCTAAATTAAGTATACAGAAAATCTGAGTAACATATTATAAGGTAATTTAATAAAAAAAACAACCAGAGTTCTACTACTCTGAAAAGAGTGCCTTGTCTTTTTCTTATTATTATTTTCTGCTTTCTCTTTTTAATAAATCATTTTATTGGGGGCTCATATAACTCTTATCATGATAAATTCATACATCAATTGTATGCAGTCCACATTTGCACATCTGTTGTCATCATCATTCTTGAAGCATCCTTCTTCTGCCTAGGTGCCTGATATCATCTCCCCATATTTCCCCTCCATCCCCTCCCCCCTTCCCCCATGAACCCTTAATAACTTACAAATTGTCGTTGATTTGTCATGTCATACACTGTCCGATGTGACCCTTCACCCACTTCCCTGTTGTCCATACTCCAGGGAGGAGATTATATGCAGATCCCTGCAGTTGGTTCCTACCTTTCTAATTCACCTTCCCTCCACCTTCGTGGTATCTCCACTGTCACTACTGGTCCTGAAAGGATCATCTGTCCTGGATTCCCCATGTTTCCAGCTCCAGTGTATATCCCTTGGTCTAGCTGGATTTGTAAGGTAGAATTAGGATCATGAAAGCAGGTGGGAGGAAGCATGTAAGAACTAGAGGAAAGTTCCGTATTTCATTGTTGCTACACTGTACCTTGACTGGCTCATCTCCTTCCTGCTACTCCTCTATAAGGGGATGTCACTTCATGTATTGATGGACTTTGGGTCCCCAATCTCTACTTCCCCTCATTTATAATGATCTTGTTTTTTGTTCTTTGATACCTGATACCTGACCCCTTCAACACTCATCATCATACAGGCTGGTGTGCTTCTTCCATGTGAGCTTTTGCTTCTCAGCTAGATGATTGCTTGTTTAGCTGAGAATGATAGTGGGAAAAAAGGAAAGTAAAAGGAAAAAGAGGAAATAACTGAGTGGTAAAGGACATTTACAGAGGTCTAAACACAGGCATGTACAGAGATGAACATATTCATATATGATGATGGGGAAATAGATTTACATGCATATACTTTCAGGGTTAGTATTAAGACAGTAGAAGAGCATTGGACCTCCACTCAAGTGCTTCCGCAATGCAAGAACACTTTGTTCTATTAAATTGGCATTCCATGATGCTCACCTTCCCGACATGATCACTAAAAGCAAATATGTGCATAAGCAAATGTGGTGAAGAAATCCGACGGTGCCCAGCTATCAAAAGATGTAGCATCAGGAATCTTATAGGCTTGAAAATAAACACTCATCCATGTGGCTCAGAAGAAACAAAGCCCACATGGAAGAAGCATGTCAGCTTGTATGACCACGAGATGTCAAAGGGATCAGTTATCAGGCTTCAAAGATCTAAAGAGCATAACATTGTGTGCCCACTTTCCTGAGATCATCCCTGATGGCAAGTGTGTGCATAAGCAAATGTAGTGAACAAAGTTGATGGTGGCTGCCTATCAAAAGTTGTAGCACCTGGGGTCTTAAAGGTTTGAAAGTAAACAAGTGGCCTCTTCTTTTTATATGCTCAAAAGCACTACTCCAAAAATGAACATATTGTCTAAATAAAGCTTCAATATAGTCAATGAAGTCAAAATAACACCCCAAATATTATTTTGGTCAAACATAATAGTAATAGGATAACTTTAAAAACATAACTCTTTACAAACAACAAACAGAACTAAGAAATTTCCAAATATTCACTTAAACAACCCTTGAATTAATAGAATCCTCAAAACACAAACTATACTTCCAGAAGACATGACTGAAAAGATGATGTGCCATACCTATACATAAACTGTCTGCACTCCCATTGAAAAGAAACATTATCAAACAGATACTTCTATTTTTAAAAAATCATTTTATTTTATTGGGGGCTCACACATCGCTTTTCACAATACATAAATACATAAACTGTGCCAAGCGCCTTCACATGCCTGCCGTCATCATCATTCTCCAAATATCTGCTTTTCCACTTGAGCTCTTGATATCATTTTCTCAACCTTTCCCGTCCATCCTTGCTCCCCCTCCCCCACCAATCCTCAATATTTTATACATTACTATTGTTTTGTCATATCTTACACTGCCCAATGTCTCCCCTCAATGTCCGTCCTCCAGACAGAAGGTTATGTATAGATCCTTGTAGTTGGCTCCCTCGCTCTACTATTTATAAATTCAAAAATAATTTCAATTTCTAAGAAAAGCAAATGAGTAATTTAGAAAATTAGAACAGATGTTAGCAAATTAGAAAATAGAAAAATAACAGCACTAAGAAGTAAATTCATAAGTGAACCTAACTGTATTGGGGAAAGAAAAGAAATGAGGTACAAAAAACAGTCAGGGACAATTGTCATGGAAAGAAAGGAAGGGTGAGGAATCCTAGGAGACTGTTTTGATCACATATTTTGACTTTAGAGAATTTTTAAAATCTTCTTCATCTTCAACCTGAAATTTCATTTGAACAATTGATGGCCTTTACAATCATATATTAAAATATAAATGAAGGTCCTTCAAGAAGTTTGTAGAGATTTTCTACTATTTTTCTTTCATTTTCCATGAACTTTTGGATGTCCCCTCATATTTTTTTTTAAGCATCACTGCCCTCAGGTGGTGGGAATAAAAGGCTCAGCCTTTGCTTCTGGGAGCCGGAATTGAACCTCCATCCCAGTGGACTGCAGTCCTGCGCACAACCACTACACCACCGGGGCTCAACCCGTCCCCTTATATTTTTATAAAAGTGTATTGATAAGGTTAAAAACAAATAGGCACTCTCACATTGTTGGAGGATGGTAAAACTTTTTGCATAATCATCTGCAGTGTTCATAAGTTTTGATTTACTCTTCTAGAAATTTCTTTTACAGATTCACCTACTCGTAATAAGAGTAAAACAAATTTTTGTAGCATCAAAGAATTGAAAATAAGCAAACCTCCATCAAAAGAAAACGGATATAGGAAACTGTGTTACACTGAGCACGTGGAATACTGTGCTACATCTCCTGAATGATGTTGTCCCTTTTGAGATGAGATGGAAAAGGTCTATTTCTCAGAGACAGATTGTGTTTCAATGCTTGTTTTGCATTCTGGCATCTCTACGGTCAGGATATCTCCTTTGAATATCGGAATTTCATAGTTTAAATGGCCAAGTTAATTTTCTTTCACAGTAGTGAAATAATAGTGTTTTGTGGCCAATGAGATCATAACTTTGATTAAATGCTATAGTTTAGTGGGGGGAAAATTCAGATTAGTATGTAACCATGAATCGTGTGTTAAAAAACACACATATATAAACAAAATTTCATTTTCCCTCTTTGCCAGTCATTATTTGATTGTTTTGTAATTGAAAAGTTCCCCAATCATATTTCCCCCCTCTAAACTTCTCTAAAGTGTTCATTTATATTCATTTCCCTCAATATCTCCTCTGCTGCTCACATTTACTTCTATTCTAAAGTTGGTTTTTCTTAATATTTTGCTCCACTGACACTCTTCTCATCCACATTGGCATTGACCTTTGTGTCAGCAAATTATAGCAGCATTAAGCACCATTTTCATTCTTTCTTCTGCAGATATTTTCCCCTTGGTTTCTAGGATGTTGTATACTGCCTTTCTACCTGCCTTTCTAGACTGCCTTCTCAGTCTCAGTGCTATTTCTTCCATGGATCATTCTCTGCTACGTGCTGAAGAAGGCGGCCAGGGGACCATCAGTAGACCCTTTACCTTTTCTGGTTACATTTGCTTTTGAGAGGCCCCTTGCAATGCCACGGTTTCAAGTACCACTCATTTGCCTCCGAAACTCAAATGTTTATCTCCAGTACAGCTCCGTATTTAAGATTAATATATCCAAATATGTACAACATTTCCAATTTCATGTGGAATAAGCATTTCAAACTTAAACATATCAAGGCAGAACTCATCTTCCTGCCCAGACCTGCTTTGGCTTCAGTTTTCTTTGTCAGAAGGATGGGCACTTTCATTCTCAGCGGTTCTGTCTAAAATCCTGGGACTCTTTCTTGACTACCTCTTATTGCCCACATCTACGCTATGAACCAAGCTTGTTGCTACAGTCAGAATGTTTCTAACCTCTGGTCATAACTCATCTCATAGCTCAACTTATTTATTACCTTTCTAGCTTGTCTGTCTCACTACAATGTCCTCCGAGGCACTGTCTCTGCTCACCTAACTGAGGCTCCAGCTCCTTCTTATCAGTTAAAATATCTGAGATACCTGGCCCAACTATAAGTCAGATCATGTCACTCCTTGTTGGGAATGTTCCCGTGAGTCCTGATTTCCTTTAAAAAAGAAATAAATCCATGACTGTGGCAAATTCCTCTTCTCTGACCCACAATTGACCTTGACCTCATTTTTTACTTGATCTCAAATATACTCTTCATTGATTTTCACAGATCTGATTCTCTCATCTACTTCAAGTATTTATGCAAATGTCATTCTCTCCAGGAAGCTTTCTCTGCTCTGTCTTAAATGTCCTAACATTAAATGTCTGTAACATCCCATGAATCCCAATACCCATTTCCATTTTATTTTTCTTCAATAGTAACCGTCTTCTCCTAATAGAAAACAAATTAGTGTCTTTAACGTGTTTATTTTCTCTCTCCTCATACTAGAGTATATACTATACTCTTTAATTCACCACCATACATCTTGAACTCAGAAGACATAAATTGGGTGCTCAACAAATATTTGTTCGGAGAGTTATTAATTCCTTACTTGGGCACACACTTGTTCTGAGAGGATACCAAACAAAATAAGAACAGGTGTCCCTCTGTGGAGAAGAATTGGGTGTCTGTGGGACAAATTGGAGAAGGAGCATATTTTTACTTTATACAATTTTTATATTTGTGTTTTATGCCCACATTTCCAATTAAAGAAATCAAATTAGATTTTTTAAAAAACATTTAAAATATTTGGCAAATGATTTCATTTCAACTGTTAGTTAGTAGAGTGGCAACTTCAAAAGAGTAAAATGCCTACATAGGGTCACTTATTACTGTGCTCCGAACAAAGCTGCAGCAAGATTAGGTAATTTCACAGCCACAAAGAAATGAGCCGGTGTGGTGCAATGCTTAAGCACTCAAATGCGAACCAAAAGGCTGGTCATTTGAGCCCATTCAGACGTCCCAGGAGGAACAAGTGCATGATTTGCTTCCATAAAGATTTCAACCAAGGAACCCCTATGAGGCATTCACCTCTGTCACATGGGATTGCTAATTATCACAAAACATCTTAATGATAATAATAATATTAAGGAGGAAAGTTTGTGATATCCAAACTCACCATCACTGATTCATTTGATTGCTACTCTTTTTAGGAACATGTGAGAAATATGCTATCCAGACTAGCACTCAAATCACAGCAACATGATTTCACATTTTTCTTCCTAGCTCAAGAAAGGAAGCAGCATGAAGTAGGTAGGAAAATGCCATTGTTGTTGCTTCCATATTGAGCAGATGCGGACTCTTAGAGACCAGTCATACACACAGCAGAAGAAAACACTGACAGCCCAGCACCTCCTTACAGAAGTTGTTATGTTGAAGCCACATGTTGCAAGCTAGTGGAAAGTTTTCCTCTGTTTCGCTCGCTCGTGCTTAACTTCATCAAACATGGTGTCCATTTCTAGATGAATAGCTGCTCTTCAAACAAACCAACTCAGGATCTCTAGCGGCAAGATTGGATCAGAAACACTATCAATCCACCCAGAGTCAGATGCTGACTGGCAAGTAATTGTGGTAGGTTCGAAATAAGCAGTTGTGGCATTGCTAAACAAAGATATTTTTGTTAGTACTAAGTAGTTTTACTTTCAGTTTAAATACAAATCCACAAGGAGAAATAACTCTTTATTCATTTGTAAGCTAGTATTTTTGTCTGGAAAATCATCTAAAACCATAAGAATTGCATCTTCTTTTAGAAAAGTTCTTAATTAGTTGTCATTTGATATTACATGGCATTAAGGTTTTTTTTTAATTCTCCTAATTTGCCTGTACTTTTGTGTGTGTGAGCTATTAAGGAATGCCATAGCCATTTTGACAATCCCAAAGATTCATTTTCCACTGTATCTGGTGGGGAAGGTGGGGACAAAGGGGAACTGAAATCAACACATTCAAGAAGAAAGAAAATGTTTTGAAACCGAAGGTAGCAATTGTAAAATTATGCTGGATATAGCTGAATCATAGATTGTTATAATATCTGTAAGCACTCCCAATAAAGTGATTGATAAAAATAAGTAAAAAATACTTTTAAAGAAACTATGGTCTCTATGAAATACATTTCTGTAGGAAATTGCATCCTAATAATTTTCTCGATAGGTAATAGAATATCAGGAAAGTGTAATTCAAGCCAAGGAAAGTCTTAATTGAGGGACTTCTGAGCAGTCATATTGACCTTAAGGAAAATGTCTACATTGTCCAAGTGGGAGTAGACTCTTCTCAGGAAATAGATACTATCCCCTCTACAATTTGTATTCTCCAAAATTCACAGAGAAATATGACTGGTGTTTTGAAAAGCCCTATGCATTAAGAGCTCCTGTAGCATAGTGGTTATGCCTTGGGTTGTTAATCACAAGGTCAGCACTTCATAACCACTAGCCACCCCAAGCTCCTCAAGAGAAATGAGACTTTCTACTCCTGTAAAGCATTAGAGTCCTAGCAACTCACTAGGGCACTTTAGAATAGACATGATGGCAATGACAATCCACACATACATCCATTGTGCCACATTTTGTACATTTGTTTCCCTCATCATTCTCAAAACACTTGCTATCTGCTCCTCATCCCCCCTTTTCTCTCCCCCATGAACTCTTGATAATTTATAAATTATTATTACTTTGTCATAACTTGCACCATCTGACTTCTAACTTCACCCACTTCTCTGCTGTCTGTCCACCAGGGAGAGGATTATATGGAGATCTTTATAATCCATTCTCCCTTTCTACCCCACCTTCCCTTCACTCTCCCATCATCATCACTTCTCACCACTGGTCCTGAGGGATTTTTCTGTCTTGGATTTCCTGTGTTTCCAGTTCCTATCTGTACCAGTGTACATGCTGTGGTCCAGCCAGATTTGTAAGGTAGAATTGGGATCATGATAGGGAAGATGGGGGGAGAGAGGTAAGGGAGGAAGCATTAAAGAACCAGAGAAACATTGTATATTTCATTGTTGCTACACTGCACCCTGACTGGCTCATTGTCTTTCTGAGAGCCTTCTGTGAGGGAATGTCTAGTGATGGCTAACTTTTATACATTTGCCAGCAGCAAAGAATCTGAAATTTTCAAAGAGATCTTTAAGCCCCACCAAGTCTCACTGCTCACCTTGATGGATCAAGTGTAATTCATTCAACACCAGAGGACATGGTAGGTTTACTTATAGTCAAACAAAATCTCACCACCACAGAGTTATTTCTGACACAAGGTGACCCTGTGTGTTAGAAAATTGAACTGTTCTATCGTGTATACGTTAGTGAATCTTTTACGATTCATGATCACATTGTTCTTTTGTAACAAAGAAAGGTCTCACTAACCTTTTGGTGAATACCTGAGGGCAAACCATTTGAGCTTCCCAGGGACCAGCCTACGATAAATTCAGAGGCTAGCATATACTATCCCAAGTCATTCTTGGCTCTGACTTACTTATCAAGTTTCCCCAAAGGAAGTTATTTGACATGGAAAACTGAACTTGAAGAGAGCTGAGAGATTCAAACCTGTGCTCTGAAAATATTAAAGATGTTGGCCATTTCCAGTTACTGATATACTCTGACTTCCTTGTCGGTTCTTGAACCGAGTACTTTGGGGGGAGGGAAAGCCTCCAAGATGAAGCAGCTTTCTCTGATATCCATGGCCATTAAGTATCTTCTGGTTTTCTCTTGCAGGAGTGCTTCCTACTATGAGTCAAATCCCATAATGACCATGAAATACCTGCATAGTGAATGGCTGATATTTCTGTTCCTTTTGAAGTGGGCAAGCGAGGGCCTGTTTCTTCACAGTGTTTCTGGTGCTTTTAGTCCTCTTTGTGTTCTAAGAAATAAAGCCAAATGGAGTTTGTGGTCTCTTCTTTGGTATGATGACAATGAAGGTGTTGCTAACAAAGAGATTTAAAGACAGCTGACAGTTGTAATTGATTTGGGGAGTTAGATATAATTTTTGAAGATTTATTAATCTGTTGCTTGAAGAGGCATATCACAGGAAATGCTTCATACTATACAACTCTTTCTTTAAGCTATGATTTATTGGATCACGGCACTATAAATCATACTTTCTGACCTCCCTTTCTTTTTCTGAAATAGGTGGCTTATTCTGTAGTTTGTGATTTTCCCTTCTTCACACCTTAGTTTTACTTTTTTTTTTCATTTACTTTAGCCCTGTACATGTCATTTTATCTTGTCAATTTTCCTTTGATCTTGACATGATCATTTAAGGAGTATTTCTATAAAAATCACACATCATCTGGAAGATGCCAAAGATAGAGAAAAGGAAACATTTGAGTCCTATGGTAGTGGCATGGATTTCAATATATCACTCACATGGTACAAATGAAGTTTTATCTTTTTAAGAAAATGTTTCTCTCTTAGTTTTAAGAGTGTAATTTTTTACCTGAATTAGAAAAGATTCATACAAATTATGAGTCAGGTTAAAAGCAATGTTTCTCTCTCTCTCTTTTAAGCTTGTTTCTGGAAATTCATGGAGAAAGTAATTATATTTTTTATAACATATTTAAAAACTAGAAGCCTTTAAAGTGAAAAACAGAGGTAAATCAATGACTCTCACATAGTTAGAAGAAATAATTTTCTATTCAGGATATATAAAAAACTAACATGATATTAATGGCTCAATGAACAGGCTTCCCATTTTCACTTGCAGGAGGATGAAGTTAAGGATTGGCAGTTGCTCATATAAATCAAGTCTGGTAAGAGTCCTATGAATAAGTGTTTGACATTTTCAGTTGAAAAGGAGCAGCTTGTCTTTGGTTCTGGAAAGCCTCTCCCTTCTGACAGTCACATTTTTCCTTTTTTGATGAGCCAGACTTTTGCTATCAATGTTGTGTAAGTGAATACTCTGCAATGGTTAGGTCAGAACTTTTGGAGGTGACACAGTAGCCAAAATGAAAGGGGAAAATGTGGCCATACTCAACCATCCAAAACCAAATATGTTATATGTATAGTTTCTAGCATGTCATATTTAAGGTTTTCCCACTCATGTGTGCTCCACCTCCCAAGACCAAGTCCAGAGAAATAGGAAGAACATGGAGACAGAAATCAGATTGTTTTCTTCCATGTGCCCTCTAAGCAGAGGAATCTAGTTTCTCATGGACAGTGTGTCTTATGGAACAAGCAAATTAATTGTCGAATAACTATCTAACACAGCGATTATGGTTGAAAACCTACTGAAATGCTAGAAAAGTGTGATTCATACTCAAGGGAAGATAGGTTGTATCCTCAGGATGTGAAATTACTGGAAAGACATTTAAGTGACCAGAGATATACTCCATGTATCCACCACTAGTGCGACCTCTGCAAATCACATAACCCTTGACTTTTGTAAAAAAAAAAAAACAAAAAACAAAAAAAACAATTGGCAGGTGTGGTCATTGGTAGGTGCCATCAAGTCTGTTCCAACCCATAGTGACTCGACCCTGGACCCTGCAATACCCTCACAGTTGTCCCTATGCTTGGGCCCATTGTTGCACCCACTGTATTAAACCCTTTTTTTCACTGTGCCTCTGCTTTACTAAGTATGATGTCTTTCTCTAAGGAGAACCTCACAATACATCCAAATGATGTAAGGCAAAATCCTGCCTTTCTTGCCTCTAAAGAGCACTCTGGCCAACTTCTTCCAAGACAGGTCAGTTTGTTCTTTTAGTAGACCATGGTACTCTCAATATTCTCCTCCAGCACCAAAACTGAAATGCATGGATTCTTCTTTGGTCTTCCTTAGTCGTTGTCCAACTTTCACATGCATATAAAACAATTGAAAATACTATGGCTTATATATAAAATAATATCATTGCTCTAAAAAATAATATCATTGCTCTTGAATACTCTTAAGAAGCCTGCAGTATATTTACTTAATACAACACATCTTTAAAATAATCATTTTATTGGGCTGAGCCCCGGTGGCATAAGTGGTTGAGTGCAGGACTGCAGCCCGCAGGCTTGGCGGTTCAAATCCAGCAGCAGCTCTCAGGAGCTGCACTGGGTAGTGCCCACGACCACCAGAGGCAGTGATGCCCCCCGCCCAAAATCATTTTATTGGTGGTTCATGCAGCTCTTATCACAACCCATGCATATATCTATTGTGTGAAGCACATTTGTACATATATTGGCATCATCATTCTCAAAGCATTTTCTTTCTACTTGAGTCATTAGATCACTTTCCCCTCTCTCACACCTTCCCTGACTCATAAACCCATGATAATTTATAAATTATTATTATTTTTCATGTCTTACACTGACTGATGTCTCCCTTCACCCACTTTTCTATTGTCCACTCCCCTAGGAGGGGGTTATAGGGACATCATTGTGATCAGTTCCCACTTTCACCACCCACCTTCACCTTATCTTCCTGATAGCACTACTTTCATTATTGATCCTGAGGGGTTTATCTGTTCTGTATTCCCTGTATTGCCAGCTCTTATCTGTACCAGTGTACATGCTCTAGTCTAGCCACATTTGGAATGCAGATTTGAGGACATGATAGTGGGGTGGGGGAATTAAAGAACTAGAGGAAAGTTGTATGTTTTATCAGTGCTATACTGCACCCTGACTGACTTGTCTCCTCCCTGCAAGCCTTTTGTAAGGGGATGTTTAGTTGCCTACAGATGGGCTTTGAGTCTCTACTCTGTGCTCCCTTTCATTCGTATTGACCTGTGTCTTTGAGTCTGTTATCTGATTCCTCTGATACCTCATGATCACACAGGCTGTTGTGCTTCTTTCATGTGGGCTTTGTTGCTTCTCAGCTAGATGGTCACTTGTTTATCTTCAAGTGTGGGGCACAACAGTGAAGTCACTCTGTGGGAATTGTGCCCAATCTGGTTCCACCACACCAGGGCAAAACACTAAGGATGTGCAACAGAACAGGAAGGGGAGCTAAGCATGAATACCAAAAATAGACTTTGGGGCTAGGGCATGGTACCTCATTACTCAACTAGAAAATACTCCTAAAGGTCAGCAAACAAACTATTTATAGGATTTTCTTTTTTTGTCCTTGGTTTTGTTTTTGGTGCTTTAAGTTTTTGTTTTTTTGTTGTTTTGTTTCCCTCTCTTGTTTTTTGCTTATTGTTGTCTCTGCATGTCTATGTAGATAAGATAGGGGGGATAAACAATCTGGAAGAGTGAACGATAGGAACAATAGGACCAGGAGGGAGTGGGGGGCACAAAACAGGAGAAGGTGGGGGAAAGGAAGGGAGGTATCAACCAACCCAAAGACAAGGGAATAACAAGTGATATAAAATTGATGACATGGAGAGCACAGGGTACCAGGTGGGGCTTGATCAAGGGCAATATAGCTGAGAGGAATTATGGAAACCTGAATGAAGGCTGAACAAGGTAGTGAGACAAGAGGAAAGTAAAAAGATATAGAGGAAAGAACTGGGAGTCCAAAGACAAATTTATAGAGGTCAGAATACAGACATGTACATATGTAAATGTATTTTTATATAATGAAAGGAAAATAGATAAATTTATACTTATTTATATGTTAAATATTAAGGTAGCAGACTGGCATTGGGTCTCTAATCAAGTACTCCCTCAATGCAAGTACACTTTGTTCTAATAACCTGGCATTCCGTGATGCTCATCTTCCCAACAGGATTGCTGAAGACAAAATGGGTACATAAGCAAATGTGGTGAAGAAAGCTGATGCTACTGGGCTATCAAAAGTTACAGCACAGCTTTAGATCTCTTGACTGCTGATCCCATTTGCATTGATTGTGGAGCCAGACAAAACCGTGCATAACTTCAACTTTTTTTTCATTTATCATAATGTTGCCTATTGATTGAGTTGTGAGAATTTAAAAAAATCTTTTTATTGTGGGCTCCTTCAACTCTTATTACAGTCCATCCATCCATCCATTGTATGTCAAGCACATTTGTACATTTGTGGCCCTCATCATTCCCCAAACATCTGCTTTCTGTTTAAGCTTTGGTGAGTTGTGAGAATCTTCATCTTCTTTACACTGAGTAGTAATCCGTACCGACGGCTTCAATTCTTGATCTTTATCAGCAAATGCCTCAAGTTCTCCTTTCAGCAAGCAAGGTTTTATCATCCACATATTCCAGGTAAATAAGCTTTTCTCTAATCTTGATGCCAGATTCTTCATACAATTTGGCTTCTCAGATGATTTGCTCTACATGCAGATTTAATAAGATTGGTGTGACTCAGTCATACACCTTTCCTGATTTTAAGCCATGCAGTATTCCATTGTTCTTCACACAACTGCCCTCTTGAAACGTACAAGTTCTTCATTAGCACAATGAATTGGTCTGGAATTCCTATTCTTCTCAAGTTTATTGTGGTCCACACAGCAGAATACCTTTGCATAGTCTTATAAAAATTAGGGAGCAGCTGAGCTGTGGTGGTGTAGTGGTTGAGTGCAGGACTGCGCCCCACTGGCTTGATGGTTCAAATCCAGCAGCAGCTCTCCTGGAGCAAGGCTGGTCTTCTCACTCCCACCAAAGAGAAGTGATGCCCCCCGCCCCCCCCCCCCCAAATTAGGTAGCATAAATAAATGCCAGTGAACTATTTCTAGTTCAAACATTACAGACACCTTCATTGCAATCTCTTTCCAGCTTGGATCTATTTCCCAAACTCTAGAGAAATGGTACACCTGAAGCCAAGGTGTATCTAAGGAAAATAGTGCCTGTGGCAATTGGTTTTAACTTGAGGAATGATCTCCCATTGCTGGTAATAAAAACTGTGATGACAAATAGAAATTATGTCTTGCTGTCCTCTTCAGGTGGCACCCAGGGCACATGCTGTATTTGCCACACCCTACAGATGCCTCTGAGTACAAGGCAAAGAGAAACAAACAATAAAATAATGGTAGTGATAAAATGCGCCGGGGATGAAGGCAATGCTCAACCATATTATAAAAGTGATGACTTCTGTTTTCACTCAGGACATATATTTCTCTTTGACTGTTTTAACGAGGTGGAACAAATCTGCAAAGACCTATGTATTAGAGGATAACTGGAGATCTTTACATTGCCAGAGCATCCAAATGTAATAGAGGGAAACAAATTTAAGTATGGAGAAAGGGCAATACCAGACTTCCTTGTGGAGGGCTAACATTTTCCAGTATGGCTCAATAACCTTTAATGCATAGCCACTGTTTGTAAGTACAGTACTTTAGTGAGGTTTGCTACTTGACTCTTGCTTGATGCTATTTGCTATGCACCTCGGAATCTTGGTGCATTGACTCCAAGATTTTCTTGGTAGTCATCTTGCTGCTGGCCAAGATGCAGAAACCCACTTCTTGAAACCCACATCTATCTGTTAGCTTTGTTCTTGATGCCCCACTCTCATCTCTACACTTTTCCGTCGCTGCAGAAGGACAGTGCCCAATGTTTATACCAACCATTTCTAGTTGCATTGACATTTCTCACAGGCATAAATTTTCAGTGCTAGTTTTAAAACAATGTAAAAAAGTGTTAGCAAGCCATCGATTCCCTATTAATATCAGAACTATTTAAACAAGTGTATTAGCCTCGTTGAAGGTGCAGAAAACACCAGCCTATTCCCACTTTAAAAAGATTTTTTTTCTGCCAAGACTAAGAGGATAAATCCAGGCACCTTTATATAATTATATATCAAACATTTTAAATAATCTTTAATGCAATTTAATGTTCTTCCAATTTTGCATTGAGGAATGGAGGGCATACAAAGGTTAAGTAACTTGTTAAATGTCACCTACTTAATATGTGACAGTATTAGATTAAGGTCTGTGACCTCAAAAGTCTTTTTAGTTCCTCCACCAGGCTATTTCTTTTAGCAAGTACATGGAATTTTAACTACTTTACTTCC
Organism: Nesogale talazaci; assembly: GCA_004026705.1. Lineage (NCBI taxonomy): Eukaryota > Metazoa > Chordata > Mammalia > Afrosoricida > Tenrecidae > Nesogale > Nesogale talazaci. The sequence goes on along the minus strand of PVJH01000026.1, from coordinate 478,269 downwards.
TCTCCAAATTCTAAAAATGTCTAGACTTTGTAAAAGTCTAGAATGCTCTCCCGACAGAATGTAGTGTGTAGAAACTGTCCAGAATTTTCTGAGCTTACACTGGCTACTTTCAATGGTTTGGGTGGAAAAAGAATGCATGAGCGAGTTTCCCATATGTGACTGGACTCCCTCATTTTGGCATCTCAGGAATAACTTATTTTGGGCTTCTATGTTGATTCCATAGGAAAATTTGAAGTATCACTGTGAATGTCTGACTCATGAGTAAAGTTAATCACTTTGTTGTTGTTGTTGCTGTAAATTACATACCATTTAAACATCTATAATGAACTGTTACTTCAAAAGTTCCATTTTCAGATCAACATTTCCTTAGAGAATAGCCCTGGAAGTCAAATCTAATGAATAGCCTGCTATCATTTCATTTATCATGGGATTTTAGGTGCCTGCCTTTAAGAGCTCAGTAATCTGTGAGCTCTGACATCATTGATAAAAAAGCAAGCCATTCATGAACATCCCTGAAGGCTGAAAGTTTTTTCTTGTTTGGTTGGTTTTTTTCCAAAGCAATCAATAAATAAAGTTTATCCATTGGTTTACACATTTATAACAGTTTTGACACTGATAGCATCTTTCTTTATGTATTACTTTTCTACAAAATTTAATTTTTTATTGAAGCAATAGTTTGGGGAATAATTATTCTGAGTTTCCTTGGTTTCTTCATCATTCAAACTATTGTTTACTGAAAAGGAATTTTTTATTTATCCATTTTTTCTTTTAAAATGTTTAATGCTTATTTATTGTTTCTTTTTATTTCCCAGCAGTTTTATTCACAAGTAACTTCATATCATATAATTCAATAGTTCAATCATTCAATCATATCTGGAGAATTGCACAATCACCCCCACATCAATTTTAGAGCATTACCCCCTCCCATAGTTAAATCATCTTTAAGATGATTCATGAAAGTTCTTATGCCATTGATTCTTGCCTTGGTTCTAATAGATGTTTTTGGTTTGATGTCAGTTGTTTGTCAAGAAGTTGTAATAATATTTTTCAGAAAGCTTTGCTTTGACTCCCTATGTACTGTGAGAATGATTTTTCTCCCAATATCCCTACCATCTGTCTTGATTCTACATTGGAAAATCTCCCTGATAGTCCATCCAGAAGGGCTAAGTGAAATCAATATGACAACACCAGATTGCTGATGCATTTCAACATTTAAGTGGGATGCTGTTATGATTAATAGTGGCCCAGCTCTCTACCTCTCTATTATCCCAATGCTGTTTCATAACACTTCAGTCACTCATCAGGATGAATTCGTTCTGTATGCTTCCTTAAAAGGAAAAGCAAAGAACAAAGATCAATTATATTTAGCTTTCAGCAGGATTGAAATGATAGTTTTCCTCCTTTTATCTATTTTTGTTAAAGACCAATAAATATATAAGAATACCATGTGTTTTAAAATAAAATCAATGAAAATCATTAGCAACGCATACTCTCTTATGTGTTATATGCCTAACTAGAAATTACATAGGAGAGTTGAGCTTTGTGCAACATTATCTACCCCAAGTAAATAGCATTCTTTTAAAACTTTATAAAGTCATAGTATATCTTTCATTGCTGATATTTTTCATAATGTAGATCCTAATGTGTCTCTCTATAATCAAACTCACTGTCATCGAGCCAATCCCCACTCTCAGTGATTCTGTAGGACCCAGTAGAACTTCCCCTGTAGCTTCCTGAGACTGAAACTCTTGAGGGGTGCTGATAGTCTCATCGTGTTCTTGAGCAGTTGGTGGTTTCAAACTGCGGAACTTGTGGCGAGCGGCTCAATGCCTGACCACTACACAGCCAGGACTCCTGTGTACCTCGGTAATGAATGGACATTAGGAGGTTAGAGGATAGAATGTCACGGTGGAGCAGTTCTGGGTTGAAGGTCAAGAGCCCTAGAAACAAGATAATCCAAAATAGTGATGCTAAGATGCTGCATGGGAGTCTCTGAGGAGTGTGGTAGGTATTAGGAAGATATACTCCATTAGTATTTGATTGCAAGTCACATCAATTTTAATTACCACCAAAAATATTTCCTTGTTGTAGTAAATTACATGATTTAATGTCAACTTGAAGATATATAAAAATGTAGGAATCATCACTCAGGTCACAGCCTGGTGGTGCCTCCTTGTGGGCATGGGCTTTACATAAGGAGGACCCTGGGAACCTCCCTTTTCTCTCTGCCTTCACTTTCCTCCTTGTGGACTCTTTCCTCCTGCCAGTGGCCCTGCTATTGCACCCAGAAGACTTTGAACCTGCTGACCTGTGATATTCCTGCATTCTGCATCATTGATCGTGATTGCGTGACTCTGAAGAGGGACTCATGGCTTAGAGTTGGATTTATGGACTTGAGTTGGACTGAGCAGCGATGTTTTCCTGACATATAAGGTTTCTTGATAGAAAGATATTTCTCACACAGATATGAGTGTCACTGAATTTGTTTGTCTAGTCAACCAGGCCTAACACACTTGCCTTATAGAAGTGTGAAGGCTAGATGTGAATCCCACTTCCAACACTATGGTAGGCATTTTCATTCCGTCATCTACTGTTGCATATGATATGATCTCCATATAATATGAAAGATGGATATGGGCAACAGCAGATTTCCAAGATTCTTAGTTTGGACATTTGAATATATATAAAACATGTGTCTGAAAGGACCACATAAAAGTCCCAGGAATTAGTCCTGCTGGAGTTCTGTGTTCTCCTCCAGTCCAGTGGTTGCAGGCACATAGGCGTTCTAAGCTTGCTGAACTAGAGCAAGGTTCCCTGTGGTTATGGATGGGGTAATAATAGAAAAGGGGGGCATAATCAAGGACAAACTTTTAATAGAGTTAGAGGAAAATCATCACAATATAAGAGCAAAAGTTCTAGTAATAAATTAGCTATAGTCAATTTTATTCATCATCACCCATCTGTCAGTGTGGTTTACTGGTGGTTTGCCTGTTTCTATGACGTGAAAAGTGATGCCATCATATTTTAAATAGAAAAAGACTCCAGATTACTGCAGATGCTGTTTTCGTCCTGGTAGACTAGAGAAACTAATCTATGGGAACTAATATGTGTATAAGAGAGAGTTTTATCTAAAGGGTAATTGTACATTAAGAAAGCATTCCAACCCAGTCCGGTCTAAGCCCTTAAGTCCTATATTAATCTATAAAATCCTCTTCTGACTCACAAAACACATGCAATTATGCCGAATGCAGGACAATCACAGGCCAAGGGGTAGAAAGTCTTTGGATCCAGTGGCACAGTAAGCATCTCAGCGCTGGCAGAGGTCTCCAAGTGACTGCTCCCGTTTCCAGGCACAGGGTCTCCACGTGACTTTTCCAGTTCCTAGTGCCAGGTGTCTTGTCAGTAGAGCATCTCCAAGGGAGTGAACAGAGTGAGATGTCCCCCGCCTCTAAGGAGGAAAAATAGGAGTTCCCAGAAAAGTCCTAACACATTGGTTATTTATTGTTTGACCGGCCAGCCTCGACCCCTTCACTTACGATCCTCTCAAATGGACATCAGATCATGTAACTAAAACAGATGCAAACAAAAAGTCACAGTTAGAATCATTGGTGTATCTGGAACAATATGCAAGTTATGGAACAATGAATGCAAGGGTTAGGGCTGATGATGCTGAGCTTAGTGAACATGTTCCACAGATTTGATCAGAATTACACGATGAAAGGGATTGGTGAGATAAACCTCTATGTGGCCAGAATTCTAAATGTAGAACTTGATATTGCCAATGTGGGACAGCTTAGAGATCACAAAAGGTAATTGACAGGACTTAATGGATTTTGAAGAGGAAAGAAATGCTAAAGAAGGAAGAAATCATCAAGAGGAGGATTAGGAGTTTTCAAAAAAATGATAGGGGAAGGAGTAACTGAAATTTTTCCCAAGAAAAATTAGAGGCTTCTTGAAAGCATAGACCCAAGCCCTGATTCAGGATAGAGTGCCATGTTGCTACCAAATACATGAATTATAAAAGAAAAAAGATGATGTGGACAACTTCCACTCATTTTTAAACTAGAAGCACAGTCCTAGGGATAATTCAGTGACCCTGAACCTGAACAAGTGAAGCTATTATCCCAAATGATAAATGCCAATCCTGTCCAGTTCTTCTTAATTGCAGTGTACATTTTATGATTTATATACTTTAAAAATCATTTTATTGGGGCACATGCATCTTTTTTCACAATACATTAATGAATATATTGTGCCACACATCTTTGCATGCCTGCTGCCATCATCATTCTCTAAACATCCACTTTTCCACTTGAGCCCTTGATATCAGCTTCTCATCTTTCCCCCTCCATCCTTGCTCCCCCCCTCACCAACCCTCAGTACTTTATAAATTATTATTGTTTAGTCATATCTTACACTGCCCGATGTCTCTCCTTGCCCTCTCCTCCAATGTCTGTCCTCCCGGTAGGAGGTTATGTGTAGATCCTTGTAGTTGGCTCCCTCTCTACCCCACGTTCCCTCCACCCATCCAGTAGCTCCACTCTTACTACTGGCCCCAAGGGCTTCATCTGTCCTGGGTTCCCCATATTTCCATTTCCCATCTCTACCAGTGTACCTCCTCCAGTCCAGCTGGATTTTTAAGGTAGTATTGGGTCCATGATAGTCGGGGGGAGAGTTGTGGTTTTTTATGTGTGCATGCATATATGCAATAGAACATTTGAATACCTATAAATTCACAGTTAATATTTCTGTTCCAAAAAGACAAATAAAGACTAGATTTATAAAGATACTGATAATAAAAGGCAATGCTAATGAAGAATAAAAAAGAAAAATATGAGTACTTGACATACATCAGTCTATTTATAAGGGACTCTTTGGATAGAAATCTATAGTTCATCAGTACTGTCTGTCTGACAAGGCCTCTGAGGTGGTTAGGCACCATTAGAGCTTCTACTATAAGACACTCTAGGACAGTGGTTCCCAACCTGTGGGTTGTGACCCTTTAACAGGAGGCACCCAATTCATAACAGTAGCAAAATTACAGTTATGAAGTAACAGAGAAAATAATTTTATGGTTGGGTAGGCATCACAACATGAAGAACTGTGCTAAAGAGTTGTGGAATTAAGAAGGTTGAGAACCATTGTTCTAGGAAGAAAGTTTGGCAATATCATTCTGATGATTAGCCAATGAAATACCTGTGGGATTATTAGAGACTATTTTCTGATTCCAGGCTGGAAAATGAGCACAATACATGGAAAACCATTCAAAATACAGCAGTTGGAGGGGAGCCAGCCATACTGATGATCCCGAGATGCCGCAAACTCTAGTAGCATTTCCGCTTCTTATCCATGGACGTTGCCATAACCTCCTCAAGAGCAATCTAAATCATTCCTTTATATTTAATTAAGCAGAGCTGAATTGATCTCGAATGCAATCCTTATGTTCTCTCCTTGTGTGTCTTTTTTCTTCCACAGTGTCTTCAGTGGTTTAATCCACCACACTGAATTTTCCAGCTACTTTGTATAACTCGATCTTGCTTATATTGTTGGGCCTCATTTGTAGTTGCTTTTGTTACAAACCACCAAGTTAATTCTTAACTCACGTGCACACTGTGTGCTACTCAGTTGAATGACATAGTTCATAGGGTTTTCTTGTTAGTAAAAGATGGGCTTTCTTCTGTGGAGCCTCTTAGTGAGTTTGAACTGCCTCACTTTCAGCTAGCAACAGATTTCAAACTGCTTGTTCCATGGCTTATAGAAGACCCTCAAAAGGTTTGTGAAATGAATGATAGTAATGGTGCATCTACCTGCTTTGTAGAGCAATTACGATAATCTAATTGGCAATATTGTCTCTGTAATTATATAAGTTCTTGTCATTTCTACGTGACCCTTGTTGTCCTCATTCATATTCCTCTTCCCTCCTATTGCCTACCTTCCTTATTACTCTTTGACATAGGCAACAAATGGATATGACTTATAAATAGTTTCAGTTCACCATATCTTCCTTATTTCACAGTGCCTCTAATTGCAGTGAAAATTGAGAGTTGACTTCACATGTGGAACAATTGAATGTATAAGAAGGTACACCGCCACTCAAAAAAAAACTGGAATATTTTTTCAAAGCTATGTATCTTTTTTTTTTTAAAAAAAAAAACAGAACACAAATCAACCCCATCATCTTGAAAGTACTCTCCATTTCACTTAATACATTTGTCAAGTCTGCAATTCCTTTCTTAAACACATTTTTCAAACTCATTTGTTTGGATGGATAACAGCATCTCCCTCATTTTTTTTTGTCACCTCTTCTACATTGTCAAATCATTGTCCTTTCATGGCCCTCTTCCTCCGCAGAAACAAAAAGTCTCTTAAAGCACGGTCAAGTAAGGTGTGTGGGGCAAGAGAGACACGCTGTTTTTATTGCCCTAAACTGTAGCATTGAGATGACTGTATGAGCAAGTGCATTGTTGCAGAGGAGAAAACAGTCCCCTGTCTGTCACAAAGCAGGCCGTTTTTGTTGGACACTATTACAACTGCTTGCAGAACCTCTTAAAAGAAAAATCGATTAGCAGTCTGATCTGGTGGGAATGAACCTCAAATGCAGCAGGAGTTGACATTTTCGTCCATTTGGGCAGTTGGTGGACATCCAGAGCAAGGTTTGCCATCAACCAACATTTCACCTTTTTTGAAGTGAGAAAACCACTCACACATTTGAGTTTTTCCCATAGCACTGTTCTTATAAGCTGTGTTCAACATTTTCTGTATCATTTTTTCCTGAACACAAACACATTTTCACAGTCACATGCTGTTCTCCTAAATAAGCCATCACAAAAAAAGGGGTTCCAGTGAAACTGCTTTTAATGAAAAAATTCATTGTGACTAGAGACCCCACTCAGTGCACTAACTTAAAACAAGTTGCTGGACACTCATCTAATGGGAAAAAAAATGTTTACTAAGAAATTTCTGACCAGTGGAGCTTTTCCCATTTTGAAGGGGTACCCTTTATAGATTAAAATGAGTTACTTTTCAATGTTTTTTATTGCTAACATCCACCAAATAAACTCTGCATTCCTCACAAATTAAATATTTTAATATTTCTCTTTAAATTGCTGATTTCATTGGATTATTATACAATTAAAATGTTATTATTGGCTATGGTAAGTTAAGATTTTTTCATATTTTAAATGAAAAATTAACAGCATCTACTAGTAGTATTATAAGCTTAGTTATAAATATGTTGTTCTTGTATTTTGTGTTGAGATAATTTCAACTCATAGTGATCCTATTAAAAATTAAGTTGATTCTGAGTCAAAATGACCCCATAGGACAGAATTGCATCTTGTGCATTTCTGCAACTCTTTATGAAAACAGAAAAGCTCATCATTTTTTCAGGGAGCAACATGTGGCTTTGAACTCCTGACCTCGTGGTTCACAATTCAATTTTTCACCCAGGACACCACCAGGATTTCCAGGGACCCTAAAGGACATAATAAAAATGCTCACTCATATAGGGTTTCCTAGGCTGTAGTCTTCATGGTACCAGATCTCCTGGTCTTTTCTCCTGTGGAGTATGGAAGGTTTTACTGTATGGTTAGCAGCCCCACCCATAATAATCTTGCCCACAGAACTCTATATGCTCACATATGTGCACAGAGCGAAGGAACACACAAAAGCAAACTCTTGCCACCACGTCGATTCGGATCAATAGCAGCATGATAGGACTTAAGAGAACTGCCCCTTTGGGTTTTTGAGACTGATTCTTTATGGGAGTAGAAAATCTCATCTTTCTCTCAAGGACCTTCTGGTAGTTCTAAGTAAGAGTCAGCCACCCAACTCACAACCCACCATGTCACTGGGGCTCCTTGTGTATATATAGTTCTGTATTTACGTACATATATCTTTTAATTCCATTTTCCACAAACTTTGTGAATTCCTCTTATGCAGCATTATCCAAACAATATGGATGTTCTTTATGAATATTTTATTTGGGACTTTTTATTGAATTCATAAATTAATCTATGGATTGTGCATTGTGTAAGAGTGCTCTCCAGATCTGGCGTCACTGAGATACATACATACATATGTGTTGTAGAATGACTGGAGGACCTTTCCATCTTCTTCTAAACTCCAGAAGATGTGCTAAGAGCTTTTCAGTGCCTTGTCTATGTTGGTAATCTAAATTTGAGTTTGAGATTTGACCACATTTTTAATATTTTCTATGATTATTCATCTAGTGGAGTGTTTTATATCTTTTAATGTCAATTAGAGTAATTTGTATTTTCACTCAGAAGTGTTATTTTCATGCATATTTTGCAATGTACTTGTATAAAGTTATACACAATAGCCTCATTTTTAAAAGAATTATCTCAGTATCTGTAATGATGTTACTTTTAAAAGATGTCAGCACCCACTATCAACATGCTTAGGTTCCGAAATCCAAAATTAAGCAATTGGCATTCTGGGTGAGTGGGGAGCTGACCTGTTCTTCAGTACCAGTGTCCACCCTCTTGTTGGTCATGACCCATTGGATGCCACTGGCACACTATGGGATGCATGTGGCACTGGGATGGCAGGACTCCTTTCTCCACCATTCCTTATTCATCATAGTGGAGCCTATGTGGACAGGGGGCCTGGTGGTGGTGCTAAGTGTTGCCTGTAGCCCACCCTTCCCATGACCTACCCTCGACAGGGCCTACACTTGTCCTTCACCCACCTCTTCTTGCTTCTCATATTGAGTGGGGACCCTGACCATCTTCTTTCTGCCCTGACCAAAGCTGCTCCTTACTTCCCTGCCTCCCCACACCAAACTCACTGGCATCTTGGGCTATCACCCAGCCTCCCTTTGTCTGCCCCAAACCTTGTGTTGTCCCATCATTCTGAGCCTTCCCTGGCCAGACCAAGCTGAGCAAGAGAAGGCCTCTCTTGGCTGATTAGCTGTTGTTCCTCGTGTGACCTGGTCTTCACTAGAGGCTTTGCTTTCTCTCATGTAGGGTGGTCTGCACAGGGTGCCCCAGACCTGGGCCTCGGATCATAAGACCCAGACAACCTGAGACTTTTTTTCAAAGTTGTCATAACTGGGGACTGTTGGATAACAAGATAGTTGATAAGTGAAGAGTGCGCATATTATTTGTATTTTCCTTTTATATAAGATTGATCTAAACTTTGTATATTTTTGTGTTTGTTTAGTTTCTCTTTTCCGTTTTTCCCTACCTCTAACCCTAATCATTTTGTATACTTTGTACTTGTATTTAATTACGCAGCTTTACTGCCTTTTAGTTTCCTATCTCATTAATTTCCACTTTTATCTAAAGTTTGCCTCCTTCTTTTAGCTTTATTTTGATGCATTTATCATTTAATTCATAATTTCCCCAGGTATCATAATCTGAAATTAATAAGCAAACAGATTTAAGGATTACCACAATCCATAGGGATGGAAGTAAATCATATTTAAAATTCACAGCTCTTGGTTGACGAATCTATAATTAAATTGAAGACATTATTTGGTATTAGCAGTTTTCAGTAACTGCAGAGTTATCCACAAGTGCTTGCCAGTATTCAATGCCATTAATGTAAGAAAACAACAGATGAAATAAACAAAAGATCCAAATTCCTTCATTTGCATATTTAAATTACTCTCCTTCCACTTTAGGGAACTGGTAGCAATTACCACTCATTGCAAGGCTGGTACTTGATGAAAAAGTTACAGTGTGATAGTTACATGAACCAAGGCACACAATAACTACTGGAAATTGCTTCCATACGTGCTGGCTCGGTCTTCACCAGCCCAAGAGAAATCCAGAAACAATTCAAAATGCAGTTTTCTGCAGCAGTTTCCCACATTACAGGACCAGTGTTAATGGCTTTGAGCCCATTTCCCAGACCACCCCTTCTTCCCTGAGTGACTTGGACAAGCCACGTCATCTCCAGTATGTCCATCTTTGACAGGGAAGGAAGGATCATGACACATACCAAATTCCTCCTCCCAACAACTCTGCTCCTTAGCTGCACAGGAGAGCAATTGTGAATGCGATCATTGCCTCTGAAGTGCTCTGTGTGCCTTTCACCAAGATGAAACCAAACAAAAAGGTTGTTCTTTGACGAAAGAAGAAACACTCCTCTGGACTTGAACTCAGATCTGAGTCTGACCCTCTCTGTCTTCCATTGAGAAGAAGCAATGAACCATGTGGACATTCGAGAGAGACTGAAAACTTCACCCAAGGGGTGGAAAGGCAGGCTAATGTCAAATACCATTAGTTTCCCTTTAAAATTCTGTCTATGGCCATTGAAATGTAGGTGAAGACTCTCAGTAACACATCCATGGCATTTTGATTTCAAAATGAAAGGGGCTTACAGACGCTTTGTGCTTATAGAAATTCATAGGTCATGGCAACACCTTCAAATAATGTGAAAGTAAAATTACCTATTTTCTCCCACACAAGGAGAATCACAATCTAGCAAATGCTCTTTCCAGACATGTATTCATGATAATAAATTCTTTTTTTTTCAACACTGCCCTCTGGTGGTCGTGGGAGCTACCCAGCCTTGCTCCTGAAGAGCCGCTGCTGGATTTGAACTGCCAAACCTGTAGGCTGCAGTCCTGCACTCAACTACTATGCGACCGGGGCTCAGCCAATAATAAATTCTATATGGATCCACATTAAGGAAATCACACCATTTTTTTTCCTTTTCCTCATGTTTTGATATGTCCTCAGGTCTTTAAAAAATGGATAGTGAGGTATAAAATATCTCACTGTGGAAAGAGCCACTGTTGTGGGTTAGATGGTAGCTAACCAGAAAGGGGTGAACTCATTGGAACAAGGGTCTCTGCAGATGAAAATAAGTTACAAATGTTGAGAAGAGATTCTACATTAAGAAAGTCCAAATTCATGGCCAGTGGTTTGCTTCTGACCCATGGGACCACTACGTGACATTTCTGACGCTGCAAATCTTTATGGAAACAGACAGCCTGATCTTTTCCTGCTGAGTCGTTGGGAGGTTTGAACCACAAAATCTGAAGTAAGCAGCCCAATGCCTGAGCAATGCCAACAGCATCCCCAGGATTTCTTCAGATTAACAGGCTGGGGTCTAAGTCCAATTGCATTTTTTTTAAAGGAGTGGTGTAACCTTAAGTTCACGCAGAAGAGGCAAGGAACGGAATTGCCCCAAATGACTCTCAAAACCTTGGCAGTAGACAGCAGGCCTCCAGAACCATGAGAGAAAAAATTCAGATTGTTTTAAGCCACTAAATTTGCAGTGATTTTTAAATTGCAGTCCTGGTAGACAGTGATCGATATAAATGAATATTTTTGTAAGTAGAAACTTGATCTCAACAATATGTGGGAAAAAAAAGAAGGCACATAACTCATCATGACTAAGTAATGAAAACCTTGAATATTGTACTTGAGAGAACAAAACTTACCAGGATAAAGATTTTATTATAGACTGAGCCTTGCTGGCATAGTGGTTGTGTGCGGGACTGCGGTCCAAAGGGCTGACAGTTCAAATCCTGCAGCAGCTCTCCAGGAGCAAGGCTGGGTTTCCTACTCCCACCAGGGCAGTGATGCCACACACACACACACACACACAAACATACAAAGATATTAATATATATATTTCAGTTTTGCCCTTTGAAAAATTGTATATAATATGTAGAAATGTTTATATAGAAATTATGCAAATAATTAAAAAACAAACTCATAATATCAATATGTTGCTTCATAACTTAGAAGTGATTTCCTTATGGATGATATGTACAAGACATCAAACTATAAAATATAAGATATTCATATCTAAATCTGTCATCTGCATTTCCTAATGATATTTGCACGTGTTGGCATATTTACGTGTTTGCTTTATAACCTTTTAAAATTAGTCACATTAAAATTGTGAGGTGTGTAAATCTTAAGTGTTAAATTGTTTTACCTTTGGTAAATGTATGTTTCTGTGAGCTCACACCAGGCACCAGGTACACATTTTCTCACCCTAGGAAATTCACATGACTGCCAAATTCCCCACTCAGGGAGCCCATTATTCTGCTTTTGATCACCAAAGATTCATTTTGTCTATTTATGAATATAGTATAAATGAAATTACAAAGTCTGTACTCTTTTGTGCCTGTCTTCTTTCTCTTAGAATAATTCATTTGTAAATCACCCAGCCAGGTACTTGTGTCAGTATTTCATTCTCTTTATATCGCTGAGTAGCGCGTTATGTTAAGAATGAAAGATGATTTGTCTATTCATTTCACAATTGAATAATATTGAGGGTATTATAATCATGTTTCTGTTTTGAATAAAGCTGTTCACAGCGTTCGTGTACACGTCATTTTGTGCAGGTATATTTTGTTAGGTTTACTAGTTTTTCCTTTTGGTTATTCTAACTCAGGGTCATGGAGTTGGTTACGATCATAGCCACCCTCTTGTATAGGGTGGAGCTGCCTCTTTGGGTTTCTGATAGTGTAGCTCTTTAAAGGAGTAGAAAGTTTCATTTTCTTCTGTGGAGCAACTGCTGGTTTTGAACTGCTGACTTTGCAGTTACGTATTAGCCTAATGCATAGCCCACTAAGCCACGAGGACTACTGGAGACCAATTATATTTTAATTTTAGCTTTCAAGTGTGGCTAATATTTTGAACATTATAGTATTCTTGTTGGCCATTCACACATCTTATTTTGTGAAAAGTCTGTCTGACCTGGTCAATCCCTGCTTTCTTGTTATTGCCTTATGGAAGTTCTTCATGCATCCTGTGAGTCCTCCGTTGGATACTATGTATTGTAACGTGTGCTCTCAGCTTGTGGTTTGCCTTTTCATTAAGCATCTATTTCGAAGGACACATATTTTTTTTAATTTTGAGAAAATTATATTTATCAATCTTTTAAGTTACATTTACTACTCTTTGGGTATTATCAAGGACCTGCTAGTAAAAAGTTCAGCAGCTGGAACCTACTAGACTCTCTGCCAGAGAAAGATGAGACTTGTCTGCACCCCAAATATTTATAATCTCAGAAACCCAATGGAGTCGACCAACTCTCTTCTGTTGGGTCACTGTGAATCAACTTGATGGCAACTGTTTAGAATTTTGTGATTTTGGTTCAACACACACGAGGAATCTTTGCTAGACAGAAGAAATACTTTCTTTCACTTTTTTTCTGAGATGAGGAAATGTATATTACTAATATCAATTTTTAGGATTAGTTTGTTAATTTTTACAACCCCCCCAAACCACAGTCTTTTTAGGTTTTGATTAGTTTTATACTTAATCTATAAAGTGAGCTGTATAAAACCAATCATAACAAAATTGAATCTCCTGATGCATAAGCATGTCACTTTTTAATTTTATCTTTGCATTGTTTTGTTGCTTTCAAGATAGACGGTTTGTATGAAGTGTGTTACATGTATTCCTTGTAATTTTATGTTTTTAATATTAGTGAAATATGCTTAAGTTACATTTCCACTTGTTTGCTGCTAATTTGAAAATATTATTGAAATTTACATATTACCCTATTTTCTGTGACATTGCTAAATGTACATATTACCATTATGTGCTGCATAATGGTTGCTACAACATAGTGACCTTAACTACCCCCCCCTTTTTTTTGTCTCACAGTTTTTATGGGACAGGAATGGTAATAAAGCTTTTAGCTTGTGCATCTTGATTCAGGTCCCACAAAGCTGGAATTAAGGTGGGTTCTCTTGAGGCTCAATTCAGTTATTGCTGGTACTATGACAAAAGTGTCCCATGTAGGGGACTTAACAGACAGAAGTTTATTTTCTCCCAGTTTAAGGAGGTGGAAGTCTGAATTCAATGTGCCAACTTTGAAGGTTTTCTCTCTTTCTTTCAGCTCTGGAGGGAAGCCCTGGCCCCTTCTCCCTTCTGCCCCTGGGCACTCTATATGCCTTGGCATTTCTATTTCCTGATATCTCCTACTTTCACTTGCTTACGTGAGCTCTGTTATCTCCCCAGGGAGATTGATATATGATACAGCTTGCACTAGCCTTATTTCCTCAACACAAAAATGCTTACCCATCCTGATGTGGAAATGTAACCATAGTTAAAATTCCTGGAATTTCCCACACATATTTGGGGGATATGGAAAGATTATTCTTTAACATTCTTCCCCTTGGACCCCTGAAATATGGACTGTTGCTACAAGTGACACACTGTCACCTCATCACATTATCCAAACCCGTTCCATCTTTTCAGCACTCTGGTTTTGGACACTCTCACCCTTTTCCCTAGGAAACCCCTTTCTCTAGTCCAAGAGTGGGGAAGATCCAGAACAAGGACTGTATAAGCCCCGAAAAATCATCAATACAAGCTAACATCACACACCTTGCTGAGAAAAAGAAGGTCCAGCCATCACATTATGGGGGATGTAATTGAATGTTTGACCAAATATAGGAGGCTAATTTTGAAGTTGAAATTTTTGTATGACCCATAAATGATATTATAAACATCCAAATAGTCATTTGGCAGAAAAAAAGGTACCCCACCTCGGCTCTAGTCCACCCTTGCTCATGGCCTCAACTGGCCTCATTCCTTGGGCATTGAAGCTCTGGTCCTTCAGCTTTGAGCATAGCCCCATTCTCCTGGCACATCTTCACTTCAGCTTCACATTCTGGAAACAAGTTGATGATTATCTGACACTTTGATACCAGGAGACTGTGAAATCACCCTATAAGATATGGGAGACTGTTGCCTCTTTGAAACCAAGATGAACCTCTTCCAACAGCTCTGCTGATCTCTGAGTGCTCTAGTCCTGGTTTCTTCTTTCCCAGAGGGACCTGCTCCTGCCTGTAGAGTACCTAGTGCTCCTCCTTGGCCCCTCTGCAGGGTAAGGGGGTGGGTTGATGCTGTGTAACAGGCTAGATCCATCAGTCACAGATTGATTTCTTTAACAAAAGACTTACTGAGCATTCTATGATATAAGTTCTTACTACCATTGACTTTTACAACTTTTTAAGGTCTGTTTTCATTGTGCTCATATAATTTTAAGTCTATCCCTTTACTTTCGTAGTATAACGATAAGTGGCAAGGAAACACTATAGGGGTCATTTAATATTTTCCTTAGGAAACGGCTTAGACAATAACTCAAGTTTATCCCTTATAAGTTCTACCATATATCAAACATGTAAACATCACTTAGAAAAGTTCTTTACCACTGCATGAAAAGCATCATGCTGCTTACCTTCCTGACATGATTGCTGAAGACAAATGTGTGCATAAGCAAATGTGGTAAAGAAAGCTGATGATGTCAGGCTATCAAAAGATGTAGCATCTGGGGTTTTAAAGGCTTGAAGGTAAATAAGTAGTCATCTAGCTCAGGAGCAAAACAGCCCACATGGAAGATGCACACCAGCCTGTATGATCATGAGGTGTGGAAGGGATCAGGTGTCAGGCATCAAAGAACAAAAAAAAAAAATCATATCATTGTGAATGAGGGGGAGTGCAAATTGGGGATCCAAAGCCCATCTGGAGATAACAGGACATCCCCTTACAGAAGCGTCATGGGGAGGAGATGGGCCAGTAAGGGTGCAGTGTAACAATGATGAAACTTACAACTTTCCTCTATTTCTTTAATGCTTCCTTCCCCCCCCCCCCCACTATCATGATCATGATCCCAATTTTACCTTACAAATCTTACCTTGCTAGACCAGAGGATGTATACTGGTACAGGTAGGAAATGGAAACACAGCAAATCCAGAACAGATATCCCTTCAGGACCAGTGGTGAGAGTGGCGATACTGGGAAGGTGGAGGGAAGGTAGAGTAGAAAGTGGGAACCAATGATAAGGATCTACATATAACCTCTACTCTGAGGGATGGACAACAGAAAAGTGGGTGAAGGGAGACATCAGACCATGTAAGACATGACAAAATAATAATAATTTATGAATTATAAAGGGTCCCTTAAGGTGGAGGGGTGGGAAGGGAGGGGGAAAATGAGGAGCTCAAGTAGAAAGAAAATGTTTTGAGAACAAATGTACAAATGTGGTTGACACAATGGATGGATGTATAGATTGTGATGAGTTGTAGGAGCTCCCGATAAAATGATTTTAAAAAGAAAAAGAAAAGAAAAATATCATGCTTTCTCTTTTGTTCAATTCCATATTTAATATTTTTATGAAGCCTTCCTACACATTCATTCAATATCCTCATGCATAGCAACATCCTGTGGCTTGCACCATATACGTTATATACATTTAGGGAGACTTTCTCTACCACTCCTCTCATTTTCTTCTGAGCCCTGCCTTTCAAACCTCTCATTTCCTCCCACTGTGTTCGAGGAAATCTAGGCTCTTACTATCAGGTCTCTTCAACTCTCCTGGCTTCTACCCATTACCCAGTTTTAAAACTTCTTTTACAGCTTAGATATTTGTTAGAACATCACTCCTCTCC
The DNA here is from genome assembly GCA_004026705.1 of Nesogale talazaci. NCBI lineage: Eukaryota > Metazoa > Chordata > Mammalia > Afrosoricida > Tenrecidae > Nesogale > Nesogale talazaci. The sequence goes on along the minus strand of PVJH01000026.1, from coordinate 461,876 downwards.
CGGTATCATTTTCCCCCTTAGTTATCTAGTGTTACTATAATAGAAATACCACAGATATTTGGCTTAAACAGAAATTTATTTTCTTTCATATTGCTATGTTTTAGCCCATGGTTTCAGCCACGTTGTCAAGCCATCTTATTCAGAGTCTTTCTCTATTTCATTACCCTTCTACTTTATTTTATTTTATTTATATATTTTGTGGCATCACTCCTCTGATGCCCAGTCTTGCTCCTGGAGAGCTGCTGCTGGATTTGAACTGTCAACCCTGTGGACCGCAGTCCCACACACAACCACTAGACCACCAGGGCTCAGTCCAACCTTCTACTTTAACAAGTGTAATTTCTATCTTTTAGGGCAGATCTCCTGTGTCTTTTGATTTCCTAACTATTGTGTCCAGGGACATTGATTATAAAGTGAAGTAAAATGAAATCCTTGAAAACGTCAGTATTTACTCATTTAATGTGATGGTGCTCATCAGACTAATTGTGAAGATATTTTTCTTGACGTTGAGGTATAATTCACATTGAAGATTTTCATTTTTGACAAAGTGTGTGTTTGACAGGGTTCTCTAACAAAAAAAAAAGGACACTTGATTTATATATATTTATCTAGCAAAATACATACATAATATATTTATGTATATATAAAACAAAATAAACAGCTAATTAGTCTGTAGAGCAGTACAAATGGTTCAGTGCAACTAATTTCCATGAGAATACACTGGCAGTCCTTCAATTCTTGAGGGCCGCTGCGTGCAAGTCAAGGAAGCAGACAGCTGAGTCATCTTAGCGTAATTCAAGCAATCGGACCACAGGCGCAAGGCGGGACACCTATAGTCAGCCAGATGACAGGGTCTGACAGTCCTCAGCTCAGGCAATGTAACAGCATGGTGAAGCAGGTCTTAAAGAAACCTCAAACTACAGCAACACATGCACATTTTAGGTGTCTCACAGGCAGTGTAGCTTGCAAAGGCAGCCTAACACTGGTCTGATCATCAAAGAGCAAGAGACAAGAAAGATGAGGCTTGCTGAGCCATTTATTTCTCTGCCCTTTAATTAATACCACATGTGTTCATTGGCCAGGTTCGTACACTAAGTGTTCGTATCACAAGTGTTTTCAGTCATCTTCGCTTTCACCCAGGAGGATTGTGCCATCTGCATATCATAGGTGCTCTTCCTAGCTTGATACTTTATTCTTTATATAGCTCTGCGCCTCAGACTATTGGTATGGCCAAGTACAACTTTGCTGTACAATTTTCTTGATTTCTTCCTATTGTGCACTGTTCCTTTGTTCTGTCAGTTCTGTCTGTGTGTTGGTGCAAGGACGTGTTCTGGAGTTGCCATTTGTCACAGTGGTTTTATTTATTTCTATTTGTTTTTATTTCTATTTATTTCTATTGTGCACTGTTCCTTTGTTCTGTCAGCTCTGTCTGTGTGTTGGTGCAAGGACGTGTTCTGGAGTTGCCATTTGTCACAGTGGTATCCATAATTTGTCATGCTCTTCACAGTTGGATGCTATTGTCTAGTCAATATAAAACAGGTAAACTTTTTTCTGGCTTTATGTGCTCCCAGACACAATCCATCTTACATACAATGATCTCTCTCATTTCATGTCATCTTCTGAAATCCAGTTTGAATTTCTGGCAGACCTCTTTCAATGTACTACTGCAACTATTTCTGAAGTACTTCCATTTGATATGAATGATACGCTGTTCACAAATTTCCACATTCTGTTTGACACATATATGAACCTCTTCCAACCAGTTGGTCAGGTGTTTCTAAATGTCATGGCATAGAGAGTGGGTAACCCCCCCCCCCAAAAAAAAAACAGACTTTTCCCCAAAGCTCTGTATTTATTTATTTTACAAAACAACTTATCACATTAAAAGGACTCTATCAAATCTGCAATTGCATTCTTGAAAACGTTTTTCAAATCTGGATGTCTGAGAGCACCTCCATCGATTTTTTTCCTCACCTCTTCAACATCATTGTGTCAGGCAGGGTTCTCTTAGAAAAATAAGAATCAGGACACTAGTAATTCTTTTTATATATTTATATATAGAGAAAGGTATATAAGATAAGAAAGAAGCAGTTAACTATCTATAAAGCAGTACAGATTGCTCGGTGCAACTCACTTGCGTGAGGCAACTAGAAGACTGGCAGTCCTTCAAGTCTTGAGGGCCGCTGAGTAGTCCTCTGTAGAGCAATCCAGGCTATCTGGTCACAGGCAGCTAACAGCAGAGCAGGTCGCCAACAGTGAGACAGATGACAGAGTCCAACAGGCCCCAGCTCAAGAGATGTATATCCCAGGAGTGTGGCGAAATAGGGCTTGAAGGACCCTCAACTCACAGCAACACAGTCCACCATTAGGTGTCCCACGGGTAGTGTTGCTTGGAGGCACAGGACCAACAAGGCAGCTCTCTGATCCAAAGATCCAAAAGCAAGTGAGAGGGCGGGACTCACCGAGCCCTTCCTATCTCTGCCCTTCAATTCATCCCGTGTATTCATTGGCCATGCCGTCACAACAGACCCACCAATCTTCTGTGGCCATGTTGGCATTACAAACCTACTCATCACAATCATCATATCACTGTCCATTCGTGCCCCTCTTCATTTACAGATACAAAGAAAAGGCACATTGAGCCAGATCAGGTGAATAAGGAGTGTGGGGTACACTCCTTATTGTGTCTACACGCAATACTGTTTTTTATTAAATAATAATTTTAAAAACTGGTACATTGAGTAGGCTGTGTGATCAGGTACATTGTTGTGGTGACAAAACCAGTCTCCATTGACTGCCAAAAGCAGGCTTTTTTGGTTCACACTATTATGCTATCTTTTCAGAACCTCTAAATAGAATGCATTTGGATTTAGTCTGACCTGGTGGAATGAACTTCTAAAGCACTATAAGTCGACATTTTCATCTGTTTTGGAAGTTAATGGATGTCCAGAATGAGGTTTGTCATCAATCGACATTTCACTTTTTTGAAATGAGAAAACCACTCCTACAGCCCTATCCTTGTAAGCTGCATTCAACGTCAGAGCAGTTTCTGTGACATTTTTCCCAAGCAGGAAACAAAATTTCACAGCCACATGCTGTTCTCTTAAATCAGCCATCAGAAAAAACAGAGGTTCCAGGGAAACAACTTTTATGAAAAAATTCACTGTGACCAGAAAGAACCTTCCCCAGTGTACCACTGGGTACACTAACTCAGTGCAAGTTGCTGAATGTTTGCCTAATGGGAAAAATGTGTGAAAACTCTGCTCTGCCTGGCACAATTCCAGTTTTTTGGTGTTACTCCCTTATATATAAGGGAATGCTTGAGTGTTGCATTTATTGGTTGAAACATTTCAATTGTAATTCTGTAAGTACCTTGAGTATTGTTTTCCACCAGTGTCTTCATTGAGGCTTGTACTTTTTCCTTCACTAACGTTGACATTTGATCATATGCTACGTCTTGAAGTAGTTGAATGTCAAGCAATTCTTTTGGAAGATCTTTTTTTTTAATTTTTTTTTAGGGCATCACTGCCCTGGTGGTGGGAATAGGAGGCTCATCCTTTGCCCCTGTGGAGCTGGAATTGAACCTCCATCCCAGTGGGCCGCAGTCCCGCGCACAACCACTACGCCACCGGGGCTCAGCCCCGGAAGATCTTTTTTTATATACTTCTGGTATCATGTAGTATTTTGTCCATAGAATCCTTAAATACTGCAACTGAGGCTAGAATTTCCATTTTAGAATTATGTCAGCTTAAAAAATGCCTATTGTGATTTTCCCTTTTGGAATTTTAGTTACAGTCTTTGCACATTTAATTTTAAGTTTTACATTGTCTTGTCAAATCTTCTTTTCAACTTTTTGCCCCCTCATTTGATCAATTCACTATAGCTACTGTATTTTCAAGAACAATTTTCATTCTTTTCTGACATTTATTTTGATATAATGAATTTTTATTTTTATGTATGATATTCTTGATGTTGACTCATAACTAATCTGGTCAGCAATGTTCAATGCACCAAACCTATCTTGAATTGATGCAGTGATATGAAGTTATTTGGAACTACTCTTCTATTCATGGATTTTGTAACTTCTACCAAATGACAGGATGGGACATGCAAATGAGGTGTAGGTAACTTTAAGGAGTTAGTCAATTTCACAATTCCTCTAAGTATAAAGTTAGTCATCTTAGGAGCAGGAATAGTAAACCTGACCACCACCAAGGAAGAAGAACCACCAAATGAATGCATACAAGATCCCTGTGCAAAGTGGTCACAGCACCACCGAGACCATTAGACAGAGTGTCAAGATTCCTGGCCTACTGAAGAAGTAGAGAGAAGTGTAGGAGGCATAGAACAGATTTGTGTATCCTTTGCCATAGGTCAGTAACAAAGGAACTTTGGGACACTTGTAGCATCCACTCAGCTGAAAGGTCAAAGACCTGAAAGAGTTGTGCATGCAGGCATAGCTGAGAGAAAACATTTTGAATAAAAGGACGTATCCTTCATCTTTTCTGATTCTGACTTGTGATCTATTAGCTTCCCTCATCAACTACCATAATGATGAATATGGTGTGAGCTGTGTTTGGTCATTGATATGGATTATTGACCTCAGCAGAGAAATAGAGGACCATGAGAAGCATGATTAGCGTCAGAAGGGTAGAGCATACCTGGCCTTTGCCTTGTGGCCATTGGCCTTGCTGGATTCCCCTTCTCACTGTGGAAGCCAGAAAAGGTTAATTGTATTCCTCAAGTTTATCTCTAAATTAATATTGGATGTATTCAGATTTATTTCTTGTGCATTTGCACTAAATGTTCATTACCATCAGTTTGATGTCCTGTTTAGACTGATGATATTTAATATCTTCTTCATCTCTTTCTACAGAGCTACTTGATTTGAGTTTGTCTATCCCATCTGGTGAGATTCACTTATGTAACTACCATTCATACTAAATAAAAGAATTTGAAATGAATAAATCATGGATCTTACAAAACTGAATCATCTGATCTCCAGCAATTCTATCACCAAGGCCATTCCCCCCCCCCCCAACTAACTAGTCCTTCTGTGTTTCTTTCTAGTCACCAGTCATAAATTCATCTTGACTGCATGCTTGATAAATTTCAAATGGCAGAGGTAATTAAAATTTTCCACTTCTTCATCTATGGTGTTAGTGTGTAGCGCACAAAATTTCTTCTATCACAGATAGTGTTATACGTTGGGGTAAATATGGGGTAAAACTTTTTTTCAACACTGACTGCAACACAGTTTCTCTTTAATTCATCATTCTTGATGCAGTAAATCAAGTATTTGTATCACTCATAAGGGCCAATACAAATTCATTTCAGCTTGTTAATGCCTATGATAGTAATGCTTATATGTTCCATTTCATTTTTATGACTTCTGGTTCTCCTAGATTCATACTTTCCACATGCCAATTATTAATGGATGTTTGCAGCTGTTCTCATTTTGAGTTGCACCACATCAGAAAATGAAGTTTTACTCCATCCACATCATAAGACCAACTCTCTCACAGTCATATTTTAAGTGTTTTCTAACCTGAAGCATTTTCTGGCTCTTGACTAGAAAATGTTCCATTGCTGTTCACAAAGTTTTCACTAGCCAGGGTTTTTGTTTGTTGTTTCAGAAGCAGATCACTATGTCCTTCTTCCTAGTCTGTGTTCATCTGGTTCAGTAGAAACTCCATCCTGGGTGGTGACATTTGAAATACTGGTGGCATCGTTTCTAGTATCACAGTGGCACACAGCACTATGGTGCAACAAACTGGCAGATGAGTGGTGGAACCACAATCATAGAGGGTAGCATTTGCAAGACAGATATTTTTAAGGAAAACAATTCAACTCCTAATTAGACACAACTGGGGAAGGATCTCTTTCTTGCTTTTATATGTTAGGTCCGTGTTCAATTCCTTTCTGCAATAAAATTCATAATAACCCGATTTCTTAAACCTAGGATGAAGAGAGACTGAGTAATGTGCTAACTTGATGGAATCTCATAAAGTATAAACAATCATGGGAATTATATAATGGTGTCTTTGTCATATTGGGGAATGCAATGGAAAGAGGGACATTCTATTGATTTTGCTAAATTATTTCAGTTAGAAGAAGTCACTTGCCTGACCAACACTAAAAGAGAGAAAATGATACCAGGTGAATTTTGAGGACTACCAGGTTTGGTATAGGAATTATACCAGGAGGTGGAATCATAGGAACACTTACAGTTTGTTCACTCTACATATAGAGATTTTAGAAGTAGTCCTTTATGGCTTTCTTAGAAAAGTTGTTCAGGAATTAAGACACTTACATCTTGTTGTTAATATTTAGATTTTGTTTGTAGCTATTTTATTATGTTTATTTGTGTTTTATTGGGTTGAAATACAATGTTGAGTAGAAATGATTATCTAATTCTTGATCTTAAGGTGAAGGAGTTCAAGTTTCACCATCAAGTACACTGTTAGCTGTACGGTTTTTGTAAATGTCTTTTATCTGACTGACAAAGTACTTTTCTATTCCACATTTCCTGCTGAATGTTTATGATGAATGAGCATTGTGCCACATGCCTGGGGCTCCTGCAACAAATCACCACAAACTTGGGTAGCTTAAAACAAAGAGGCGTTTACTTTCTCCCAGTACTGGAGACTAACAATTCAAAATCAAGGTGCTGACAGAGTATACTTTCTCTGCAGACTGTGGGAAAGAACCCTTCCATGCCTCTCCTCTTGTCTGGTGTTTTATGGGAATCCTTGGCATTCTTTGACTTATAGATGCAGCACTGCAGTCTCTACCTTCATCTACACAAGGTGTTTTTTGTCTGTGTATTTGTGTTTGCTCCTCTTACTATAAAGCTTCTAGTCATTGACTTTAGAGCCCATACAAATAAAGCACTGTATCTTCTTAACTTAATTATATCTGTAAAGGACCTTATTTCTAAAGAAGGTTACACAGGTGCTGGAGGTTAGAATTCAAATATTTTTTTTTCAGAGAATGCAATTATTTTGGTTAGAAGGAAGTCACTTGTTTGGCCAACACTAAAACAGAGGAAATAATACCACATATTAGTATTCAACTTTGTCCACTGTTTTCATCTGCAACTTATGCAGATGTGCATCTCATTTTTTATGGTTTATTTAATAAATATTGTGAATTTCAATGGTTCATTTGCAAATGTTAAACCAACTATGCATCCTTTGAACAAGCTCCAATTATTGTATACATGCTGTGTTCAATTTCCTAATATATTTTATATTTTTAATATATAATATATTAGCAAATATATCTACTAGTATATTTAATATATTAGAAAATTTACCTATTTCTTCATATATTTGACAATTTTTGCCATCAGATTATTCCATTTTTATCATTTGCATGTTGGGAAGATCACTAGTGATATTTCTTCTATAATTTAAAATATTGATAATGTGTGCTTTGATTCTATATGTGTCATCTGGCTAGTAATTTATGAATTTAAAATTATTTTCAAAAAACAATTTGTACTTAGTAATTTGTTCTCATATTTTTTCTATTTCTTTGATTTTTATTCTTTATTTTTTACCATGCTCTCCATTCTTTTATTGTACTTTTCTTTTTCTATACTTTAGTGGAAATTTGGAACAGTGTAATTAAATCTTTATTACCTGTTAATAAAATCAATTAAGGTAAAATTTTCTCAAAAAGCTGCTTTGTCTTCAGATGTTGATATATTATTATTCAGTTAAATATTTTAATAGCCTTCTATTATCTTTTTGATCCATGTACTATTAAGAATAAATTTGATATCTAGATATTTGAGACTGGTATTGATATCTTATTATTATTAATTTAAAATTTAAGTCCTTTGTGGTCACTATATAGTCTTTGAGATTTCAGTTTTTCATAATTTATTTAAATGTGCACAATGATCCAAGGTAAATATGTTTTGTGTTTAAAAGATTTAGTTTAGATTTGTCAGCTTTTGTCTTGTGTATTCTTTATTAGATCATACATTTATAGTAATAATATTTCAATCTTCTTTCAATTCTGAAATACCTTATTAATTTGGTAGTATTCCTGACAATCCTCTCTATCTTTAAAAACACTTTGGTGAATATTAGTATAGTCATTCCAACTTCCATATGGTATTATTTTCCTTAGTAAATTACTCCTCTCTTTTTTGGTGGGGCGGGCATCACTGCCCTCTGGTGGGAGTGGGAGGCCCAACCTTGCTCCTGGAGAGCTGCTGCTGGATTTGAACTGCCAAGCTAGAGGGCCGCAGTCCCACACTCAACCGGGACTCACCCCACTCCTACACCACTGGGGCTCAGCACACTCCTCTCTCATTATTTTAAACTTATCTGTACAGTTTATTGCATTGAACATATTATCCTATAACTAGCATATTTTAGGCCTTAGTTTTTTTATTCAATGAGAACATCTCTGATAGTTTATTGCACTGTTCAATCTATTTACATTTAATATAATGATTTTTTTGGGGGGGAGGGGCATCACTGCTCTCCGGTGGTGGGAGTAGGAGGCCCAGCCCCACTGCTGGAATTGAACCTCCGTCATAGTGGGCCGCAGTCCCACGCACAGCCACTACGCCACCGGGGCTCAGCCCCTAATATAATGATCTTTATGCACCATTTTTCTATGTGTTTGTGCTTTGTCTTTTTTTGTTTGTTTTTTGGGCATCACTGCTCTCCAGTGGTGGGAGTAGGAGGCCCAGCCCCACTGCTGGGATTGAACTTCCGTCCCAGTGGGCCACAGTCCCACGCACAGCCATTACGCCACCGGGGCTCAGTCTACGCTTTGTCTTATCAGTTTTTTTCCTACTTTCTTGCTTTCTTTTGAGTGGACTGATTATTTTTAGTATATTGTTTATACTGCTGCAATATAATCAAAATATATCTTATAACTTTTTCTGTGTATTTTTCTAATTATACAGGCTATAATATATATGTGTGATTTTTTGGGGGGAGGGGGGCATCACTACCCTCTGGTGGTGGGAGTAGGAGGCCCAGTCTTTGCTCTTGTGGAGTCACTGCTGGAAATGAACCTCCATCCCAGTTGGCCGCAGTCCCGCGCACAACCACTACACCACCGGGGCTCAGCCCTGTATGTTTAAGACATCACAGTCTGCTTGCAGGTGGTTCTTAATGTTATTGCTCTTATTGTTGTTAGGTGACATTAAATCAGTTCCTACGCAGTGACTATCTGTACAAATGTCACCATGCTGCTTCTAAGGAACACTGGCTGTAGTTTTTCTAAGACATATTTATTTGCTCTTTTAGCAGTCAACTCTACTTTTAATATTCTTTGCTAGTTAAGATGTATTGCTTCTTCCTCTTGGGTCTTCCTTATTCAATAATCAACTTTCATGTGCATATGAGGCAGTGGAAAATACCATGACTTGGGTCAGGATTTTATCTCGATTGAATACACAATCATCGAATGTGAATCCATTGAATCAATGGTCATTGCATCTGGTAAATCTGGTGCACAAGACCTCTTTAATGTAGTGAAAAACAAGGATATTATTTGGACGAGTAAGATGTGTTTGACCCAAGCCATATTCGTATTCTCCCTGCCATGGAAGCAATTCATCCTCATGTCAACTCTATAGGACAGGGTAGAACCTTCCTTGTAGATTTCCTAGACTAGCTCTTTGTGGGAGTAGAAAGCTATATATTTCTACCTGGACCTGGTTCTTATTCCTTCCATAAAGTATGGGGATCTTCCACAGCACGGTTGAAATGGTTTTGTTGTTAGGTTCTATGGGCACCCATGGTGACCTTGATACATCAGAAGGAAACACTGTCCAGTCATCTAAGATCCTTGCTATCGCTATGTCAGAATCTAGTTTTGAAACCACTTTGTCAAATACCGCTCACTGAGGATCTTCTTCTTTGTTTTTGACTTCTACATTGCCAAGTAAATGCCATTCCCTAGGGTTTGATTCCTCTTAATAATGTCCAAAGTTTGTGGAGCAAAATCTTGCCATCCTCGCCTCTAAGGGGCATTCTGGCTGTACTTTTTAAAAGACATGTGTGTTTGATTTTTGCATAACCATGGTACTTTTAATATTCTTTTCCAACACCAAAATTAAAATGCACCAATTTGTCATCCAGCTTTCACATCCAGCTTAGACAATCAAATAAAACATGGCTCAGATCAGATGCATATTAGTTCTCAAAGTGCCACTTTTGTTATTTAACATTTTAAAGATTCCTTTTGCAGAAGATTTGTCCAATGCAATAGATCATTTAATTTCTTTATTGCAGTTGCCCTGGGTGAGCATTGATTGTGGCTCCAATCCAAATGAAATCCTAACAATTTTAACCTTTTCTTCATTTATTATGAGGTTGTCTATAGGTTCATTGTCTGATTGTAATATATTCTAAATATACATTTGCAATTGTACCCATAATATCATGTTCTAATTTCATTTAATATGAACATTTTTCAAAAAAGAATGGAAGTGTGTGCTTTTAAAAAATTATTGGCTCATGAGGTGGCCATATGCTTATGTTAATTTCATGATTGAGATGGAGGGGTAGAGTCTAGCGTGTTAATCTGGAAATAGCCATTGAGTAGCCAATGAGGTCTCCATGCGGGTATGGTTTTCTCCTGATACATCTGGGAAATCTCACGATATTTCCCTGGTGGAGATGAAAAGCTATTTTCACAGTTGTTGGGAGTTAGTCTTAGACATGATGAATCATGGATAAGACAAGATGGCAGTGTCTGAGGAGCTGGAGGAGAAGCCACATGACGTTACCCTGATGGAACCAGACCTCTGAAGCTGGAGAGAGGCCACATGGGGACCCCTGCCAGCAATGAGTTGCTTCTGCCACCACTGGATGCTGTTAATGGATCTTGAGCCCTGGAAGCAAGGATGCATGGAGAGACCCATGCCAGTGCTGGGATTCTGCACCCACTGACCTGTGCATTCTAATGACTTCGTGCATTAGAAGGAGCCATTATAGACTGGTATCGGGCATGTGGGCTAATATTGGACTTATGACTTTGAACTGAACTGGGTTGGGATGCTTTCTCAATGTCCCATTCCTCTTGTATATAAACCATTCCCGTATATCCATATGTGTGTCTATAAATTTGTTCCTCTAGTCTACTCAGACTAACACAGCTCATATTTAATTGAATTTGATGTTTGGAAATTCTTAAAGCATAAATTTACATTGCTATCTTAAAGAGAAGGTTAGAATTTGTTCACTCTGGATCTCTGGGTGATAATTTGGTCATGAGATTCTCAGCCTAGCAGTTGAGTCTCTGTTTCAACTATACTGTATTACAGGGTTTAATTGCCAGGCTTCTCTTTTGTTATTTAGGCCTGGAAATCTACAGTTTTAGTGCACTTTAGGACATAGTATTTTTATTTCTCAATTAGAACTGTTTATAATTTTCTTAATAATTCAGAATGATGTAGCAATGCATATCTGTTGTGATTTAGCCTGACTAATTCTAATGTAGTAGAAAGTCCTAGTGATAATTAAATCTCTTGTACGTCTGGAAGTATAAAACTTTACACTTCTGTGCAAAAACCTTGAATTTACTATAATACAGGACTGTTGGGAAATAGCAAACTGGCCTTAAGTTTATAAAGTTAGAGATAAAAGCTTGCTATGGAAATTGATTTGGCAATACCTAAAGGAATCCCACTAATGGGCATATCCCTAAAAGAGGTAACAAACAGACCATGGCCAGACAGCTGCACTCCAATCTTTATCAAAGCACAGTTCACAATAGAAAAGATTTGGAAATAACCTAAATTTCCATCAACAGACTAATGGATTTAAAAACTCTGGTACATATCTACAATGGAGTATTACACATCCCTGAAAGGCAGTGATGAAGCATGCCATTGCATAGGATGAGTTGGAGGAAATTATGCTACATGAAATAAGCCAACCACAAAAAACCAAGTACAGTATAAGTCCACAGGTAAGCTTAAAAAATACAAGGGACATAGGGGAAAATTCACTAAATGCATAAATTGCCAGGGCAAGACCCAGGCATTCTGGCAGGGGTCAAATCCAACCCAGGGATGCATATGGCAGGGATGCATATGGCAGTCAAGTAAAAAGGAGGAGAAAAACAGAGGACGTGGATGGTGGGGTGACAGGGCACTTACCCACCCACAGGGAGGGTATTTTTTATGTCTTCACAGGAAAGGGAGAGAGGGACCAGACTTCAACCTAGAATGCTAAATATTGAGGGCAACACACTGTCATGAAGCAGCCAACTCACAGTGAGGTTTGTGGGTCTGGCCTCAATCCCTCCCTAGACAATTGCACAGCAAAGGGCAGCTCTGGGAGAGTAGCTGGTCTGCCCAGCCTCACACAGGAGAAAACTAAGATGGAGGGAGAGAAAAGAGAGGCTGAGAGAGAGAGATTCTGGCCCACCACACCCACAGTGCAGGAATTGTTACTGGTCTGACACCCCTCCCCAACCACCAGGGTGAAACACAGAGGGAGCACAACAGAGAAGCAAGGGAAGCAAAGCAATGAAGTGTCCCAGGAATCCCCAAAATTGATTTCAGACTCAGAGGGCAGGGCGTGGTAGTTCATCAGACTTCATCAGAAGACATACAAGGGGCAGCAGACAAACCTGGAACTATTTATAGCCCCTTTTTGCTTCCTTTCCTCCTCCTCCTTCTTCTCCTTCCTTTTTCTCATGTCTGTCTATATCAGGTAGGCAAGACAAGCAATCATGAGGAGAAAGCAATGGACTGATGGTTCCTGGGGGACACGGAAGAAGAGAAGGTGGGAGGAAAGGATGGGTGACCTAACAAACCCAGAGAGAAGGGAACAACAAAAGATCTAAAATGTATAGCAGGAAAAGTGTAGGATGCCTAGTGGGGCTTAATCAAGTGCAATGTAGAGAACAGGAATTGATCAGAGATGAATGAAGGTCAAATATGATAGTGGGACAGGGGGAAAAAAAGCTTTTAAGGAGGTATAAATAGAGCATTGCTGAAGTCAAAATGGGTGCAGAAGTAAATGTGAAGAAAGATGATGGTGCCTGGCTATTGAAGATATAGCATCTAGGGTCTTTAAGCAGCCATCTAGCTGAGAATCAACAAAGCCCATGTGGAAGAAGAACACCAGCTTGAGTCTTCATGAGTGATCAACAAAATAAGATTTCAGGCATTAAAAGACCCAAGATGATCATATCAAGGTGAACAAGGTGGGTTGGATGGTAGACCCAAAGCCCATCTGTACACAACTAGACATCCTGTCACAGAAGAGTCACAAGGAAGGGACAATCACCCCCCTTGCAGTGTAGCACCAACAAAACACATGATTGCTGTATAGTACCCCCACCCCCCAGGGGCATGAACAACAGAAACATGGGTGAAGAGAGACAGCGGATGATGTAAGATATGAAAATAATAATTTATAATTTATCGATGGATAATAAGGATGAGAGGGAAAATAAGAGCTGATATCAAGGACTGAAGAAGAAAGAAAATATTTTGAAACTGATGATGGCAACATATGTAGAAATGTGCTTGATACAATTGATGTATGGATTGTTATAAGAACTGTAGAATGATTTATATAAGAAAAGAAATATACCTGGTAAGTCTGCCTTTCAAAATATTCATATGTAAACATTTATAAATGTTTCCTTAAAAAAAGTTTATCTTCGGGGCTGAGTCCCAGTGGTGTAAGTGATTGAGTGTGGGACTGTGACCTGAGGGCTTGCTGGTTCAAATCCAGCAGCGGCTCTCAGGAGCAGCGCTGGGTAGCTCCCATGACCACAAGAGGGCGGTGATGCCCCCCAAAGTTTATCTTGCTGAAATTACAATCATTACACAAATCCTATGCTTCCGCTTTTGTTTTATCAATTTTATGAAGCTTTTAGTTACTTCCTGCTATAAAAAATAAATTTCCACCCCTACTTTGCCTATTATGTTAGTAAAGTGATGTGTTTCAAATTTTAAATTTAGAACAAAACAAGATTTACTTTCTGGTATATTAAAACAAAATTATTAAAATAGTATAAATGATTATAAATATGGTTTTTAGATCTGAATTTTCATTATTAGAATTATGCAAGGAAATAAATAAATATTTAGAGTGATGAGAGGGATAATATATTTATATATTTAAATATAATATATTTGTAAGTTATTTAATTATATCTCCCCAAAGCATGGAGTTATTTAATATATACATTCAGAAAGCATCCCAGTGCCGTCCAGTTCAAGTCTATGAGTCCAACATTAGCCCACATGTCTGACACCAATCTACAATGTCCTCATTAATTACACAAAACACATGCAATGACACTGACAACATGAGGAAAACCTTATCAGTCTGCGTTGAAGCATCTCAGAATAGAAGTGAGTCTCCATGCAGCTCCTCCAGCACTTAGGCCTGCATCAGAGTAGGTCCATATGACTTCTCCTCAGGGATGTTTCGCACGAAATGAGCCTTGCCTGCTGAAACAGGGAACTAGCTAAGACAGCTGCGCTTGTTCGGACCCTCAGAGAGCAAGAGACCCCAAAACTAGGAAGGTAAGGCTCACTGAGCCATTTCCCTCTCTGCCCTTTAATTAATTGCTTGTGCATTTATTGGCCAGGTTGACACAACATACCTTAACTATGGTACTCTTCTAGTCATAGCTTTAGTTATTCACACCAAATGGTTTCCTTTTGGGTCTCAGTAGTAAGATTGGGAGAGATACTGGCTGTATTATGTTATTCAGCTCTAAGTAATTGTCATCGGGGTTCATTGTGATTGTCATCCTGCTGGTTATACAATGAACCCTCTCAGAAGCAGGAAGGATTTGGGACGGCTACCAGAAAAAGAAAAGAACCAGGAATGGATCAAGTCCTTAATACCATACAATCCCAGTGCAGCAAACCTCCGTGGTCCAGGAAACTGCTTTGACAGCAGAGGTGCAACAGGAGAGATGCAGCAAAACCAGGAGCCAGAGCTGGAGAGAGTCGTTCGGTGCCATCACGTCTGTTCCAATCCATAGTGGTCTGAGGAACCACGGCAGAGACAGTGCTTGGTCCTGTACCGTCCTCACACTCATTCTGATGTTTGAGTCCATTCTGTAGCTATTGTGTCAATCCACAGAGCTGAGGATCGTTTTCTTTCTCACTGCTTCCCTATTTTACCAAGCATGATGTAAAGGGACTGGTTTCTCCTGATGACACGTCCAAAGCATGTGAAATTATGTCTTGCCATCCTTGCCTCTAGGAACATTCTGGCTGTACTTGTTCCAACACAGATTTCTTGGTCCTTTGGGAAATCCATGCTATTTTCTTTGCCAACATGGTATTTCAGATGCAGCGATTCTTCTTCAGTATACATACAGCAATTGATAATATCATGGCTTGTATCAGATTAATCTTACTCCTCAAAGTAACATCTTTACTTGTGCAGCAGATTTACCAACACAACACATAATTTGGCTTCTTGACTGCTAATTCCTTGAAAATTGATTGTGGTCCAAGCAAGGCAGAATCTTTGACTTCACACTTTTCTCTATTTATCATGATTTAACCTATTGATCCAGTTTTGAGAATTTTGTTGTTCTTCTTCTTCTTTCATTTGGGAGCTCTTACAGATATTATAACAACCCATAATTAATTATATCGAACATAATTATATAGTTGCTGCCACCATCATTTTCAAAACATTTTCTTTCTTTTTGAACTCTTTGATATCTGTTCCCCTTTTCCCCCTCTTCCTCCATCCTGCCTCCCAGGAACCCTTATTATTAAATCATACCATATATCCCATCAGAAGTTCTCAATCTGTGAATTGTAACCCTTTTGGGAGCCAAAAATCCTTTCAGAGTGGTCACCCTGTTTATAGCAGTAGCAAAATTACAGTTACAAAATAGCAACAAGGGCTGAGCCCCGGTGGTGTAGTGGTTGTGCGCGGGACTGCGGCCCACTGGGACGGAGGTTCAATTCCAGCAGTGGGGCTGGGCCTCCTACTCCCACCACCGGAGTGCAGTGATGCCTACCCCCCCCCCCAAAAAAAAGAAATAACAACAAAAATAATTTTATGTTTGCAGGAGGGTCACCACAACATGAGGAATTGTATTAAAGACTCACAGCCTTAGGTAGGTTGAGAACCACCATCTTATACCATCCACTGTAGCTGTACACTTACAAAGTTGTTTTTCATTCCCC
Source organism: Nesogale talazaci (assembly GCA_004026705.1). NCBI lineage: Eukaryota > Metazoa > Chordata > Mammalia > Afrosoricida > Tenrecidae > Nesogale > Nesogale talazaci. Next base: position 445,711 of record PVJH01000026.1, on the reverse strand, counting down.
TTGAGTGGGGTTAAACAGCCATCCCCCCTTCCATCCTCTCTCTTTTCCTACTCTCAGTAAGTCATTGCTCCCATTACTATTTCTTAAGCATTTATCTAGGATTTCATGCACCGAATGACCTTAATTATACCAATGAACATACTCAGGTTTGTGGGAGTTACATAATCTTTTGTCAACTTGAGTGAAGGTGTGGATTCTAGTCTGTCAATCAGGTGATAGCCAATGAGTTTTCTGCGTGGGCATACCCTTCTGCGAATTCTGAGAACTCCCAACTTCTTCCCTTGAGGTGGGATACACACTCTCTGCTTGATCTTCTTGTTGACAAGCCACATGGAGCTATGCTGATGCAACCAGAGCCCTGGGGCTGGAAGAGGCATGTGGAGACCCACGCCAGTGCTGATGCTTCCCCCGCCCCTGGACCCACATGACTTTCCACCCACTGGCCTGTGACCTTCCTGCATCTGGTGTCATTGCATCTGTTGCGTGGGTCTGGAGAGGAATTTATCGACTGGTATTGGACATACAGGCTATAATATTGAACTTAAGGACTTTATCTGGACTGCGTTGGGATGTTTTCTTAATATGCGATTACTCTTTAATATAAAATGCTCGCTTGCACACCTATGAGCATTTCTGGATTTGTTTCCCTTGTCAACACAGACTAACACAAACTCTCACAAGTTTAATAAGGTTGACACCATAGTACTAAGGGCAGGGAACAGTCAAGAACTAGAGGATAGTTACGTGTTTCATCAGTGCTCTACTGCACCCTGCATATATCATCCCATCATTGTGGTCCTTCTGTGAGGGACTGTCCAATTATCTTACAGGTGAGTGAGGGTCTCCCCTTAGTCTGTGCACCTTCACATCAATCTGATTGCTTGTTTTTGAATTTTGATACCTATTCCCATCAATACCTTATGATCACACAGCCTTATGATCACACAGACTGGTGTGCTTCCTCCATGTGGGCTTTCTTTCATCCCTTCTAGATGACTACTTGTTTAACTTCAAGTCTTTAAGACCCCAGGTGCTATATCTTTTAACAAGTAAGGGCCATCAGCTTTCTTCACTACATGTGCTTATCCACCCATTTTGTCTTCGGTGATTGTGTCATAAAGATGAGTATCATAATATTATTCTAACAGATCATTATTTTACTGGGGTAATATTTTAGCAGAGGCTCAAAGTCCATCTGCTTACATACGCACACACATACGCACACAGACAATACACCCATCTTGAGTGGTAATCTATACTGAAGGGTACAATCTTTGGTCTTTTTTGAACAAGTATGTCAAGTCCTTCTCAATTTCAGCAAGTATCAGGCATTGAGGTGATTTCCCAGCCTACAGCCTAAGTAAAACTGACACCTTTCGGTGAGGAAACTGGCTTATGGAGAGAAGTGTCTCTGGGCACTTAATTAGGAGAGCTGGGCTAGCTTCTCCATGTAGCTGGAACTGTGTGCCTTTGAATTGAGGCTTACAGTGTAATGACATGCCCTTTGGACATTTATTGGCAGCTTTAAAGGAGCTGTGTACCATGTTCTTAGCAAGGAAGAGGCCAGGCCAATCAGGTGAAGGCCATAGAGAGGCCAGTCTGTCGGTCCTCTAGAGGAGAGGCTGTTCTGATTAAACAACTCTATCCAGAGCATGTCTCATTAGAATTTTAACCTATTAACTTTTCTAACAAATACCATACTTGTTAGCATTATCTGACAGTTTTGGGTGGTCACTGCAATGCATTATTGAACCTAGCCACAGAAGTAACATGCTCTACAGAAGAAGGTTGGTGTCAGAATAGAGTAAAAAAGGATGGAGGGTGGAGGCATAGCTAATTTTAGTCTCATGTGACTTGGTCTTGGACATCTGATGCTGATGATGGTGGTTTCCCTCTCCCTCTTATGCAGCTGGAGGAGGTCAGATGTGACCCCCAGGCCATTTCATTCTTTTCCCTACAATATCATCAATTGCTAAATTGTTAGAACCAGAATTTTCTAAGCAAATTAGTATAAAGGAAATTAGATTTTTTACAACTTAAGAAATCATGCATTGTTTTATTTCACCATCTTCTGTATTGTTACGAATTTCTGGTGGTACAGTGGAATAAGCATTGGACTATTAACTGACAGGTTGGAGGTTCAAAACCCAGTAGCCGCTTTGTGAGCGCAAGATAGGCAGTCTGCTTTCATAAAGGTTTAAAGCTTCAGAATCACCGTGGAGCAGTTCTACTCAGTTCAGTGGGGTACTGGGAGTTGCAACTGGCAGCAATGAAGGGGAGGTATTATTATTACGCATTTCTCCTCAAATAGTTTCTCCTTCAAATTTTTCTTTTTCAGAATAGAATGTGTTTATAGTAAAGTAACTGAATTTTTGTACTTTGAATGTCTATTTTATCTTTGTCCTCATGGTTCATTATTTATGGAGTGGATAAGTTGATCATTTTAGATTGAAATTTGTCTCCTCTCTACCCTTTGAAGGTATAGCTACGTTCTCTTCTTGCATCTAATGTTATTGTTGAGAAGACTGATGTCAGTGTTCCTGTCTTCATGTATAACCAACCATGTTTTGCTCTTTCTGGAAAGTTTTGCTGTGTCTTTGTATTTGAGAAGTGTAGATATTTTATCAAGGATTATAGTTGGGATAGTGTGCCAGCTTGTCCAAAACAAAAGCTCCCTGCCATCAGACAGACTTTGATTCACAGTGACCCTAGAAGACAGAGCTGAGCTGCTGCTGTGCCTTTCTGAGACTGTGGTCTCTTCCAGCAGCAGACTGCCTCATGATTCTCCTGCAAAGCAGCTGGTGGTTTTTGAATGACTGCTCTTGCCTCTAGCAGCCCACCAATTAGTCCCATTCACCACCAGGTCTCTTTGCACACTTGTCAGTAGTTATGTATTTAATTATTATGATAATTTTCTCTCCAAGTGCTCAACTATTCTTGTATTCCTCTGAAGTGGTGCATTTAGGGGTGAGGTGGGGTCTCTTAGCTAGAGCAACTCCTATCATGATCAATACATATGTATATTGTATGGAGACCACATTTGTACATTTGTTGCCATCCTCATTCCCAAAACATCCTCCTTCTACTTACGCCCCTGGTACCAGTTCCCCATATTTCTGCTCCCTCCTCCCTCCCCACTACCATGAACCCTTAACAATTTACAAATTGTCATTATTTTGTCATCATACACTGCCCGGTGTGTCCCTTCACCCACTTCCCCATCGTCCATCCAGAGAGGAGATCATATGTAGATCCCTATAATAGCTTCCCCCTTTCTACTCCACCTTCCCTCCACCCTCCTGGCATCACGATTCTCACCTCTGGTCCTGAAGGGGTCATCAGTCCTGAATCACCCATGTTACCAGCTCCAGTGTACATCCCTTGGTCTGGTTGGATTTGTAAGATAGAATTGGGATGATGATTAGTGGGTAGGAGGAAGCATTTAAGAACTAGAGAAAAGCTGCATATTTCATTGTTGCTATACTATACCTTGACTGGCTCGTCTCCTCCTTACAACCCCTCTGTAAGGGGCTGTTGCTTTACTTATTGATGAACTTTAGGTCCCCAATCTGGGCTCCCACTCATTCATAATGATATAATTTTTAGTTCTTTGATGCCTGATACCCAATCCCTTTGACACTTCATTGTCGCTCCAGCTGGTGTGCTTCTTCCATGTGGGTTTTGTTGCTTCTGAGCTACATGGCTGCTTGTTTACTTTCAAGCCTTTAAGACCCCAGATGCTACATCTTTTGATAGCCAAGCCCCATCAGCTTTATTCACCACCTTTGCTTATTCACACATTTGTCTTCAGCAATCATATCAGGAAGGTGGGCATGCAAAGATATAATTTTTAGTTCTTGAAACCTGTTTACTAAGGCCTTTGACACCTAGTGATCACACAAGCTGGAGTGCTTCTACCATGTGGGCTTTGTTGCCTCTGAGCTAGATGACTACTTGTTTAGTTTCAAGTCTGTAAGACCACAGATGCTACATATTTTGATAGTTGGGCACCATCAGCTTTCTTCTTTTATTTCTATTGTTGCATATGTCTCACATTTGCTTTCTACATTGTTATTGTCCCACATTTTCCATATTGTTACTTCATATTTTTCTAAACAAAGTGTGAAAATAAGCATCAGTGCTCTCATCCCATCGCTGGCCTTCAACGGTATCAACAGTTCTGTTCTAGGTTGCTAACCCAGTATTAGCAGTTTGAGCTCACCCAAGGGCAGCGCTGAAGAAAAAGAAAAAGCCTGTCAATCTACTGAACAATCAGCCATTGAAAATCCTCTAGTGCACACTTCTACTCTGACACAAGAGAATTGCTGCAATTTGGAATCAGCCTGAGAAAGTCTAGTTGGGTTTTAGTTTTGGTCTCATTCCCCCCACCCCAGATAATTATTTTAAGTACAAAAAACAAACAAAAATGAGATGTGTGGAAGATTTTTGTATGTCCATTCCCAATCCTTCCTTCTTTTTTTCCTCAGAACAAACCACTCTTGTGAATCTAGTTCTTACTTTTATTATTTTATTTCATGTGTTTTCTTTTTTTTCATGTGTTTTCATAAGCAGTAAGTGCTGTTGACTTGATAGTTTTTGTTTGCCCAAATATTGTGTTGCAAATGGAACACAGAGTGCCTTTCAGGTTGCTCTTTTTGTAGACTAATTTTCTTATTTGCTTGAAATCCATCCATGTTTATGCATATGGACATGTATGTGCACATTATACTCTTGCTCTGTCTTGTCCGTGGAACCTTGGAAGAAAAGGCATATAAATTACTTACTCAGTGTAGCTTGAACTCTGGACCTAATGAAATAGTAAAATTCTTTTTAAAAGATTCATAAAATATGAAGTAAATTTCCATAGTACTATGGAAATACATATCTACTTAACATATGCATATATGCTTAGACATTTTTAATGTGTATACTTAAGATACACTTATACTCAAATATTCTATTCATGTACTGTTTTCAAGTATTTCTAAGTATGCTTTAAAGTACGCATACATTAACTATACAGATTATGTGTTAGGCTGCTATTTCAAGGTTTGAAGTTTAAAGCCACCAGTCATCCCTTGGGAGGAAGACATGACTTTTTACGTATAAAGAGTTAAAGTCTTGAAAACTCACAGAATCAGTTCCACACACCCTCTGGGGTCACAATGAGTCTAAATAGAGTTCAAGGCTATTTTTTTAAAGAACAGATTAGAAGGCAGATTGCTTACAATGAAATGCTCTAGCCATTTAGATATGTGCCATCACAGAACAGTAGAGGATTTATAAAAATGTTCAGAAATTGAGCACTCTTAAGACTTGAACTGCAAACCTTTGTTTGCTTGGTTTTTGCACTTGCATTGCAATGGAAGGCGATGTCTGCAGTGGTGCTGGCTTTCCTTGTAGGCTGCTTCTCTATGGACTCCAGCAAAGCCTTAGCCTGTGCTTCAGGTTGCTCTTGCCACCCTGTAAAGAAAATTTACACAGGACCATTCACCAGCTTAATGGCCTTATTCAGTACTGCTCCCCTTTTTGAGAGAGAATAAGATGCATTTATTTGAGGTCCAAATGGTTCTTTAACCACTCAAGTCCCTGCCTGTAAATAATCAGCAGTTACTAAATTTGTCTTGTAAGTACCAAACATTTTATGAGACTTTGCAAAGCTATCAAGTATGACATGTTTCCATGACATTGAATTCTCTCTCTCTCTCTCTCTCTCTCTCTCTCTCTCTCTCTTTGTATGTGTGTAAAAAAGTATTTCTTTTTTCATAATAGCAATTGAATATTGAGAAAACATCCCAACCCAGTCCAGACCAAGTTGATAAGTTCGGTATAGTCCACATGTCCAATACAAATCTATAAATTCCTCTTCAGACTCATGAAGCACACATGCAATGATGCCGTTGCAAGATGATCACAGACCAGTGGGTGGAAAGTCTTGTGGGGTGCAGGCTTCTCAGCGCTGGCTGGTATCTCCTCATAGCTTCCCCAGCTTCGATGAACTGGTCGCAATCAGCCAGTCTTCATGTGGTTTTTCACCAAAAAATGCCTCACAGGTACTGAACCTGCATCCTGCCTCCGGTAGCTATTTATCTCCCTAGTGCCTCCCTAGTGCCTAGAATGGAAACATTAAGGAACTAGAGGATAATTGTGTGCTTCATCGGTGCTATACTACACCCTGACTAGCTCATCTCTTCCTTGTGACCCTTCTGTAAAGGGCTTGTCCAATTGTCTACAGATGGGCTTTGGGTTTCAACTTCACACCCGTCGCCCCTCACATTGGGTATGATTTTGTTCTGGGACTTAGATGTCTGATACCTTAGAATGAGGTCATCAAGTTGCCACCTGATTGACAGACTAAACTTCACCCCTTCTGTATGGGCCAAGGTTGAACCAGGCAGCCCCCCTGGACTGGGCAGGCAGCCCCTTGCACCCCTTTTGTGTCAGCCTCACTAAGAAGAAGATGAACAACTCGGTGAACTTCATAAACCCTTCCTCTGGCCTTTCACAAAGATAATCTCTGAAAGGCACAGCTCCTTCATAGAACTTCTCTCTCAGGGCCTCATCTGTACAGCCTCTTCCTTCAGTGTTCCAGGAAGCAGATCTATGTTCTCACAAACCATATCCTGACTCAGACCCTGCATCTGCAACATCAGAAAGCCTCATCCCCTAAGCCCTATATATGTCCCACCACTTCATTGCCAGATGAGGCTTCCCTGGCCTAACTCTGAGACCTCGGGACTGCTCGAGATGTTCCTGTCTCTTTCTCTGCTGTCCCTTCCTTTCCCAAAAGTCTTTCACTACCTCCAATAAAACCTATATATTTGCATTTCATTCCTAACTGATCTCTGTCTCCTTTCTGCGACTCCTCTCAACCCTTCACCTTCATTCTTAATCCTCTCACGGACAGCAGATTATGTAACTACAACAGGAATGAATGACAATTTTCATGATCATTACATATCAAAATGGTTAGTGCTAATCTTTTAATGTCTATTGTAGCCAACCTATTTATAAGTACAAGAAAATTTAAATATGATAATACTATACTGCTAAAATGGCAATACACTAGCATGAACATTGTATACGTTGATAGCAGTACTGCCCTACACTAACAATATCAATGCCAGACTACACAATAGAGGAGTAGTGTGACTATTTCTGTGGCTCATTTAGCATTATTCTACAGTTTCATTTTACGTTAATTATGTATCAAACTTTTAACTTGTGAAATTTATTGGACTTGGAGGTTTTCTTTTTTAATTTAATTAAGTTAAATACTTTTATTAGGGCATGTTACATCTGTTATCACAATCCATACAATCATCCATTGTGTCAAGCGCTTTTGAACACATTCTGCTACCATCATTTTCAAAGCATTTTCTTTCTCCTTGGGCCCTTGATATCAGCTCCTCATGTCCCCTCCTCCTTCCCCCACTAGCCCTCCCTAACCAACCCTTGATAAGTTATAGATTATTATTTTTATACCTTTCACTGTCCTCTGTCACCCTTCACCCACTTTTCTGTTTTTTGTATTTTTTGTGTTTATATGTTTATATGTGTTTTATGTGTTTATATGTTGATTCTTGTGATCTCTTCCCCCTTTTCTCCTCCACCTTCCCCTTATCCTCCTGATATCTCTATTCTCATTGTTGATACTGAGGGGTTTATCTTTCCTGGATTCCCTATATTTCAGGTCTCTATCTGTAGCAGTGTATGTTTTGATCTAATTCAGTTTATAGGAGAGAATTGAGGTCATGTGAGTGGAGAAAGGAAACATTAAGGAACTAGAGAATAATTGTGTGCTTCATCGGTGCTATACTACACCCTGACTGGCTCATCTCTTCCTTGTGACCCTTCTGTAAAGGGCTTGTCCAATTATCTACAGATGGGCTTTTGGTTTCAACTTCACACCCGTCGCCCCTCACATTGGGTATGATTTTTTTCTGGGACTTAGATGTCTGATACCTGGTCCCATTGACACTCCACAATCATCCAGGCTGATGTGCTTCTTTTTTATGGGCTCTGATGCTGGCATCAGTTTCTTTTTTTTTTTTCAAGATAATTTTATTGTTACAAAAATTTATAAATTAATTTTGTAAAATGTCTTTCTCCTCTTGGTTTTTTCTTCTCTGTTTACATTTTTAAAAATAATTTTATTGGGGGCTCATACATTGTTATTCGAAATATATAAATACACATATCGTGCCATGCTTCTTCGCATACCTGCTTCTGTTATCATGCTACGATCTTTCACTTTTCCACTTGAGCCCTTGACATCAATTTCTCATCTTTTCCCCTCCATCCTTGCTCCCCACTCCCACACCAACCCTCAATACTTTATAAATTATTATTGTTTTGTCATAACTTACATTGCCCGATGTCTTCCCTCATCCCATCCTCAGGCATCAAGCAGGAAAACATCATATCACTGTAAGTGATCTCTCATGAGATGATCACTGAGGACATGTGGTGATTGAGCAAGAGTGGTAAAGATAGCTGATGGTACCTGGCTACCAAAAGATACAACATCTGAGGACTTAAAAGTTTGAGCGTAAACAAATTGTTATCTGGCCCAGAAACAACAAAGCCCACCAGCCTGTGCAACCGTGAGATGTGGAAAGACCCAGCTATCAGGCATCAAAGAACAAAAATCACATTATTGTGTGCCCCCCCTCCTGACATGATCGCTGAAGACAGAAGGGAACAGATGCAGACAAAGTGGAGAAATTTGATGGCACCCAGCTACCAAATGATAAAGTACCTGTGATCATGAAGGCTTGAGGGTGAACAAGTGGCCATCTAGCCCAGAAGCAACAAAGCCCACATGGATGAAACACACTAGCATGTGTGATCATGAGGGGCGGAAGGGAGCAGATAACCAACATCAAAGAACAAGAATCGCATCACTACAAATGGGGGGGAGAGCAGAGTAGGGACCCAAGGCTTACCTGTGGGTAATTGGACATCCTCTCACAGGGGAGTTGTGGGAGGAGACAGGCCAATGAGGTGCAATGAGGTGGCGATGAAGCATATACCTTTCCTCTAGTTCCTGAAGGCTTCCTCCCCCTAATTGCAATGGTCCCAATTCTACTTTACAAATCCAGCTGGACTGGAGGAGATACACTTATAGAGATGGGAAATGAAAATGTGGGGAAACCAGGACAGATGAACCCCTTGGGGCCAGTAGTAAGAGTGAAGCTGCTGGATAGGTGGAGGAAGATGGAGTAGAGAGGGGGAGCCAACTATGGGGATCCACAAATAACCTCCTACTGAGAGGGCATCGATTTCTTATATATCTTCTTTTTCCCCAGGTTTCTCACTCCCCTTTACCTTATTCCTCCACCTCTCTTCTTTTCTTCTAGCCAATATTCTCTCTAGTTCTATGCCTTAAGTTTCAGAAACAATACTATATAGGAGAACCGAGGGCCTAAAACTTACATCTGCCAGTATGTTTGGCACTTGACCAAGGGCTGATGGCACTCCTGAGGAAAAAAATGATTTGGCTAAAATAAATGAGGTAACAAACATATTGCCAGGTTATTTCCTTTGGAGACAAGATCTGAATGGAAACAATCTGTGAAGAAGTAGCACTGGAGAAAAAGATGGTCTACTAAATTGTTGGCCAAGCTAAATATCACTGTCTTCTTTTTTTTTTTTGTCTCTTTCTTTTAGCCTGTGTTCCTATTGAAAATGAGACATATTGCCCAATGCCTATGATAGTCATTACTTATGAATAATTTTTGCATTTTAATCCTCTAGAGTTTTCAGCTTAGGGTTATGTCTATTAAGCTAGCTGAAGGTTATGCTGAGTGTAAATGATAGCTGAACCATTCAGAAGTAAGGAATTGGAACCAATGCCTTTACCTCCTTTTACTTCTGTTTTCTCCTTTTTAATAGGTGTTAAAGGTGTTAATGGTATCCACCTCATAATACCATGGATTGGCATTGTATGCCAATGTTGTATCTGCAAAGTGCTTAGAACAATGCTGGGTATCGAGCGAGCACTTCCACATGTTCACTAAGTAAAAAAGCTGCCCGGGTGGTGTCATAGTTATGCATTGAGTGATGATCTGCATGGTCTGCAATTCAAAACCACTCTTCATGGGAGAAAGACTGCGCTTTCTACTTCTGTAAGCAGACACGGGCTTGGAAACCCATAGGGGGTGGCTATGAGTTCGTTTGGCCTAATGGCTATGAATGTGGTTTTGGTGTTTTGGGGATTGGGGACAAAAAAATAAGTTACAAGTCATAGTGCAACCATAAAATTTGGGGAGGGGCATCACTGCCCTCTGGTGGGAGTAGGAGGCCCAGCCTTGCTTCTGGAGAGCTGCTGCTGGATTTGAACAGCCAACCCAGTGGGCCACAGTCCCGCACACAACCACTGCACCACTGGGGCTCAGTGCAACCATAAGATTTGGGGAGAGGCATCACTGCCCTCTGGTGGTCGTGGGAACTACCCAGCGCTGCTACTGAGAGCTGTCACTGGATTTGAACTGCCCATCCCATGGGCCGTAGTCCCGCACTCAACCACTTATGCCACTGGGGCTCAGCCCTACCATAAGATTTTAAAACTTAAATTGTCTTGAATTAACCAGCAAATGTTGAGAGAAATAAATAGACTGCCAGAGAAAATCTGGCATATCTGTTCATAAAATTAGGAGAAATGGAAAGAATGACAGGGACTTTTAATTATACCTAAGAGAAAAAAACAATCATGTTGGTTTATAGCTTAATTAGGAAATCGACCATGCTATCTTTAATTCAATGTTTACTCACATTGACTTCTTTAGAATCTAAGGATGGCCTAGCCCAGTCATGCTTTTCCTTTAAATATTTGAAAATCTTTTATATTGAATTCATGAACTCTAAATTTAGCTCCAATTGTTGTATTTCCAAAGAAGCTAAAAAATTGTGTTATGCCTGGCTGTTTTCAAAGAATGCTTCTATAACAAGTAACCAGACTGTGGGTATGAAAGTCACTGGTCTTATTAACAGGAAAGGAGCATGTGGCCTGATGAAAGTGGAAAAAAGGAACAAGTGATGATTATATCTTACCCTTTCATCTAAAGCTTCTCAAAGCACCTGAAACCAAGTCTCATTATCATTTCCTTAAATAGATGAAACAAGTGAGATAGAGAATTAAGTGTGTTTTTCAAGGTCACCCTCTAACTTGCTACCAGAGTGATAAAAATCCAATAGACTTGGCTAGTGTCCACTCTTAGCACAGTTTGCTCTCTGATGCAGCTAAGAGACGTATTGGATGATCGAAGCTGTGCTTCCCATCCTGCCATCTTGCTCAGTGGTTTCCCTCTGATTAACTGTTGATTGTATCTGGACGAGTGTACCTTTGCAGGCAGAATCCTTGCTATTTTAGAGGTCAGAATCACAAATGTATTCAGGCTTACCCTTCTCTCTTTCTTTTTCTTTTCTTTTAAGGCTAACCCTTTCTAATCCTTCTTGCTGAGTGAGGAATATGAGTCTAGACATGTATTTTGTTTGCTTTTTTTCACTTACTGTTTTTATGGATCAGTTTCCCCAGGACTTCATGTTATGCCTCAGGGTGGTCACCACTTTCTCTTTGCAATTCTTTGGAGTTGTAATCCTTTGGTTCTGTTCTGAAAGCCAATTGAAAAGCACTAAAAGGCACAGGTTGGTGTGCTGTCCTTGAATGTAGTCATTGAAATGGGATGAGCCAGCATAAAAAATCTGGTACCTTCATTACATTAGCTGTGCTCAAAATGCTCAGTAAGTATACTTTGTCTTTCTCATCCTCGGTCGCTCTCCCTTTCTTTGGTTAGGTGTTCAGACTAGCTTTATTTGTTGGAAACATCACCAACAGGAGAATGGATAAAGTATGGTATGCACACAGTGAGATGCTTGCTACCTGCCGTTTCATCCAGTAGATTTCAACTCATGGCAACTTTCTAGAACAGAGTAGAACTCTTCCATAGAGTGTTTCTAAGGCTACCTAGCATGGCAGGAGCAGACAATCTTGTTTTTCTTCCTCCAGAGAAGCCAATTGACTCATATCTCAACTATTTAACAATTTTAAAAAAGAAAGAATGATTGCTATAGACCTCAAAATTGATAACTATCAAAAAAATTGTGCTGTGTGTAGCAAGTCATGCTCCCCCAAACATAATGGATATTACATGAGTCCATTTACATGAAATTGTACAAAATGCAAGCTGATCTGTAATGACAGTAAGCAGATCAGAGGTAGCCTAGGGATGGAAGAGAAGGGAAAGGGGTGTGTTTTAAAGGGACAGAAAAGGACTAAGCCCTAGTGGTGTAGTGGTTGTGCATGGGACTGCGGCCCACTGGGATGGAGGTTTGATTCCAGCTCCACAGAGCAAAGGCTGTGCCTCCTACTCCCACCACCTGAGGGCAGTGATGCCAAAAAAAAAATAAAAATAAAAAATAAAGGGACAGAAAAAAACTTGATGCTACAATTATGGTTATATTCATTTTCTTGTTTCTGGTGGTGATATCATGAGTTTGTACATGCCAATACCCAGGACATGACATCACCCTCACAAAAAAGAAAATAGATATGAGCACACTTATACCTTCAGAAGTCTCTTTCTGTCCACGCCAAAGGAGCCTGTGACTGTAGTCGGCACAATAGGGCAGCCAGCAAAAGGTCAGCAAGTCAGAATCACCCACTGCTCCTGGTGGGAGGAAGATGGGCCTTTCTTCCCCCCACAGAGCTCTAGTCTCAGATGCTAAGGAAAGCAGTCCTACCCTGCCCGGTAAGTGAGTTTGTGGGGTTTTGTTTGTTTGTTGTTTGTTGTCAATTAGAGGATTTCAATAGAAGTTGTTTATTGCAAGTCAATGTGTGTTTCAATAAAACTATAAAAGAAAGAAATAGGAATGGAGAATTTGGATTAAAACACTATATAGACCTTTGGCACTAGCATTCTTTGATTTTTCTGGGAAAAAATCATACATTTGGCTGAGCAATTTTGGTTTCAGTCTTGAAAGTTTTGTGAGCAGAGTATCTGTCTTTCTGACTCTCCTCTCCCTCCAGTTTTTCCCCTCTCTCGCTTCTTCTATCCAACATAGCCTACCTCTCTTATATTCACTGTGTATGTTAGAAGCAGTATTTGACAAAGATTATGATAATTTATTCAACAAAAGCCGTTGTGTACTAAATATAGCCTCAGTATAAAAGAGCTTTTTTTTCTTTCATGAGTGTTGGCAGGTGTTTTACTATGAAACAAGTCTCAGAAAGAGATGAGGACATGTTCCATTTTGAGTTAAAAGCTTTATCTGAAAGATAGAGATGGCACTATAATAAATGCTATTTCAGTTAATGAAATCAGGGTAACAGCTGATTTTTATTTGATTGTACGTGAAGCAAATTCTTCCAAATTTCCCTGTACAAATTCCGCGCAAAATCTGACGTTAGAAACTACTGTTAATCAATCAAAACCACAAGGGGTTCTTGGCTTCCTCCTCCTCTTTTCTTTTAAACTTTTAGTATACCTGAGATTGTTTTAAAAGAAACAATAAGGGAAGTAGAGGTTAAAATTGTGGAGGCTGAAATTCCCATCTGATTTTCCAACATCATGACAGAAAGGCAAGAGTTAATTGAGAAACAGGCATGAACTTCAGTTTACAAACTAAAAGAGATGTTTTTTAAATGTATGATGCAGAATTTCTCTATATTTCTCTTCAAAAAATAAATACAAGTGTATGGTATTGACCATCCTAAAAGGAAAACTTTGAAAACCTAGAATTTGGCAAATTTCCGAAATGCTGATTATACAAGGGTATACCTCCACCCTCAAAACAACGGATGCAGTGCGAGGGCAATAGTATATTTGGAGTTCATTCCATCAGGTTAAACTCTTAATCAAGCTTTCATTTTAGAAGTTCTGAAAAGGTGGTGTAGCAGTGTGGGACAAAGAAGGCCTGGTTTGTGGCAGACAGGAACTGCTTTTGCCACCATGACAATGTACCTGCTCGTGCAGCCATCTCAGTGCAGCAGTTTGGGGCTCAAACACGTGCCTCTCTTACCCCATACACCTGACTCTTTTGACCCCACTCTGTGAGACTTCTTTTTGTTTCTGCCCAAAGAGGGCAGAAAGAACAGCAATTTGACTTTGTAGAAGAGGTGAGGGGAAAAAAAAAGAGGGAGGTGCTATCAACCATCCAAACAGATGAAGGAGTTTGAAAAATGTTTCCAAGAATGGAATCGCAGATTTGACAGATGTAATAGAGAGTACTTTGAAAGTGATAATATTGTTTTTGTTTTAAAAAATGGTACATAGCTTTGTTTTAAAAAAATCCCATTTTGAGAGGGGCTAGCCTCTCAAATGTGCTAATTTTCTTTTGCTAGCTATTTCAATCTCTTAACTAGGATAGATTCTTAACTTATGGCTGCATACCCTCATCCCTTACTTTCTTCAGGCAGAAATTCCCATCCAGGGGCATTGTCTGATGACATCATTAAGCAGAAGCTTGCTGAACCTGTGTGGGATAACGTTTGGAAATGACGCATTGCATGATTGCAGTTCATTGGGGTCTTGGAAATGCACTGACATTTTTAAGGGGAACCCTTTTTGCTTGTAACCTTTCCGACAGATTGCTGCTTTCTCTAAGGAGTGGCTTCCTCTGGGATGTCACAGAAACAGATGTTGAAGCCAGCCATGCATCAGCTTCTGTCATTTAGTATCTGAAGATGACACCTAGCTACCATGCTATCCCACACACAGGACGCCTTGCCCTATGACAAGGTGATTTCAACAGATTTCTGGTTGTGTGCAAAGACTTATATACTAACTCTTTCCTGTGAGACCCCTACTGATGTGAAGGAATTAATCCCCATAGCAAACAGGCCTAAATCCCACTCCAGGGGGTGCTTGCTTTTGAAAAGAACTAATCAATGAGTGAAGTGCCTTAAGCATATGTAGCATTAGTGTATTTTTATGTGGGGTATAATTATTGCCCTCCATCTCTATGGCACCTAGTCATCAAAGACTTTGAGATACTTTAGTAAGTTACAGTTAATAAATAGCTACTATTGGGAAGCCTTCGTCATACAAACGTACCTCAGTCTCACAACAGTATCTTAACCAGGGCTTTCTTGCTTCACATCTAATAAAGGACTATCTAGTTGTATCCTAAATACTTAACGCATATTTTAATAATTCACTCACCAAAGGATTGTCTTAAAAATATCTCTTATGTGCTAAACACTGAGAGTAGCTATAAGCACGTACACACAGATACCAGAATACACACACACACACACACACACACACACACCTCTTAAGGTGTAAGAAAATGAAGTTCATCAATGCCTCAATTCACTTGCCAGAGCTATTCTTCACATTACCATTGGTTTCTGAAACACTATACCATTTGAGCAATTGTGAAACTGTGGCTTCGTGGCAGAGGTGGGATTTTCAGATAGGTAAAAATGTCTAGAAAGTCTTTGGGGTCCATTTATAGTCACAGTCCTCCACTGGGTGCATGTCTGACAAGCTTTTGAATTGTAACCTGAAAATAAAGGTGGATGTTTGGCTGCTGTGGCTTTTGACAAAATTTCACACTCTGATAAATGTGCTGATAAATTAATATGGAATGAATCACAATGAAGATATTAATCTAAGGATTGAAAAATGCAGGCTGGGGCATGAAGCCGAGGGAGGAGGGGGTTCAGAGATAGCCAAAATCTCCATTAACCCAGAAATGAACACGTTAACAAATATAGGAGTCTATGCACACTGAATTGAAGGGGGGAAGGTGTCAATCCAATCTTCAGGTTGGTAGATCTCCCCCAAGGCTGGCACAGATGCAGGAACCATGAGAAGTCCTTGGACAAAGTTAATATATTTTTAAAGGTAACTTCTTTGTTCCTTTTCTGCCACTGGAAACCATACTACTTTTATTTCTTAATCTTCTATTTCTGCCAACAAATGTGGGGCCAGGGACTGAGGAAGAAAATATCCTAAGGTCGTGCTTTCTTTCCTCTCCTCTCACATGGGCAGACCCAGTTGAGTCTTAGAGTCTCACACTCTTTTCCAAGGGCCTCAAAAGAAGGCTGCCTCCCTGTGCTTCTAACCATCGTCTCTCTTTGCTTACCTTGCTGATGCGTAAGAAGCAGGTCACACTTGCTTAGCATGCAAACTCTCCTTTTAACTGTCTCAGTGGCAACAGATTACGGGAAAGGGAAATGGATACTGTACATGCAAACCAGAGACTGCTGAGCAGTGTCAACCCCTCAACTAGTTGACCGTGTAGAAAAGTAATTGCCAGCAGTGAATTGGGATCTGCGTTTCACAGGCATTTCATTCAAGTGCATACATAAGCTTTTCTTAGAAAACGACCACAAACTCTGACAATGTCACTTTTGTGTTCTTACAGGCTCTTTTCTTCATTTCTCCTCAGACACCATTGCTAGGGTGTAGAATTTTAACATGGGTACTCAAACTCTATTTCGTGTACTCTAACTTAAGTGTGATTAAGCTCAGAATAATAAAAGAAGCTCTTTCCTGCCGTACAAACCACACTGCCAGGGTGGGTGAGGGTGACACAAAGGCTCTTCATGCCACTCTACCGCTCAAATCCCGGAAGTACACTCTTCATCAAAAACAATATCCAGACACTTCAGCACATAAGACCTGGGAAAACATCAACATCAGCTTAACATGCATGCCTCACCAAAGAGAAAAGTTCTAGCCATCACATTAGAGCTGAGTTAATTAAATGTTTAACCAAATGTAGCAGGCTAATTTTTAAGTTGATAATTTTGTGCGGCCCTCGGTTGATGTTATAAACATCCAAATGGTCCTTGGCAGGGAAAAAAATTACCCTCCCTCTGACTTCCAACTCATTGTGACCCTGCCAGGCAGAATAAAAGTGTCCCTGTGTGGTTCCTAGAGGAAAACTCTTTACCAGAGTTGGAATTGCCTTGGTGGCAGTGAGTACTCGGGGACTAGGCTTGGAGGAACATTGATTGCTCAGGCCCAAAAGGGCCACGTTAGAACCACCTACTGAAAACCATCTAACCTCCCCCCCGCCCCCCTCCACACACACGCTCTGCTTTTATTTAAGACAGAGGATTTGGTAAGTTCATTTCAGCACAGGATGTTAACACTTCTCATCTTTACGAGACGTTTCAGCTGCCCGAGAGGAAATAGCCAAGAGAGTTAGAGGGCCAATAGGACACACCAGTGAGAACACCCCGGACTTGAACCCCAAACAAAGGGAAAGCTGCTGATGCAGACATCCATCTGTCCCTCCTAGAGACAGAGTATTGCTGACACTTGATTTTAAAAGGATTGCTTAAAGCATCCAGTCAATTGGTCATTATTAATATTCATTACTGCTCTGATGAAACGCTAGAATATATTTACTTTCTCAAAGTTAGTAATAAAAGAAGATAAGCTAACAAACAATTAGTCTTTTGAGGGGATTTCCCCTGCTTTTTTTTTTTATTTCTCTCATCTCTATAAATGAAAATAGAAGCAAATGGACCACACACACACTGCTAGCTAGGTTATGAGGAAGAAGCAAATTACTACCCCTACTCTACCCCCTTTCTCTTTTTTGAGCTGCACAATTACATCGTTCAGGTTAATTATGCCAGCAATTAAAAAAGGGTCTAGTTATTTGGGACCAGTTATTCAGAATGAATTGTTCCTTAATGCCTCTACACATGGATTGGTTTGATGGGCGAGCAGGAAGTCTATAGGTCAGTGCAATATTTCTTGTTGCATTTGACTGTCAGAGGATTTCACTCTTGCCCTTGAAAGGTGCACAAGTACTAGATAAGCCACATTATACCACTCCTTATCTTACTTATGGGTATTAGGGACCAATAGTCTCATTAGCTCTCACCTGGTGAATTATGGGCCAGCCATTTTCTGTACAGAATAATAAATGTTTAGGACTTGGAGTGTGCACAAGTTAGTGATTCTAAGTGTTGACTTTTATGTCCAATGCAGTTTAGTTATTTGTGGGAGCTGGTCTCGAGTGCTGGCAGATGAACTCATTAACAAAAGGTAAATCCTCTGTGTGTGTGTGTGTGTGTTGATATTTGTATATTCTCAAACCATTCTTCTTCAGTATAATTTTAATGCTGGAATGTTCACATTTTAAAAAATGACCAGAAATGTAGATATATACACATCACACCTATAATTTTCACGTCATTTGTATGCCAGCCTTTCACAACCTTGTGGTGCTGAATTGGACATTATGTTTACTAGACGTGAAGCATTGTTTCACAAGGCAAACATTGCTGGTAACAATATACTTAAGATTGAAACCACAAAATAGCACTTGGTTATCCTGCTGGGAATGAAATAGATGATACTGGAGATATTGGCACTGTGAGCCCTCCATAAGTCAGTATTGACTGATGGCTTAATCATACCATGTACGGTCATAAGAAGTTTTTGAGATGATTATCACTTTTGTGAAGTTGACACCTCAGAACTATGTGTGAGTCTCTTTCCCAAGGTCAGTGTTTGGTGAGGCCACACATCTTCCATCAGTTCCTGTGTCTACTGGGTGTGGTTGAATATATTTCAGCCATCTTCATGGTTATATAATATGTCAGAGTCAGAATGTGCTTCCTAAGCTTTTATTTGTGTGTGTGTGTATGTGTGTGGCATCACTGCCCTGGTGGGAGTAGGAAGCTTCTTAAGGTTTTTAGTGACTCAGTTTTCAGAAATAAATCAACAGTACTTTTTTTTTAGTCATTTCCGGGTGCCCTTGAACCACCAACGTTTTGAACAGCTACTGTATGTGTTAGCTGTTTGCATCACCCTGCTGGCATGGTGTGGTCCTTATCCCCTGGCAGGACAGCTCCATTTGGATCCCCACATTAAGTCATATCACCAAAGGAAGCTACAAGAAAGAATTCAGAAAATTTAGAATATAGCTGGAATTATATAATCATTCATCTATGGTTGAAACATGAAATAAGCATCCCAAAATGATGGAGACAAGATAGGAAGGAGAAGCCTAATGAACCCAGCCTTAAATTAAGAGAGCATATGGACATTTTAAGAATTCTGTAATAAACAAATGTTCATTTTCTCCTCTTTCAAGGTGCCAAGCCTTCTAAGATTTTGGCAGCTTTGTCCTGTTACACAGCAGGCATTCCATTCTCTCTCAGACAGTTAGAGAAGAGCCCAACACAACCGCTCTTGATAGACATAGTCACAACTTGACTGAAAAAAACTTGACTAGATGAAACATCACAAAATAAAGCATAATAAACAACAATGCTATAACCCTTTTCAAAGAGACCAGAGAACACTTAACTATGACAAATCACAAATCTGTAGTGCATGAATCGAGTCCTGGTGGCACAATGGTTGCAGCCAGCTGCTGGCCAACATGCTGACTGCTTGAACTCACCACGTGACTCCCTAAGAGAAAGATCTGGTAAACTGACTCATTGCCGTGCAGGTGATGCCACGGACAGGGTAGAACTGCCCCAGTTTCAGAGACTGTAATTGTACAAGGAAATAGAAAGCCCTGTCTTTCTCCCACAGTGTCACTGGTGGTTCCTGCACCACCTCACACGGGGTTGTCCTGCATTTTTCTTGACTCCATTGCACCTAACAACAACAACATTTTAAATCCTTATAATCAGGATTAAGTCTATGTTTCTTATACTTTCATTTGTTGTGTTGCTTTGTGGTTTCTTCCTTATGATTTGGTGGTTGTTGCTGCTGTAACCTCAGGGGGAAGGGCTTTGGGTCGGGTTTGAACTGATCCGTTCGTATGTCTAGATCTTGTTCAGTGTAGACTCTGATTTACTATACCTGAGTTGGAAACTAGGCGCAAGGCAGGTAAAGGAAGCTGGAGTATGGAAGTGAGGGGTGGAATAAGAATGAACCAGTCTGAAGGCCTGGATTTGGTTCCATGCAGAGACCAGAACATTCCATGGGTAGTAACACACAGCGGGTCACCAAGATGTTGGTCCAAGTAATAGTAACAAATGTGAGAGAGCCTCAGCAGGGAGATGGGACATAGGCAAGGACTATCAGAATGTGTGCTGCTTAAACCAGCTACCACCGGCCCTTGCGAGCCCCATTCTGGCAACTTACATTGCGTAGGTAAAGTGGTTTTGCTTTGTTCTACAAGGGCTTATGATATGCCCAATTTCTGGGTACATAGATGGTAGAATAACTCAGGTACCCAGGAACAAGATGCTAAACCTAGATGGATCTCAGGTAAATAAGGCCATATTATAATTGGGAAATGACAATCTGACACTAAAAATATCGTATGGACAGTAGCGATTAGAAGAGATCAGTCCAAGATTTTGTGTCGCAGTTTAATGTTGAAAAGTTGTCTGAAGGGAATTCCTAAAACCAAACTCATTGCCATTGAGCACATTGACTCATAGAAGCCTTAAAGAACAGGCTAGAACTGCCCCTGTGGGTTTCTGAGACGACTCCATTCAGGGACTAGAAAACCTCGTCTTTCTTCCATGGAACAGCTAGTTAGCATCCCAATACAGAAACATTATATTACCAAGGCCCCTTTCCTAAAAGAACAGGCACAAAGAAGTAGCTGATATTTATTATCTTCTGTGAACTGCTATATGATTAGTTGTTATTTGTGTTAGTCATCATTTGAGTCCAATTGTGTTGACTCATGGAAACACCAGGTATGCTAGGTGAAAATGACCCATATGGTTTTCAATGCTATAATTTTTTGGAAGACGATAACCAAGGCCTGTCTACTGAATGGCAGATGCATTATATTAATAATATCAGGGGGTGGGGGTTGAAGAACCTGCCCAAGTTATAGAGTTATAGTTACAGGGCTTTATCAATGATTGTTAAAGGGTATGTTATGAGCTTTCAATAAGAAGAGCATGCCTGTGAGTTATTTTGTGCCTCTTTATGAGATAAGTTATTCCGTCCTCTTTATGTTGGTTAAAATGCTTTTCACCCTCAAGTTGATTATAGTTTTGAATGTCATTTTGAGTAATTTCAATTCCTTCAGTCTGAAATTGATCCAATATGCAGTCAAAAGGCATTCATAATTATTGGTGATTTGAATGCAAATTTGAAAGCAAGAAGAATAAATAATTGGGAATATGATCGAATTTGGCATGATAGAATTTTCAAAAGCCAGTTGTTTCTTCTTTGCAAACACCTTTTTCCAACAACTCAAAAGTGAACTGTACACGTGGAGTTCACCAGATGGAATACACAGGAATTTAATTGATTGTATCTCTGGGAAGAGATTCTGCAGAAGTTCGATATCATCAGCCAAAATTAGGTCAGGGGGCAACTGTTCAATAGGCAGGCTATCCATTGCTCATCTGCAAATTCAGGTTGAATTTGAAGAAAATTAAAACAAGTCCATGAGAGTCAAAATGCAACTTTGAATATGCCCCCACTGCACCCAGTCTTCACTCTACCCCATGAATTTGTAGAACTTCTCAAGAATAGTTCTGACCCATTGAACATGAATGGAAGAAGACCAAAGAAGCTATGGGATGACATCCAAGATCACCAGGCCTAAGGAAGCAATGTCATTAAAAAGAGGACACGTAAGTAAAAGACCAGTATGGATGTCAGAAGAAA
This sequence comes from Nesogale talazaci, assembly GCA_004026705.1. NCBI lineage: Eukaryota > Metazoa > Chordata > Mammalia > Afrosoricida > Tenrecidae > Nesogale > Nesogale talazaci. The sequence continues at coordinate 424,142 of PVJH01000026.1, read as the reverse complement.
CAATGAAACTTTATTTCAAATGTAGAGTAGCTGAAGCAAAAGGAAGAAATCATGAAGTAAAGAGCTGAACAGAACATTTCAAAAGGCAGCTCAAGAAGATAGAGAACTCAATGCAATGTTCAAAAAAAACCACAAAACCTAGAGTTAGAAAGCCAAAAAAGAACATGCTCAGTATATTTCAAGCTTAAAGAACTAAAGATAAAATTCAAGCCTCAACTTGAAATATTGGAGGATTCCATGGACAAACATTGAACTATGTAGGAAATATCAAAGATGGAACAAATACATTGCCACTGTGCCAAAAAAAAGAACTGGTTGACATTCAACCATTTCACTAAGACTCAATCACATATAAAAAAATGTGTAATCTTTAGTGATGACCCAGGATCCAGGAATTGATAGGATACTAATTTATATAGTTCAGCATGCTGAAGAAACACCAGAAGCACTCACTCAACAATTCAGAGAAATTTGGAAAATTACCTGACCAACCAACTAAATGGAAGAGATACTTATTTCTTTCCATTTCAAAGAAAGTTGACACAACAGAATTCAGAAGTTATATTAGTAATATGACATGCTAGTCAAATTTTGTGAAATATTATTTAAAAAAACCTTTGTAGCACTGTATGTACAGGACACTTTCAGAAAGTCAAGCTAGACTCAGAAGAGCAAGCAGAATGATGGGTTGAAAGTACGTGGACTGTCAGAAGAACAAACACATCAGTATTGGCAGAAGTATGGCCAGAGATCCTTGGAAGTAAGGATTTTAAGACTTCATTGCTTATACTTTGGGCATGTTTTCAGGAGTAACCAGACCCTGGAATAGTACATTATGTTTGTTAAGGTAGGTCAGTGAAAAAGAAGAAGATTATTCTCAAGGTAATGAATTGACAGAGAGGCTGCTATAACAGCCTCCATCATAACAATGTTAAGGGTTGGATAAGAATAGACAGTGTTTCATTATGTATGAGATGGGGTCTCCATGAGTCAGAGTTAATTAGACAGCATCCAGGAACATTGATGGGGACAACTCAGAATATAGAACATATATTTTTGACTTGTGGCTCCCCAAAATTAATCCAATAGATTGATGTGTTTTATTAAACCATTCATTTGTTTACATTATTTTTATGTGAGAATATATAAATCTTTATTGTCTAATGACTTTGAGCTCAGTGTCATATTGACCAAACCCACGTCCATCTATTTTTGAAGGGCATAACTGTGCTTAATTATACTTCAAAATATGAATGATTCAGATTCTACCAGTACTAAAAGATAAACAACTAGAACAAAGAACAAAAAAGCAGATAGAGAACTCAATTTCAAAGGTAGAAATCAGTCTTGGAATGCTAAATAATTAAGAGGTGAGGGAGAATGGATGAAGTAAATGGTACAGGAATCCATAACTGACCTCCCTTAGTTTCCTTATTGCCAAAAGGCAGATATGCCTCTGTCCTTCCTCACCTATTCTAACATCAACAGATTCCCCCAAGGCACTGTACTCCTATACTGGGTCTGATAACTTGTTAAAAGGTCTCACAAAACTGACATGATTATCTTCAAGTCTGTGAGACTCCAGACATTCAATCATTTGGTAGCTGGGCACCATTGTTTCTTCTACTTTGTTTGCCTCTGTATCCATTTGTCTTCAGCGATATTGGGAGTCAATTGGTCCATTGATTTTGATTTTTGTGGGGAAAGGAGGAGCTGATAATAAGGGCTTAAGTAGAAAGCAAATGTTTAGAGAATGATGAGGGGAAAACGTACAAAAATGTTTGACACATTTGATGTACTTGTGGATTGTGATAAGAGTTGTATAAGCCCCCAATAAAATGATCCAACCTTCTTAATGCTGTGACCCTTTAATACAGTTCCTCATGTTGTGGTGACACCCGTACCCCCAACCATAAAATTACTTTTGTTACTGCCTCATAACTGTAATTTTGTTACTGTTATGAATCAGGCAGCCCTTGTAAAAGGGTTGTTTGACCCCCAAAGGGGTTGCAACCCACAGGTTGAGAGCCACTGTGTTAGGGTTTTCAGTGGTGAATTTTCAAAAGTACATCATCAAGCTTTTTTGTTGTTTGTCTCTCTCTGAAGAGACTTGAAATCAATCTCTCAGTTAAAAGCAGGCAAACATTTGCACCACCCTAGGAGGCCTGGGAGCAAATAGAACTGAGATCTAGTTAATCATGAGAAGGAACCTTGGTTGCATTGTGTTATACCTGTTGGACTGTGAACTACAAGGTCAGCAGTTTGAAATCACCAGCTGCTCCATGGGAGAAAGTTAAATAGTTTCCCTTACATAGTTATAGTGTCAGAAACTCAGAGAGGCATTTCTCCCCTGTCCTATAGGGCCACTATGAGTCACATAGACTCATGGCAATGAGTTACATTGTTGCTATATTTGCAATGTGAAGGATATTCTCATTTACAAGATTAACTTGGGATATATCTTCAAATCTACTATAAGCTTCAACTTAAGTTATGCCCTTCAAAAATAGATGATACCTGATTGTTTCAGCACCTCATGATCACACAGGCAAGTGAGCTTCTTTTATGGTGGATTTTGTTGCTCCTGAGCCAGATGGCTGCTTGTTTATGCTCAAGACTTTAAGACCCCAGATGCTATATCTTTTGATAGCTGGGCACCTTCTGCTTTCTTCACCACTCTTGCTCATGCTCCCACTTGTCCTCAGTGGGCACCTTGAGGATGTGTGTACACAGTGATATGTTTTTTTCTCCCCCGTTTGATGTCTATTGCCTAGACCTGTCATCACCGTGTGGTCACGCTGGCTGTTGTGCTTCTTCTGTGTGGCTGTGGTCTCTTCTCAAGTAAATGGTCTATTGTTTATCTTCAGGTTTTTAAGACCCCCAGATATATCCTTTGATGGCTGGGCACCATCAGCTTTCTTCACCACATTTGCTTGTGCACCTGTTTTACTTCAGCGATGATGTTGGGCCAGTGAGCTTCGAGGAACAAAGTGTTCTTGCATTGAGGGAGCACCAGGGAGAGGGCCCAAGGTCCGCTTGCTACCATAGTATTTGGCCTATAGATATGTTCTTAATTTATTACCACCTTATAATAGATAGTTGTATTTATGTATGGACATACCTATGTTTAGACCTCTGCAAGTGCCCTTGGCCTTCTACCTCTTTCCTCTATTTCCTTCCATCTCCCTCCTATCCCACCATCATGTTCCACCTTCATTGGTGTTTCAGTGTTTTCTCACAGAATCATTGTCCTTGCTTAATCCTGACCAGGCCTCCCACACCCTCCTTTCCATTGATTCCAGACCACTTGTTGCTCCCCTCCCCCATCCATGTGTTTGTCTACACCCACTTTTCCTCCCCTCTCTCGTGCCCTGAGGAATCGTTGTTTGCCCAGTCCTTTCTGTGGCTCATAGCATCTCCAGAGGGATGTATTCCTCTGAGCATCATGTGTCGGTGTGGAGCTTGGACCAGCTCTCTTCCTCTTCATCCCTTCTTGTCTTTGTCCCTGTGGGTGTGGAATGCTGGCCCCTCCCCCAACCTGTTCTCTGCCACACCCACTTCTAGGGATGGAGTCCATCTGAATCTGGTTGTGTCCGGCTCTGTAGCTCACTCTTTTCATGTGTTCTTTCATGTGTTTACGCTGTTCTCATGATTGGGTGTTTCGTGGTAGGAACTGCTCGTCCATTCCAGTTTCTGTGGAGACAAGACCAGTACTCCCCCACTGGGTGGGTTAGTGCCCCTTACCTCTGTTATCCTTTCACTTTTGAACTCCCGTTTATCTCCTTATCTCCTCCACCCCCTCATCCTTCTCCCATTACTGTGTTGCACCCAGCATGTACCTCCCTGAATTTGGTCCTCCCTCCTCCCCTTACCGTACATCTTGGACCAACTATTATGGTATAGGAGTCTTCTCTTTTATACTCATCACACTGTTTCTACTTATCTCAGGGGGCTCATGCAGTACTTATCCTTTAGTGATGGACTAGCTTCGCTTAGCATAATTCCCTCCAGTTCTTCCCACACAAAGATGTGTTTCATGTGCTCATTAGAGCTTTTGAGTGAGGCATAGTATTCCATTGTGTGAATGTGCCAGAATTTGTTGATCCATTCATCTACGGATGGAAATTTGGATTACTTCCAACTCTTTGCAATTGTGAATTGTGCTGCAATAAACATTGGCATGCATAACGCTGGCTATGGTTTATTCCTTGTCTCTTGTGGGTATATACCCAATAGTGGGGTAGCTGGATCATAGGGTAACTCAACTTCCATTTTCATTAAGCATTGACAGACTGCTTTCCATAGTGGCTGTATATATCTACATGACCACCAGCAATATAGAAGTGTTCCTATTTCACCACATCCCCTCCAACATTTGTTGCACTCTGATTTTCTGATCTGGGCTAGCCTCAAGGGTGTTAGATGATATCTCATGGTTGTTTTGATCTGCATTTCTCTAATGGCAGATACACAGATCAATGGGAAAGAAGAGAAAACCCAGAAATAAAACCATTAGTATATAGACAACTGATTTTTGACAAGGGCCCCAAAAACATCAAGTGATGGAGCAGGAGTATTTTCTCATATGTTTATTGGCCATATGGACCTCCTCCCTAGTGAAACTTCTTTTCAGTTCTTTTTCCCATTTCTTCAAAGGGTAATCTGTTTTCATCTTCTTGCAGGAAACAAGGGTATTGTAGATTTTTGTAATAAGACCTTTGTCTGTTGTATCATTGCTAAAACTCCTCTCCTAGTCTGTGGGTTGCCTGGCTACCCTTAGTAAAGTCCTTTGATGCATACATGTGTTTTATTCTTAGAAAGTCCCATTTGTCAATTTCAGGTTCCCTTGCATTTGTACCCTGTCTTATTGCAGTTAGCCTTTGTATTCCCTGGGTCAAGGTTCTTAGATTTTCCCTGATTCTCTCGCTAATGATCCTGATGGCTTGTCGTTTTGCTTCCAGGTCCATGATCCACCTTGAGTTTGTTCTTGGGCATGGGGTGAGGTAGAGAGCGTGTTTCATTTTTCTACATGTCGATTGCCATTGTCTCCAGCACCACTTGTTAAATAGGGCATCACTCTCCCACTTGATGCTTTTGGGGCCCTTGTCGAAAATCAGTTGTCTATATGTTAATGGTTTTATTTCTGGGTTTTCTATTCTTTCCCATTGATCTTTGTATCTGTCATTTTGCCAGTAGCATGTTGTTTTGACCACTGTGGCTTTGTAGTAAGTGTGAAAGTCAGGTAAAGCCAGCCCTCCGACTGTGTTCTTTTCCTTGAGGAGATCCCTGCTGATTCTGGACTTTTCCTCTCTCCATATAAAGTTGGTGGTCAGTTTTTCCAGTTCTCTGAAGAAGGTTGTTGGTATTTGGATCAGGATAGCATTGAACTTATAAAGTGCCCCGGGAAGGATAGACATCTTTACTATATTGAGTTTCCCAATCCATGAGCATGGGATATTTCTCAACTTGTGAAAGTCACTTTTCGTTTCCTGTAGTAGGGTTTTGTAGTTTTCCTTGTATAGGTCTTTTGCTTTTTTGGTTAGATATATACCTAGGTATTTCAATTTATCCTTGGCTGCTGTGAATGATACTGCCTTCTTGATCTCCTCTTCCATGGTCTTGTCAGATGTGTAGAGCAGACTAATTGACTTCTGTTTGTTGATCTTGTATCTTGCCACTCTTCCATATTCTTCCATATTTGTATTTAGTACTCTGGTTATGGAGCTCTTGGGATTTGCGATGTACAGGATCATGTCATCAGCAAATAATGATAATTTGATCTCCTCATCTCCCATTTGGGTACCTTGGGTGTCTTTCCATTGTCTTATGTTATTTGCTAAGACCTCCAATACTATATTGAATAATAGTGAGGATAAGGGGCATCCTTGTCTAGTCCCCTTCTTCAGAGGGATTGATTTAGTTTTTTCTCCCTTAACTATTATGCTAGCTGTCGGCTTCTCATAGATAGCTTGTATTAACTTGAGGAACTGACCTTCAATACATATCTGTCTGAGCGTCTTGATTAGGAAAGGGTGCTGGATGTTGTCAAATGCTTTCTCTGCATCTATAGATTTTCCCATATGATTCTTATCCTTCATCTTATCAATATGATGTATAATATTGATGGATTTATGGATATTAAACCATCCCTGCATCCCTGGGATGAATCCTACCTGATCCTGGTGGATTATGCTTTTTTATATATTTTTGTATTCTATTGGCCAATATCTTGGTGAAGATTTTTGCATCTATGTTCATTAGAGATATTGGTCTATAGTTCTCTACTTCTGTGGGATCCCTTCCCTGTTTGGGTAACAAAGTTATACTGGCTTCATAAAATGAGTTGGGGAGTTTTCCATCTTTTTCTATACTCTGGAAAACTTTGTGGAGGATTGGTGGCAGCTCCTCCCTGAAAGTCTTATAGAATTCCCCAGTGAAGTCACCTGGTCCAGGAACTTTTTTTGTTGGTACATTCTTGATAACCATATCTATCTCTTCTCTTGTTATGGGTTTGTTTAGTTCCTTGACCTCTATCTGGGACAGTGTAGGGAGAGATTGTTTTTCCAGGTATTTGTCCATGTCTTCCAGATTGTTGAACTTGTTGGAATATAGATTTTCATAGTACTTTGTGACAATCCTTTTAATTTCATTAGGGTCTGTTGTGATTTCCCCCATTTCATTCCTCATCCTATCCATTGTTACTTGTTCTTTCCTTTCTTTGGTCAGGTTTGCCAGTGGCCTGTCGATTTTATTGATCCTCTCAAAGAACCAACTTTTTGCTGCATTAATCTTTTGCATTGTTTTTTTGTCTTCCCAGTGGTTCAACTCTGCCCTAATTTTTTTTATTTCTTTTCTTTTACTGTTGGAAGGATTATTCTGCTGACTCTGTTCTAGTTGTTAGAGTTTTTGTTAGAGTGTGTCTGCCATACTACTCTCTTCCTTTTTCATATATGCTTTTATTGCAATCAGGCTACCTCTGATAACCACTTTCACAGTATCCCAGAGGTTTTGTTTTTTGTTTTTGGGGCATCACTGCTCTCCGGTGGTGGGAGTAGAAGGCCCAGCCCCACTACTGGAATTGAACCTCCGTCCCAGTGGTCTGCAGTCCTGTGCACAACCACTATGCCACCGGGGCTCAGCCCTATCCCAGAGGTTTTGATATGAAGTATTTTCATTCTCAATTTCTAGGAATATTTTGTTCTCCCTTCTAATCTGGGTCATTGCTCATTCATTCTGCAGAAGTTCGTTATTCATCCTCCAACTGTTTGCCCTTGTTTTACTACTAATCCTTTAATTAATCTCCAGTTTTATGGCATGGTGGTCATGGTGATCAGAGAAGGACATCTGTATGATGTCTATGTGTTTGAATTGACTTATGCTTGACTTGTGTCCCAGCATGTGGTCTATTTTTTAAAATGTGCCATGCGGACTTGAGAAGAATATGTATTTTTGGCATTTGGATGAAAGGTCCTGAATATGTCTATCAAATCTAGTTGTCTTATTGTGGTATTTAGTTCTATAACCTCTTTGCCGAGCTTCTTTTCCAAAGATCTCTCTTCCTCTGAGACTGGCATGTTAAAGTCTCCTACTATAATTGTTGAGCCTGTAATATCTTTTTTCATGTTTTGAATAGTCTGTTTGACAAATTTCATGGGTCTCTCAATTGGCGCATATATATTTATTATGCTCACTGGTTCCTGGTGAAGTGTTCCCTTGGGAATTATAAAGTGCCCCTCCTTGTCTCTTTTTATGTCTTGAAACTTGAGGTCTGTTTTATCAGAGTTTAGGATTGCAACCCCTGCATTTTTTGATTCACTGTTAGCCTCATATATCCTCTTCCAGCCTTTTATTCTTAGTTTATTCTTGTCTGCTAGCTTAAGATGTGTTTCCTGTAGGCAATAGATTGATGCATTATGTTTTCCAAGCCAGTGAGCAACCTTTTTATTTTAATTATGGAGTTCAGACCATTGACATTTAGAGTCATTTTCCCAGTCTGTGAGTTCATTGCTGGCCTTTTGTGTTTTTTTGGTGTGTGTGTTTTCTTATTCCCCTTTTCATAGTTCTGTTGTGTTTTCATTGGGGACTTCTTTATTGCTATGTTTTCTACATGTTGCTGTATGTTCTTGGTATTTGGGGTTACTCTGTTTGCTCCTGGGTGAAGTTGGAGTATAGGATGTTCTCCTGTTTGTGCTTGGTAGGTGTTGTTCTGGCCATAATGAGTCGGACAAGGATTTTCCTCACGGTTGGGTGTCTCACGGCATATTCTTTGAGTTTTCCTTATCTTTGAAGACCCTTATTTCCCCATCTATCTTGATAGATAGCTTTGCAGGGTAAATAATTCTAGGGGAGGTGTTGTTTTCATTCAACTTCTGGAATATATTGGTCCACTCTCTTCTCCTCTTCCTGGTTTCAGTTGATAGATCTGCACATATTCTTATATATGACCATCCTCTTTTCTCTTGCTGCTGTCAGGATTTCTGCTTTTTCCTCGAAGTTGGATAGTTTAACTATTATATGCCTTGGTGAGTTCTTCCTGAGGTCTACTCTACTTGGTGTCCTCTCTGCTTCCTGTATGATAGGCTGGTTCTCGTTCATTAGATTGGGGAAATTTTCTTTCAGAAATTCCCTTGTTAAATTAGCAGTTGATTTCTTCACCGTGTCTTGTTCTGTTAGGCCAACGATTCGGATGTTTTTCCTTTTCATAGCATCACTCATTGATCTCAGGTTTTTCTCTGTCTCTTTTATTATCTTGTTTGATTGTCTTTCACGTTTGTTGAGGTCAATCTAATTGTCTTCAAGATCACTGATACGAGTCTCAGCCTCATCCAATCTGTTCGTGAGATCAGCAACCCTGCGTGCAGCTTCTCCTATTTCCCCTGTTAACTCCTGTATTTTCCTCTGATGCTTGATCCTCATTCCTTCTATGAAGGACTTCATCCCTTCTTTTTTTTTTTTAATTTTATTTTTTGTGGCATCACTGCCCTGGTGGGAGTAGGAAGCTCAGCTTTGCTCCTGGAGAGCTGCTGCTGGATTTGAACTGTGACTTCATCCCTTCTATTGTGGCCTTCATCCCTTGTATCGTTGCATCCTTTGTCTGTGTAGCTTCCTCCATCTCTTTTATTTCTCCAAACAATCTTCTAAGAATTTATTTTTGTGGCAGATCCACGTCATATTCTTCTATGAGTGTAATGAGATCTGTTGCTGTGGTTTGTCTTTCTTGTTTACTTATTATCATTGATGTGGTGTTCTGTTGTTTACGTAATGTTTTTAAAGAGGTTGGTGCCATGTTCCTTGGTTACCAAAGGCTCTTGTGTACTTTCAGAGTGATTGGTGTTGGTGTTTTCACAGGGTGCCTGTGTTTTACTGTGGAGATAACAGCCAGGCTCCCTAGCTAGGAAAGATGGGAGGAGGACCGCAGGGCAGAGCCAGACTCAAGGGGGCAGGCTACCCAGCTAGGAAAGGCCGGAGGAGAACCGCGGTGCCACCAGAGAGTCAATTGGCCCGACTACCGAGCTGCCGCTGGAGACTCGATTGACCCAACTCTCACGCCACTGCAGGCCACCAGGCCACCAGGGCGCCATCGGAGACTCCAGAGGTCCGACTCTCGCTAGGGAAAGCGGCGTTGAAAAGCTCTCGCCTGGCCCTCCTTTCCAGGTGCCTCTGTGCCGAGAGCTACCTGAGCCTTTCTGGGCTCAGATCAGGTGAATGGTGCGCGGGGAGTGCTGGGTCGCTCCCTATGCATCTGGCCCTCACAATGGTGGGGTTGAGCCCCCACTGATCCAGCAAGCATGGCTGCCTGCCGCAGGAGGCGGTCCAGGCACTGGCCATGGGTGTACTGGCCGCAGGCGGTGGAAACCGCCGGTGGTTCATCCCTGGGAGTCTGGAGGGAGGGAGCTGAGCTCTAGGCACAGTCACCTTTATCCCACTGCATGGAGGGGATCCGTGGGAGACACGCAGCCCTGCCTCAGGTGGGTGCGGGGAGTGGATCGCCTCTGTGGGTGTGTGGTGTTCTAGTCTAGCCCTGGCGGGCTCCACATGAAGGCCGTCGTGTTTGCAGGGCCGGATTAGGCAGTGGATTGGGGTCGGTCCTGGCTGGTGGGAAGGCGCACAAAGGTTGGCCTGCGGTGGGAAACCTCTTATACAAGGACCGGAACCCCTAGGGCATAAAAGAAAGCGGATGTGGGGCAGGGTCCCCTCCTGGCCAGGGAGTGCCCCTTGTAGGGACTTTTCCACTCACCAGCGCACTTCCACGCGGCCTCCTGGACACCAGACTTAGCGGAGCTCCTCGTTTGGGCTGCTTACTTCGTCGCTGTCTTGGACCCTCCTCTCCCATCTTGGACCCTCCTCTGGAAACTATTCTTTAAAAAAGAGTAATTGGATAGTACAGGCTCTGAAACCAGCTAAATCTAATTCATAGATAAAATTTGACATAAATACAATCCCTTAAATGTGAGAATTAATCAAATACCAACTTTACCACTTCTTAGTCACCTCTATCCTCCAACACCCACACAGCACTTTCTCTCTGACCCTAGCTACCCTAAGCTAGTTCAGCAATCACAAGTTATGAAACTTATTTTTAATTGCAAAGTCCCTCAGATGAATGGAAGAAATGATGAAGTCAAAGAGTGGAACAGAAAATGTCAAAGGGCACTTCCAGAATGCTAAAATAATAGAATGAAATTAAATAATGTAATAGAATGAAAACTAAAGACCTAGAAAACCCATGGTCAGAAAACCCAAAAGGAAAAGCACACTCAATATATCTTAAACTGGAAGATCTAAAGAAAAATTCAAGCCATAAACTACAATGTTGAAAGATTCCCTGAGAAAAACTATTACAGTGTCCGAAACACTCAGGGGCATCTCTGCCTTGTCCCGTGGGGGCTCTAGGAGTGGCCACTCACTGGGTAGCAGGGCGTTGGTTGGTTGCTTACTTGGGAATTCAACTGTTAAAAATAACCTATTGTATTTAAAAGCAAAGATTTTCAGTCATTAAAGAAAAACTTATAATGCATCGCTTAAATATATTGTGGTCTGCAAATACTGTGCTATGTTTGACAAGTAAAATAAAATGTGAAAGAAAAGTGGAGGGAGAATGTTTTGGGGGTGATGATGGCAACAGGTGTGCAAATGTGGTCTGCATACAATTGACATATGTATGGATCATGATGAGTGTTGTATGAGCCCCCAATAAAGTGATTTATTAAAAGAAAAAGAAAGAAGGTTGGTTTCCCATGAGTCAGTATGGACTTCACATGAGCTGGCTTTGGGGTTGGGGCTAGTTGCACTTACACACGGTGGGCCGCAGACTTGAACCAAAGTCTCCAAAAATGCTGTCAGCAGTGATCTGCTAAGGATAAAGTGCCATTCAGAGGAGACGCTGCCGTGTATTCTCAGAAGTTCCTTGGTGATCTTGGTATTCTGTAGCTTCATCTTCCTAAACAAACTGCTCTGCATATTTACTCCTTCAAGAAGACATATGCAATAAAAATGGAAAGATGAAACTCTCAACAGGAAGCCAAGGCCTGTCATCACTCTGCCACAGTTCGGCAAATGAAAATCTATCAATAATGAGATGAAGCCCAATTCAAAACAACTTATGTTGTCTTTGGTCCTTAAAAATAATCTCTTTCCCATTATTATGGAAAATGAGACTTTTTTCCATTTCTTAGGGATCCACATTATGTTTTTGAGAGATTATCATGGTTAGCTAAAATTGCTTCCACTTTGATATTAGGGTGCAATAATGAATATGCTATTGTTGGTGTTTATTAACATTATGAGCTGTCAAACCTTGAAGGAAAAATCATGGACTGAAAGACTGAAAAAGAAATCTTATTTTCATAAAAATGTTTCTAAATAATTATCTCATATCCAATATCCACTTAGCCTTAATATAAACATCTCATGTGAAACACAAATGGCATTTGTTCGGGAAACACATAGGGGTACTGGGCAGCGTTTCTGATATCTGTGCATTCACATGGATTGTTTGTCTCAGTAACCCGGCTTTATCCAGTCCTGAGAGTGCCCCCAGTCTCCTCTGCTTGGACATATCAATGTTCATGCAAAGACACTGAATTATTTAAGAAACGGATTACAGTGAAGTTGCAGACAAGAGTCTAGCATCCCCGGTTTGTCCCCCCTCCTCCCCCGCAGTTGCCCTGTGCACACTGCCCCATGCCAGTGGAGATGCAGCCCCTTCATGCTGAGTCGACTGCAGGCTCCCCTGCACGTGGATGGAGATGCAGTCCTAGCTGCTCAGTGGCCACTACCCGGTTCTGTGATTGTGAACATCCTGAGGGTGACTTGCAGTTTTGGAGGCCTGACAAGAACAAGGATTTTAGCGGGAAGCCAGTAGTTCAGCATCTAGAGGAATGGAGTTGGCAAGGAAAGTCGGTGAACTGGGTGCTTTCTGTGTGTGTGTCTAAGTTTTCTGTACTGTGTTGTCATCACACAGCCAGGACAGGTGACATATTCAGACTCCTCACACTGGGTTGGGTTGGGTTTGGACCCATAGTGGGTTTAAATGACCAGTCTTGTGTACTTGTCCCAGAAGGAAATAATCACCTGATGTTCGTTTAAGACCACTTGTTCTAAGAAGAGCCAGGAGCCTGACAAATCATTCAGACTTGAATTACTGGATCTTTCTCACACAAGGGCTATATTAGAAAAGGCCTTGTGGGGATTCAAATGTTAATTTGGTTTGGCTGATAACCAAAAACTTGGAGTTTTGTATCCACCCAGAGTGCATGAGAAGAAAGGTCAGGTAGTCTACCTTCCAAAAATAATCAAATCCTCCAGTTGTGCTCTGGCACAGGGACCAGCTCAATAGGAACAAGTGAATGAGCGAGAACCCACAGACCCTGTCTGATGTGGTGAACTCTGTCCAGCAGGACACAAATCCCCACCTATCAAAGCAGGCAGACACACAGCCCCCAAATAATAGGTCTGATGAGTTCATTCTTCCCAGTTTTCAGAGGAAGTGATAGATTGTGCTCTCAAAGAGAAATAGAACACAGTGTTGAAGAAAGGGTGTAAAAATCTTAGGCACATACATGGATAAGACTGAAATGTATAAAAACAATTTATGACACTGGGCCCTTAATAACTTAGGATTCTGAGTCGGTGTGCAGAGACCTCTGGTTTCCGAGTAACCCAATGGTTGGCCACAGCGGGTCTCGAGACCCGAGCAGGTGGCTAACTCATCCAGGCATTAGTTTGTATTACTGCTTTCCTTTCTTTTGCCCAATTAAGTCATCTGTTAGCCTACAGGTTAAACATGAAGAAAACTTCCTGCATTTTTAGCCATTTATGCAGTATTTTGGTGTCTTATGTAACACTCATTCTCATTTTCTACCTCATCTTGATGTTTCTGGATTATTGTCACTGTGTTTCAAAGTCAAAGGAGTACATGTTTCTACTTTACTATTAAGAAATTGTAACTCCTGCAGCTTTTTGTTACTGCTGCCACTGAACCACACCCTGACCAGAGGATGCTAGCAAACTAAAGATATCTAGTGAAATAAGGAAAATAATCTGGGGGGTGGTGCTTAGTTATGGAAGCTGTAACTTACTGACAGGGCAGATTCTAATGCAGTCTGTCAGACAATTTAAAACAATATAAACTGATTCCTCTGACTTGGGGATAGGGGAGGGTGAGCAATGCAATTTTCAGCAATGAGAACCCTTAAACAGGAAGATGAGATATGATTAAACAAAGCCTGGCAGCAAAGCTTGTAAGAAGTTGGCATCACAAGATCACATTAAAGCTGCTATTGATTACTTCAAGAAGAAGGTGCCTTCAAACCCTCATATTTGGTGTGTCATTGATCTTCAGAGATTTCTGCCAAGCTGCATCCCAGCACTAACCAACCGAGTTAAATCAGAATGCTCTGGAGGAGGAAGTACTCAGCAGAAAGAGCAGAGGGTAGCCAGACCCTGGGGCCTCCCTGGATTTTAATATGTTAGAGCTCTTCCAGCTGTAACCCTTCGATTCATCACTATTCAGAGAGCAGAGACAAAGGCTGAAATGTGCTTCCTGCTGAAAAGGAGGGAACTCTGATATGAGTAAATAAGTTGCAAGTTTATTTGATATCTGGTTTGTATCTCCCCATGAGGAGCTGGAAAAGATTAAAGGTGATATTGAAAGCCCTTCAGAAATCAGTAAACACGGGAGAGTAAAAATCTATGGTTACAAAATCATAGAAGGTTTTTATTAAACAAAAATTACCAAAAGATGAAGCTGTTTTTTCTTGAAATACTATCCATCGAGGTTTATACACTATTGAAAGCACGGTTTTCCATCTCTCTTCTCCTTTCCCTAAGAATTTGGCATTCTTCAACTGATACCACATGAAATTACAGTTTGGGCATTCTCTAAGACAGTGGTTCTCTACCTTCCTACTACTGTGACCCTTTAATACAGTTTCTCATGTTGTGGTGACTGCCAACCATAAAATTATTTTCATTGCTACTTCGTCACTTTAATTTTGATACTGTCATGAATCAGAATCGGTGAAAGGGTCATCCGACCCCCAAAGGTGTTGTGACCCACAGTTTGAGAAGCACTGCTCTCAGGACTCAAATCACATTCCTTTTCCACGTTACTTGAGTTTAGGGAACAAAAGAACGTCATTGGGAACAAATTCAAGAGTGTGGGTGCATGGAGTAAGATTTCTTGACAATATTTTCACAACACAACTCTTGCTACCCATGAAGCATGAGCAGGTGCATTGTCATGTGGGAAAGCAATGGCGGTTTTCCTGGACTCCTCCTTACCAGGGCAGGATATCACAGCGTAAGGCACTCTTTCATTGTGTGTGCATAGCTGTGCTACGAGTTGGAATTCACTTGCTGTCACAATAACTCCATATCTACAGAACATTCTAGCATAAACAAATCTACAAAACTTTCTTCTAGAATTTTGATTGTAATTTCATTAAATTCATTAATTCAATTTGAGAAGAACTGATATTTTAGCCATGTTGACTTTTTCAATCCATCAGTATGGTACATTAGATCAATTATTCTATCTTTGATTTTCCTTGGCTTTATTAGGAATTTTTTTTATCAATGTTTTAGAATATTCACCATATGTATATTTCTGCTACTCTTGATGAAATGTTATGTAAATGTCAATTTGATCAATTGATAGATTGTTCATTTCGATATGTTTGCTGAATACCTATTTAATTTTTAAATTAATTAGGATCCCTGAGTAGTACAAATGATTAATACTCTGGGCTGCTGCCAAGTGAGAGATTGACTGTTCAAATCAACCCAGAGTTACCTCAGATGAAAGATTGGAGATCTACCCTGAAAAATAAAAGTTACTGAAAAACTGATGGAGTCTTTTGTACTCTGATACAAATGGAGTTGCCGTAAATCAGAATCAACTTGACAAAAACGGATTTTCTTATTAACAGTGAGGAAAAGATCTTGAACTGTGAAACTCTGGCAGTTTTATGACCTGTCAACTTGTAAAGGAGTGGAGTCTAGCCTATCAGGTCACAGCTAATGAGGTCTCTGGGTGGGCATGGACTTCCCCTGAGGACTCTGGGAACTCCTATCTTCCTCCCTGGAGGCAGGACACACACTCTTCTTATTAGACTTTCTGGTTGACAAGCCATGTGGAGCTACATTGATGGAGCTAGAGCCCTGGAGCTGGTGGAGCCACTTGGAGACCCACATCAATGCAAAAGCTAAAACCGCCACTAGATTCACAAGACTTTCCACCCACTAGCCTGTGATCTTCCTGCATTAGCATCAATGTGGGGATTTTTTTAAATATACAATACTCTTTATATAAAGTTCTTTTTTATAAAAGCATGAGTATCTATTAATTTGTTTCTTTAGTCTACTCAGACTAACAAACTATATGAATTGCCTTGTTCTTTTAGATGCTATAACTTTTGCCTCAATTTCATATACTCTAAGGATTGTCATGCAATTTTTGTGAATTGTCTCTTAACAAATATGCAATATTTGACTGTACACTTGGTAATTTTCATTTTTCTGAGTCTAATTTCTCTAAAATTAATAAATACTTCAGATTCCTTTTCATTTACTGTTTTTCATAGATATCCTTTTTCTATTGTTTTGCTTGAAATTACCTATGCCAGGATTTTTTCTTTTATTTTTTTTTCTTTTTATTTTTTTAATTACTTTATTTGTAACATAATAAGGACTATATCAGATATTTTTCTCAAGTGGCAAATGAGGCAAGAGATAACATTTCTCTCTTATTCCTAAGGAGAACCTTGAAATCATCTGTCTTTTGGAGGATTCAATTTCTTACGACGTCTATGGTACTGCCCATGAGGATACCAACGGTGCTTCGTAGTAAAGAACATTTTGCTAAGTTGTTCTATCATAGGTCCTTGTTCAAGGGGGTGATCTTGCACTTCTAGTTTAGTTTTCAGTACATGATCATGTGTTTCTTCACTGTTATGTATAGGATCTGGCCGAGGAATAGGTTTTGTATGTTCATATGGAATGTCCACAGAAGGGTGGTAGCATACTATTGTCCTGCAATCTGATGTCAAAGCAAGCTCTACCTTGCAATTATAGTCATCTGGGAGAGACTGTGTAGATTTCTGACAAACACTGTATAATACTCCATTTCGAATTGATAAGAAATGTTGCAGGACAGTTCTGTTTGATAGTGCCCATTTTACCACTGCTACGGCCATGGTGGACCAAGATGCGTGTTATCAGACGGTACTTGACAGGTCCTCACGGCGAAACCGCCATATTGTCTCCCCTTTTTCTTTTATTTATTATTAAAAGACCATTTTATTGGGGGAATTTACAACTCTTATAACAATCCATGCATCAATTGTATCGTGCATATTTGTACATATCTTGTCATCTTTCTTTTCTAGATATATATTTTTTATTAAACCTTGTTATCAGCTACTGCTTTTACCATTCCATTCCCCCGATGATCCCTTGTTAATTTATAAATTATGATTGTTTTCATATCTTACATGGATTGCTGTCTCTCTTCCCCCAAGATTTCTGTTATTTGGTGTCCACCTGGAGGGAAGGGTATATGGCTACAAGTCCATCATTGTGATTGGTTCCTCTTTCCCCACCTTCATTCCACCCTTCTGACATTGCTATTGTCATTCCTGTTGCTGGATTCTGAGTGTCCTGACCTCTTGTCTCCTAACTGTACTTGTGCATATGCTCCAATCAGTGAAAGGCAGTACTGGGGTGATGATAGAGGAGGAGAGGAAGCCTCAAGGAACCAGAGGAATGTTGTGTTTCACCAGTGCTGTACTGCACCCTGGTTGACTCATCTATTCCCTGTGACCCCTCTGTGAGGGGATAACCCATGTCTACAGATGGACTTTTGGTCTCTGCTCTGACCAATATCATTCTCAACAAGATGGGTTGTTTATTTATTATGAGTCTTCTGATGCCTGCTACTGTGTACCGATGACACCTCATGATTGCACAGGCTGGTATGCTTCTTCCATGTGGGTTCGTTGCTTTTCTGCTAATTGGTTGCTTGTTAAACCTCAAGCTTTATGACCCTAGACGCTATATCTTTTGATAGACAGGCACCATCCACTTTTTCACCACATTTGATTATGAACCCATTTTGTCTTCAGTAATTGTGCATGGAAGGGGACCATCACAGAATGCCAGGTGGTTAGAACAAAGTGTTCTTGCAGTGAGGGAGGGCATGAGCAGATGCCCGAAATTCATCCACTATCACAGTGTGTTTCCCTATAAATATATGTACATAGGCCAATACCTCTACTTTTATGAATTACTATATTTCTATATGTACACACTCTATCCATGGCTTTACTTCCTAAAGCATTCCTGTTTCCTTTTACCTTCCTCCTGCCCCACCAACATGCTCACCTTACTTCTGCCTCTTAGTAATTCCCCTCAGCTAGATTGCTGTTGCTTCAATACCCCTAGGATTTCTATGTCCTCCTTGTTGTTGATTTTAATTTCCTCCTTGTTCCCCTGTCTATGGCTTTGTTTGCTCACTGCTCCCTGCCCCCGTCTCTTTCCCCCACAAGTCCCTTCAGGATGATTGGGTGGTCCCGTTGCTTTCTTCTTGAGCTTGCTTCTCATGTCGACCTTATATAAGTAGGCAAACCAACGATAACATAGACCAAACAAAAATAAAACAAAATATTGACAGATTTAAAAAAACATACATAATTCCAGGTCTGAGCGCTGACCTTTCCCCTGCTATCTCCCCACTGATCCTAGGGAAATTCCAGGAGCTATGCGTCTGAACTGAAATACGTTTGGGGAGTTTTTTTGGGCTTTGTAGCCTGGTTCTGCTCTCCTTGCTGGTCTGTTATGTTCACTTCTTGATCTATCCTGCTGTGGGACATTCAGACCAGACAAACTCCCCACCATGTTTCTCGAGTACTGTCCTCTGCCCTGGTATGCTCCAGTAAGGGGACCACATGTCTTGAGTTGTTGTCAACCCTACAGTCCTCCCTGTACCTTAGAAGCTCTGTACAGTGACATAGTCCTCTGGACTGGATGTGCCAATATGGGGTTTAAACCTTCTTGGTTTGCTTCATTGTGGGAGTGGTATGGCAGCCCCTCTCCTCAACCTGTTTGATGTTGCTCACTGTTGCTCAGATTTCTAGGGATGAGGTCACTTTGTCTCTGACTGGGGCCAACCCTGTAGCACTTCTCCACAGAGTTACCTTGGTGGGGTCTGTGTGCACACTAACAATTCTGTGGAGACATAACCAATGCTCTCACCATGGATGGGTTAGTGCATTGCTCCTCCCACCCTCATACCATCTTCTTCCTTGTTCTCCCACCCTCCCACTTTTTCTCTCTCCCCCTCCCCATTTCCTGATTTGTTTTGGCATAACATGTACCTCCTTGTGTTTGTTCTGACCTCCACCTGAATGTCTGTACCTCAGCTCGTATAGTGTGAGATAAGTAGCTTTTCTTCTACACTTACTGTGCTGATTTTACTTACCTCAGGGGACTCATGTTGTCCTTGTCTTTTTGTGATTTCACTTAGCACAATTTCCTCCAACTCCTTCCACGAAAAGACCTGCTTCATGTGATCTTCAGGGTGTTTTTAGTGACGTATAGTACTCCCTTGTGTACATGGGCCAGAATTTACTCATCCACTGGTCTATCAATGGACATTTAGGTTATTTCCAATTCTTTGAGATTGTGAATTGCAACACGATACATATTGGAGCACAAATGACCAGTGGTGTTTTGTTTCTTAACTCTTCTAGCTGTATGTTCAATAGAGGGATAGCTGGGTCATAAGGAAACTCAATTTCTATTTGCTTTAAATGTCACCAGATCACTTTCTACAGAGGCTGAATAGATCTATATGACCACCAGCAGTAGAGGTAAGTCCTATTTCACCACACCCCCTGCAACATTTGTTGCTCGCTGATTTGGACTGTCCTCAAGGGTGCTCGTTGGTATCTTACAGCTGTTTTAATTTGCAATTCTCTGATAGCTAACTATTGGAAGCATTTTCACATATGTTTATTTGCCATTTTGGTCTCTGCCTTAGTGAAACCTTTTTAGGTCTTTTGGTCACTTCCTCATGAAGTTAACTGTTTACCTCTTTATTGTAGATTTTCAGTAATAGGTCCTTTGTCTGTTGTGTCATTGCTAAAAATCCTGTCCCAGTCTGTGGGCTCCCTTATTCCTCTCCTGATGAAGTATTTTGATGTACACAGGTATTTTATCCTTCATACATTCCACTTGTTGCTTTCAGGTTCACCTGTGTGTGGAGCCTTCCCTGAGCCATTGCAGCGAGCCTATGTGTTCCCTGAGTCAAGGTTCATCTTATTATAATGGGCTTATGAGTTGCTTTGGTATCAGGGCTGTGCTGCACTTTCCACCTTGGGAGGCGTTCCAGCTTGGCAGAGAGGGTTTGGATCCAACTGGATATGAATGTGCCCTCAACTGCTGTCCTATGTTCCCTCCCTATATCTGGTTGTGCTCTATAGAACTGCATTCAGCCACAGGTAAATATCCTAGTGACACATCATGCACTGTAAATTACTTTCTGATTATTTATAATTACTCATGCTGGCAGGCATGGAGCTGGGGTGAGGAGAGAAGGGGGTGGCACCATGATTGGAAGAAGACTTATTAGCAACCTACAAATCATAGATGACACAATTTTGCTTGCTGAAAATGAGCAGGATTTAAGGACTTGCTGATGAAAATCAAGAATTACAGCCTTCAACATGAGTTACAACTCAATGTAAAGAAGACCAGAATCCTCACGACTAAGCAAATAGGTAACCTCATGATAAATAGAGAAAAGGTTGACGTTGTCGAGAATTCTGTCTTGCTTGGGTCCACAATCAATGTTCATGGAAGCAGCAGTCGAGAAACTAAAATGTGTTTTATTAGGTAAACCTGCTGCAGAACACCGCATTGGAGTCCTGCAAAGCACAGATGGTACTTTGAGGTCTAATGTGTGACTTACCCTAGCCATGGGGTTTACACTGCCTCATATGCATGTGAAGCTGGCATTGAATAATGAATAATTGATGAATTTGAACTGTGGTGCTAGCAAAAATATTGACTGCATGATGGACTGTTAAAGGGACAAAGAAATCCGACTTGAAAGAAGTCATGTCAGAGTGCTCCAGACAGGCCAAGACCAGAGATTCCTTCTGAAATCCTTGGGCATGTTGTCAGGAGAGATGAGTCCTGAAGGAATACCTCACACTTGGCAAAATAAAGAGGGAACGAAAGCGAGGAATTCCCTCAGTGAGATAAATTGACCTGGTGGCTGCAACAATAGGCTGAAGAACAGGAGCAAGGCCAGGTTGGCACAGGGCAGGCGATGTGTAGATCTGTTGTGAGTACAGGTCACTTTGGGGAGGAGCCCACTTGATGGCACCTACAGCCAACAGGAACGTCCTACTTAAAGTAGCCATCTTCTGGACAAAATGTAATTAGATCTCTTCTCCCTCCCCCCCCCACCCCGATAATATTTCTTTTAATGGATGTTATTCAGATAGTTATATTTAGAGTATTAATATTCTAAGATTTTGTTCTACTTTTTTAAAAAATCTACTTTTTGTTCCCTTCATTTTTCTTCTTTTTTCCTAATCCTCTTTTCTTCTGGATTATTTGACTTGGTTGTTTTTACAAAAATATCCCATTAATTTATCTTTTCAATGTTTAAATATTTCTCTTTGTAATTTTTCTTAGTGTTTGTATAGGAATGCCATTATCCCTACTTTATTTTAATAGTTGTCTTAGAATTAATATTTAATCAGTTCAAGGGAATATGGAAAATTTACCACCAGATGGATTCTGTCTGTATGTTGTCAATGTTATAGGTATTCTTTATATATACTTTGGAAACCTTGTTGGACAATATTTTAATTTTTTATTTTAGCCATCATTCATATTTAGAGAATAAATTTAGAGAATAAATTTCAAATAGTTGGTTAGTCAGATATTTGTCATTTTGACATTATAACATTTGTTATAATCTTATAACATTATAACATATAACATTAACATTTGTCATTATAACATATTCTTCCTTCCCAAAATTCCAAGTTTCCTGCTGGTGTCATTTCTCTTTTATTTGATTTTTTCTTCTCTTAGAAAGGATCTACTTGATTTATTCTATAGTGTTCCCTTTTTCTGGAAATGTCCATGTGCACTTTTATTTCTGAAGTATGTTTTCTTGGTAAATGGGATTTGGACTTGTCAGCTCTTTTTATGCACCTCAAAATATTTGTTGCACTGTTCCCTGGCATTCATGGTTTTTATTGGCAAACTGACATTCATCAGAAACCTGACTCCTCTGTATACAATACAAAAATACAATACTTTTCTCAGACTGCTTTTAAGATTAAAAAATTAATCTCCAACACTATTTGTATGATCATGTATGGATTTATTTGAATATCTCTTATTTGCGACTTACTGATCTTAACTATGTAAGATTATGCTTCTTTCTGTACAAGAACCCAATTTGGGATTTCTTTATCCATGATTCCTCTCAGTATTTTTTGTTCTTTGTCAAAATCCTCTTATTCTCATCCTGAGATTTGTACAACCCTTACGATAGACATTCTGGGTTGTCCCAGATTCTTGAGGAACCCTTAATTTGATTTCCTCCCCTGTCCACTTCTCAGCTATTATGTTTTCTCTGGTTCTGTGCTTAAGCTGACTGATTTCACTTTCTCAGCCCCCTCTTGCCATTGACCCATGAATTTGACTTTCTTACGATAGTATCACTTTTAATGCTAAGATTTTCAGATTCTAGATTTAGAGATCAAGATCCTTACCACAGGGCCAATATGTAACATGGTAAACAGAGGGAAGACTGAAGTTGTCAAGGATTTTCTCTAGATTGTATCCACCAGCAACACTGATGGAAGCAGCAGTCAAGAAATAAAGTAATGTTATTGCATTGGATGAATGTACTGCACAAGACCTCTTTAAAGTGTTGAAAAGCAAGCATGTTCTTTGAAGACCAAGGGTCATTTGACTCAAGTCATAATATTTTCAATAGCCTCATATGCAGGTGAAAGCTGAACCTTGAATAAGGAAGACTGAAGAAGAATTGATGCGTTTGAACTATGGTGATGGCAAACAACCTTGACAGTATCAAGGACTGCCAAAAGAACAAATAATTCTGTCTGGGAAGATGTGTTGCCACAGTGGAAAGATTTCGTTTCATGAACTGGGACATATCATCAAGACAGACCCGTGCCCGGAAAAGGATCGCATGTTTGGTCAATGAGAGGGGCAGCACAATAGAGGACGACCTTACTGAGATGGAGGGACACAGTGGCTGCAACCGCGAGCTCGCGCAGAGCCATGTGTGGTTGGCACTGGGCTGGGTGTACGAGGGTCACTGTGAGTCAGAACAAATTGGGGGCACCTTAACAACACAAGGTTGTCATTTGATTACTGTTAATATCTTCTATCTCTGTGGAGAATTTGCACTTTCGACTCAATAATAGTTACTCTTCTTAGGACCTCATTATAAAAAGTTATAGTTAGTATTTGTCTAATATTTCCCAAATTTATTTCCCTCCCAATTAGCATCTGTTTATTATTTTTCCAGGGCAAGATGTTGATGCTCTTATTATTCACCTGTTAAATGACTTTATATTGTATGCTACATACTTTTAACGAACGCTATAAGTCTCTGGGGACACAGTTGGTTTGCAATCAACGATTAATGTGAACATCTGTGATTTAAGTCCACTCAGTACTATGGTCAAAGAAAGGTCTGGCAACCTGCTTTCATTAAGATTGCAGCCAAAATGTTATATTCTGTAACAGATTAGGTTTCTATAAGTCAACTGGACTCAATGGCAAAAGATATTTATTGAGATGATGATTATATAGGCTATGGAATTATTGTTGAATATTTAGCAATTCTTGATATTTTTTTACCCACCAATGTTGATATTTTTTTTAAGCAGGAAAGCAGCCCAAATCTATTCCGAACCAAAGTTCCTGTCTACTTTCTTTGAGCTATGATTCCAGTGTAAGATAATTTTAAAATATATTTGTAGTATTCTTTAGTTATGTTATGTATGGGCCTCCCTATGGCCAATCTAGGATTTGGGAAGTCTTCTACCCAATATCCCAGTCTTAAGTACTTTGGGAATATTCTTTAGGCTTAAGAGGCATGACAGGGTCCTAATGTGCTGTAAGAGGGCCCCGTGGCATACTGGTTAAACACTGTTGTTGCAAACAACAAGCTCAGCACTCTGAAACCACTGCTGCTCTGAACGGGACGACAGCATCAACCACACAGGTGATTGCCTCGACTCTCTTGGTGTCCTCCGGAAAGCCAGTTCTCCGTGACTGTATGCTGACTCGCAGCATCCGATGTGCATCAGAGGAAAGTGGTGCTCGGCAGGGGAGATCTCCACGTCTTTCTTCAGAAGCATCTCTGGATTAATCTTTTGCTCGTGGCCAAGCACATGAATCATTTGTACCTGCCAGGGACTCCATGACCCACTAGGCTCCTTTTCTCACTTCTCAGATGAGCAGATAAGACAGAGAGCCACACCCCTCCGTGAATCATGTTCTGTTTACATTAGTGTAAAGTTAGTGTGAAGTTCGGGAGATTTCAGACCACTTTTAGCAAAAAACACAATAGGAAATACATCACTGGTTTTATAATAATCCTCAATCTTTATGTTTTCATTTGCTATTAAAAAGTCATCACGTAGATGCTTCATGTTATTCTATCTAAGGTTTTTCTTTCTTTACTTTATATTAGACAGCTCTAGAACCTCAAAAAAGTCTTTTAGAGTTACATAGTTTTTGCAACTATAGGTCAAACTATAATTAACAAGGAAGATTGTCATAAAGACCTATGAAAGTCTCATAAATAGTTACTAATTATAATATTTACATAAGAATCTAAACAAATAATCTGCTTAGTTATGAATTTTAAAATTTAATTCTGCCAATACTGATTATCATTAGTACCGAGAAACATCAGTTTGACCAATAGAAATGTAATATATTCCTGTTCAATGATAACACAATCTTGCAGACTAACCTATCAGTGTATAGTACATCTGTATTCTAAAACTTGATTTTATATAGCTTTGCTACTTAAAGATAGAACACACACACCTCCTATAAGGATAAGTCAAAAAGTATTGCTACTCACTTTCCAAGTCCTGCATGCATGGGTTTATTTCAAAATAAAAGATATTTCAACATATTTATACCCCCATTCGATGGCTGAAGACAAGTTCTCTTATTTATATGTCTGTCTTGGTCTCTAGGTGACTTCAAATAGCCTGATCCAAAAAATTATTTTATTTGTTTATTAATAAATCATTTTATTAGGGCTCTGAGAGTTCTTAAAACAATCCATACGTCAATTGTATCAAGCACATTTGTGCATATGTTTCCATTATCATTTCCAAAATATTTTCCTTCTAATTGAGCTCTTGGTATCAACTTTTCTTTCCCCCCCCTCCCTCCTCTATGTTCCCACCCTGGTGAACCCTTGATAATTTATAAAATATTTTCATGTTTTACATCATCTGCTGTCTCCCTGTTGTTCATTCCACTCACCTCCCTGGTGGAGGTGAGATGGGGGGTGTTTGTCAATCATTACTGTTGTGAGTTATATAAAAGAAGATCACTACACTGTCCAATTAAAATTATGGAAGTCTTTGTTTTCATATCAGGCTCACCTGGGCTGCAGTGGAATATTCAAAGGGAAATTCTCTCCAGACTACAGCCTTCTGTCCCTCGCCAAGTTTCTTTTATGTTATTCAGAGAAGGTAAAATACAGAAAGCAGAAGAAAAAGCAAGTTAGAAAACATATAAATGTCCTTCATCTCCTCATCCTTTTCTCGATTTCATTTTACTTTCCTCCTGTCCCACTATCATGTTCAGTCTTTCTTCAGGTTTACTAATTCCTCGCTGTTACCTTGCTCTTGATTAAATCCCAGTAGACATTCTATGTCCTTCTCACCATTGATTTTAGTTTACTTTTTGTTCCCTTGTCCCTGGATTGTTTAACCACCCCTCCACCCTTCCTTTCTCCTATATCCCCTTCTCTGTGTAACCTCAGAAATGTTGGTTTAGTGTTTTAGTTCTGAATTGTTTATCCCTCCCATCTTATCTAGATAGACATGCAGAGATATTAATAAGTACAAAAACCAGGCAAAGCCAAACAAAACAAAAACAACAAACAAGTATAAACTAACAAAAACAAAAAGAAAGTCAATGCCAAAAAGGAAAAGCCTATAAATAGTTCCAGATCTGGGTTTTTATTTTTTTTTTAACCTTTAAGAGTGTTTTCCAGTGGAGTCTGAAGGGGTGCCACACTTTGGCCCCAAAGTCTATTTTTGGTATTCCCGCACTGTGGTATTCCCATAGCACTGTAGTTCAGCTAAGGACATTGTGTCTCATCGTGAGGCCAGCCATATGGTCCTCTCCGTACATTGTCTGCTTTAAGCAAGAATGCCATCCTCAGGGCTTGGTGGACCAGGAAGTTTCCCTCTCACTCTCCATCTCTCTTCATTTCTCCTGTGTGCTGTAATCAGAGGTGCCCCTCTCCCCCAGCTGTAGCTTCAGTGCTGTTCTCTGATGTGCACTCTTCTCACCTAGGGGTGGTTTTCCACATAGCTGAGAATGGGGTTGGCCCCCGCAGACATCTCTCTTGCTTCCCTGATACATGCTGGTATGGTGTATACACCACTTGGTGCACCAGATTGAAGAATGATCTCTCCCTCCCTCTCCTGTGGAGATATGAACAATACCTTCTCCTAGGGTGGGTTAGTGCCCTGCTCCCGGTCCTCTTCTCTCTCTCTCTCTCTCTCTCTTTTTCCCCTCCTATTTAGTGGATTGTCATATGTGTCTCTGAATGAGGTTTGACCCCTGCCATAGTACCTAGATTTCACTATATATGTATATAGTAGCTTTCCCCCTGTGTCCCATTTTTAAAGCTTACCCCATGTTGTATTTGTCCTTTTGTGCTTGGTCTACTTCACTTAGCATGATTTCCTCCAGTTCTTCCCATGTGGCAATGTGCTTCATGCGTTCATCACTGCTTCAAAGGAATGCGTGATATGCCATTGTATATATACACAATTTTTGATGCATTCATCCATTGATGGAAATTTGGGTTGTTTTCCAATTCCTTACAATTGTGAACTGTGCTGTGATGAATATTGGAGCACAGATGTCTGGCTATGATTTCTTTCTACATGCAGGCATGTACATATGTAAATATATTTTATATAGCAATAGGAAATAGATCTATGTACTTATATCTATCTATAAGTTAAGAATTAAGGTAGCAGATGGGCATTGAACCTCTACTCAAATACTCCCTCAACACAAGAATATGTTGTTTTAATAATCTGGCGTTCTGTGATGCTCACCTTCCCTGACATGATCACTGAAGACAAAATATATGCATAAGTAAATGTGGTGAAGAAAGCTGATGGTGCCTGGCTATCAAAAGATTTTGCACCTGAGATATTAAAGGCTTGAAGATAAACAAGCAGCCATCTAGCTGAGAAGCAACAAAGCCATGGAAGAAGCACATCAGCCTGTGTGACCATGAGGTGTCAATGGGATCGGGTATCATAGGCAGCTAAGACCCAGAACAAAATCATACCCAGTGTGTGTGTTGGGAGTCGGGAGTGTGAAGTGGAACCCAAAGCTCAATTGGACAATCACCTCACAAAAGGGTCACAAGGAAGAGATGAGCCAGTCAGGATGCAGTATAGCACTGATGAAACAAACATACAACCTTCCTCTAGTTCTTTCATGCTTCCTCACCTACACTGTCATGACCTCAATTCTACCTTACAAATTGGACTAAACTACATGTACTCTGCTACAGATAAGAGCCTACAACACAGGGAATCCAGGATAGATAAACAACTCAGGACCAACAATGAGAATAGATATACCAGGAGGATAAGGGGAAGGTGGGGAAAGCAAGCGGGAATGGATCACAAGGAGCTGACATTCAGCGCTCAAGTAGAAAGAAAATGCTTTGAAAATGATGATGGTAACATATGTTCAAATGTGCTTGACACAATGGATGGATGGATGGATGGATGGTGATAAGAGATGTAAGAGCCCCCAATAAAAACATTTATATATATGCAAATGCTTATATATAAAGCAAGAATATATTTAGGTAAAATTTCAAGTGCCTTGTTTTATGAACCTATTCCTGAATTGGGTCTCTAGCTTGGTCCTAGCAGGGGAGGGAAATGAACACTCCAGTTCTTGAGAGTAATACTTACAGCATCTCTTGATAAGGGAAGAAGGGTAGTTTAAACAGAATTTCTCTAAGGTCACTTTCAAATCTGCATTCCTTTGGGGTGTTAAAACAGATCACCTCAGGCCAGTCTGAGGGGGCAGGGAAAATGTCCCCAAGGAAAAGTATTCTCAAATAGCTCTACTTAAAAATGATTATGAGAGTTAGTCTATTTCAATTGGACCAGTTCAAGAATTATTTTTTGTAGGGGATTTGCTGGGCCATTTAGATTCAAGGCAAAACCTTTACAGTGACTGTTGGGTTTTGTGTCTTCTTTTTCATTCTTCTTTTTTTTTTTTTGGTAGGATGATACTCCAATGAGGGTTTTCTAAGGGACACAAAAATGTCACTGGGTTTTCGGTGGGGGTAGGTTGAAATTCTGCATTGGTGAGAAAAAGACTAGTAAAGTACATCAAGATCACTTGTCCATCTTGACAATGCACCTACTCATTCTTCAACAGTAATGAGGGCTGGCCTATGAGAATTTCACTAGGAAAACTTGCCCCCATCCACCTACAGTTCTGGTCTTTCTCCCTTCAGACTTTCCTTTGTGCCTAAAATACAAAGAACATCGATTTGAGACTTGATTTGAGATTCCCAAGGATGCCACACCTGTCGTTTTTATGGGGTTTGAATGGAACAGTGCAAAATTCTCAGAGGACAGGTGAGAAGCAGACAGACATGGAGAACATACTGAGAGCATCTTCTCATTTTGATATCTTTGTTGAGCAAGGTTTTCTATGATGTTATAGCAACAGGTTTTTACTTGCTCTTGTATAATTAAATGAAAAAAACAACCATTGCTGGAAATCCAGGGACAATAAAGTTAGTAAATTTCAACAGGTAAGTTAAGTGAGGATAATACTTAGAATCAGAGGGTCCTGAGGACTAACTCAATATTTACATACAGTCAAAATATATTTCTAGTATTACTGTGTGCTAAGTTGCATACTATGTGCGATACATATAATCACTATTAGAAATGAAGGGAATTTTAAACATTATAAAATAGATGTGAGACATTCTAATGGAGGTTTCATATTTAACCCAGATGTATGGAGTTTCTTTTGCTATGCTCTACCATTTCTAAGTTCTTTGCCAAGTGGTAGCACAGGCGTGATATTTATTTACCAATCACTGGTCATACATGCACATATCCACCAACACTTTAACACTACTTAATTATGAGAGTATCCTGCCTATACACAATGAACTTCAACAGACTTCTCTGGTGGTTTTAAATTCTACCGGTGTGTCAGAAGCTCTTAAAGACACAATAAGATATATGCTTGAGCTCGGCCCTCGAGAACGGGTTTCACTGCCATCCCCACTCCAGCCTTGGTTTAGAGTGACATTTGCTATCTCAGGAATTAATTCTTTTATAAATGCTGATAGTCACCTCACTTTCATTTGGACATACTAATCTCCTTTAAAAACATGTCAGTAGTATTGCAGAAGAACTTGTATACTTGAACCCCCTCCATTGATGTGGTTA
The DNA here is from genome assembly GCA_004026705.1 of Nesogale talazaci. Classification (NCBI taxonomy): domain Eukaryota; kingdom Metazoa; phylum Chordata; class Mammalia; order Afrosoricida; family Tenrecidae; genus Nesogale; species Nesogale talazaci. The sequence continues at coordinate 394,866 of PVJH01000026.1, read as the reverse complement.
ATGGTGAGTTTTTCCATTTTAGAGGTCTTTTCCCTGCTCCCGTCACTGAAAATCAGCACACCTATCATCGAATATTACATGTTAGTTCTCTAGCTCTTACTGGGAATTTATTGTATCAGAAAATTTCTTTCTTTGGCCCTTAGTGACAATTTATAATGTTGTTTCTGTCTCTAGCTCCCCAGTGGCAACTTATAGTGGCAGGTCCTTACACTTTTGTCCTTTAGTTGAGAGAGGACTACCTTATGTAACAGCAAGGTACTCAACCTGGGTGGACTGTTATTTTATTAGGAAATTTCTTCTTGTTATGCTAATTTTTTACTTCCTTTAACTTCTGAACTTCAGCCCTATGGTGTCTCACATGCTAATATTCCATCCTTCATGATAAGTAATAAATATTTCATAAGAACCTCTTGTGACACTTAGTGGTGGCAACAGTTAATGTGCTCACCTGCTAACAGAAAGGTAAGAGGTTTCAATTCACACAAAAGTACAGAGGAACAAAATTCTCACAGTGTGCTTAAAAACCAACAACAACAATCGAAAGTCACTAAAAACCTTACAAAACCCACACATATATATTTGTCATTCACATTAGGGGATGTCAGGTCAGTTCTGACTCAGAGCAATACTATCGGCAAAAGAAGAAAACACCGTCTGTCCTGTGGTGCCTGACCATGGGTATTCCTGAGCCCATCACTGCAGACACGGGGGCTGTTTCTCTCCTGGAGGGTCTTCCTCCTCAGGGACTCTCTGTTTTCACCGGCTCTCTACACCAAGCATGACATCTTTCCAGGGACTGTGAGGCCTCACAGAATGTACACAGTATGGCATATGGCAGCTCCCCATCCTTGTTTCTAAGGAGCATCCTGAGTACACTTCTTCCAAGACAAATTTATTCATTTGTAGATCTATACACATACACTCCATGTTAAATTCAGTATTCATGGCCAATACCATCATTAAATGCAACCATTCTTTTTTGATCCTCCTTATTCAATGTCCATTATTGCATGCCATTTGAAGAGACTGAAATTACCATGATTTAGGTGCGGCGCCTCTTAGTCCTAAAAGTGAGAACTTCGATCTTTCACCCCTTTGAAAGATCTTTCGCAGCAGATTACCCCACATGCAGTATAGCATTCAATTTAGTGACTGTGCCTTCCAGGGTTGTTGATCCAGTAAAGTGAAATCATTGACAACTTCACTCTCTTCTCTCTTTGTCATGACGGTGTTTACTGGTCCAACTTGGAGGATTTGGGTTCTCTTAATGTTGAAATATAATTCTTATTGAAAGTTATAATCTTTCATCTTCATCATTAATGCTTCAAATCCTCTTCACCATCAGCAAGCAAGGTTGTTTCATCTGTGTATGCTAGGTCATTAACAAGCTTTACTCCAGTCCTGATGGTGCGTTCTTTTTCATCAATCCAGATTCTTCAATTATTTGCTCGAAATACATATTAAACAAATAGTTTGAAAGTATGATACCTTGTCACCCACATTGGTCTATGTTATTGTTGGTCTAGCCTGCTTATGTAAGAAGGAATGGGAAGTGTGGCAGTCATGTGCTTATGTTAATTTTATGATTGAAATGTAGGGGTAGATTCTAGCCTGTTATTCTGGAGATAGCCATGGAGTAGCCAATGAGGCCTCTATGTGGGCATGGCTTTCTCCTGAGACTTCTGGGAAATCTTGCGATATTTCCCTCGTGAAGATGAGAAGCTATCTTCCCCAGTTGTTGGGGTCAGTCTCAGAGACAATTAATCACAGAAAAGACAAGCTGTCAGCGTTTGAGAAGCTGGAGGAGCCGGCGGAGAGACCACACAGCTTTGCCATAATGGAGCCAGACCTCTGAAGCTGGGGTGGCCAGATGGTGACCTCTGCCAGCAATGAGTTGCTTCTGCTATTGATGGACCTTGAGCCCTGGAGGCGAGGTGCCCTGCCAGCACTGGGAATTTGCACCCACTGACCTGTGACTTCGTGAGTTGGAAGAAGACTTTATAGACTGATTTTGGGCATATTGGACTGGACTGGGCTGGGATGCTTTCTCCATGTCCCATTCCTTTTGTATATAAACCCTTTCCTTATATTGATATACGTGTCCTTGAATTTGTTCCTCTAGACTACCTGAACTAACACAGGAAGTAAGCTCAAGGAGAAAGCAATGGAACCGATGGTCCCAGAGGAACCGGGGGAGAAGAAGGTAGAGGAAGGGAGCAGTGAACAAACAGCGCCATAGATAGGGGAACAACTAGATTCAATAAGGAGGACATGGAAATCCTAGGGGAGTTGGAGCAGCAGCAATCTAGCTGAGAGGAATTACTAAGAGGCAGAAGTAGGGCAAGCATGATGGTGGGACCGGAGTTTGGTAAAAGGGCACAGGAAAGATCTAGGAAGTAAAGCTATGGATAGATGTATAAGCCCAGGTGTGTATATATGTAAGTACATTAATTAATAAAAATAGAGATATTGGCCATGTACATATATTTATATGGCAATGCACTGAGGTAGTGGATGGACTTTGGGTCTCTGGTCATACCCTTCCTCACTGTAAGAACACTTTATCCTAACAATCTGTCATTCTGCATTGCTCCCCCTATAGGCACAATCACTTAAAAAAAAATGGGTGCATATTCAAGTATGGTAAAGAAAGTAGATGGTGCCCAGCTATCAAATGACATAGTGTCTGGAGTTTTAAAGGCTTGAAGTTAAACAAGCAGCCATGTGGCAGAGAAGCAACAAGCCCACATGAAAGAAGCACCTCAGCCTGTGCTATCCTGAAGTGTTGTCAGTACTGGCATCAGAAACAGGCATCAGAAAACCCATAGAAAACAAACAAATAAAAGCATATTGTTGAGAACACTGTTGGTCAGAGCAGAGATCCAAAGCCATCTGTAGACAATGGGACATCCCTCACAGCAGGGTCACAGGAAAGGGATGAGTCTATCCGGGGACGGTAAAGCACAGATGAGACACACAGCACTCCTCTGGCTCCTTGAGGCTTCCTCACTCCCCACTATTGTGACTCCAGTCCTGCCTTTCACTGTGAATTAGACCAGAACCTGGGAACAAGTGCAGATAAGAGATAAGAGCGGGGGCTGAGGGGGGGCTGAGCCCTGGTGGCGTAGTGGTTGTGCGCGGGACTGCGGCCCACTGGGATGGAGGTTCAATTCCGGCTCCACAGAGCAAAGGCTCGGCCTCCTACTCCCACCACCTGAGGGCAGTGATGCCCCCCCGAAAAAACAAATTTTTAAAAATTAAAAAAAAAAAGAGATAAGAGCTCAGGACACACAGAATCCAGGGATAAGAATGGGAACAGCAATACCAGAAGGGTAGGAGGAAGGTGGGGAGTGGAAGGCAAACCGATTGCAATGATTGATACTAATCACACACCCCTCCAGGTGGATGTAAAACAGAAACTATGGGGGAAGCGAGAGAGTGACCAGTGTAAGATATGAAAATAATAATTTATCATTTATCAAGAAGGTAGGAGGTGGTCAAAAGAGGAGCTGTTACCAAGGGCTTAATAAAAATTAAATGTCTAGAAAAGAGTGATGGCAAAATATGCCTGATACAATTGATGTATGGATTGTTTAAGAGTTGTAAGAGCCCCCAAATAAAATTATTCTTTAATAAAAAAATAAAAAGTAACCTCTCAAAATGAAATGTATATACATCAATACCATAGACATCATTGAACTGAAATCAGTTCATTGAAATTCACTACTATTGGCCTCTGTGAATCTGACAGTCATATGACCTACTATGCCAGGTATGATAAATTGAAGGGGATTGAGTTACAGTCATTGTTAAGAGAACATTTCAAGGTCTATCCTGAAATAAAATGCTTTCACGGACAGGGTAATAGGCATACACCTACAAACGAGACAATTTAATATGACTTATTTAAATTTACCCACGAACTACTAGTGCCAAAAAGGGTGAAATTGACTATTTTTCCAACTTCTTCAGCCTGAGATTGATCAGACATGCAATAACTATGTATTTATCATTAATGTAGATATCAGTGCAAACAAAGAAGAAAGATCTGTAGCTGGAAGACATGACAACGGTGATGATAGGAATAACATACACTAATTTTAGTGTAAAGAGTTTTATGGCCAAAATATTGAGTAATTCAAGAAACATCAAAAGAAAATGGGATAAATTTACAGTCATTGTTCCAAAACAGTTAGTCATTGTTATGTTATTTAAGAAACTAGCATGTAATCAAGAACTTATGATAGTCAGGAGGAAGTCGTTAATGAAAAACAAGGCTCCAGAAAATAATGAAATTAAAATTTAAATGTTTCAACAGATGGAATTACATTAAAAATGCTTTAACGGATGCAGAAGTGGAAGTCTCCACTTGTCTATGCCAAGAAATTTGAAAGACAGCTACCTGGCCTACTCCTTGGTGGAGATCCATATTCATGCTGATTAAAAAAAAAGTGATCTGACAAAATGCATATATTATTGAGCAATATCATCAATATTATATGCAAGTGAAATTTGGCAGACAATAGTAAAAAATGATTGCAGCAGTACATCAACAAAGAATTGCCAGAAAAAAGATTCATTGTGTTCAAATGAGGAAGTGGAAAAATGTATATTATTACTGATGTCAGATGGATCTTGGCTAAATGCAGACTACCAGAAAGTTGTTTACCTGTGTTTTGTTGACTGTGCATCATCATCTAACAGTTTGAATAATACCAAATTATAGAAAACAATGCAAACGTTTGGAACGTCAGAGCTTAATTGTGACCATGTGCACCCTGTACATAGAACAAGAGTCCATGAATGCTGTGGAATATCACAGCTTGATTGAAAATCAGGAAAGTGTGGCTCAGGCTTGTCATCTTTCACCATATTTATCATCAGCACGATGAGCAAATAATGCAAGCAACTAGGTCCTGTGAAGGAACAGCTCATTGTCAGGATCGGAGGGAGACTCGCAAACAACCTGTGGCATGCCAAGAGCACAGCCTGGCTGGCTAAAAGTGAGGGCTTGAAACACTTAGTGATGCAGATCAAAGCCCACAGCAGGGAGTATGGCTTGCACCTCAGCATAGAGACGAACAACAAGCCTCACAAATAAGCAACATCAAATAAATAGCACGTCCAGTATGACAGTTTGACTCTGTCTCATGGGTCTGACTGACTCAGTGGTGCCCATGAACAGCGATAACATATAAACCATGCTATACCTTTTATCAAGAGTAATTGCCATTTCCCTATAAATTCAAGCTAATAGCCTTATTGTGTGTGTTCAATGATCTAAGGCTGACCTGTACTAGGCAGATTATGTGAAAAAACTACTATGTTTTTACAGAAATATTTAAGCTAATGTTTAATGGCAGTTTTATACACGTGTGTTGTAGAACAGAAATATGCTTTGCCTGAATTTGAAATACAAATGATGCCTTACTTCATTCCCTAGAATTTCACATTACTAACCCACTTTGAAATTCTGGGGAGAAACAGAATTTTGAATTGATTATGTGTAGGCCTTCCACTCTTCCTTTAAACATCTCCTACTTTGCCTGCTGCTCAAAGTTGCTTCCAGACTTCTGATCACCCATTTCATAAGTCTCTAAACCAGTGGTTCGCAGCCTTCCTAATGCTGTGACCCTTTCATACAGCTCCTCATGTTGTGGTGACCCCCCAACAACAAAATTATTTTCATTGCTACTTCATAATTTTTCTGCTGTTAAGAATCAGACAGCTCATGTGAAATGGTCTTTCTACCCCCAAAGGGGTCGCACCCCACAGTTTGAGAACCACTTTTCTAACATTAAGTTAGACATTAAGTTAGAGGCCAGGATGTTGCTTTGTGTCCATATGAGCACAGATTGAGTGAAAATGTTATAGTGAAAATGTGTTTTGCTCTGAACAAATTCTTATCTGTGATCACTTTTTGTGAAGGAAAGAAGACTATTTACCTTGGATATAAAATATTTCTAGTGCATTAAAATTGTCTTTTCCTCTGTGAGCTGGCATAGGTTTTATTTGGTCATTTTTGGTTTTCATCTGGAGAGGTTTTGCTTTGTGTCATACTAGTAGTCTGACTTGAAAATTTTGATTCTCCATTATCATGCTTCTTCTCAAGAGAAACTTCTGGTGACATATGTTTATTAATCTTATTTAAGTGGCACCTGCCCAGATGGCTTTTATCTAGAAAGCATGTGCTGCCATCAATCCCTCCTTAATCAGCATCCTTTCCTGGCCCCTACAGATCTGTGGAGGAGGAGGAGGAGGACCCAGAGTTGCTTCTTTGGGGTTTGGTGTGGCCCATCCTTGAGAGTTAGAATGAGCCGGGATGTGAGACAAATGGCCTAGCTCTGGGGAGTGAGTGAGCCTCTTCTCTCCCCCAAATACCCTCATAGTCATTGGCCTTTCCTTAAAATGATTCAATTAACATCGTTCTTTACCTTACAGTGTCAGAGCCATGGGAATGAGATGGCCTCTCTGTAGTCACCCACACAGAAGGCTGCATTGAGAAGTACAGCTGCACGCAGCAGGGCTTTAATCACCCCTTCCCAATCGCCAGGGGAGTGACAAGGAGATAGAGAGCATGGTGGGTTTTTTGTTTGTTATTTTAATTGGAGACATTCTCTTCAAAACCTGTGTCGTTATTATTGTTTCTTTCTTTTTTTTTTTTTTTGAGGGGGGGCAATCACTGCCCTCTGGTGGTCGTGGGAGCTACCCAGCCTTGCTCCTGGAGAGCCACAGCTAGATTTGAACCACCAAGCCTGTGGGTCGCAATCCCGCACTCAACCACTATGCCACCGTATAATAACGGGGTCAGGCCCCCCATTATTATTATTTCTCTGACAGTTCTGCCCTAGGTGTTGCTTACCAAGGAACTATGTTTCTATAAACAGGAACATTATTCCAGGGATTAATTATCCAATATACCAAATTAAGCAATGTGATAGGGAAGGGACTTAGTAGTTGGGCTACCAAGAATAAGCACCAAATTGTCTGTGAAATAGGAACAGGACAAGCTATTAGGGAAGGGGAGTTGGTGAGCTGTGAGTGTGCCAATGGTAACATGATATTTCCCCTTATCCCATATGCCAAAAGGGGATTTACTGTATTTTTAACCTTCTGCTTCCTTCTGGTTTGCCTGCTGGGGAATTATTGTTTGCTCCTTGATAATTTAGACAACCATGATTAGGGCAATGCATATTTGATGCTTCATTAAGTCTCTCCTATCACAGGATCCCAACCACACTCCATCATCTGGGATCTTTACAGTCTGTTTCGTATCATATATATATATATGTCGTATCATATATATATATATATCTGCAGTCAGTTCTCACTAGGCCTGAGTGCTAGGAAGTTATTTCCACCACCATGTTCTGGGACTTACCTGCTAGCTCTAAGTAATCCCTTGGGAGGGAATGAGGGTATTTCTGTGGTTCTAATAATCATCTCACTTTTAAACTCATGTTTAAAGATAACAATGCAGTTAATTTTAGCGTTGTCATCATCACTAAATTTGTTCTTAGCAAATGAATTCTACGGCAAACTAAGGAGGAATGGAATCAAGGTGGAAGGTTTAATTATGCTTTTATCTAATTTCTCTTTGTTTTGACTGATTTTGTACTTGTAGCATCTTCCATTCCCTCAGACAAATGGCATTAGGTCACTAAATTTCTGAGGTGACAAAAACTGTTTCCCAAATTTTCAGATTATATTTTACTGTGGTTTCATTTTGCACAAAAATCACCACACTTACCACTAAGTTATCTAGTGTTACTATTGAAGAATTGCCAGAAGTCTATGGCTTTAACAAACAGAAATATACTTTAGGAGGCTCAAAGTTCGAATTCAGGCTATCAGCTCTAGGGAAAGTCTTTATTTCTGTTACTCTGAGGAAAGGTCCTTCTTTTCTTTTAGCATTTGTGTGCCCAGTGATCCTCTTCTCCTGCATCCAGGAGGTTCTTAATACCAGGACACAGGTACCAAAGAATATGCTACAACCTTAGCAATTTTGTCTTATACTGAGGTCCTTCCTCTCTGTTCATTTGTTTATGTCTCTTTTACATCACAGAAGAAACTGATTCAAGAAATAATCTAATTCTGTACATTTTATGCTGCCTCATTAAAATCATTGCCTCCACTCCTGTTTCATGACCTTCACAAGGACAAGGGATACACTTGTGACACATAGGGGTACACTTACCAGATTACAAAAGAGAGTGTAGCTACACTGCACGAAGCTGCGGGACGTAGCTAGGTTCGCACATTTTTTGAAAGGGGGAGCAGGTGGGGACCGAGGCGGGGACGCGTAGTGACCCTGTAGGACAGGGTAGAACTGACCCTGGGTTTCTGAGACCAAGCTGTATGCAGGGACAGAAAGCCGCATCCTTCTCCCTGGGAGGGGCGGGGAGTTCGACTTACTGACCTTGAGGTTAGCAGTCTGATCCAGAATCAAATAATGACAGCGAGTTCTTGTTGTTGTCTGTTTGGGTGGGTTGGGGTGGGGCACAATCAAATCCAAAATATTGACTTATCAACCTCCAAGCATTCATTCCTTCATTGCAACTCCAGAGAGAAATTACACAGCGATACTTCACATATTCACCTTTTATGTGTCAATGTTCTAAAGGTAAAATTAGGTAAATGTGTTATACCCATTTATAAAATAAATTTGACAGATACTCTGCTGCTTCAATTAGAATTCTACTTTATTGTACTGGAAGGTTGGTTCAGGGTCAAGACATTTACAATCCACGTATTTAAAAGGTATGCATTTTAACTTAAAATTACTCATCAGCACATTTTCTAAATATTTTATGGAACAGGACTTTTAAAATAAAAGTATTTGAAGATAGCACTGTATAATTGCAATACTCTGAATGAAAATGAAAATGAATCTTCTCTTTGACAAATTACTTTGCCTACAAAAAATATATTTGACCAAGTATGTTTCCTCTCTCCCTCATTTTTTGAGCTGATAAGTGGATTTATATTCTTGAATTCTGGTTTTGATTTCTGATAAGAACTTGAAAGGTGATGGAAGGAAACAGGCTACATTGTGGCAGATTTTGGTCACTGTGCTATTTGTGGAAAAATATAAACTGGGATGAAGAAGGCTGTTTCAGCCCACGGTTCTCGATTTGAAGTATAAGGTCATCAGATGAAACATGCAGTGGAGATGGGCTTTCTAACCAGCTGTGTGTTTTGGTTCCAGATGACTGACAGTACAAAGAAAATATGTCAGCCATGAATATTAAGTTTCTTTCTAGTATTTTTCTTCCAGATGGAAACAATATACACCTTGCAACAGTGCTTTTTTCATTTCATATGTTTTCTTATTTTGGATTTTGTCAAAGCCCATTGGTTTTCGTATGTGACTTCCACCTTAGCACTCTACTATGTGTTTTTTAAAGAAAAGTTTGTCTTAGTTTCTTTGGAAATGCTGCAAACCAAAACATCCTTGCTTTCAAATTGGTTCCTCTTCCTAATGACTTTTCTGGAAGGAGAAGATTAGTCCTTAAGGTCTCAATGCTGTCAATCTGGAGCCAAGCAAACTGCCCCATTTTTCTCCCATGGCTGAACCTTCTCTAACAAAGGCCAACATCAAAGTCATTGCACCGCCAACACTCAATTCATTCTGTCATCTCCATTCTATTTAATCTGCTTAGACATGCATCTATAAACCTACCTTTTTAAATGTTGACACCATGCTTCAGTTTTATCAACACAATTCAATAATAATAATGATAATAATAATAATGAGGTTCCAGCAGAATCTACTATTTTTCATGTTGTATGTGTGTCAGATACTTAAAATGTACTTGATATTCATTATGCTCCATAGTGACCCCCCTCACACACACACACTACAAAGAGGTCTATGAGGCAAACATTATTTTTTTTTCCATTTGAATGAAGAAGAGTCTAAACACAAAAAAGTTACACAGCTTCCCTAGGCTATGTTACTAATAAAATTGAAAACACAGAATTTGAGATCTTTGTCCTGTCCTTAAAGCCAAACTTCCTTCTCTTAATTAAACTATCAAACATTTATTAATTTGATGTCTTTGTTACTCAATTATTAAAATCTGCCTTATATTTTTCAACAAAAATTCATAAGGAATAGGATGCTCAAAATACATTTGAAGGCGATATTCTGATGCATTTAAGTTTCTGGAAATTATTTTCAGCCTAGCCCCCAGGAAGCCCAAAGCGAATCACATCTGAAGGAAGGGTTTTATGTTAGACCAGTTTTCATTAAGCCACACTTGTACCTAGTCTTGTCCCCAGCACCTGACTGAATTCTCCTCAGCCATCTCCTCCAAAGGGTAAGAAAACAGACCTCTTTGAGGGGCTTCTGTTGTTTGGAAAAGAGGCAGAGTGGCCTAGAATGCATGCCTCTATGGTCTTAGCTGCCTGAAATATCTGTCAATGGTTTTGAAGTTCTGAAAGGATAAAGATAGCCAAAGTTCCAATCACTATGATCATAGACCTAATATTACCATTATTATTAATGGATCAGTCTGTCTGTTACTTTCCAGAAGCTTTAAGATTCACGTATTTTAAGCAGCAGTTACTATATCTCATTTATTCATTTGTCTTAAGTCAATAACTGAGAATGAAAACTTATGTTTGATTTGTTGCTGGCCATTATTTGAATCAGAAGATAAACTTCACATGTGAACATTTCAGGCCTTATCATATTTCCCTTTTCCACATGACAGCAATAAACAGATCTTGGCAAAACCTCAGACATTAAAGAAAATTTTAAAATGAACCATACTGTCATTTCTCTTGAATGATACAACAATAGGAGAAAGCACCATTCAGTGAAATAAAGTTTCAAAGGATAACTTTTTATAGGAAACTCATACTTCTGGAAATGTCAGTGATGATCAGTGCACAGACAGTTTGATGGAGTGGAAAGGACATGGGACTTGGTGATGGAGAGATGACCTCAGATACTTTCTAACTATGAGGTTGTGATGTAATTATAATGTTCTGCTCTAGCCTAGATAGTTAGGCCATAATTCTCCATAAATACACTTCATTTTGAGATCCCACATCAGGAGCATCTCCTTGGGGAGTGTGGTCTACATCATATATATATAGTCTAGCAGAGCTTCTTCTCTTCCTTGATTTTGCATCTGACTCTCCATCTGGCATTTAGTTCTTGGGATGTAAGCCAGCCATCTGCAGCCAAACCTCCAGATCTGGGAGTTCATCAGTCCTTGCCAACAGCCTGCTGACTTGTTAACCCCTGTTACCATGCGCACTGGGAAGAGCCCAACGCCTTATGTGTATAACATGGATTTAGGACCTGAGAGCCTCCACAACTGTGTGAACCATCCTTTCCACGTTTCCACATTTGCTTCCCACACATACACACACTATTCACACACACACACACACACATATATGTGTGTGTATATAGATATATGTGTGTGTGTGTGTATATATATATATAGAGAGAGAGAGAGAGAAAGAGAGAGACTCCAGTCTAAGACACTTGTCACTGAGATTGGGGTATTGATTAATGATTCAAGGGGCATAAATTTCCAAGTTAATTGATATAGATCAATTCAGTGTTTCAGCTCAGAAGTTTATATAAGGATCTAATCATTTATTAGGTTGGTTCACTGAAGCATGCATTAAGAGGTGGTGATACTAAAGCTAATTGAACCACTAGATCTCTTGATATACTGTAGAAGTAGGTATCCAATAATTTTGTGACATTGACACATGAGAGTGGATGGGCTCTATAAACCGCCCCTATGGGGTGCCTAGAGAAAACGCTGTTTACCCCAAGAGAGAGTATCAGAAGTGGCCAGTTTCTGATACACTCATCAAGGGTCCAATAGGCAGTTGTGCAGCGATAATTATTATTCATTACAATAAAGATATAAAGATCATGAGAGAGAGAGAGGAACAATAAGAGTCAGGCACATATCCCTTCATAGTACATGCTCACCTCTGCCCCGCTTGATGGTCCATGTGGAGAGAGAGTGGGGGATTACATGATGAGGGACAGCGTCCTGCATTGAGGGGCATGAGAGAGCCAGGAGAGAGAGCCTTTATCCTTTGTCCTATCCTTATATACCTTCTGGAGCCATGCCAGGACCCCAGTTACAGGACAGGACACATGTCACAGGAAGAGGTTGTGCCATATGCACACATTATAGAAAAGGGAGCTATTGGGGTCCCAAGTGACAAGACCAGACCCCAGACTCCTGGATGAGGCTAAACAAGTTAAACTAGAGATCATTAACATCAGCATGTGAATCCGCCCACAGGCTTCAAGGGAAGGGAACCATCATCCTAACAGCAGGGTCGTTAGCTCTATTGTGAGACACACAAAGGTCTCAGGGAACTGGGAGCTTCAGGGAGCATAGCTAACTTAACTTCCACTCCAAATGCTGGTGAATAGTTTGCTTAATATTTTGGAGTATAATAGTTGTGGAAAAGTCCTGTCTTCATCCCATAAGAAAGGAACAAATTTATGAAGGGAGCCTAAGCATCCTAGGAGACTTTTGTGATGACTATCTTATGTAAGTCAGAGTTGACTAGAAGAAGTTCCCTATCTGAATTCAGATCTATCAGTGATAAAGAAGGCCCTTGATACGTTTGATGGAGACAGTGGCTGCAACAATTGACTAAAACATAACAATTATGAGGACATCACAAGACCAGACAGTATTTTGTTCTGTTGTGCATAGGTTTGCTATGACTTGGAACTGACTTGATAACACCTAACAACAGCAATTATTATAACAGGATTAATTAGACCCTGTTGTAATAGCAACCAAGAGATGACATTTAAAGGCTGAACACAATGTGGTTATATTTACTGTAATGGACAGTAGAATTAACACAGAAATCGGAATTGCCTCTCATGGGTAAGCTCATGCCATGGACTCATTTGTGAGGGTGTCTCCAGGAGTGAAATGCATGACAAATCTACTAAATATTTCCTTTATCTGTATAAGCAGGATTCCAGGTCAAGTAAGTAGTAAGTAGTCTAACTAACTAGAATCACCAAAACATGACCTCTCAGCTGACTCCCAGAATTGAACCAATTTAGAGATCCACATTCTATAAATATTGAATGAAGGAAAATTTGGGTCCCTTAAGCAAAAACTATGTTGCCAAAAAATGTATAGTGTTTCCTCCACAGGGATATTCCCTTTTACAAGTCCCTGTTATTAGGGAAAAGGGAATAATCAGAATGTTCAGGAATTGCTACACATTGTCTCTGAAGTGACACTATGTCCAGAAGATCTAAAATAGTGACCCTTCAATCAGTTCTACTCTATTCTAGGGCCAAAATGCAATGGAAGCAACCCCCGAGCAGTGAACTGCAGTTAGAGGACGGTTGATTACATCGTTTTATATAACTCACATATATCTTAGTTGAGTTTTTAATTACTGTCCCATGTTATACATCTCAATAAATAAAAGCACTTATTACTATGAGGCATTATGTATTTGTCTCATATAATTATTATTTATATTCATAAAACAAATATTTTATATGTAGGTAGGAAAACTAAAGACCAAGAAGATAAAATAGATGTTTTCACTTTTAGAATTATATACTTTCATTCCAAGGTCAATTTTTTTTATTAAACACTTTTATTGGGGGCTCTTGCATCTCCTACTATAATCCATAAATTCATCCAGTGTGCCAAGCACATTTGCACATATGCTGCCATCATCATTTTCAAAGCATTCTCTTCCCACTGGAGCCCCTGATATCAGCTTCCCATTTATTCCCCTTCCCTCCTCTTCACCCTCCCTAATAAACCCTTGATAAGTTATAGATTATTATTTTCATATCTTGCATCATCCACCATTGCCCCTCACCCATTTTTCCATTGTTTGTCTCCCTGAGGGAATTGTAGGTTCATCCTTATGGTCAATTCTCCATTTCTCTCCCACCATCCCATATGCTAATGCACTATTCTCATTTTTGGCCATGGGGGGCGGGGATTTGTCTATCCTGGATTCCCTGTACTGTGGGCTTTCATCTGTAGCAGTGTGCATTTCTGGTATAATCCAATTTGTAAGGTAGAATTAAGGTCATGATAGTGGGGGGAAGAAATCTCCCATGAACTAGAGGGAAGTTGTTTCATTGGTGCTATACTGCACCCAGGCTGGCTCATTTCTTCCCTGTGATGTTCAAGTGTCTACAGATGGGCATAGGGTTTCTAATCCATAGCGGCCTTCCTCCCCTCACCTGTACTCCCCTCCCCCCGGCGCCACCCCCATTCACCTTGGTTATGATTTTGTTCTGGGTCTTAGGTGCTTAGTACCTGATCCCATAGACACCTCATGATCACAGAGGCTGTGTGCTTCTTCCATATGGGCTTTGCTGCTTCTCAGCTAGATGGCCGCTTGTCTCACTTCAAGCCTTTAAGACCCCAGATGCTATATCTTTTGATAACCAGGAACCATCAGTTTTCTTCAACAAGATCAATTTTAAAGTGTTCTTCATTTCTCCCGACCCCAAATTATTTTCCTTCTACCACATTGTGGTCCACCAAATAGGTGTGCAATTTCAGTTAAATCGATTTTATGTTGGTGACTTTCTTACTTTAGAATATGTTTATTGCATATATGCCAATGGAAAAACCTTTGATGAGTGATCCGTGCTTGAAAAATTTGGGCAGTGTTGGTGTTCATTGCAATCGAGTCATCTCTGACTGAGGGTGACTTTATATATGACAGGTGAAAATATTGCCCAGTCCTGCACTCTCCCCACCGTCATTGGGATGCTTGTACACACTGTTGCAGTTATTTGTTTCCCTGACTTTTTCTATTCTCTGCATTATGAAGAATGATTTTTTTTCTTCTTGTGATTGGTCTTTCTTGATAATATGTCTAAAATAAGCAAAGTCTCCCCATCCTTGCTTCTAAGGAACATTTAACTATATTTTAATTCTAATTGTAGTACACTTGAATTATGTGGACAGACAGAGCAACTTCTCTTGTGTTTAGAATCCTATACTTTCATAGCAATTTAAAAACTCTATGGGTTTGAAATTTGGAATAATATAAATGCTTAAGACTTTTGCACTTATGGAAACCCCTTATCCTTTGCTATCACATTGCTTTTATGGAAGTCAGCATTCATAAGTTCACACATCTTCACATCACCACATCTACCAGTGTTCCTGCACTTCTCTGCACACGCCCTTCCATCTTGTTATTAGCCTCCTTAGGTGCTATCTAGTGGCTCACACTCATAGCAATGCTCAGCACAACAGAATTAGATACTCCTTGGTCCTGCTCCACTCTCAAAAGTATTGTTATGGTAAGCTCATTGATTCAGCCACTCTCTCAATATTCACCTCATCAAAAGTCTTCTTTTTCACTGGCCCTCTGTTTAACCAAGAACAGTGTTCTTTTCCAGAGTTGATCTCTCCTGATAACTTGTGCTAAGAGCATAAGACAGAGTCTAACACATCTTGCTTCTAAGAAGCATTCTGGAGGTGATTCTTCCGAGACAGATTTGCTAGTTCTTTTAGTGTCCATGGTGCTATCAAAAGTCCTCATCAACTCCATAAGTCAAGTGCATCTCTTTTTCATTGGTTTTCTTATTCGCTGTCCAACTGTCACATTCACAAGAGGCAACTGACAGTATCACGGCTTGACTCAGGTGCACTTTAGTTGTCAAGTTATATTCTTGCTCTTCAATAACTTGCAAGAGGTTTTATGCAGCATATTTGCTCAGTGCAGTACTCCCTTTGATTGCTTAGCTACTGTTTCCATAAATATTGTTTACGTATACAAGCAAAATAAAATCCTTGACAATTTCAATCTTCAAATACAATCTATGTATCATCATGTTATCTACTGGTATAGGTGTGAGGATTTGGTTTCTTTTCTTGCAAAACATATTGAAGACTGGAGTCCTTGATTGTCACCTGCAAGTTCTTGAATTCTCACTTTCAGAGATCTTATGTTGTTGTGCTGGGTGCCATCAGTTTTGACCCTGTGCACAACAGACACTGCCTGATCCTGAACCACCCTCACCATTGCTCCTACGACAGATGCCATTGCTGCAGTCACTGTGTCAATCCATCTCATTGTAGGTCTTCCTCTCCATATAGCAGGCTGTTTAGTGAACCTTCTCTAATCGTGATGCTGCAGTTTTCCTTCATACAGCCTAGTTTCTCATTTTATTTGCTCAGCATGCAGATTGAATGTATATGGTGAATGGATATAACCCTGATGGACATCTTCCATGATTCTAAACCATGTGCTTACTTCCTTGTTAAGTTTATAGGACTGATTTGGGCACAAGTTCTGAAAGTGTACAATGAAGTGCTCTGCAATTCCCAGTCTTTTCAATGTTATCCAGAGTTTATTATAATCGAATGCCTATGTATAGTCAATAAAACACAAGCTAGTAAACATATTCCTGATATTCTCTGCTTTCAGGTAAGATCTATCTGATATCAGCAATGATATCCCTCTTGCTGCATCCCGTTCTGAATTCTGCTTCATTGCCACCTCCCTGTCTATATACTGCTACGGCCATTGTTGAACTATCTCCAGAAAATTCTTCCTTGCATGTCATATTAATTATATTATTATTTAATTTCCTTATTATGTTGAGTTACCTTTCTTTGTAAAGGGCTCCCGCATGGATAACTGCCAGGTTACCGTCTTCTGAATTTATTGGCATAGACTAGGGAGTGCTTTATCAGTTTATTGAAATATTTCATTTGGTTTTCTCTCAGTTCTCATAGCCTGTTTTTTCAGTGGGGGAAAAACAAGGGTGCATCTTATGGTGCAAAGGTGTGATACCCCAGAACACTTGCTTATGATCCCATGTGCCTGCTCACTGTCCTCAGCTATTGGCATGTTGTGAATTGCTGTGTGTTTGGGGGAAGTCCCACCTCCTGGAATCTCCATGTCAGTCAGGTCACATGATCAGCATAGCGCACGCCTCCCCTGTGTGTGCATGACACTGACAGACTGACAGAATGAGAACACTGAGACAGGAGGCAATGAGATACCAGGCAATGTCCTGGCTGGGACTGTGTGATGCAGCACAGTTTCCTGCCAGGCAGGCAGAGCCCTTGATGGTAGGAGAGAGAAATAGAGTTTCTCCTGCCAGGCAAAGCCCTGCCTTTCAGATTGGTTGATGCCTTTAATACTAATACCAAGCGGTTTGAGTTACCATAAATTACAATACTGATGTACATGATAATATGTCTCTCATAACAACTGACAGTTCTTTCACTACTCTATTTCCCTCAGAAAAACACCTTTTCTCTAACAGGACAAAATGTCAAAGATGAAAAGATTAGCATATAAAATTCCATTTAAACTTGAGGTAGAATGAAATGCAAAAGAACATGGAAATAGAGCAGAAGAGAGACATTTTGGGCCACTACCAACTGAAAAAAATGATGAGAGTGGAGAAAGCAAAAGGATCAGGTGCAAGAACTTGATAAAATTAAGAGCACTTTTCATGGGCACACTGAAAAATGGCCACAGTTAGAAATGGACATGAAAGAACAGATCACACATCACCAGAATATGGGCTTCTCAGTTTCTACAAAAAAATGATCATTTATGAAGCCAAACACACTGCTTTAGAAAAAGGCATTAAGGATTTTACTGGCTCCCAATCATAGTGCTTCTCACAGATTTATGAGGAGAAGTGGCCTTGCTATGGGCACCCAAACTAGAATTGCACAAAAAAATGCCACCAGAATAGGAATTGAATAAGTGATTGTGAGCAACAGAGCTTCGTAAATTCTGACACTAGTGATGATGAATTTTCAGGACTTCCAGAAAACTAGGAAAGTACTTAAGCCTCTAAGTCTTCCCTCATTTGTTAATGAAAATGATGATCATTCTTAACACCACTGTTGAGTTTACACTGTTAAATACTACCATTTTAGTATACTAATATTGTTTGGTTCAGAATATTTTTTTCTTATGTCCTGAACTAAAAACTGGATGCGTCTTATGGTCATGTGCATCTTATGGTCTGAAAAATAGAGTGATTCCTACAGAACTTCACGGACACCTTCCTTCAGTACTTGTCAATGTGCTACCTCTTGAAATGGATTAATGCTGACAAGTTCTTTCTGGTAGGGTAACTTTGAACGCTTTCCATCTTAGTCTGGTGCTTCCTGAATTATTCAATATTTTGCCCTTAGAAACATGCAATATGAAAACTTGAGGCTTGAAATTTTTCTTTAATTGTCTCTATTTGAGATATGTTGACCATGTTCTTTCCTTCTGGTTTTCTAATACCAGACCTTTACATTTTTCATTGTCCTTTTAAGATGTTCTTTGAAACATTCTGTCGAGCTTTTACTTCATCATTTCTTGCATTTACTTTAGCTTATCTACATTCAAGAACACATATAAGAATCTTTTCCTAAATCCACTTTCATCTTCTCTTTCTTTCCTACATCTTTGTCATTTTCTTTAAAATAAATTTTGTTTTTATTTATTTCATTTTATGTTCTTTATTTCTTTTTAAAAAATCATCTTATTGGAGTCTCATACAACACTTATCACATCCATACATCCACATTTGTTGCCATCATCATTCTCAAAATATTTGCTTTCGAATTGAGTCCCTGGCATCAACTCCTCATTTTTTCCTCTGTCCCTATATCCTTAGATATTTCATTTTATTATTGGCCCTTGCAAATGGTACTGCCTTCTTGATCTCCTCTTTCATGGTCTTCTCTGATATTTATATAGCAAACCAATCGGTTTCTGTTTGTTAATCTTGTATCCTGCCACTCTTCCACATTCCTCTGTTGTTATCGATACTCTGGTTGTGGGACTTTTGGGGTTTTCAATGTACAGAATCATGTCATTTGCAAATAATGATAATTTCACCTCCTCCTCTCCCATTTGGATACCTTTGATTTCTTTTCGTTGTCTTATGTTATTAGCTAGGACCTCCAGTATACTATTGAATAGAAGTGGGGACAAGGGACATCCTTGTCCATTCCCATTTTTGAGCGGGGTTTAGTCTTTTCTCCATTGACTATGATGTTGTCAACTTTTCATAGATAGCTTGTATTAACTTGAGGAACTGCCCTTCCATTCCTTTCCACCTGAGCATCTTAATTAGGAATGGGTGCTGGATGTTGTCAAACGCTTTTTCTGCATTTATAGATATTATCATGTGGTCTTATTCTTTTTCTTATTAATGTATAATGTATAACATTGATGGATTTTCAAATGTTAAATCATCCCTACATTCCTAGGATGAACCCTACCTGATCTTAATGGAAAATGCATTTTATATACTTTTGTATCCTATTGACCAATATCTTGTTGAAGATTTTTGCATCTAGGTTCATTAGTGATATTGGTCTATAGTTCTCTATTTCTGTGAGATCCCTTCCCTGTTTGGGTATCAAAGTTATACTGGCTTCATAGAATGAATTTGGGAGTTTTCCATCCTTTTCTATGTTTTGAAAGACTTTGCGGAGGATCAGTGTCAGCTCCCCCATGAAAGGCTTATAGAATTCTCCAGTGAAACCATCTGGTCCAGGAGCATTTGGGGGGGGGGGGGGTAGGGGGGGTAGCTTCTTGATAACCATATCTGTTTGTTCTTTTTCTATGTATTTGTTTAGGTTCTTGATCTCTATCTGGGATAATCTAGGGAGAGATTGTTTTTCCATGTATTTGTCCTTGTCCTCCACATTGTTGAACTCATTGGAGTACAGAATTTCATACTCTGTGATTATCCTTTTAATCTCATTAGGGTCTGTTGTGATTACCACTGTTTCATTCCTCATCCTGGCTATTGTTGCTTGCTCTTTCCTTTCTTTGATTAAGTTTGCCAACGGTCTGTCAATTCTGTTGATCCTTTCAAAGAATCACGTTGGTGCTGCATTAATCTTCTGCGTTGTTCTTTTGTCTACTCAGTGGTCAATGCTGCCCTGATTTTTATTATTTCTTTTATTTTTCTGTTGGAGGTAATGTTCTGTTGACTCTGTTCTAATCGCTAGAGGTTTTGTGAGAGAGTATCCATCATAAAGCTCTCTTCCTTTTTCCTATATGCTCTTATTGCTATCAAGAAACCTCTGACAACTGCTTTTGTCATATCACATAGGGTCTGATGTGAAGTATTCTCATTCTCATTAGCTTCTAGAAATTTTCTTATCTCCCCTCTAATCTAGGAAAGTACCCACTCATGTCACAGAAGATCATTATTCATACTTCAATTGTTTGCCCTTGTTTTACTGGTAGTCTTTTTATTGATCTCCAGTTTTATTGCATGATAATCTGAGGACACCTGTATAGTATCTATGTGTTTGAATTTACTCACACTTGACTTGTGTCCCAGCATGTGGTCTATTTTCAAAAGTGTTCCCTGCACACTTTAAAAGGAAGTTTTTAAAAAAAATTTGATGGAAACCTCTAAATGTGTCTTTCAGATCTAGTTACCTAAGTGTACTGTTTAACTCTACAGTCTCTTTGCTGAGCTTTCTTACCAATGATCTATCTTTCTTTGAAAGGGATGGTTTAAAATCACCTACTGTAATTGTTGAATCTGTGATATCTTTTTTCATATTCTGTATAATTTGACAAATTTCATGTGTCTCATTTGGCACATATATTTATTATTGTTACTGATTCCTGGTAAAGTGATCCTTTGAACATTATAATGTGCCTCTTCTTATCTCTTTTTATGGTTTGAGATTTGATATCAGTTTTGTCTGAGATTAGTATTGCAACTCCTGCTTTTTTTGAGTCAATGTTTGCCTGGTATATCTTCTACCAGTCTTTCATTCTTAGTTTATTCTTGTCTGTGACTTTAATATGTGTTTCCTCCAGGCAACAGACTGATGGGTTATGTTTTCCAAGTCAGTCTGCAAGTCTTTTTATTTTAATGTAGGAGTTAAGGCTGTTGACATTTAGGGTGATGATCACAATCTGTGGATTCATTGCTGACATCTCTTGCCTTTTGATTTGGGTGTTTTCCTACCACCCTTCTTAATGCTTGCTATGTTTTTGTGGGTTTTTTTATTGCCATCTTTTCTTGCTGTGGCCATGTTATCTTTGTGATTGTATCGGCTCGTTGACTTTTGGTTGGATTTGGGTAACATGGTGATCTCCTGTTTGCGCTTGGTGGATGTTGATCTTCTGACCATAGTGAGGTGGCAAGGATCTTCCTCAGGGTTGGATGTCTTGCAGCGTATTTTTTATGTTTTTCCTTTTCCTGGAAAATCTTTTTCTCTCCTTCTATCTTAATAGATCATTTGGCAGGGTAAAGGTTTCTAGGGGAAACATTGTTTTCTTTCAGCTTTTGGATGGTATCAGTCCACTCTCTCCTTCTCTTCATGGTTTCTGGTGGTAGGTCTGAGCATATGCTTACCTGAGGATTATGGTATCTGACCATCTTCCTTTTCCTTACTGCTTTTTGGATTTTCTGTTTTTCCTGGAAGTTGGATAGCTTAACTGTTATAGTCTTGGTGGGCTCTTCCTGGGGTCTAGTCTCATTAATGTCCTCTCTGCTTCCTGTATGAGTGACTGATTCTCTTTAATTAGGGTAGGGAAGTTTTCTCCTAGAAATTCCCTTCTTAATTTAGCTGTTGACTTCTTCCCTGTAATTTGCCCTGGTAGGCAATAATTACGATGTCCCTTCTTTTCAAAGCATCAATCGTTGATCTCTGGTTTTCTTCTGCCTCTTTTTTTATCTTGTTTGTCTTTCTCGTTTGCTGTGATCTGATTGTCTTTGAGCTCACCGATACTGTTCTCAGCCTCTTTGAGTCTCTTCATGAGACCGTTGATCTTGTTTGCAGCATTTGCTACCTCATCCATTAGCTCCTGTATTTCCCTTTGGGGCATGGACTTCATCCCCTCCATTGTGGATGTCGTCCCCTCTATCATGAACTTTATCCCCTCTATCATTGCATTCTTCATCTGAGAGCTTCCTTCACCGCCAGTATTACTCCAAAGAGCCTTTTGAATATTTCTTTTTGTGGCAGATTCAAGTCCGATTGTTCTATGAGTGTCATTAGTTCTGTTGGTGTGGTTTTTATTTCTTGTTTATTTGTTGGGAATGTTGCTGTATGCTGTGGTTTACATGATGATTTCAAAGAGGTGGGCGCCATATTTCTGGGAGACAAAGAGGCCTTGTGTTCTTTCATTGTGTGACTGGCAACAGGGTTTTCAAGGGCTGCCTGTGGTCTACTATGAAGGCTGCTCAGGCTTCTGTATAGACCGGTGTTATGGTGATTTAGGGGTCAACAGTGCTCAGAGGTGGTGAGCACCAGTGGGCAGTACTGTGGGGAACTCAATTTGACTGGTGGAAAGCTCTGGTACAGAAGTAAGGCTATAGGGGATCAATGGGCAGGTGGCAGCGCTATTTAGGTCTAAGGTGATGTGACCTGCGTGAGCTGGGGGATCTCCTAGAAGTGGGTCGATGGTCCTCTGTCTTCCAGACCTAGGCTATCCCTCTGGGTCTCTGTTGTATTCTCCACTGATCAACTCATGGATGGGGCAGCATCCAGCTGTGATAGACCCAGGTAGTGGCCCCGGAGGCCGGCACTTGCTGAGTGAGCCTGCAAAGACCTAGTCCCCAATTTGTGGCAGGCCTGCAAGGCTCCAGTCTGCCTCTGCTTTCCCGCAGCTCTAGGCCATAGCAGTGCGCAGCAGGTGTGTAAGACCTGGGCTGCCACTGTGCTACCCCATGGGTCTGCACAAGTTTGTGGACACTTAAGGCTCTAGTCCACAATTCAGACTCCCGCTGCTAAGGCAGAGGGGGTGCACAGCCAGCCTGCAAGGTCCAGTTTGCATCTTACCTTCTCTGCGGTTCTGGGCATGTCAGCTGCAGGCAGTGGACTTGCAAAGCCCTGGTCCAAATCTCCGTTTCCCTGTAGCAGGCTGTAGGCCTGCAAGGCCGGGTCTGTGTCTTTGTTTCCACACAGCTCCAGGTGAGTTTGCACAGCAAGCTATTTGGACTTACTTCTCAAAGCTGGAGTGGAGGGAGGGTGTGGAACAGCTCTCTGGACTAGGAGAAGCTGGGGCTGGGAGATGCAGTGACTTCCAGAAGCCTCTGTGCAGAGGAAACAGTAGGCAGAAGTGCGGTTGTCACTCCCTGTGGATGGTGAGATGCTAGGACTAGAATAAGCTGAGGCACCCTGTAAGTGGCAGGGGCTGTGCCTCGCCAACAGGACAGGCAGGACTGCAAGGGGGTTGCATGTGACCCAGCTGCAGGCAATCAAACCTGCTGCGGGTTAGACCCTGAGGCCCTGCATGGCTGCTGTGAGGGAAAAGAGCTTGCATGAAGAATCACTGCTTTCCTGGTGTAGGGAGAGGAACCGTGGGAGATGGGTACAGCTCCCTCCAGTGGGAGACGTGAGTGGACAACTGCTATGTAATGGTCTGGCTCTGCCTTGGGGAGCGCTACCTGATAACTGTGCTTTTCCTGGAGCAGTGGCATTAGTTGCTGGTGAGGCGCACAAGTCTTGCACAGCCAGCAGGAAATCCCTGATATGTGTACCCAGATTTCAAAGGCTTGAAATAAAGCAAATGTGGATCAGGGGCCCCTCCTGGACAGGAAGGACCCCTGTAGAGAACTTTCCACTCACCTGAATACTGTCACTTGACTTCCCGGCACACCAGATTCACTGGACTGTCCTGTATGGACCGCTTACTTTGGCACCATCTTAACTGGATCCCCTTTCCTACATTTTTTTAATAATCATTTTATTGGGGGCACCTACCAATTCTTATCCCAATCCATACACACATCCATTGTATGCCAAACACATTTGTACATTTTTTTGCTATCATCATTCTCAAAACATTTACTTTCTGCTTAAGCCCCTGGTATTAGCTTATTTTCCTTCTCCACACTCCACACTCCCTCATGGACCCTTTTTTTTTTTTTGGACCCTTGATAATTTATAAATTATTATTATTTTGTCGTATCCTACACTGTCCGATGTCTCCCTTCACCCACTTTCCTGTTGGCCACATCCCAGGGAGGAGGTTATATGTAGGTCCTTATAATAAGGTCCCCCTTTCTACCTGCCCTCCACCCTCCTGGTATTGACACTCACCCCTGGTCCTGAAGACATCATCTGTTTTGGATGCTCCATGTTTCTGGTTCCTATCTGTACCAGTGTACATCATCTGGTCTAGCCGGCTTTGTAAGGTAGAATTGGAATCACGATAGTGGGGGAGGAAGCATTTAAGAACTAGAGAAAGGTTGCATATTTCATCTTGCTATACCCTACACTGACTGGGTTGTTTCCTCTCTGCAACCCTTCAGTAAGGGGAATGCCGCTTCACCTACATATGGACTTTGGGTTCCCAATCTGTACTCCCTCTCATTTATAATTGTGGCAATCACTGATCTGTGACAGTTTCAGCACTGGGAGTGTAGGGGTGGAGCTAGCCTGTCAATCTGAAGACCTCTGTGTGGGCATGACTTTCTCTGAGAATTCTGGGAAGCCTCGTGATATTTTCCCTGTGGTGGTGAGAGACACAAGACTCAGTCCCTTGGAGATTCTTTATGGACAAGACAACATGGCAGCATGCTGGTAACTCCTGAGTCCTGGAAAGTGGAGGAGCCAGAGTAGAAGCAACATGGGCTTGCCCTGATGTAATAAGACCTCTAAAGCCAGAAAAGCTACAGAGAGACCCCTGAGAAGTCACGTGGAGACTCCTACCAGTGCTGGCATGGTTGGGAGGCCACAGGGAGACCCTTGACAGTACTGAGATGCTTCTACTGCCACTGGATACTGTTGATGGACCATGAGTCCTGGAAATGAGGATCCATGGGGAGACCCCTTCCAGCTCCGGGATGCTTCTACTGCTGCTAGATACACAAGACTCTGCACCCACTGGCCTGTGATTGTCCTGGTGTCACTGCACATGCCTTATGAGTCAGAAGAAGACTTTATAGACTGGTATTGGACATATGGGCTAATAATGGACTTATGACCTTGGCCTGACTGGTTTGGATGCTTTCTCATTGTTCCATTCCTCTTGTATATAAATCTTTCCATTATATACATTATGCATGTTTATGAATTTGTTTCTCTAGTCTACCTGGACTAATTCAATATTGATATAATTTTTAGTTCTTTAATGCCTGATACCTGATCCCTTTGACACCTCATGGTCATACCGGCTGTAGTGCTTCTTCCATGTGGGCTTTGTTGCTTCTGAGCTTACATGTTTGCCTTCAAGCTTTTAAGACTTGAGACACTATATCTTTTGATAACCAGGCACCATCAGCTTTCTTCACCACTTTTGGTTATGCCCACATTTGTTTTCAATGGTCATATCAGGAAGGTGGGCATTCGGTGATATGACTTTTTGTTCTTTGATGCCTAATAACCCTTTGACACCTCGTAGTCACACAGGCTGGTGTGCTTATTCCATGTGGGCTATGTTGCCTCAGAGCTAGATGGCTGCTAATTCACTTTCAAGCCTTTAAGCCTTCAGACTCTATATCTTTTGATAGATGGGCACCATCAGCTTTCTTCACCACTTTTGCTTTTGAACATAGTTGTCTTCAGTGATCATGTTGGGAAGGTGAGCATCATGCGATGTCAATTTAATAGAACAAAGTGTTCTTGCTTTGAGGAAGTACTTGAGTGGAGGTCTAATTTCCATCTGCTGCCTTAATACTAACCCCAAAGGTATATGCAAGTAGATCTATTTCCCCATCAACATATATAAATATATTTACCTAAGTACATGTCTGTGTTTAGAACTCTATAAATGCCCTTTGCCTCCCAGTTCTTTCCTCTATTTCCATTTACTTTCCTCTTGTCCCACTGTCATGTGTAGCCTTCATTTGGGCTTCAGTAATTTCTCTCAGTTACATTGCCCTTCATCAATCCATACCAGGCCTCTCACACCCACCTTGCCACTGATTTTGGATCATTTGTTGTTCCTTTGTCTCTGGGTTGGTCAATACCACCTCCTTTCTCCCACCTTTTAAGATGATTTTTTCTTTTAAATCATTTTATTGGGGGCTCATACAACTCTTAGCAAAATCCATATATACATCCATTGTATGCAAAGCATAATTGTACCTTCGATGCCATCATCCTTCCCAAAATATTTTTTCATCTTAAGCCCTTGGTATTGCCCCTCCTTACTCCCTCATGAACCCTTGATAATTTCTAAATTATTGTTGTTTTATCATATCAAACACTCTCTGATATCTCCCTTTACCCACTTTCCTGTTGTCCATACCCCAGGGAGGAGGTTATATGTAGATCCTTATTATTGGTTCCCCACTTTTAATTCTATCTCCCTCCATTCTCCCAGAGTCACCACTCCCCACACTAAAAGGATCATCTGTCCCGGATTTCCCATGTTTCCAGTTCCTATCTGTAATAGTATACATATTCTGGTCTAACTGGATTTGTAAGGTAGAATTCAGATCATGAGAGGGAGTGGAGAGGAAGCATTTTAGAACTAGAGGAAAGTTGCATATTTCATCATTGCTACATTATGCCCTGCCTGGCTCCTCTCCTCTCCATGACCGTTATGTAAGGGGATGTCACTTTCCCAGCATGTGGACCTTGGTTTCCCAATCTGTACTCCCCTCATTTATAATGATTTAATTTTTAGTTCTTTGAGGACTGATACTGAATCCCTGTGTGGTCACACAGGCTGGTGTGCATCTTCCATGGGGGGTTTGTTGCTTCTGAATTAGATGGCTGCCTCTTTTGCATCAAACTTTTAAGAGTCCAGACACTATCTTTTGATAGCTGATACCATCAGCTTTCTTCACCACAATTGTTTATGCACACCTTTGTCTTCAGAGATCACATCCGAAAGGTGGACACACAATCATATGACTTTTGTTCTTTGATGCCTGATAATTGCTTCCATTGATACCTCATGGTCACACAGGCTGGTAAGCTTCCTCCATGTGGACTTTGTTGCTTCTGAGCTACATGGCCACTCATTTATTTTTTAATGTATGATGTTCTTGATGTCATTCCACGTCTCATCAAGTATTCTGTGATTTGGTCCAATGCACCAAATATAATTTTCAGAAGTTCTCACAATTCATGTAGGATATATTCAAAGTGAGAGCTTGGCTCTTGAGGACTTTTTTCTTCAACTGTAACTTACTGGTTTTCTGAGACTCACTGTTAGTTTTTGCCCTAATTTAGGGTGAAGTTCTTCTGCTTTTCCTTCATCCCCTCACTTCTCACATACACAGATGGCATCAACATACCCCCTTCCCCTCCAGCCCCCTGTGCATTCTATCTGGTGAGGTCCATCTTATGATCAGGAATAAGATTTGATTTAGTGCAAATGTTTCATCATCATCATCATCATCATCATCATCATCATCTCATATACTCAAGAATTTTACTCTCATGATCGTTTCTCTTCTCTCTTCACCATGGATTTTTATGCCTGACTCCTATCCCATGGACAATTCTATCTTACAGGAAAATAAAGGCGCCTTTGTGGGGCATCTATCTAGTTATTGCTCAGTTTCCTTTGCTTCCTCTCTGAGTACTATGTGTTTAAATAGTGTGGATGTAGTCATTTTCTCCAACTTATCAACCCTTATTTTCCCCAAATCTGCTCCTTTATCCCCTCCTTCCTCTGAAATCCACATGTTCACTTTTCTCTCCTTTATTCTTTGGTCAGAGTAGTGTTCATGCTTTCCTTCATGAGCATGTTCTTCTCTGAGCCACTCCCTTCAAATTGCTCTTGTCCTGTGTGCATCACTGGATGTTTACTTAAATTGTTTGATTCTTATCTGCCAATCTCTAGGACTTATTGATAACCACATAGCTTCCAAGTTCATAATAGCTCCTCACGTCAGAGTCCTTTGATTTTAAGGAATCAAAAACAAAATCTGATGCCTTTGCACTTAATCTTAAATTAAGTGTAAAAAATAAGATTCTAGTTCCATACTCAGATGCCGCCCAAGATACCATATGTCATTTTCATTTTATTTTACTTACTGCTCCAATGGTGTTTATTTTCTCACTTGATTTATTTTCTTTTAGAAAGCAGCTGTCCAAGCTGCCTTTGAAAGCCCGAGTTAGTGTATTTGTGTTTTAGCAAATATTTACTGAGAGTTCATACTTTGCATGCATCATCTTATATAATCTTTACCACTGCCCTATCAGATAGTGAATGGCCACGGTGCCTTTATAGACAATAACTTGAGGCTCAGATAGTTTAAGTGACACATTAAAGTTCAAATGATCAATGCCATAACAAAGGCAGTATCCAACCCCATGTTCTTAAAAAAAGGTTTGACACATGGGGAGAAAACAGGGATGGGGATCTGGCCATATCTATTGCTTCTAGGTCTGTGAGAAAGCTACTGAGTGTAAGAAACAAAGAAAGCCGTTCAATTGGAGCAAAGAACAATAAGATATCTCACATCAAAAAGTCCAGAAATATGCATCAGCAAAATCAGTAGCTTAAGAACATGTCAAAATGCGGGCTCCTTTCAGATCTTGGTATGCCATCACTGGAGTTGGGTTCATCTAAAATGTTTTTTCATTGTAATTGCAAATTAGTTAAATGTTTACAGAAGCTCATTGTAGTAGGCCAGGTTGTCTAGGGAAATAAATGCAGTGACATTCATATATGTGTTTATCAAGAAATAATCCTATGTCAGGAAGGCATCCTAGCTCACTCCAAGAGGACACAAGTCAGAGGCCTCTTCCGACTCCAATAATTGCAGACTGGGAACATTAAAAAGTGAAGCATCAACAAGAACACAGGCTGGTGAGTACAGAGTCCCAAGGATCCAAAATTGGTAGAGGCAAGGCAGGACACAGACAGTTCTTGAGGTCAGGCAGCCCACATGGTGCAAGAAGATTCCCACGAAAAATGAAGGTAAAGGCACAGAGTGAGCATTCTCAGTGCGTCTCTCTCTTATACAAAAAGGCTTATGACACCAAGGAAGTGTCATCAGGCAGCAACCCAATTGATAGACTGGGCCCTTCCTTGACTTTAGAATATAGCAGGAAGGACAAACTGTCAGAAGTCAAGTAGATATCATTATCCATTTCAATAACAAATCAGTTAGAAATCCCTCTGTAAATCAATGCTGGGCAACAGTGGATGTGTTATCATGGTTTAGACTTAGACCTATCAGGATTTATCTAATTCCTGCTGATAGGCTGAGGGATAGGAAACAGAAGAGAAGCCAGGCTTGAGTGGCATGAAAGAAGACAGGAGGAGCATGATTTAGCCAACCCAAAGGAGCGACTCCAAGTTTTAAGAAAATAGCAGGCACATTATTTCTGACTAACCCACCAATATGTGTTTATGTATGTGCATTAGCCCCATTTTGAAGACATTTTTCTTTCAAATGAAAGTCCACACCACGAGGAAGAATTTTTGAATTGTTCATCACACATACATTTTTTTTCTGCCAAAAGTTTAATTAGCTACTATGATGACAAGGTCCTTAAGTAAAGAATGCTTATTATGGTACCAGGAATGCTTAATTATCCATCATTTGGTCTGTGATGGTTCTGTGTACAATTTCCAGTTCTTCAAAATGCACTAGTGTGCTAGGGGAGCAAACTCATTCCTAAATCATCCATAGGCTCATGAATTTTTTAAAGTTTTCTTCTTTAGAAACACGTCATCTTTGTTATATAATCTCTGATCATAACCAACAGGTTGGACATCATTCAGTGGCTTCCCCTTGTTAATCCTACCTACCTCGAATGTCCAGTGCTGTTCTACCGAACACATAGCTATAGAGTAGTCACATTTCAAATACTTTTCCTCAATCGTTTCTAGACCTCAAATGCAAACCATATTTTCAAGCAACATTTTAAAGTCTTACTGAAAAGCATAGGTGCATCTATGCCATGCATCAAATCTTGTCTCGATTCACACATCAATCCATGATTACTCTTTCACCCAGTAACATGGGAACTGACTTTTAGTAGTCTCTTTCTCTCTCCCTCCCTCCCTCCCTCCCTTCCTCCCTCCCTCCCTTTCTCCATTTTACTTTATGAAAAGTCACACTCACAACTTAAGAGCATTTCGATGAATGATTTCCATCTCTTTCTGACAGTTCTGGTGTTCAGAGTTGCTCATGGGATATAATTAATAGCATCCTCTTCTCATATCCCCCTTGGAAGCTGGATAAGGGTTTTTTCTGATGTCACTAAGGCCGTGTCACAACTGCCTAGCCTCTTTCAATCCTTGTAGCATCTACTCCCTCTAGTTGCTAATCCTCCAGAATTTAATTAAGTACAAAATAATAACACTTCTCATCTTTGCAGTGTTAACAATTAATTAGCTCATTAACTCACTGAGCCAGGTTTGTCCCAGTAAGTTAAGGGCTTTGGGTAGAGTATTAATCCTTTCAAGGCCACTGGGGCAATATTTGCAGCCAATGGGCCCATATCCGTTACTTACTACCAGGAAGGGATTGGGGTATTGTTTGGGAATAGAACCCATTAATTCTCACTGTACCCAAAGGGGCAGGTGAGAATGACTTAGCACAAGTTAATGGGGAAATGTGTTCTGTGTTGCTTTTCTCTTTTAAGACCAAGGGGAAACTTTGAATTAAAGCCAAGATTGGAATTCCTGGCTAGCAGCAATATATTTTCAAATGAAAAACCTTGCTTTTGTTTGTTTGTATGTTTATAATTTTTGATCCAAAATTACAAATGGATAGGCAAGAAGTTTTATAATGGGGTATGGGTAACTCCAGCATCTAAGCTTTTGAAAACAGAGAAGGACCGTCGTGATGATCTTTGTATTCGGCCACCTGTTTCAATAGAGACATATGTGGGTGTGGCTCCAGATCACCACAATTAGGCACATATTACAACACAGCAAGTCACTCGAATGATGATGTCCCAGGGAACATGATCTTATTTTTACAATTCTCCCTATTAGATGTACCATAGCATCATGGAAAAGTTTGACACATTGTGAGAATTATAAAAAAGTACCACAGAAGCACTAAATGAGAACACTGTTAAAAAATGATGCTGATAGATTGCTCAATGCAGATTTGTCACAAATTCATACAATTTGTATACAAGGCGCTAGCTGAGAGATGCATTAGCATGAAGTGCAATGAAATGAGCTGTTCTCATGTGGAATACATATGAATGGAATCTGGAATTGGGGGAGGGATGTCCAAAAAGGGTATTTCTAGCACAGTGCTTGTTTAAGGGAAGTAGTCAGGTAGCCAGATGGCAGGGGTGAAGAGCCGCAGCATATCCAAAAGAAAAATGTCAATTGCACATCTCTTCTTCCAACTCTAGCAGAAGTTTGTGGTGTCTCTATTGGCATGTCCTACAGCCCGGGGTAGGTCCCAGTGTTGTATAGAAAATGCGGGTTTGCACATGTCTGGGCTGAAGCAGTTTCTTATCTCATCAAATGATATGCAACTTTCAGTTCCATTGTGTGTATGTCAAGGCAAATTTGTTGAGCTTGAGCTCTCAAATTCAAATAGAAAACTATGAGTGTAAGGCCAGAGTGGTTAGTGATAGTGGTGGTGGTGGAAAGGCAATAGTGCTAAAGGCTAGAGTCAGAGAAAAACCTGTTTACGTAGAGCATTTTGAGGTACATGACAGCACCCACATGTTGTAGGGGTTTTCTGAAGCTGCAAGGTGGAAAAAGATAGAATAGAGGC
The DNA here is from genome assembly GCA_004026705.1 of Nesogale talazaci. Lineage (NCBI taxonomy): Eukaryota > Metazoa > Chordata > Mammalia > Afrosoricida > Tenrecidae > Nesogale > Nesogale talazaci. The sequence continues at coordinate 363,251 of PVJH01000026.1, read as the reverse complement.
ACCTTGGGATTTCAAGGGTAGAGAGCGAGGCTTACCAATGCATTTATAAACTTATGCTTATTACACTTGCATTACCATAAATCCACTAGGGCTCTGTTTCTGGCTGCTCCTTCTTATACCCAAAGGTTCATCACAGCCAGCACTGGGAATAAAGAGAAAGCAGCCTTAATTTCCTTTAACAATAATATTAATAATAATATTAAAATTACTAGTCATATCACTTCAGAATTGACTCAATAGCAACTGGTTTTCACACACACAGACACACACACAAACACACACACACACACACACACACACACACACACCTCTTTGACAAGACTACATAGAAATCAGCAAAAGAAAGGCTTTGATGACCTTCCAGACAAAAGACCCAGAGCTAAGACTGAGAAAGTAGAACTTACTCCTGCTTCACTACTTTGTGTACAAATCATTCCACCCCTCTGTGATCCACGTTCCCCTTTGAAATCTAATGCAGGTTTGTGGGTATTAATTAGGAAAATATTACAACACAGCAAATCACTTGAATGGTGATGTTCCAAGGAACATCATCTTATGTTTGCATTTCTCCCTTTTTGATGTACCATAGCATCATGGAAAAGTTTGACATATTGTGAAAATTATAAAAAAAAAAGTACCACAGAAGCACTAAATGAGACATTTAGTAAGCCTTGCTCCTTATTAGGCAGCATCAGAAAGTATTCACATAATGAACTGTGAGAAATGTAAGTAGAAAAATGTCACAAAGGAGAAGTAACATTAGGGAAAAATAAAATGGAGCAAAGGTTATGTTGGCCACCGAGTAATTTCACTTGGTAGAGGTATCCAGGAATGTCGTTTAGAGACTTCCAAAGGGAAATTTTGATGATTTCACTTTTCTGTACACCACATGGCAACCCCCAAAGGAACCCTAGTGACATAGTGGTCAAACCTTTTGGCTGTTAAAACGTTGAGAGATTGAATGCACTAATCTCTCTGGGAGAGAAAGAGATAGCCGTCTGCTCTGTAAATAGTTACAGCCTTGGGAACTGGATGGGGGAAGATTGCCTCTGTTCTCGAAGGTGGCCATGAGTCAGAGTTGACTCAACAGCAGTGGGTATTTGGTTTTTAACATAATAAGAGTGGTGGCAAATAACAAAGATGTATGGTAAACTGAGAAAAGATTGAAGCTGTCAAGGATTTGATCTTGCAGTCAGTGCTCATGGAAGCAACATTCCGGAGATCAAACGATGTACTGCATTGGGTAAATGTGCTGTACAAGGCCTCTTTAAAGATGGCTTTGAACAGGTCTTTAAAAAGGCCATAAAAAGAGGAAGATCCTTGACAAGATGGATTGACACAGTAGCTGGAACAATGGCTTAAACATCATGACACTTGTGAAGATGGTGTAGGACAGGGAAATGTTTCACTCATACATAGGATCACTATGAGTTTGGACCAACAAAAGAGAATCCAACAACTATAGCTATTGGTTATGAATTTGTTGTCATGAGTCAAGTACTATATGTACGAAGTAAACATAATCATAATCTTATATTATCCTATCACCAAACTGGGAAGATACTATTATCATTCCTATCATGCAGGATAAGAAGTTGAGACATATCCATATTATAGCAGACATGTACTTGATGTCGTTTTCATGATTGGGAGTGTAGGGGTGGAGTCTAGCCTGTCAATCTGGATATGGTCAATGAGACCTCTGTGTGACCATGGCTTTCTCCTGAGAATTCTGGGAAGTCTCTTGGTATTTTCTCAATTGGAGAAGAGAGACTTGGCTGAGTTCCTGGGAGATGCTTGACTCACAAGACAAGATAGCAGCATAGATCCTGATTTTTGGAGACTGGAGGAGCTGGAGAAGAAGCCACACATGCTTAACCTGATGGAACCAAATCTCTGGGGCCGGAGAAGCCATGTGGAGACTCCTGCTAGTGCTGAGATGCTTGTGAGGCCAGGGGGAGACCCCTACCAGCACTGAGTTGCCTCTACCACCAGTAGATACTGCTGAAGGACCCAGAGCCCTGAAAACAAGGACCCATGGAGAGACCCCTGCTAGTGCCAGGATGCTTCTGCACCCACCGGCCTGTGATTGTCCTGGTGCGATTACAGGTGCTTCATGAGTCAGAAGGAGACTTTATAGACTGGTATTGGACATATGGGCTAATATCGGACTTTGGACGGGACTGGGTTGGGATGCTTTCTCAATATTCCATTGCTCTTATATATAAACCTTTTCCTTATATCCATGCAGGCTTATGAATTTGTTTCTGTATTCTACCTGGAATAGAGAGCACACATATGATAGACAATAGATAGATTTTTCAAGAGAAGTAAACCATAGGCCCTGATATTTCTCTTTGAATCACATCATTCATAGTGAGACATCAAATATTCATCATCATACTTTACCACCTCAAAATATCATTAAGATGAGTCAATTTGAGTTAGATTCATTAGGAACAGCTATAAAATTGTTATATATCTCATTTACACCCCAAAGCATTTCAGTCAAAAAGTTTGTAATAAGTTCTATGATTTTGTTCTATGTATACAGCACCTTAATGTACAGGCTTCTTCAAAGGTATGTTTTAAGGTGTTCTGTTCTCTCCTCAAAGCAACGTTTCTCCACCAGAGCTTGTATTAAGTATTTTTATTTCCTGAGAAAGACCTATGATTGCAGATATCTATCAGATGTTAAATACAGCCCATGGCTAGTGGTCGTATTGATTCTGCTTTTTGGATGTGGTAGAGACTGAGAAGCACAAATGAGCAAACATACCACTATAACTTTATCCAGTTGAAAGTCCATGGGCAGGTCCATGACTTCATAAAACAATTTTGAGCTCTTTTCACAATAATATATAGAGTTGAATCTGAATTCACTTATACATAAAGTCTTCAAAAGTTTATAGGAAAATAGAATTAAAAATAATGGCGGTGAAGCCCCTTTGCATTCAGTTTTAGACGTTTTAGTGAGCAAATTCCAGGTGTTAGAAGCATGTTATAAGTAAAACAGATCCAGCCGCTCTGAGCACTCAGCTTATGGTCTTGTAATAGATATTGGCAACTACATAAGTGATTAAAATAAAGTTTCGTAAAACCATAATTAGATGGTTTTGTAGGTGTATGATTTGCTATGGGGAGAAAGTGAGAGGATGTTTTCTTGAAGAAATGAAATGTGAATGGTATTATAGGGGAGATTATGATTTCGTCAAGTGTCACAGTAATTTGTTTGAAAAAGGCACGCTAAAGTATATATAGAAAAAATATTTTTATAAAGCACCAGTAAGTATCTACTGTGCTTTCAATATCCATACTAATCATTCTGTAAGATGTATCATAGGTAGTTAAATGATTAGACTTCTAATATTAGGTAGTTAGCTAGGAATCAGTTTTTTGTTTACTGATCATCAGTTCTTGTATTTGAACAGATTCTAGAATGCTTCGAGCTGTTTAAATTTTTCTTTAATCTGCACTTGGAACAATTGTTTATTAGACATAACCCCACTCCCACCCATGGGATGCCCCAGAGGAGGAATGTATATAAGGGTAAGAGGAAGACTTCTGGTTCAGAATGTTCTGGTTCAAGGCTAGATCTGCTTCTAGTGCATTATTCCAAAAGATGGCCCCTTTCAATACCTTGGTTTTCAAGCTCTGAATGTTACCCACAGTACTTTCACCCACGAGGATGTTTAGGAATCCTTAGGTAGCACAAGGGGTTAACATACTTTTGTTGGCCATTCATTTTGGGTCTAGATTAGAACCCCAAATTCAATTGGGGAGCAAAACCATTATGCATATTGTCACAATAGTAATTGTGCCACCCATGTATTCTTCTCCCCACTAAATCTTTACTTTGAGTACTTTAATGATGACCTTGTTGAAAGGCGTTGTTTTTAAGTGTCTTGAGTAAATTCTGAATCACAGTAAATCCATGTACAACAGAACATAATGCTGCCTCATTCTGCCTATTCCTCACAATTGTTCTTATGTTCGTTGATTGCCACTGTGTCAACTCACCTTGTCAAGGATCTACCTCTTTTCCCTGACCCTCTATTCTATCAAGCATGATGTCCTTTTTCAGGGACTTTATCTCTTGTATTTTGATAACATATCCCAAATCTCCCAACCTTTGTTTCTAAGGAACATTCTGGCTGTATTATGTCCAAGACAATTTAGTTGCCTCTTTTGACAGTCTATGGTACAAGATTCTTCACTGGCACCGTTCAAACACATTGATCCCACTTCCATCTTCTTTATCCAATATTCAACTTTCATACATATCAGGTAAATGAAAATACCTTGGTTGGGCTGGACACACGTTAGTACTCAAAGTAACCTCCTTGCTTTTCATGATTTTAAAGAGTTTTTGCTGAACAGATTTACCCAATGCAATATGTCGTTTTGAGTTCTTGACTGTTGCTTCCATGAGCGCTGATTGTGGATCAAAGCAAGATGAAATACTTGACAGCTTCAATCTTTCCCTGTTTATCATATTGTCTCTTTGAAAACACAGTCTTTGAGAATGTTATCAGTTAACAAAGGGTGATTACTGAAGTAGGATGTGTCCTGATCTCATTTGAGTATTGTCCTTATAAAGAAGAGAATAGGTATAGACAGAATGATATAAGAATAACACCATGTTACTTTGTAAGTCCAAACCAAGGTATACTTTTAGCTACCAGAAGCAGACCAGAAGACCTGGAGTAAAACAAATTATCTCTCAAAGCTTTAGAGGAAATCATTATGCTGACATATATGATTCTACAGAACTGGGAAACAACATATTTCTGCTGCTGAAGGACACTCTATGTGTGATTTGTTGCTCAAGCAGTCCTAAGGCACCTGGATTAGATACACATTAAGGAACTTCCTGTAGTACTATGAGCTTGATTGTGGGAGAATCTTGGAACATAAAACTCTAAAAGGAGAATCTGAAAATCAAGGAAGTCACTGAGTATACAGACCTTGGATGAATGAATCCATAATTCCTAGGAAATCTTGATGTTAGGCAGGTACAGTTGACATAGTGGGGCCATAGAAAAGTCCATGGAAAGTGTTGACTTCCATGGCTTACTAGTTCTTACATGCATCTAACCTAGATCCAAAGCACAGCAATCAACAAAGACGTCAGTCTGCAAGGAGATCCAGGTGGAGAGTGGAGGAGAAGTGGATACATAAGACACCTTACTTCTGTCAGCCTGTCTAACTAATGAGGACCTATGTTGGAATTACTGCTGCCTTACTTTTTCTACTTCTGCAATTGTGGTTAACTTCACTTTTTACTTGTTTCAAACTAGATCTATACAGATAAAAAAAATCTATAGTGTTTCCATGTTGACAATAGAAAATGAGATCTCAAATATCGTGTTGCTTTATTGTGCAGCACAATAGTGATGTGTTTACTATGTGAATTTTCTACAAATATATGCTCTCTTGAAACTGTTGACATATTTTTCTCTACCCCAAACATTCCATTGAGCCCATCATGCAAACAATTTTTTTTAAATTGCTATCATTTGAATGCATTGTGACTCAGGACAGCCCCGTATGTTGCAGAGTAGTAGATCTTTGGAGACAGATCTCCAAGTCTTCCTTCTGAGGTGTCTCTGGGTATAAATGAACTGTGAAGGCTTCAGTTAGTGTTTGAGCACTCAATTATTCGCACTACCCAACACCTCTTCACTTGGCCCACAATGATTGTGAAAATAGTGTTTGGTCATAGAATATCGCTGTCATTTTTTCTTTTTTTCTGAGGATGAATGAGTTGATTTCAACATATGGTGACTCCAAAAAAAAAAAAAAAAAAAAGGAAGGAAGGAAGAAAAGAAATAGAAAAAAAGTAGAGCTGTGCTCTGTGGGATTTTCAGTGGTTGTTTTCTTTTAGAATAGATTACTGCACTTTTCTTCTGAGGCAATTCCGGATAGGCTTGAATCCCCAACATTGCCATTAGCACATTAACTGTCTGCACCACCCAGGGACTTCAAGCCATCATTCGATTCATGTATCTTGGACACAAATGCTTTCTCTATTTGTTTTTATGTGACTCTCTTATAAAACAGAGCTTCTCAAATAGCATGTCTTGAAATATTGATGTCGTTCAACTTGTATGATGCTAGATAGGGCTTGGATTTAGCTGGAGTCTCTGGCCCTGCGACCCTCCATCCACCCACCCACGCCAGTGGGCAGTTCAAACCCATTCTGCTACATGCAAGAAGCAAAGCAAAACAAAACAAAAAACAAACTCACTGACATCAAGTTGGTTGTTCTAAATAAAGAAAACTTGGCTTGAACTTCTATAAGTAACATCATTTCTTCATAGTTCCTAAATTCCCGTATGGATGGAAATGCAGTGTACAGTGATAAAATCAAGAGTATCTGTGAGGACAGCACAGTATCATCCAGTGTTTCATTCTGTTTTACACAGGGTTGCTGTGAATCAGAACTGACTTGAAGACACCTTCTCTTTCCACTACCACCAGCATTAATTTATTCTGTATTGTTCAAGTCAGGTAATCTTTCTGAGATGTTATTTTACCCTTGTGAAATGAGAAAAGTAATTGAAGCTTACTAGATAATTGAAGCTTAACAGATAATTCACCATAAAGGCCTTTGAAAATTCTTAAGTCTTGTGCAAGAATTGATCATGTTTTACTGATTCAGCATTAGGCATGTCAGTCCAGCTCATGGGTTTGGATTATCCCTATAATACTGCATTGGAAATAGTCCCTTGGTTCAATGACTACTCTTCTTGTTTTGGAAATTCCCAAGATAGGTGGAAGGCAGTACACTTTCTCCCACAATCTGGCACCTACATTATAAACCCATAATTGTGCAAGTCTTGATCAATTGCAAGTTTTTCTTAATCTGTTTATTTTTGGAGAAAGCATTTCCAGGGGAAAGGTATGTTAGCGAGAACCAGAGGGTTTCAACAGCCCAGGGACTCTGTCCGATGGGAAAGACCCCAGAGTAGCTCCTTCAGTCAACTTCTGAGAGGCTGCACCTGGGTCGTGCCTCCTGTTGTTCATGTTTGCCACTTCTGAAATGACTTTGTTAGCCAGTCCATCGATTCTACATGAGCTCCTTTATTCTATCCTCTCACCCAAGCATTTATTTTAGCCATAGTTGACTTCTCAACTAAAATAAATCAAAATGTTAAAAAAACTTATACATTTCACAAATGTTGATCTTATCCTAAACTAGTTAATAAAAGAAACTTGATTGTATATGAACATCATATTGCATTGCTTCATCAGACTTCCCTAAGCCTCAAGTAGTTGCCTCTTCTATAAAAGGGGGAGTTCCACACCCCCCCCCCCGAGAGGATCATCTTGAACAAATCATCCAACAAATAATTATTTGGTGCTCTTTATTTTTCAACCATATTTCCATATAGTTGGAATACCTGCAAGACATTAAAAACAAAAGAAAAGTAGAATAAGTTTTTGATAAAACAAGCAACTAAGAAAATAGTATCCAAAATGCTTGTTGTAAGTATTTAGCAGAATAAACAATGACCTCAATCCTTCAGTGTGTAGTAGGCATGTATATCAGTGGTATGACATGAAAGTGCAGTGAAATAGACACCATCTTTCATCAGTAATTTAGAAAGATAATCAATGGCTTGATATACTATTAAACACATGCTTTTAATTGGTGAATGATTTGCAAAAAGACACAACTTATATGGATATCAGGATAAAATGCCATGGAGTTGATGAAGGCTGGCAGAATTTTAGCTTAATCTTTAGTTCTAATAGAATTGGATTCAGTATTTACTGCAGTCATTGACACTGGGTATGTGTATACACACACATATTTATGTAAACCCCACTAAAAATGTTTATTTTACTTCTCATATGGTTAGAAAGAACCATGTGACTAATTCTGATGAATACGTTGAAAGACAAATTGCCAATGCCATTTCTAGCCCAGCAAATTTAATTTCCAAAGTGAGATTCTCCAGTACACTCTTTACCCTCAGTCTTGGAAACCAGCAATGTTTGAAATGACTTCTTCGTGCAGCTAGAAGTTAAGCACCTCTGCTGACTCATGTCAAGTACAAAAGGAACTGAACACCAAGGAAGTCTGTGTTGTTTTCAGACACTGATAATTAGGGGTTGTTTTGTTCCTGCAAATAACCAAATCTTTTTGTACTGACCTAGCACTTGGAGGAGCAAAGGCAAAATAAATAATTGAGAACATAAAAAGTATATGAGGATGTAGGAGTTATTGGTCAACTCTTTGAAAAACTTTAATTTTGATAAGTATACCCTATGGCTCAAAAAGGATGAGATTTGAATGCCAGACTAAAAATGGGAACATCTTTCTGTAGTCTATGACCAATTGTGAAAAACGTAGTAGGTGTGAGATTCACCACTTTTCAGTCAGCTTGTTGTACTGTGGTGGATCTCAATGGAAAATAGGCCTCAAACCTCACAACCAGACCAAGAGGTAACATGGTCAATGGAGAAAATGTTGGACTCATCGAGGATTTTGAATCCAGAACCAATGCTCATGGAAGCAGCAGTCAAGCGACCAAATGGTGTTTTGGGGACATCTACTGCACAAGACCACTGAAGAGTATCGAAATGCAAGCACGTAACTTTGAGAACTAAGGTGCTCCTGATCCAAGCCATGGTATTTTCAATTGCCCCATATGTATGTGAAATTGTACATTGTATAAGGAAGATTGAAGGATATTCGATAACATCTGAATTTTGAATTGCCATGCTGATGGAGAATATTAAAAGTGGCATGGTCTGCTAAAAAAGCAAACAATCTTTCTTGGAATAAATATAGCCAGAATGTTCCTTAGAGGCAAAGATGGCAAGACTTTGTCTCTCGTGCATTGGACTTGTTTTCAGGAAAAAAACATGTATTCCAGTTCTTGGTAAAATAGGAAATGCAAAAGAGGAAATCCCACAAGATGGAATCTCACAGTGACTTCAACACTCGCCTTGCACACAGGAACAACCAGAAGGACGGCGCAGAAGCAGGCAGGGCTTTGTTCTGCTGTGCAGCAGATGTCTATGGGTTGGCACCTAGCAACAACTACAGCTGTGAGATAATTTGATAATCAAATAGAAATAAGAGAGTCTGTGGCAATGAAAGAAGAGGACACAGTGGAAGGGGACCTGTGAGACCACTGCAGGATTACATAAGAAGCAAAGAGACAAGGGTTACTCATGGTAGTGCTATGTGCTGACCAGTCATTTTAGCCTGAGTGACTCCATGTTACAGAGTGAAATTGTCTGAAGAGTTTTCTTGACTGTAATCTTTATTTCAGCACATTTCTAGTTCTTTCTCTGATGAAGATGCTGAATGGGTTCAAACAAGTAACCTTTCATTTAGCAGTTGAGTGCATACCCATTTGAAATGGAGACATAGCTGTCTTTAAATTTCAAAAGAAAACAAGAAATCAGTAATATGGGGAAGTTCCTGACTAACCATTTGAGCTATTGATTTAATATTTAAGACACAAGCGAAAGAATCTTACTTCATGTTCATCATGTTTGAGTTATTTTTCTTGTTATTCCAGTAATAAGGTACATTTTTCCTAAGTGAAATTTAGTGATAAAATATTTATTGTTATCCAATGCTATCATGACTCTTCTTAAGTAAGAATTATTTTTGGTGGATTTAAGCAACCATAGAAAGCATTCAAGCTAAGAATTTAGAAGGATATATTTAAAGAAGGAAAAAAGCACCCTTTGGATTTTTGTTCTAAGGGGATCTCCTAAAAATATCTATTTCTTCTGTCTTTTATTTTGTCTTTAAATTTGGAACCAGTGCAGTACTTCTGAACTTGTAACTTCCTTAAAGGAATATCTGATGACACAGTTAAAAATGAAAATTCCTCTACTCCATCTCAAAGGGGTTCTGATTTAATAAGTGTGTTAGAAAGGAAGGTTCCAGAACTAACATTGTAAGAAGTATTCCAGGTGATTCTGTGCAGCTTGTCTGCAGATGACAATTGGGCATTTTAATGACTCTCACCTCTTAGAATTGACCACGAGCCCATAAGGACTGCGCTTCATTCACAGTACAGCCATGGCACTTAGTACCATTTCTGGCAATAAGAGGGAGAACTGTACAGGACTTAATAGCAGCATTGCAGTTGGACACAGATTTACTCTGCTGATTTTCACACTAATTAGCTCTGAGGTCGATCACCTACTCAGATATGATTTTTCTAAATGATGAAGAAAATGATACTTCCTTCTGTAAGGATTCTGGGGCTTATAGGTGATGTTCTAAAGAATTTGGCAAAGTGCCCACAGTCAGATCTTTGCTGTGAGATTTGGATGTGGTTATAATGATATTCTGAACAGTACGAAAGAATAGAAAGGCTATCTAAACAAGGGGAAAGTAAAATCCATACGGAACAGTCGCCAAACAGGAATGAAGGATCTAGACCACATGAACAAGAGCTCCAGATGGAAGTCAGGTGAAAGCAATCTGCTTAGGAGACTGTGACTTTGGCCTGGAAGTTGCCTTGAGGTTTCCTGCTTCTTCACTGTGAGAAGTGAGTCTAAGGATGGCCCATGAAGGTAGTTCAACTTGATGTTTCAGTGGACTTCCAAACCAGGAAACTATATTATTAAAAATCCCTTTTCTGTCCACCAGAGGGAGAGGGACATAAACTAGCAGGGAGGAGGAACCAGCTATTTCCCCTTCTGCTCACCAGACATTTCAGAAATAGTCCATGTTATGACAGATATTTGCTTGGGTATGATGATTATTTTACAAAGCAACTTTATTTCTTTAAATGTACGATGAAACTAGTTGACCTTTCTTAGTGCTTGCTATGTGATAGGCTCTGTGTAAAGATTTTTCTATATTGTATCCTAGTGACTCCTCCCAGGAAACCTTCTGATGTGGTACTATTTTTAATCACCATTTAGACACAAGAAAAGCAAAGCTGAGAAAGGTTAAATAATTTGTTCAAGTAAGTGGTGTCAAATACGGAATTCTGTCTAATGAGCAGGTCTTAGGACAAAGTTAAAAATGGGTTTTTCGAGTTCAGTGGAAAATGGTGTGGAAGTCTGCACTGACTTGAGTTGGGGAGCCATAGGGGTGTGTTACAGAGTGAGGGCATCTGTTTTGCTTTAACTCGCATGAGAAATTGTCCATGAAACACAAATGTAGCTGAATAATTGAGATCATTTTCCTAGTGCTGTTAGTGAAGAATAAGAAACTGTTGTTTTTTTACTGTCTTTTGCGTACTTCAAACAGAAGGAGCCCTGCTGGCACACTGGTTAGAGCTCCTGCTGCCGACCCCAAAGCCCGTCTTTGGACCCAGGGGCTGCTTGGTGGGGGCAGGCGTGGCAGCCTGCTAACATGGAGACTTGCAGCATCGACAACCACATGGTGCAGTGCCTAGCTGCCCTCCACAGTTTCTGTAGGTAGAAATCAGCTCAAGGACGATATTTGCCGGGAGAAGGGAGTTAAATGATACTTGGCGAAAGTATGGAGGCCAATCCAAAAACAAATTCTCCAGACCTTCTCAACCCCAATGGGTCTGTTTAAGGCTAAGGATAAAGAAAGAGAATTCAGTCTGAGGGAACAGCAGGCCCCTGGACAATATGAATCTTTTTCCTTGTTAATGAAGTAAAATGAATATTTTTAGTGGTGCTACACCAACGGCAGAAGTGAAAAGCAATTCTTGTTATTTACCTCAGGGTTGCGAATGAACTCTCCATTCAGAGTGTGAGCTTGGAGATGACGAGGCACCACAGGGAGATTGTGCTTGAAGATTTCATTTTAGGATGTCTTGGTAGAGAGGATCAAGAGGAAATAGTCCTATTTTTAAATGGTCTTTTCTACTTATGTTATGATTCAGGTTCTCTTTGTAAATCACCCTTGAATCAAAATAGCGATCACTTTTTACCTATGGGGCTAGCGTTAAAGAATCTCTGGAAAATGTCCAATAAATGTCTTCAGTGTCAGGCAAATAAGGGAAATATCATTATTGGTAAAAAAAAAAAAAGAAGTATCAAAGGGAAGCTTATTATTTCATTTATGCTACACCTGGAAGCAAATGCACTTACTACAAAGTGCAAAGAGGTAAAATTACTTCTTATCCTAGAATATGCAATGCCTGCATCATAGTAAGTGTTCATCTCCATCGAAGAAATAAATGATTTAAAAACATATGAAAAGCCGATCTCATTAAAAATAAATTCAAAGGTTGAGCGCACCTAAAAAATAGTCTTTTGTACCTCCCATTGTAATGTAGTTTTTGTCACCCAGGGAGAAACATTATGGCTTGAAATCCAAGATGGAAACAAACCAACAAACATAGGTCTCAAGGCCAAGAATAGGTAAGCTACAAAAATTCAACTCCTATTAGTTCTGACACCACAGACTCAGACCGATGTTAAGTAATTGGGACAATCTGATGGGACAATGGATGTGCTTGAACAGCATTGGAGTCTATGAGCTGGGGAAGCTGGAGTTTGTTCACTGGGCTGGAGCCTTGCCAGGGTCTGGGAGAAAGATAAAATTACACTAGCTTCCACAGAGTTGATGAGGATTTATGGTAATCCTAGGTGTAGATGAGTATAAATGTACTCTATAGTGTGCATGGCTAGGGTTTTTGGAAGGATCCATGGTAGAGTACTGAGTTACATGCCTGGCTGCTAAGAGGCAGGTCAGCAGATGGAAACCACCAGCTACGTCCCCGGAGAATGGGGAGACTTTCTACTTCCTTCATGATTGACAGTCATGTAGATCCATGGGGTCAGTGAAACTCTGTCTTCGGGGTCCCAATGAGTTGAAACCAACTCAAGGACAGTGATACCACCTACAGAAGTAATGGGTTTATGTAGCAGATAATACTGTTGTTTTGGGAAGTGGTAAAGCAATTTATGTGATAGAATATCACCAAACAATTATTTTTTGTTTACTTTAGACAAACTCTAGAAAGCAGCCCAATGGTTCCGTAACCTAAAAAAATGCCTATGATTATAATGCACTTAATCATCATTAATCAACTATTTCATTATCTGATATTGCACATTTATAATAATAGTAAAAAAAAGCCCACAAAAATCAAACACCTATTATCTATGGAGCCACTGACACTCTTCATTCAAAAGATGTGACTGAGAGAGATTTCGAGGTAGTACTTCTGAAAAGAGTCTATATAATGCTGGAGGGGCTTAGGAAGAGGTAGTGAGGGAGTAAGGAGGATGTTGCTTCTCCTCCTTACTCAATTGCCTTGAGGGACTAAGTCCTGCAGCAAGAAGGGCAGAGGGATAATTCAAGGCTCAGGTTATACAGAAGAATCTGTCCACCCCTTCTTTTCTGTGATGAAGGTGACTGAGCTGCTCTTCTTGAAACCATTGGTCTTCAGACCTGCTCTAACGTATCAAGCCCTGGAAGATCAGCCATACATCCATGCATTCTGTGGGATCCTCTCCAGCTTGTGGGCAGCAAACAATGGTTGGCTCTGTGAGAGCTTTTAACAGAGCTAGCACCTTGCTTGACCTCAGTCCCCCCAATAGCCCAAGTTCTTGAGTTGCCACCTGTGCCTCTGGTCTAGATATGAGGTGCCAACACCACTCAAATGCATGTCCTAATAACTGCGTCTGGTGATTTTCAGTACAGTCCTAGAGCATAGTCACTCTAAGAGTCCCTGCTCTGTGGATGTCTCAATGTTCTCCTCTTTCTTCATCATGAGTTTGCTTGACATCTTGGTCTTTGTAAACTAACTGGATAAGAGAGGAGTGGTTATAATATTAAAATATTTTAACATGCCATACCACTTTCAATAATGCATATGAATGAGGAAGTGAAAGAAGAAAATAAAACTATAAATAATTAGACCTTATAAAGGACACTGAATTATTTAATGTGGATTTTTTCGCCCAAGTCTCTAATCTTTACCAAGCAAACTTTCCTGCATGGATCTGGGGTGATAGCAATAAAGTTCACCAGTGAGTAACTGCAAATAGGATTCTATGAGGTGCCATCCTGTTGCATATAAAATGAACCCCAGAGAAGAAGAAGAAGAAGAAGAAGAAGAAGAAGAAGAAGAAGAAGAAGAAGAAGAAGAAGAAGAAGGGATCTCATTATCATCAAGAAATGGAGCATGTCCTCTGGGCCCAAGATTTCTGCATAGTAAACCTCCTGGTTTACTCCTGGTTTAAGACAGCTATGATATTAGAACAGCAGCTTGTAGAATCAGGAGCTAGAGCAGGGAACAGATTGATGGACTTGTGAGCTCACAGGACAAGTAAAGCTGAGTGCTTTGGGGCAGGAGACTGACTTATGGAGGGGGTGCCTCTGAGCACTTAGTTGGGGAAGTGGAACAGACCGCTTTCAGGTTGAGGCTTCCTGGGGTGGAGTGACTCTGGGAAGTTAATTCAGGGAAATGGACTTGATGACCAACAGAATCTGAGATGAATGCCTTCAGGTTGATGCTTACAGTGAAGTGGTGTGCCCTTTGGTCATTTATTAGCAGACCTGAAAAAGCTTTATAGCTTGTCCTGATAAATAAGCAGCTCAAGCATGAGTATTTATTACTAGCATTACAACTTGTTAATTCCTTAATAAACCTTCAATCATATTTTTCCTGTGAATTCTCTGTAGCCATTCTAAAGGACATTCGAACCTGAAGATCAAGTAGAGAATATTAAGACAACACAATGGCTTCAAGATATTTGTAGAAAAAAGGAAATAGAATATAATGGAAGTTTTGCACAAAATTTTAAAGCCTCCTTTTGCTTATAGAATATCTGATCTTAGATTTAGGTTTAGGAAAAAAACAAGCACCCAATCAATAACAGCAGAATGCATCTCTAATTTATTAATAGGTATTCAATATTTAACATAGGTTCCCAAACTTATTTGGCCCACAGCCTCTTTTCAGGAAAGAAAACAACAACCCAGTGCCTCCTTGGCAATTAAACATCTTTGTACTATAATTCATAATCCAGGATAAAGGGTAGGTATCTGCTTTGCAGCACCCTTGGATTTTTTCCAGTGCAGCCCATTTCCTATGTTTCCTGTGGGAAACACTATATACCATGTGTTAGATCATAAAGCACATTTGTTCATTTTAAAAGATTTAAATTATATGAAGTTTATTTTCAAACCATAATTCAGCCTGAAGCCAATTGCCACAAGTCAAAGGTTGGGCAGTCATTCCATCTTCCAACCTTCTTAATCCTATTCTGACACCAAAAGTTTTTCCCACAGCTCTCTATTTCTCTGCTGGGTT
This sequence comes from Nesogale talazaci, assembly GCA_004026705.1. NCBI lineage: Eukaryota > Metazoa > Chordata > Mammalia > Afrosoricida > Tenrecidae > Nesogale > Nesogale talazaci. The sequence continues at coordinate 348,021 of PVJH01000026.1, read as the reverse complement.
TGGTTACTGTTCCAATAGCAACAGATTCATACACAGATTAGAACTCCAGACAATAGTCACAATTATGGTGGTTGACTAGGAAGCTACTAGGCTACAAATTCAGATCAGAAACATGAAGGATACAACACTTTCGTCCACAGCTCTTCTCAACCACGGTGGCAAGCACACTTCTTCCTGGTTCTCAATCTTTCAATCAAGCAAGCCCCTGTCCTCTGTGCTACTTGTGCAAATGTTACAAAGCTCATTTTTCCCTGTAAATACATAAACGGTGCCCCCCTTTCCAAGCCATTCTTATCCCTAGAGACACTCAACTTTATTCATTCCAAAGAGTGGGAAGTTTGTTACTCTGTTCTATAATCTCTGTGATGTTCCTCTGCCAACTTTCACAGGGGGGAAGTTTCTTGTGCTTCACTTCCAGTCCTATTTTCTTGGTGGCCTTGAGATTCTCTGTTCCTGATTCTGAAATGGCTCACTTTATACCCCATGGGATGGCAAAATTGACGAATCTTCTCTCTTAGAATTCCACACACCCCACCATTCATCTGATGGGGGTTATAGGCTATAGGTGTAAAAGCCATACATAGTAATTTCACTTCACTGCACAGGGTTAGTAAAAAAAATATGTCCTATGAATTGATAGAAAATTTGATTAGCACGACAGGAACAAGCATTCGGGGGAGCTTGTGAGCCCCTTCATGGCATTGGCTCCATGTGATTTTCTTGGTGCATCAGGTATCTCTGTATTTGGGAGGATTTCTTTCTTTTCTTTTTTTTTTTTTTGCCAACTAAAAGGCAGTCATTTGTCACACCTGTAAATCCTGGTTATACCCAGGAAGCTTCTCCACTGCCCACCCCTTTCCATAGTGCCCTCGGCAGTCTAGGGTAGTCTAGCCGTAATCCTCCTGTGGTCCGTCATTGTCGCCCCCACCCCCAAGTTTTTATCACAAACAGAAAGGATTCCCAACTTCTATACTGACACCACTATATCATAACAAGCCAGTTTTTGTCCTAGGGACTGTTTCTGCCTCTTTGAACCCACCTGTGCTTTCAGATTGATTCCCCTAGATTGTAAGACCTCATCTGTAATCCAGGATTGTATTGTGAGTTGTAGGTGAGGTGTATCAGCCACGTGGAAATGGAACATCTTTAGGAGACTGGTGAAGCTGAGACCCTTGGGTATGTCTTAGGAGGAGCAGATAGAAGCCAAATGGTGTAGCCGGGAACAGCGGCGTTAGTCCCAGCTGACCGGTTACACCTGTGATGATCAAACACTAACACACCAGCTGGCAAGTAGTCAGGAGAAAGGTAAAGAGAATCGGACTTCGGTCTACCTTTCAGACATTACGGGGTCATTACTTAGTGCTTTAGTGCCCAGTGAAGACGCTTTTGGTGAGCCAAGTTTCCAGTTCCTTGAGCTCAGCCAATAGCTTGACCGTAGCTTTTCTTCTGTGCTGTTTAACAAGGCGACCCTAAAAAGTCGTGTGACTGCAACTCTAGTACATGCAAATAAATTCATCTCTCTCTGCCTCACCCTTACTCGTAGCCCCAAGAGGAAGTTTTAATTTTGAAAAGATCCCACAATCTTGAATGTTCTTTTTCTCCCTCCTTCCCTCCCTCCCTTGAGTTCATTTTATCTTGCTGTTGTCATTTCTCTGCTGGCCCCACACCCATCCTTTCATACGCTCTGCAGCAGCGTCTCAGCCATTTTTGCTGATTGTTCCAGCTGTCAAATAAGTGCTGTTCTCCAGCACCCGGGACTGGAAGTTGGGATCAACTTACGTCCCATAGGACCCTGGAAAGGTGAACAGAGGACCCTTTGCAGAGCTGCGAGCTGGGGTGGAGCTGCTGCTGTGACTTGCTGAATGCTGGGCTCTCTTCTGGGGGCTTGATGGTGTCTCGACCATGCAGTGGCAGATGACACAGCGTCTCCTTCCTCCTGAGAGTTAATCAAGGCCAGGGAGCAGGCCCTCCAATGCTGTCACTGAAAGACATGATTTCCGCCCAAGAAGCCATACATTTAGATACTTTAAAATCACCTGGCATGCACTGCTTGACTTACCTTGACTTTAAGGACCGAAAATATAACTATTTATTATAATAAATAGCTTTTGGGTTTTTCCTCCCCCCCCCCAAAAAAAAATCCCTTAACAAAAACTTTTTTTTCATTTTGTTTGGGGAGGGGGTGGTGGGGGATGAATGCCATAATAGGAAGGAGAGTCCAGAAGAGTCCAGAGTCTAGAAGCTAAAGAAAATAATTATGTACCAGTGGGTTGTCTTTTGCGTGCTCTGTGGTGCCAGTGAGCTTAGGGTGGGGTGAGAGGGCCAGGGCTGCCTGTCACAGGCCGGAGGGACTTGCTGCGCCGGGCCTGGCAGGGGAGGCTCTGTTGAGTTCCTGAGGGCTGTCCCTTCACACAGACTAGCAGACCTGCCTGCCAGCTTTGGTGGTGGTGAGGATTTTGTCCCCCAGTTTACTAGTTTTTGTTTGTACGTTTTTGCTCTTCTTCTTTTCCTGGGTTTGCCCACCCCCTTTTCAAGATGATCCATAAACCGATCTTTATGTAAGGGAGACGTTCCCTTTGCTAGTCCCTGACACCTCTTCCACTGGTACTGGTGGCCTGGGTCATACATTGGTAGGAAAAAAGTGTACCTCCTTGAGGGAAGGCCTCCCTTCCATTTCCAGGTGCCAACTTCTACACAGATGTACTGCACACATGGGAACTGTCTTGTGCACACTGTGGGTTGTTTTTAATAAGTCTCTTCCTACTAGAACATTTTATTTTCCTTGTTCACCATACAATCATGTACTCTTTAACAGAAATTGCTTTTTAAAAAGAAAATCTGGAACTATCTTTAAAACAAAAAACTATTAATAATCATGTATTTTTACTGATCACATTTTGAAATGCCTAAAAGACTTTATTGTTCTAATTACCCAGATGTACCTTTGTAAAATAGCTCTTTTATGAATTAGCTGATAAGGCTGTATGTTTCTGGAACAAAATATTGGTCATCTAAAAACTTGCTGTTTTCTGGGGTGTGGGGAAATAGAAAACAAGAGTTCAAATATTAAATAAGCTTAAAGGAAAAAAATTTGATTAAAAATATCAAAATGTGAGCCTATATTTTCTTGCTGTACCCCTATCTAGGTGTATACATTTCTGATACTGGTATTTTCATTTCTTTATCTCATCCACCTAGTAATTTTGTGCTGTTTTAAGTAGACCATGGTTTACCTGACAGTTGTGGCATCCTTGAGGAACCCATTTGAAAAGAAATCATCCTTTGAATGTGGGGAGTGGGACAATCTGAAAGAACAAGATCAGGGCTATATGGGGAATAGAATAATACTTCCCAGTGAAATTCTCATAGGACGGTTATTGCTCTCCTGGAAGAATGAGCAGGTGCATTGTCCTGATTAAGAGGGGAGAATCCTTTGTTGCTGAAGCATATTTGGTATTTTTCTCACAATGTAGTTTCAAGTTTCTTGCAACTTTTCATCAATAAACTGCTGTTAATATCCTGTGTCACTTGAGAAAATTGAAGTCTTAGAATTCCAAAACACAGTTGTCTTAACCTCCTGAGTTGACCTCTCTGCTTAAATTTACTACCCCAGGAGACCTCCTTGGAAGCCACTGCTTTAATTGCAATCCTTTTTTAAGGACCCCTAATAAGACAGAGACAAATATATTACTTGTATATTTGCATTGACCCACTGATCACAAAGTCTTGTTCCAACATGTTTATATGGAATAAATCTTGGTACATATGAATGTAATCCCTAGTAGCAACTAGGGATTTTTTTATTTACCTTGGTTCTCAACCTGTGGGTCACAACCCCTTTGGGGGTCAAATGCCCCTTTCACAACAGTCACCCAATTCATAACAGTAGCAACATTAGATCTATGATGAAACAATGAAAGTAATGTTATGGTTGGGGGTCACCATCACAGAAAGAACTGTACTAAAGGGTCAAGGAATTAGTAAGGTTGAGAACCACTGTACTAAGTAATCAATAATTCTAAAAAGAAATCACAAGGGAGATTAGAAAATACAAATAAATGCAAATGAAAACATCACAAATCAAAATTTGTATGACAAAATGAAGGCAGTATTCAGAGCAAAATTTAATAATTTTAGATCTTGAAGAACTTGAGCAAAGAGAGGGAAATTAATAAAAAGAAGTAAATAATAAATAGTACTATGAAAATAAGTGAAATAGAAGATAAAATAAGCAAAACAAGAATCTAGTTCTGAAAAAGGCCAATATAATCAATAAATTATACGTAGACTGACAGAAAAAAAGACAAGATATAAATAATTTATGTCAGCTATAAAGGTGGGAGCATTATTTTTGATCGTGTCCAATTTTAAAAAATTTAAAAGATTATAATTATCTAGGCAGTTATATACAAGCAAATTAGATATCCTCGATGAAGTAGACCAATTCCTAGAAACACACAAACTTCAGAAATCTATCTAGGAGGAAATAGAAAAACAAACTAGACCTATAGTAGATGAAGAGATTGAATTACTAATGAAAAATCTTCAAAAAAAATAAGTTCATAGCATGATGACTTCATAGGAAAACTTCATCCTAATTAAAAGTGTTTGTGCACCAAAGGACTTTAGTTAAGAGAAAATCCACAGAGTAGGAGAAAATATTTGGGGAAATATATCTAGAAAAGGCTTAATCTATCCAAATCATTAAGAATCCTATGATTAAATAGTAACAAGCAAAGAATCCAGTTATAAAATGGGGAACAGATTGGAATAGGCATTTCTCCAAAGAAGATATACAAATGGCCAATAGTTGTGTGAAAAGATGTTCAATATCACTAGTCATCACCAAACATACTGTCATCAAATTGATTCAAAGTAATCATTAGTCATTAAAAAGCAGCAACAAATCCCCAATGTTATCAAGCCTATTCTAACTCATCGTGATCCTGTAAGGCAGAATAGACTTGCTCATTTGAGCTTTGGAACTTGTACATCTTTGAGAGCAGAAAGCCTCATTTTTTTCCCCTTGGAATGGCTGTGAGTTTAAACTGCTGATATTATGCTTAGGAGCTAACATGGAACCCACTTTTCCACCAGGGCATCTTTTAGGGTTTCCACTAGTCAGGAAAATAAAAATTAAACCTTAATGAACTCATCTTCCCATTTCTATGACTGTTTTTAAAAGGGGAATGCTTTGAGGTTATACAGAATTTGGAATAAGCAAGAGTTGGTGAAGATGTCCTGAATCTTCATGCATTACTTTGGAGAACATTATATGATCAGTGTAAAAATCAGGTGACTGGGACTAATCACCACTGATTTCACAGGGGGTAAGGAAGAGAATCACCATCAGCATCAGCCCTGGATGGATTCTTACGAAACCCGTCTAACTTACATCCACCTTGCTTCCTCATTTACCAATTCTCACACCAACCATCATTCCCAAGTTATTACTACTTTTCTGATGGTTTAGACAATTCATTGTGATGACCACATAGAACATGCAACACTCACAGATATGAGGTTTAATAGGGAAGTACAATTCAAGAGTAAAAATACTCAGGATTCAGTTCCTTCAGTCAAAATTATCTGTATTTCTCTATACAGCAATGCCTTCAAGAGCACCTCTCTCTGCACCTCTCTCAGCCACTTGTCCTCTTGATCTCTGCTCTGCTCAGGTAAATCACAAAGTTCCTTTACTGCTCTTTAACATATGTCCAAAGGGCACACCACTCAGCCATTAACTTTAGCTAAAGGCACTCAGTTCATGGATCAGCAACACACTAAGGACTTACAGGTAGGCTGCTCTACGGTGAGCCTTGTACCAGAAGGCACGTACACGGTGGACCAGGAAACCACCTCTCTTGGTTCATTGTGCTGATGCTCTGCTGTTACCACTTCCCCATCACATCTCTGATTTACAATCCTGTCTCCTGGATCAAGGAGGTTCCGTGATGGGACCCCAGAATCTAAAGGACACAGATTACTCATAGCTGTTTTTTCTTGATGGTCACGGGCTTCCCTATTCTTCCTTTTGAGCTAACTCATTTCGTATCCAGTAGGATGGCAAAACTGACAGATCTCCACTTTAGACTTTCATGCTCCCTATTTGCATTGTTCCACCCAATAATCAGGTGGGAGTTAGAAAAAATAGGAATATAAAAGTCATAATTCTCATTCCAAAATCAACACTGTGTAGTGGTTTTTCAAAAAGTTAGGTGGAATTACCAACCGGTGTCCCAAAGAGACAAAGGAAAGTATTTCAGTAAAATATGCAAAGTTTTGGAGTTAGAAAAACAAAATGGAAGAATACACTTGGCATTTTTAGAACTGAAGAAAAAAGTAAAAGCTTTAATTTATAATATTGAGGGACATTATGGCCAAAACATTGATTAGTGCCAGAAGCAACAAAAGAAGATGGGAGAAATACATAAATTTGCTGTACCAAAAATAACTGGTGGATGTCAAATATTTCAGGATATGGCATATGGTCAAGAACTGATGGCACTCAAGGAAGAAATACGAATTCCACTGAAGACATTAATAAGAAGCAAAACTCCAGGAATTAACAGTATTGAAATGTTCCAAAAAATGAATGCAATGTTAAAAGTGCCCACTTACATATGCCAAGAAATTTAGGAGATAATTTCTTGGACAACTCACTGATGGACAGGCTAAACTCCACCTCTTCACTCTAATAGTCTCAAGTTGACACCAGATTACCACAACTTGTCAGCCTCTTAAAAGAATGTCTGAGAACCAGAGACACAGGTGATTGTAGAACCTGCTTTCTTTGATTGCTCATCTTTCATTGTTTTACTTGTGGGATCAGCTCTGCTTCCAGAATATTTAAAGCCCTTGCCTCAGGTACTCATTGAGCAGCAAGATACATTTTGTGGTTTACTTTCAGGAAGATAATAACACAAGTACAGGTTACAGTTTTGGAATATGCAAAAGGGCCATCCTAGATTCTGGAGTGGGGAAAATAAAACCAAGAATAGGAGAAAACAAAAACAAAACATCTTCAATACCCTCAAAAAGTGTATTGTGTGGGGCTGAGCCCGGTGGAGTAGTGGTTGTGTGCAGGACTGCGGCCCACTGGGACGGAGGTTCAATTCCAGCTCCCAGGAGCAAAGGCTGGGCCTCCTACTCCCACCACCTGAGGGCAGTGATGCCTTAAAAAAAAAAGTGTATTGTGTGAACTTGACATCAAACGTCACAGAAATTTCTTTTATGCTATACTTTAGAATGACTAGACAGATGGTGAAGGTGTCGACATGCAACTCTCCTTAAAGCAAGTAGTGTTGTATGGACATATGCAGAACTGCAAGACTACTTCACTGTTGTATGTCATGGAGTCTATTTCAACTTAGAGCAACCTCCTAGGAAAGCACAGAGCATTTTGAAGCATTCATTGCTGTCATGTTTATGGGAGCAGATAATCGGGTCTTTTCTCCCAAGGAGAAGCAGTGATTGGTGAGTTTGAACTAGAGACCTTTGGGTTAACAGCTATGTTCTTAGCTAAGACTTCTTACCACTACTCCACTCACTTCCCTTAATTTTGAGGGAAAAGTAGAAAATAGTGTGAGGTTTTACAAAGTCTGCAATTCCCTCTGCTCAAACCCTCTCTCAATGCAAGAACACTGTGTTCTTGAACAATCTGGCATTCTGTGATACTCACCCTTTTGACATGAACTCATGAAAACATGCTGGGTGCATAAGCAACTGTGGTAAAGAAAGCTGATGGTGCTCAATGAGGCTATCAAAAGTTACAGATTCTAAGGTCTTAAAGGCTTGAAACTAAACAAGTGGCAAATCACTTCTTGGCCTTTGGGCTAAGATCAAGTGTAAATAAGCAGCCATCTAGCAGAGCAGCAACAAGCCCACTTGGAAAAAGCACATCAGCCTGTATGATCATGAAATGTCCACAGGATCAGGTAACAGGTAGCATAAGATAAAAAGCAAACAAATAAAAACATATTTTTGAGAACGCGGGTCTACAGAAAGTCCATCTGTAGACAATAGGACATGTCCTCACAGAAGGATCACAAGATGAGACAACCACAGCATAGTTTAGAATTGAAGAGACACACAGTATTCCTTCGGTTCTTTGAGACATTCTCACCACCACTACCACCCCCACAATCATGACCCCAGTCCTGGCTTTCAGTTCCGGCTATACTGGAACACAAGCACTGGTACAGATAACAACTCAAGACACGTGAAATTCAGGTTAGATAAACCCTTCAGGAGCAGAAATGGGAGCAGCAATATCAGGAGGGTAGAGGAAAAGTGAGGGGGTAGAGGGAGGAAGGGGGACTGACCACAATGATCTCTGCATTAACACCCCACCCTCTGGGGATGCATAACAGAAATGTGGGTAAAGGGATACAGTGGTTGGTGTAAGATATGAAAATAGTGATAATTTCTAATTTATCAAGGATTCACAAGGGTGGGAGGGTGGGAAGGGAGGGAAAAAGGAGAAGATGATACCAAGGACTCCAATAGAAAGTAAATGTATAGAAAATGATGATGGCAGCATGGACACAAATGTGATCTATACAATTGATATATGGATTGATGTAAGAATCCCAAATAAAATGATCTTTATAAAAGTCTTTATATAAAACTTGAAATTTAAACTCTAAATGTTTATATAAAACTTAAACCGATGTTCCAGGATCCCAATGCAGCATGATGGCATGGAGTGGGGGAGCCAGTGGAAGAGTAGGAGGACCCAGCCTCAATCCCAACTGTATGGACAGCTGCCCTTCCCCCCAGAGGAGTTTGGTTTGCATATCAGCACTGAGGCTGCAGTGAGGGGAGAGGGAGAGGTCTGGCCAAAGCACACAAGAGCAAATGAAGGGGGAGGAAAAGAGAGTGGATTGCATCCTGGCCCATCAAGCCTTCTCAAGAATGATCACCCCCCCTCAGAATAGCCATTGCAGAGAGAGGGCCATATGGCCAGCCCCACTATGAAATATGGCATCCCTTGCTGAACCAAGGCCCTACAGGGACAACACTGAAGGAGCAGGGTCGGGAGTGTACCCAGTCTAAAACCACCATACTGAGGCAAGGGTGTGCAGCAGAGTAGCAGGATGAGCAGAGTATGGAGCTCCTGAGGGAGTGCCAAGGATCTATTTTGGGTTCAGGATGTGACAGCCCATCTGACTCAAGGGGACACTCCTCAAGGTCAATGAACAGACCTTGAACTATTTACAGGTTTTCTTTTGTCATTGTTAGTATTTTTTAAACTTATTTATATATTTTTTCCAGACATTGTTTTTTTGTTGTTGTTGTCATTCTTTTGTTTCCTTTTTTGTTTCCATCTTCATCTTGCAACATCTTGGGTTTTTTGTACATGTTATTACCTCTGCAAATCTATCTAGAAAAGATAGGTTGGATGAAGAGCCTGGAGGAGAAAATAATGGGACTGATGGTTTCAGGTGGACATGGGGGAAGGGGAGGTGGAGGAAAAGAGATGGTGTTGACCATCCCAGGAAAAAGGAACAACAAGTGATCCAAAGTCAGCAGCAGGGTGTGTGTAACAGGCCTGATAGGGATTGATCAAGAGTAATGTAACAGAGAGAAAATACTGAAATGCCAAGGAAGGTTGAGAATGGTGGTGGGACAAGAGGAAAGTAAAATGAAATAAAGGAAAGACCTGGGAGGCAAAGACTATTTACAGAGGTCTAAATAAAGTCATGAACATAGGTAAATATATTTATATTATGATGGGGAAATAGATCTATGTACATATACTTATAGGGTTAGTATTAAGGCAACAGATGGACATTGAACCCCCACTCAAGTACTTCCTCAATGCAAGAACACTTTCTTCTATTAAATTGGCATTCCTTGCTGCTCACCTTCCTGATAAAAACCATCTGTACATTCCACTGTCTGGTTGATCTGCTCTTGCAGGCTTCCTGTACATTTCTGTCTCTGGGATTCAATTTAGAAAATGGCTGATGTTCCTGGAAAGCACAGACTCTTTCCACACATTGAGAAGGAGACGCACTAGCATGCCCATTGTGTCCGTCCGGGTAGACTAGAGGAACACATTTCATCGCTGGCAGAGGTCTCCATGTGGCTGCCCCAGCTTCAGAGGTCTGGCTCCATCAGAGCAAAGCCGTGTGGCCTCTCCTCCAGCTCCTCCACCTTCTTGGATGCTGCCATCTTGTCTTGTCCGTAATTCCTTGTCTCTGAGACTAACTCCCAACAACTAGGGAAGATAGCTTCTCATCTTCACGAGGGAAATATCGTGAGATTTCCCAGACATATCAGGAGAAAGCCATGCCCACACAGAGGCCTCATTGGCTACTCAAAGGCTAGCTCCAGATTAACATGCTAGACTCCACCCCTACATTTCAATCATAAAATTAACATAAGTACATGACTGCCACACCCATTATAGCTTGAAGGTACAAAGCAAAGATGGTGATTCTTGAAAGATAAGCAGAAGCCATCCTGAAAAGAGTGGATAAAACCCTGCAGTTCATGAAAGTTCCATAGCCCTGAAGACAAGCTGCAACTGGCCACTTTAGATTCATGTTCTACTTACACAAAACCTCATCTTTATGGAGAGTCATTTCCTAAAGAGAAGATAAAATTCATTCATAAGGTGGGTGGCTCCCAAGACAACTATCTCCAGGTTGGGGAATACCTCTCTGAAAGTCTCACTTTCCATACCAACTGTGAATCTTCAGAACCCAGTGATATTGAGGAGTTAATCTCCATTCCTCTGGCACCAGAGGAGCCACCTGAGCTCCTCTCTTCAAGAAAGACACAACTTTGTCACCACCCTGTATTTTGAAATACAGAAACTGGAAAGTAGGGGTAGCAAATGAAACTTTTAACAGGTCACCTGTCAACCCCTATATAGCAGATGTAAATAGGCTACATGAAGACTTACACATTTAAAGTAAAACAGAAACAAATTAAATACTGTACCCTGCAGACAAATGATGGGAAATACTGCTCAGAATCAAGCAAGGGGGGGGGGGGGCAGAGAGAACATTGCTCTACATATGCCCACTGGCTGCATGCTGGGAGGAGACTCACCAACAGCCCAGACAGATGGATGGACAGACAGACTACCAAACCCGGAGACCAACAAACAAACAAGCAGTAATGTAGAGATCACATAAAGAGGTGACATGGTGGAGGCTTAAAGTCATAGTCTTGTAGTCAGGAAAGATAAAAGAATCAACCCGATATTTCAAATGAAAAGAAATGAATCACCAGTTACCTGTGGCTAGCATGATCTCCAGAACTGCTCCCAATTAGTCAGGCAGCCCTAGGTCTGACCTGAAAATATAAACACCACATCACCCAGTCCTTAAGGCTAGGGTTCTAAGACAGGAATTCAGTGGGGAATAGGACCTATCCAAATAGGACCTATTCCACTTTCTTTTTGCGGGGGGTGGGGATTGGGGGGTGGGGGAGACATCACTGCCCTCTGGTGGGAGTAGGAGGTCCAGCCTTGCTCCTGGAGAGCTGTTGCTGCTGGATTTGAACCACCCACCCAGTGGGCCGCAGTCCCGCACACAACCACTACAAATAGGACCTATTCAAAGAAAACAGTAAGTCTAGATGAATTTGTCTACATTTAATGGCCAAACAAAAAATATAAATGGAAAAAAACAGACTTTCAAAAATTCTTGCATAACATGGCCCACTCACTACATCATCATCAACAAGAAACTAAATGATTGCCTCAAATATATGGTTGAAAAGCATGTTTTTCATAAAGATTTTTCACAGCGAAACAGAGATCCATTAAAAGTAGAGTTTTGCATTCTTCAGGAAAATAAAAGGTGAGCAATAAACATCAGAATAGGAAATTGACTAAAACTAAGTGTGTGTGAGTGGGGGGGGGGCAGTGGTGGTTGGTAACCCATAATATATACTCTCAGATCATAACTTTAACTCACTGCCATGAAGTTTATTCTGACTCGACACCGTAGACTGAAACAGCACTATCCATATCTACTTTCAAGACTGTAAGTGTGTGAGTGGAAGGCCTCCTCTTTCTCACTCAGAGCAGGGATAGTGGCTTTGAACTGCTAACCAGGCCCTAAGTAATAAATGGCAAAAGGGGCCTTGCCGAGGCTCTATCAAATTCAGTTTCAAGATTAGTCAAAGCCCTCAACATGAACTGTGTTAGAAACCTAGGTATGTTTCTCACCCTTCATTTCTGAAATTCTGTTACCCAGACTTTGTTAGTCAGAGGAGCAATTGGAACATAATTTTCCAGTGAACCTTAATGACTCTGAGAAAAGATCTTTTAAATCTGACAGTCAGAAGTCTCTATTTGAAACATCAGCTCATACCTTCCCAAAGTTCACTTCACCCATCCGGTCCACTCACATAGTTTTCAATCATTTTTTAGTGTCTGACTCAGGGTATCTGACTTATAATAAGGCAGGATAGATGTTCGACATCACAAATGGATTTAAGACAAATAAAAAAAATTAACTTTGAGGAAATGAGGGTAATGTGGGAGAAGAAAATGTCAAATTACATGTAATTGAGATGCTTGAGAAAAATATACTTCATATTCAAATGGAAGAATAGTCAGCTACCAAAAAGAAATCGAAACAGATTCTTGGAAATTTAAAAATAACATGATAATAAATATAGAAGTACCATAGAAAATGTCAAAGATAAAGTTGAGGTAATCACCAAGAGAATAAAGCAAATGATGAAGAGTAGGAAAATTAAAGCAGAAGTTGACAAAAGATGTTTGTAATGGGCCAAGTAAGAATTCCATTTGTGTGGGCTCCAGCGTGTCTGTGGATCAACTCAGCTCTGTCTTTATAGTGTGATAGCAGCAAGTGGATATGGTTGTATGTCAGCAGAACATTATATATGAAAACTTAAGTTTGTCATAAAATCCATGTCATAAAGTCTTTGCAATAATTTAAAGATGTACAAATCATTCTTCATTAATGGTCATACATTAACAGTAATCATGGTGGCTTGGGCACCCAGTTGTATTTTTTTCTGAACTTCATTGTGAATTGGGGGTTTGATTCAGGGGGTTCAACAGCCTCTAAGGAGGCAATTAATGAGTAAAAACAGATGCAATAGAGGGAAAAAATTAGCCCCCAAATAAATAAGAATGTGTCCTAGAAGTCTAGATGAAAGATATTAATTGAAAGAACTCACTAAGTTCCCAGTGCAATAAAGAAAAAATTTCACCTCATGGGATATCATAAAACCTTAGAAAACTAGAAACAAAGAAAAAATTAGATAGGAAAACAATATAAATGAGGTAATCTACAATAATCAGGATTCATAATGGCATTGAATTGCTCAAAGTGACACTGGAAGCAAAAAGACATTAAAGACACGTTTTCCTCCGTTATGAAAATGTTTTCTCTCTTGTTTTTTAATTTTAACCCAGCTAGGTTTTCACTAGAGACTCAGATCTGATGTTTTCAAACTGGTTACTTTTCTTCAGGAAGCCACTGACAGATGTGTTTCCCAGAAATAAAGGCTAAGAAAGCAAGAAAGGAAGGCATTTGGCTCGGGCTGTAGGTCTCTAATCTGAAGAAAGACAAAGAGAATTCTGAGGACGATGGTGAAACAAAATTCCTGATGGCAGTTGTGCACCTAATTTAAAAGCAGTTGTTCTGTCTAAAAAAGCTTAGACCAAGACTCGGAATCTCTTCATTCTGGTTCAACAACCTGCTGATAATTAGCTTTTCATTTCAACAAGATTCCCAGATAAATTATATGGATTTAAAAGAATCACCTAGAGATCTTATTTAACTGTAGATTTGAATTCAGTTTATCTGGAGTGAAAAATACAAATTCTCATCAGGGGGTTGAACAGAATCAACCAGTGGAACACCACAACCCACCTCAAAGACAACTGATGGTTTGTTTTTTTTTGGGGGGGGGGGGCATCACTGCTCTCTGGTGGTCGTGGGAGCTACCCAGTCTTGCTCCTGGAGAGCAACTGCTGGATTCGAACCGCCAAGCCCGTGGGCCGCAGTCCCACACTCAACCACTATGCCACCGGGGCTCAGCCCAGACAACTGATGGTTTTAAGAATTTTTTTTCCTATTTGAAGTTGGAATTTATGGAAAACTTAATATATTTGTCCATCAAGCGCCTTGTCGGTTTGTCTCTCTGGGATGGCATACTGCTCTGATGCTGGGAGCAGGCCATCCTGGGTGACATGTTTCACTAGCATGTCCAGACTTTAAGGAATTGGGAAGAAAGTCCTGATTGCAATAATCCACCAAGGAAAACTTTATGGATTGTGAAAAAAATACCCAAGGTCTCCATGAGTTGAATCCAACTCTGTTCCAATTAAGGATCAACTGGGGTGCAGTGGTTATCAACTGCTAATTTAAAGGTAACCAAGATAAAGATGTGGCTGTAGACATTGTTTTTATTATTTTTTTACCAACACATAGTCACTTGATTAAAATAGTCAATTTAAGCAGTGATGACAGCAGCTTCAATGCTGATGGAAGGGGATCCGCTTCACTGTCTCAAAAGGGCAGTGCCAATCAGTGAGACCCTCTGGGAGTGGACCCAAGTTTTAGAACCTTGTCCACCGGGGGTTTTCCGAGTTGGGATTCTCAGCGTCTTGGCAGGCCGCCGAACCAGGCCCTGCACTCTCCGGTTCTCCTCCTGTGGCCCTCTGATCGAGGCAGCACACACTTTCTCCAAGGATGTCACGTGGAGGCTGGTGAGGATCACGCTAATCCGGTGACTGGCCAAGGGTCTGCTTTCACAGGTGTCTGTGTCTCCGGTGTCCTTAAATGCCCTGGCTTCCTCCCCCAAACTATCATGGTCCCAATTCTACTTTACAAATCCAGCGAGACTGGAAGAGGTACACTGGTAGAGATGGGAACAAGAAATGCAGGGAACCCAGATACAGATGAGCCCCCTTGGGGCCAGTGGTGAGGGGGGAGTTACCGGATGGGTGGAGGGAAGGTGGGCTAGAGAGAGGGAGCCAACCACAAGGATCTACACAGAACCTCCTATCTGGAGGATGGACATCGGAGAAGTGGGGGAGGGAAAGTGTCAGACAATGTAAGATATGACAAAACAATAATAATTTATAAAGTAATGAGGATTGGTGGGGGAGGGGGCAAAAAGGACGGAGGGGAAGGGATGAGAAGCTGATATCATGGGCCCGAGTGGAAAAATGGGTATTTGGAGAATGATAGTGGCAGCAGGCATGTGAAGGTGCTTGGCACAGTAAATGTCACTATGTATTGTGAAAAACGATGTTCGAGGCCCCAGTAAAATGATTCAAAGAAAAACAGAAAAAAAATTGAAAAGAGAAACAGACAATTCTAAAATAACCGCAGGAGACTTTAACATAACACTGTCACCAATGAACAGAAGATCTAGAAATAAAATCAATAGCATTGCAACCAACCAACTCAATCTCAAAGAAAGAGGAGGGTAAGCCCAAACGCATTGTTAATAGGGTCCCTGATCTACAAAGTCAGCGTGGGTGGTTTTATTCCCAAACCTGCTTAGACATGCAAGCATTGAGTACCTGCAGACATCATTATGGTGTCCCTAAACAAATAAACAACAAAGCAATCCCAAATAAAACAAAATGCCCCGGCGGCGGGGAGCTTCCTCAGCAACTCATGGCTGAAGGAGAGCGGACAGGGGTGAGTCTGGAACGGGAGCGAGAGCTGAGCCCGGGACACAGCAGCCGCGGCTTCCGCCAAGAGTGCAGACCTGATTCACTTGTCATAATAAATGCTGAATGGTGGTTAAACAAAGAACTGATGCAAGAACCCTTCCGAGTATAAAGAAAACTACACAGGTGTGTGTGTGTGTGTGTGTGTGTGTGTGTGTGTCGTGTATACAAGATTATCCAAAGCTCCTTGAGAAGGAGGTAGGTGGGTGATAGAGAATTTCTCCAGGTTATGAACGTCAGCGTACATACACCTCCCACCTAATTTGTCAGCACCTGAAAATGATTGGAGCAACCCGTACAACAAAGTTTTCATCGCCATCACCTTCACTGGCTGCATGTGAAGATTTCAGTAATTGTAAAGGCTTACACTAGAGTACATCTAAATTAGAACTCTGCACCCCTAAACAGACTTACCTTTAAAATCTGACATAGTTGGGAGTGTATGGCACACACCCTACAAGCCACCTATATATATAAAATTGGAAACTTCAATATGTGGCAGTATATATGTTATTTAGAAATAATCAAAGCATATAAATAAACAACTTTAAGCTGTTATGTTGTTTCAGAGAAAAGTCTGAACATTTTTGTGGTAGGTTTTATAGAATAATTTGATCGATATAAACTACACGTGAAGTTTAATAAAATAAAAATTTTGAACATAATTAGAAGCACAGGAAACAGGCTTGAGGAATCCGTGCAATGTCTGGGTAAGTGAAGCAAGTATACACTCTCAGGGGAGGTGTTGATGTGTCTTCAAACAAAACCAATGTGCCTCTCAGAGAACCCTTCAGGAAAGAGTAGGTTTGCTCCGTAAGCTTTCACACACTGAGGTCCTTCGGAGCGTAGACGGCCTCACCTTTCTTCAGAGGAGACGTTGCTGAGTTAAAACTGTGCATCTTCTGCATAGTAAGTTGGCACCTTAGTCACTGCTCTATTAGGCTTCTAAGCAATGGTTCCATATGATGAGAATAATTTGTGCCCCTAAAGAAGAGATTAGAATAAATAATACAATTCTATAAATGCTCAGTAAATTGTCCTGCCATCAGAAGTATAAACAGGAAAAATCTTTGACTTAAATTTTATGGGATATAATCCATATCGTTTTATTCCATTAAAAAATATATAGTACAAGTACATTCCAAAAGATAAGTCTTAGCGGATGTTCGCTTCACTTACAAGCACATTTTCCCCACCTTTGTTGTGAAAGGCCAACTCTGACGATATAGTGGGTATGAGTTGGGCTGTGATCTGAAAGGTCACAATTCAAACCCACCAGACATTCTGCAGGGAGAAAGACAGGGCTTTTTACTCTTGGACATAGTTAACGTCTCAGGAACCCACAAGGGTCGTTATGAAGCTGCCTCGGCAGTGGGTGTTTTCTTGTTGCTTGACTCCATGCCATTCTTATAATCATTGTTTCTGCCCCTCAATGCAGTCACTGTATCAATACTCCTATCTTTGGAAGCCTTTGCTCTGATTGTGCCTTGTCTTCATGATTGTTCTGGGAAAGTCTTATTTCATCTCCTGCTTCAATCCTTTCAAGAAATGCTTCAAGATCTCAATTCTATGTGGTTAAGAAGTCCGTTAAATGTTCTGTTCTTATGTGCAGCTAATTTGTGCAATGGTTTTGACACCTATTGAACAGAAGATTTGCAGTCAGAATTGTGTAATCTGAATCAACTGAGAAGTCTGTGGTGTTGGCCATTGTTATGCTGTTCATTGTGCAAGTTTGTTTTTCAGTATAGCACAAAGAATGTGAATTCTTTCCTTGCACATTTGATGTGGCTGTTCTGCCTCATCTTCAATGTTCTTTTTTTTCTACTAGCTGCCTCCAGTTTAACAACCCATATATTTTCCTATTTCTCTAGGAATAATCCTAACAGTATTTTTAAAGTTCTCTATTGTTTCTTAAATTCTCTATTTCTTTTTTCTTCCAAGTAGTTACTCTGTTGGTTTGTTTGTGTGTGCTAAAATATTTAGTCATCCTTGATTATGTACTCTTTGATTTCACAATTGAATAAGTGCTTAGCTGCTAATGAAAAGGTTGGTGGTTGGAATTCAACCAGCAGGTCCTCAGAAGAAGGACCTGGCCTAGTAATTTATTCTAACCAAACTGGGAATTGGTCTTTGAGCTGGGGAGTGAAGACAATATTCTACAGGGGGGTTGAGGTGGGGCACTATGAAATCAATTGTCATAGCATAGTCCACAAAAAAAAATTGTTCTACATCTAACTATGATAGGTTGGAACTTTGGTCTTAAGATTTTGCGAACAGTCATGTAAAATACAGCTTTTAGTCTCTCCTTGCCCAAAACAAAGTAGAGTTAAAACCATCAAAAATTCAGGAAACCTTTAATCCAAATGACTAAAGCATCGTACAAAACACAATCTGGACTGAGCCCCAGTGGTGTAGTGGTTGTGCGCGGGACTGTGACCCACTGGGATGGAGGTTCAATTCCAGCTCACAGGAGCACAGACTCGGCCTCCTACTCCCACCACCAGAGGGCAGTGATGCCTAAAAGTAAACTAAAAAAAATGCATAGCAAAACACAGTCTCCATTACCCTAAGATCAGAAGAACTAGATGGTGCATGGTTATCACAACTGACCACTTTTTTCAGAATAACAAAAGAAAATCCTAGACCGAAAGGGGAAAGTCATTTTTTAAAAACATACAAAAGATAATACTAAATAATTTTATAGAGATTGATGGAACTTTCAAAACTGCCCTTAGCCTCAAGCCTGGCCCTGAACTTACCTGTGGGGATCAATTTTAAGGCAAACAATATTCATAGTGATGCTATAGATCAGGTAGAATTGCCTCTCTGAGTTCCTGAGATTGTAACTGTTTATGGGAGGGAAAGTTTGATCTTTCTCCCACAGAGCAGCTGTTGGTTTTGAATTACTGACCTTTCAGTTAGCAGCCCAAATCATAACTACTGTGACAGGAGGGCTTCAAACTAATAAGTGTTTGAAGGATATAATAAGGGCTTCAAATATCTAATAAGTGATGCCAACTTTCCGAAGATGGTTGAATGAAAGAATATTTTCTGCACTAGATGATGACAAGCACAAAAATGACTTAGGGATAGTGGGACGGGAGGAAAGTAAAAGGAAATAGAGAAAAGAACTGGGAGGCAAAGGAGATCTATAGAGGTCTAAATACAGACATGTATATATATGTATATATAAATATATTTATATATAACAACAGAGGAATAGATCTATGTACATATAAAGTATTATGGCAACAGATGGACATTGGGTCTCCACTCAAGTACTCCCTCAATGAGAGAACACTTAGTTCTGCTAAACTGGCATTCTTTGGGGATCACCTTCCCTGCCACAATCACCAAAGACAAAATAGGTGCATAAGCAAATATAATGAAGAAAGTTGATGATGCCTAGCTTTCAAAAGGTATACCATCTGAGGTCTTAAAGGCGTGAAGACAAATAAGTGGCCATCTAGCTGAGGAGCAAAAAAGGTGACGTGGAAGAAGCACACCAACCTATGTGATCATGAGGTGACTATGTGATCCAGTATCAGGCATCAAAGACGCAAAACAAATAAACAAAATCACAACAATGGGAATTAGAGGAAGGGCAGAGTAGAGACCCATGGCCCATCAGTAGTCAATAGGACACCCCCTGTCAGAAGAACCACAACGAAGAGACATGCCAGTCAGGCTGCAGTATAGCACCAACGAAACACACAACCTTCCTCAGTTCTTTAATGCTTCCTCCCCCCTCCAACCAGACTCCAATTCTATCTTACAAATATGGCTAGAGTAGAACATGTATACTGGCACAGATAAAAGCTCACAGCACAGGAAACCCAAAAGAGATTATGTCCCCACCCCAGACCAAAAAGGGGAACTATGATATTAGGAGGGTAAGGGAAGAGGAGGGAGGAGGAACCAATCACAACAATTGATGTGTGGCATCCATCCCAGGGGGATGGACAGCAGAAAAGTGGGAGAAAGGAGACAGCAGTTGATTTTAGACATGGGGAAACTATTAAATAAATTATCACAGAGACATGAGGAAGGGAAGATGGGGAAGGGAGGAAAAATTAAAAATGAGTAGCCCTAACAAGGTCTCCAGTAGAAAGAAAATGTTTTGAGAAAGACAGTGACAACATATTTACAGATGTGTTTGACATACAGGTATATGTATGGATTGTGATAAGGGCTGTAAGAGCCGTGTGTGTGTGTGTGTGTGTGTGTGTGTGTGTGTATAACTGTATGGCAGTGAGCTTGGTTTGGGTTAACTTTTCTTAGGGGACTAACCAAATGCCCACCCAAAGGTGCCTTGGAAGAAATGCTTGGTAATCTACTTCTCATCTTCATAGCTATTGGAGACCACATGGAGTACACACAGGTATTGTCATGAGTTGAAATCTTTTACATGGTGACTATATTTTGTTTTGTTTTTTTTACTACTGTTTAAATTGGGAATTATACCTGGAAATGACTAGTTCTAAAAAACAAACGCAGGCATACAAAAGACATGAGCAAAACATACGCGCTTAAAATCTATGCAGTGCACATTAAGGTGTAGTCCAATTTATATTGGGCCATAAGTCAAGCTATTTTAGATTTCATAAAAGACAGCTTTGCTTTTCTAGATACCTATCTGTCTGGATGGGAAAGAGCACTGGCATTTGGGGATTTCTTCTGTAATGATTGTGCCTAATTTCAAGGAACTAAAGAATGTAAGAGCACTATGACTGTATGATAGGTGGAGATTCTGATCACCTGGGAAGATTGAACTGCAGAAGTGGGTGTCCATTTTCTTCCTTCCCCCCTCCTCGAGGTGATGCATTTTCAGAAAGCCACCAAGTTCTCCAGCCCTGTAGCAGTCAACCTATCTCATGCTTAGCTTTCTAGGGGAGATTTAAACCACTGGATTAGAGTAAAAGCAGTCATCAAAAAGCCATTTCACCTTGAAACTCAGAAAGGCTTTCTGAGTTTGTGCAAAAGTGCCTTTGATATTGTTTTAACCAATCTGCCATACTGCTTTAAAAACACTCCCTGTAATATCCCAGAGTCGGGCAATAGGTGGCATTACCTCATCTGCTGGAACATAGGAGAAGGCTGTTTCCAATGTGTCTCTATTTTCTGAAATCCCCCTTTCTATTGTAGCTAGATTCTGTTCCCTTTTACAGGCTTGAACAGATAGTAAAACACACTTGCTTCTGAGTTCGAAGTGTCTTTGGTGATGCAGAATGCAATACCATCCACATCATCAAGCTCTCAGCATGAGTTGAATACCTACAGAACTAATGGTGCTAGCTACTTCCCACTGGCCCTGGAAATGGTCACTGCATTTTAACTTGTCTGTCAACTTCCATGGCTGATTTGGGGGTTCCTGATGTAACAGAAGGGGGGCGGGTAGCCTTTAAAATCTATTGGAGGTCAATGTATTCCATTATAGACACAGTGCTTCAAAATCCATTTTAACCTTTGATGAAATTTGCAGTGTTGGAATTTTTTATGCTACAGCAGACACCAGAAATCACAGGTGCAACTCATTTCAGTTTTGACTTACAATCACGGGGAGCCCATTGAATTTTTATATGAAGTTTTCTCTTTAACATCGCTATGAGGTGTCAGTAATCTGTAACTTGACTTTGTAATGCACATTAATAGGTAATATTGATTTGTGACAGTTAATGACTAGGAAAACAGCTCTCAGACCCATTGTTTGAAAAGATGTGAGGGCCCCCTTGTGGCTGTAATAATACCTAACTGAAAAGTGATTTTGGTATTGGTAATATTTGTTAGCGTTATGGCTTTGAAATGTGTTCTTCACTGCATTTAGAATAGCGTCATTGTAATTAATATTATGTCAAAATAGAGCACAAAGAGAATCCCTCATTGCTTTCTAGTCAATTCTGACTCCTAATGACCCTATAGGAGAGGGTAGAACTGGCCCTCTGAGTCTTGAAGAATGTAGCACTTGATGGGAGTAAGACGCCCTGGAAGCAAGTATGAACAGCTCCTGCTATCAAGTTGATTCTGACTCACAGGGACACTATAGGACTGGTCAGAATTAATCGCCTCTGTGATCTGATGCTGTAATGCTTCATTGAAGTAGGCAGCCCTATCTTTATCTGGCCACTGGTTTCAAACTGATGACCTCATAGTTAGCTGTTCAGCACATAACCACTAGGCTGCCAGGACTCCTCAGGAAGAGGATCTCGCCCACTGCCATTAAGTCAAATGTGGTTTCTAGCAGGCATAGAATTTAAGAGGAAAGGCTCATATTATTCTAATTAGTATATTCAAATTTTTGTCAGCAAGAGAAATCCTATGTGGAGAGGGAGCAGATTTGGGGAAAGTTTTAAAAGCAGGAGAGTTACTTCTGTCTTCAGGAATTCCTTCTTATTTTTAATCCACATATTAATTGTACATGTGGAAAGGCCACCACAAGCAGCTGCTAGCTGCATTTGTTCTGAGCATCTAAAAAAAACCCCTCAGATTTACATAAAGCAAAAGGAAACTGGGAAAATGAGTGTTCCCAATTTCTGTGTTTTAAAATCTCTGAGAGATGAGTGTTGAAAGCCATTACCTCCCCGATGCTTCAATCATGCCTGGGGAAAATATTCGCTACTGAAGGTCACTGTGCTCAACACTGGGATTGATGAAGAAAGAACCTGAGGCAAAGTTTAGAGAGAACAAATTGATTTTCTTTTTTTTTTCTGGGAGAGTTAAATTATCATGCATAAAGTGTTTTTTTTTTCCTCTAAATTTCTGCCACTGCTTTATTACAGAATTACAACAATACCTTAGAGACCACAGCAGCTCTCTCAGCTCATTGGGTGCCCAGGTACTAAGCTGGACTTCTGAAAGGGATTCACACTATTAGGGTAGACAAATGGATTTTTAGAGAGAAACTTATTGGAGTTCAGCACTTCTGGTATAATGGTTTTCCCCTCGATTGGTTTGTGGAGGGACACCTAGTCATAACTGAATCACTCACTAGCCCTTCTTGTTGTTCTTAGTTCAGAGGAAAAGGCCATGCATGGAAGCTGATGAAGAAAACCAGGAGGGAAAATGAAGAGAAATGCCTGATGATTCTATCTTGAAGTCAGAAAGGTCAAGATGCTCTTTGACCTAGTTTCCCTTCAATGCACACGTGTAATTAGCACAGCCAGAAGACAGGCCACAGGGAGGGAGGTGGTGAAGTGGCTGTGGGGTGGGGGTGTGGGGGTGTGCACATTGAGGGGTCGGATGAGAGGCATAGCCTCAGTTGCATCTTTCTTGAGGAAGGTTGGAAAGTTCAAACTCTTAAACTGTCCTTCTTGCTATTACTTGTATTTTCCGGACCTTCAGATGCACCAAACTATAAGACACACCCAGTTTTTAGAGCAGGAAAGCAATAAAATAAATTCTGGACCAAATAGTACCATTATACTATTTAATATTTATTAGAAAAAGCAAAATAAGGTAATATTTAACAGCATTAACTCAGCAGTGGTGTTAAGAACCATCATCACTTTCATTAACAAATGAGGAAAGACTTAAGAGACTCAAATACTTTTCTAGTTTTCCAGAAACCCTAAAAACTCATCATCTCGAAACTTTTCTAGTTTTCTGGAAACCCTAAAAACTCATCATCTAGAAACTTTTCTAGTTTTCCGGAAACCCTAAAAACTCATCATCGGGCTGAGCCCCGGTGGCGTAGTGGTTGTGCGCGAGACTGCGGCCCACTGGGACGGAGGTTCAATTCCAGCAGTGGGGCTGGGCCTCCTACTCCCACCACCAGAGAGCAGCGATGCCCCCCCCCAAAAAAAAAAAAAGTTAAAAAAAAACCTCATCATCACTAGTATCAGAATTTATGAAGCCTTGTTGATCACAATCATATCACTTTCCTCGCTGTCTTCATATATGATATTATCTTTAGTTCCATCTAAGATATTGCGAATGCCATATTTTTATTGAATGATCGTGCAACGATTTCCTTTTTCACTGACTCTCATGATGTTTTAACCCATTCACAAGCTTGAGTGACAGTGAGTGTCTTCATTCGTCCAGTAGGCCTCAGATCATGATTCCCAGCAGCCCGTCATTTGTTCTACTCTTCTCTCAGAAAGACTGCAATGATTTGTTGCTTGAAACATTGAGAGGTTGCAGCTGGCTGGTCATACCCCCAGGGACACAGCTAGATGAGTCTTCACCTCTTTAAATCTGTTTTTTGTTGTTTCACTAATATGTGCTCTGAACTGGTCAGGCATTAGTAAAGCAGAGTTTTATCAGAGTCCTTCAGGATATTTGGACCACACCTTTTCAATCCGTACTTTCATTTCATTGTCATCCATCCATCCTTTTTCATGACATGCACAACTTTCCTCCTCATGAAATAACATCTTTTGGAATGGTTTTCCTTTTGAAAATTAGCATTGATGGCAATTTGGTGCCATCAGCACAGGAGGACAACACAGCAGTGTTATGTGTTTTCTCATGTCCTGAGGTTTTAATAGTTATGGTTTTGGTACCTTTCAGGTCAACCATCTTATTAGATGGCACATCAAAGTTAGCAATATTTCATCCATATTCCCAAGGTGGTCCATTGGGACCACTCTTTCCCCCCTAGCACCTATTACATATTTATGAAAAGACAGGCTCTTCGATTCATATTCTGGTGATATTTTTTGTGCAATTCTAGTTTTGGTGCACGTGGAAGGCCACATGTCCTCACAAACATGTAGCATCATGAGGGTGAGCCAGTAAAATCCTTACTGCTTTTTTCTTTTCTTTTTATCTTTTCTTAATGCTTTTTTCTACAGCAATGTATTTGGCTTCATAGATGTTCATTTTTGTAGTAACTGAGAAGCCCATATTCCAGTAACGTGTGATCCATTCTTTCATGTCTACTTCTCACTATGGCCATTATTCAGTGTGCCCACACAAAGTGTTCTTAATTTTATCAGGTTTTTATAGCTGATTCTCCTGTTTTCTCCACTCTCATCATTTTTTCACGTGGAGGTGGCCCAAAATGTCTCTCCACTACTGTTTCCATATTTTTCGCATGTTTTACTACCTCCAGTTTACATGGAATTTTATATGCTAACCTTTTCATCTTTGATATTTTGTACCTTTAGAGAAATGGTGTTTTTCTGAAGAAAATAGAGTAGTGAAAGAACTGTCGATTGTTATGAGAGACATAGGACCACATACATCAGTTTTGTAATTGACAGTAACTCAAACTGCTTGGTAAACTATTAAAGGGCATCAATCACCTTGACAGGAAGGGTTTGCATGGAAGGAAAGACTCTTTCTCTCTCCCACCATGAAGGGCTCTTTGCCTGCCTGTCAGGTCAACACTGTACTGCTTCACATAGTCCTGGGTGGGGTGTAACCTGATACCCTACCTAACTGCCTCCTGTCCCAGTGTTCTCATCCTATCAGTCTGTCAGTGTCATACACACGCAGGGGAGGCGTATGCTGTGTTGGTCTTGTGACCTGACTGACATTGAGACTCCAGGAGACAAGAATTCCCCTGAGCACACAGCAATCCACAGCATGCAAAATAGTGGCAGACAGTATGCAGATGCATGGGATCACGAATAAATGTTTTGGGGTATCACACCTTCAGACCATAAGACACACTCTTGTGCCCCCCTCACTTTGGGGGACAAAAAAGAGCTTCTTATGATCCAACCAATATGTGTGTGATCCTTTAAGACTATGACTTAGAAGCTACCAAGGTTGCCTCCAAAGGAATAAGAACTATCTTGAATGAACTTCCAATGGCTAAAAATGAGGAGTCCTGGTGGGTAAGTGTTGGACTTCTAAATTCAAGGCTGGAAATTTTCCTCAAAGTTCTTGAAGTACCCTAATCTAATGATTTTCCTTGGGTCAAACAACTAAGATGTGATGGAACTAACAATTAGCTTATTAATTTACTTGAAAATGCTTATTGCGTTTCACACTAAAACCAGTGGGGATTCTTGGGGTTAACTGGTTGAAAGACACAGCCTAGCCTAAGTTGCAGACTGTGTAAGACACTTTTAGACTATGACTTGCTATGTTGATTTGCTCTCATACAGCTAAATATTAGGAGGAAAGCATTACATTGACATATTATGCATTTTCCACATTATTCCCCAGTTTGGATTTTTTTTTCCAACAATTTTATTGGGTGCTCTTACAGCTCTTATAACATTCAGTACATCAACTGTATCAAGCACATCTGTACACATATTACCATCTTCATTTCCAAATGTTTTCTACCTGAGCCCTTGGTATGAGCTCCCCCCTCTCCCTCCTTTCCCCCCCACCCCAAGGCCTTTATTAAGAAATATCAAAAGTTGGTTACAGTTCTATACATGGTCTTACAAAGTTCAAGGGTGGGGACTGTGGATTGGAAAGGGCATCCATATGCATGTTTGAACAGAGTGGTAGCTTGTCAGAATGTTACACCTCATTGAACAGTGAACCACCATACAGATTTTTCCCATCTCCACTAGGACAGAATACTTTCAGTTTCTCAGTGTCCTTGAGTTGATTCGGTTTCATGGTGACCCTACAGGACAGAGTAGACCTGCCTCTGTGGGTTTCCAAGACTGTAAATCTTGATGAGAATAGAAGGCCTCATCTTTCTTCTGTGTTGTGGTTTGTGGTTTTGAACGACTGACCTCCTGGTTAGCAGCCCAAGGCGTAACCACCGCACAACCTGCTTAAGATTCAGTCAAGTCTACACATTTTTAAAATACCTGCCCTTTCATTTCTTCATCACCCCTCTCAGGGCAAGCAACGCTGCTTATGGGAAGCCAACATTAAGATCCATTCACTCTCTATTACATTTTCACAAGCTGAAAGTGTGGAAACCAAGCAAGTTACATGCCACTGTAGGACACACTGAAGAGCCCATCCACATTATGATTATTTATTTCACAATGAACAGAAAAGGAGAAGTCACTCAAATAGAGGGTCACAATCATCCAATGGAACCACCATGTGTGGAACACCGTGGGTGATTTCACTCTGTCCCGGTGATATAGGTAAGCTTGTGGTGCCAACATGGCCACAGACGATAGGTAGGTCTGTTGTGATGACATGGCCAATGAACACACATGATCAATTGAAGGGTGGAAATAGAAAAGGCTTGGAAAGTTCCACCCTTGCTCTCTTGCTTTCGGATCTTCAGACCAGACAGCTCCTTTGTTTGTCCTGTGCCTTGACCTCCAAGCAACACTACCCATGTGATGCCTAATTGTGGACTGTGGAGCTGTGAGTTGAGGTTCCTTCAAGCCCTACTTCACCACGCTCTTAGGATATGCATCTCTTGAGCTGGGGACTGTTGGACTCTGTCATTTGGATGACTGTTGGTGACCTGCTTTGCTATTTGCTGCCTGTGACCAGATAAACTGAATTGCTCTACTGAGGACTACTCTGTGACCCTCAAGACTTGAAGGGCTGCCAGTCTTCTAGCTGTCTCGCGCACGTGAGTTGCACCGAGCAATTTGTACTGCTTTATAGATTACTTAACTGTTTCTTTCTTATCTTATATACCCTTCTCTATATATAAATATATGAAGAGAATTACTAGAGTCCTGGTTTTATTTCTCTAAGAGAACCCTTCCCGACACATTCAGCCACAAGCAAACTATCAGTAATCTGGCTGGGAGCCAGTGAGTGTGGGATCATCAGCACAAAACACGGGGAGGAAACTTCTCAGGGATGTCGCACCATGATCTTGCATGTCAGGGATATGGTTTCACGGGAATTAAATGTTCAAAATCTTCGGGGCACATGGGGGAACAGTGACGGTGTGACATGCCTTAGGTAAGGCTTGTGCTGGTTTACCAAAAAGGAAATTTCTGAAGAGATTGTCCAGCAGCATCAGACAGAAAGAGCCTCCGTCTTCAGAGCAATGACTCCTTCTTCACGCACATAAGGCTGTGCATCTCATTGGGCTTGTGCTCGTACTCAATGACCAAGAAGGGGCTTCCCCACTGGCAGTGGTCGCACTTGTGGTAATTGTAGAACTTGACTTGCCACACCGCCTCAAAGGTCCTGATGTCTGTGAATGGTTTGGTGATCTGGATGGGTTGCCATTCTCTGCTCTTGGTTGGGGTCACACCTTCTGTGTCATATATGCTGGTGTAAACGATTCTGCCTCCATCAGTCTCTTTGGACTTCAGCTCCAGGGGGATGAATGTGCCCCCAGTGGAAATGCCTGGACTTGCAGCGTGGTGGGTTTAATCTTCATCTCCAACTTGTAGGAGGATTTTTTAAAATAAGTCATTTTATTGGGGGCTCATACAACTCCTATCATGATTCATACATACATCAATTATATGCAGGTCACATTTGCACCCCTGTTGCCATCATCACTCTCAAAACATCCTCCCTTCACCTCGGCCCCCAGTAACAGCTCCCCATATCTCTCCTCCTCCTCCCCCATGAAACCTTAATAATTTACAAATTGTTATTACCTTTTCATATTGTACACTGTCCAATGTGTCCCTTCACCCACTCTCCTGTTGTCTGCACCCCAGAGAGGAGGTCATAGGTAGATCCTTGAAATTAGTTCATCCTTTCTACTACACCATTCCTTCACCCTCCCATCATCACCACTCCCTCTACTAGTCCCAAGGGATCAGCTATCTTAAATTTCCCATGTTTCTGACTCCAGTGTGTATCCCCTGATCTAGCTGGATTTGTCTGGTACAACTGGGATCATGATAGTGGGTTAGAGGAAGCATTTGAGAACTAGAAGAAAGTTGCACATTTCATTGTTAGTACACTGTACCTTGACTGGCTCATCTCCTCCATGTAACCCCTCTGTAAGAGGATATCGCTTCACTTATTGATGGGCTTTGGGTACCCAATCTGCACTCACCCTAATTTATCATGAAATAATTTTTAGTTCTTTGATGCTTGATACCAGATCTCTTTGATACCTCGTGGTCACACAGGCTGGTGTGCTTCATACATGTGGGCTTTGTTGCTTCTCAGCTGAATGGCCACTTGTTTACTTTCAAGTCTTTAAGACCTCAGACACTATATCTCTTGATAGCCGGGCACCATCAGCTTTCTTTACCACATTTGCTTATGCACACATTTGTCGTCAGTTTGGAGGTTTTTACTGATTTGCCTGTTTGTTTCTTTGAACCCCCAAATGTAAGTATGGACATAACTTCAGGTAGGTGATCATTAAAGCTGATGAAAAAATCATTTAAAAATAAGCTCTTGTATTAAGTAGTGAATGTTGCAGACTTCAATCTAGAGATATGGCATACTTGCTGGTCTCTTTCTTTTTATTATTACTATTATTCAGTAATGATTGTTGCCTAGAACCAGCATTCCATTCCCAAACCAGACAAATACAACCTGTTTCCATGGAGTCCTACTCCTACTAGCTCTGACTCCTACTAGCCCTATAGAATAGAGGGGATCTCTAAGGTCCTGAATGCTTAAGAAAGCAGACAGTCACATCTTTTTCCTATGGAGTTGTTTCTGAACTTGCTGACCTTTCAATTAGCTTCTAGGGCTTAATCAGTATGTTATCAGGCAAGGTAATATTTCATTAGGGGGTTGCAAATTGGTGATATCCTATTTCCATAATTTCTTCTTCATTTATTAAGTGTAATGCATCTATAAATCGAATCTTATTCTTATCAGCAATCTGGTACCTAAAGCAGTGTCCATATAGGAAAGACAGAGAACTGTTTGATTTTTTCATTATATTTACTGGTTTTTCAAAATAATAAGTTATGTTCATAGAAGTCTGCAAAGAAGTGTCCAAAGAAGTCTTTGTATTGTCAAGTATTTATTAATCTACATGTATTTAATTAGTTTTAATATTTTGCAATTATTATCTGTGCTAGACCAGGTTAGCTAAACAAACAAATCCAGTGACACTTATATGTATGGAAGAGAGGGTTTTATACCAAGAAGTAATTATATATCAAGAAGAATGTCTGAGACTAGTCCGACTCAAGTCCACAAGACCACTACTACTCCATAAATCCTTCTTCAGACTCAGTCCACCAAATACAGTGATGCAGAATTCAGGAAGACCACAGGCCAGCATATGCAAAACCTTGTGGACCTGAGGTTTGTGGAAAATATGGCAGGCTCCAGCGGTGATCTGAGTGGCCAGCAAGCAGGAAGGCAAAGATAGATAGATAGATAGATAGATAGATAGATAGATAGATAGATAGATATCCATATATCTCAATTGTACTTCCCAGTGACCTGATTTATGGTCTAACCTCCACCCCTATACTTTTATATATCTTCAAGTTGACTTGAAGCTACGTAACTTCTACATTATCATTATTGATACTCAAGTTCAATTTTTGACCAAACCAAACCAAACTCGCTGCCCTTGAGCCCCTTCTGAGTCATAGTGATTTTATATAGAACTTCCAAACAGGAGTGGATAGCTTCAACTTTTCCCAGGGACAGGTGACACCTCCTACACAATCAGTGGAGGCTTTCATGTTATCATCATATTGAAATGAGGAGCCTTCTGGTGCACCAGTTAAATAATCATTTCCTAACCAAAAGGTTGGTAGTTCAAACTCACCTGAAGATCTGCAAGAAAAACAGCGATCTGCTTCAGTGGAAAAAGCAGAACAAAACACTGCCTTAAAAATCCTTTGGGGCAGTTCTACTCCATTTAGTGAGTCAGAATTGACTTGAGGGCAAACAATGCCAGACACTGACCAGATTGAATTGATTCTTCCAGATTATAAAGGCCTAGGAAGAGGGGTCTCATAATCTACTTTCCACAGCTAGTCAGTGAAACAAACAAACAAAACTTTTCTAAATCACCATAGTCTGATCCACAATCAATCCCCTGCATAGCTATTTCCATTCTCTATTGTCCTGAGATTACTACAGTTTTTGGCTCCTAGACTCCTTGGGAGTGTTAGAGATGAAAGCTTTTGCAGTAATACAACCTTGTCTCTAATACCCTTTCCTCAAGCTTAAATGTCTTATACAGCAAGTGTGCTGAGTTCAGGAAAACTAAAACTGTTTCTGTGACTTTTTCTGAGCTGTAAATATCTAGACATCTCTGGACGTGTCTGTCCTTGTGGGCAAGATGAGCCAGAAGTCCTCTTTCCCTTCAGTGTCCCTGTCTACGGCGCCCCTGCAGTTTCCTACTACCAATCTATAAAGAACCATAAGTGCTCCACCCTGAGGAACCCATTTACTATTTACAGAGCAATGTTTGCTTCTGATGTGTATGAGGTCACCCTGAGCTGGGCCAGCTCAACAACGAACAGCAACATGCTGGAGCTGGGGAAAACGCCCAGAGACCAGTCAATTAACCCAGCATCACATAGGAGGGAAGATGGGCCTGACATTGGAAGCTAGAACTTTGACTTTAATACTTTTCTGTCGATTAGACCATTTCAAAATAATATAAATTATGTACTCAAGCACTGTCCAGATGAATAGAACTTGACTTGCACGTGTCTTGAGTGTTCTCATCCTGAGGAAAAAAGGGCTTTGGAGCACCTAATGTCAGGATTCAGCAACATCCTTTGAAAATTTCTCTGAGTCTTTGTAGCATAGTATTGATGAAAAAAAAAAAAAGACCTACTTTGAAGTATGAAAGAGAATTATGGCATTGTATGAGATTTGGCTTTATCCGAATTCCCCTGCATAGCTATTTCCATTCTCTATTGTCCTGAGATTACTACAGTTTTTGGCTCCTAGACTCCTTGGGAGTGTTAGAGATGAAAGCTTTTGCAGTAATACAACCTTGTCTCTAATACCCTTTCCTCAAGCTTAAATGTCTTATACAGCAAGTGTGCTGAGTTCAGGAAAACTAAAACTGTTTCTGTGACTTGTTCTGAGCTGTAAATATCTAGACATCTCTGGACGTGTCTGTCCTTGTGGGCAAGATGAGCCAGAAGTCCTCTTTCCCTTCAGTGTCCTTGTCTACGGCGCCCCTGCAGTTTCCTACTACCAATTTCCAAAGAACCATAAGTGCTCCACCCTGAGGAACCCATTTACTATCTACCTCCCTGTGTTCGAGAAACTCTGCAGCTAGTGGACTCTAAGTCACAAACTGAACTTCCCAGGTGTGTGGATGGTTACTGGGTGCTAGAAGTCAGATTGATTTCTTTGTAAAATCACGACATATGCAAAAGCTGGTGCAACTCAAAGGATTGTTTGATGGCTAACACAATAGTGGGAACAGCACTTGGGCATAGAAGTAAACAATCAATAAGTAGGAGCCTTCATTAGCATTTATTGTTAATATCAATTATTTTTTACCTGGGTCTTTAACAATTTTAATTTTATTTTCTCTTTAATCGTGTCCAGAGGGCAACCTTGCAGGCACTCTTTCTTTGAAAATGAGGGAAGGCCAGAATCAGATGGAGAGCCATCAGTCAATGCACATGCATGTTTTTTAGGTTTAAATGATTGACACTGATAGCAGGATCGGAGAAAATCCCTATGTGGGTAAACCTTTATGTAAAAATATGGCTACATTTGGGCGTGGTAGCTCTCCCCCCCCTCCACTATGTTTTAGGAGAATATGCATCAAAGCTATCAGGTAAAGAACCTAAATAGCAACATTCATGCCTTGATCATAAATATCACGATTTAGTCCTTTTATTGCTAAGTTGGCCAGTTCCAAAGAATTGGAGTAGAGACACCTCTTCACATCAGTCCAGCATAAATCTCACATTCCCTAAAAGCAGCACCTGAGAAATTAGCTAAGAAGAAAGCATGGCTGAACATGAATGACCCGATAACAATCGGAGTGTACTATCTGGTGTTCTGCTTTGCCCGGCTGGGATTAGAGCTGTGAAGTGAGGCTGAATTGGTCCTTATCTCACTCTGGGGCAGCTGCAGGCTGCAGGGGGATTCTGCATGCATAAACCACAGCTTTGCAAAGCACCCAGAGACATCCTCATACCCAAATCCCAGCAATGCAGCGCAAAGCAGGGCGCCTCTGAACCAAATAATCACTGAAGTCTCTGAATAATGCATGAGAACAGGACCCTCCCTGGCACATTTGAAACTGTTCTGGGAGGAACTGTGCTCAGCAAGATAGCAAAAACCATTCCCTGCAACAGGCATTTGCTAAAATTTATTCTTGTAGAAGCCACTTGGGGGGAAGTGAAAGCAAATGTGACAACACCCCCCCAAATCCTGGCAATTTAGTGAGTCTGGGGCTGCTAGGTTTGGTATCAATATGTCAGGCAGCAACGTGACGTTATCTGAAATGCTATCTTGTTGATAAATACTTCTCTTTCACTAAAGACGTGGAATTGAGTGATCATCACTGAAGAATGGCTAATAAAAGCCAAGAAGCATTTATTTCATACTGTTGTCAGTTTGTCATGTGTGGCTTCCCATAGTTAACAGACACCTCAACGTTGCAGAAGAACCACTTGCCAAGCGGCCGATTCTTGGAGGACTGGCACTCGAAGAGGGTCCTTCATCTTTCCTATCTCAATGTCAGGTGCAAGACAGCCACTGCCCCAATAAATGGGTTTAATTTCACAAATCTTTAGACTCTGATTTCATATTCCAGTTGCTGATTTCATGTAAAATAAACTAATCCTTCTGCACAAGCCTTTCCTCACCCCACATCACAGCCTCAACTTGACTGCCTTACGGTGTTCACCTAGCTCTCCCACGCCCACAGCCCTGCTACCTGCAGTGCCAAGGAGACAGCCCTGCCCTGCCAACACCGGGAAATGTAGGCTTGCAGAAACTATAATTAGGCAAGCAGTTTGATAACGAAAGGGACTTTTTAACTAAAAATTTTATTCTTTGTAACTTATTCTCCAAACAACTATTCCTGACCTAGGATATTCACAAGCTCATCATTTGAAATAGCCCAAATGCAATCAGCCCAATTGTCTAACAGTCGGAAATTAGTCACATAAATCCATAAATGGAACATTCTATTCTTATGAAGGCATACAAAAATCCTCAGTGGGGTGGATTGACACGGAGTAGCTTCAACTGGTTTCAAACATTCAAGTATCATGATGGGAATGCAGGTCAAGGCAATGCCTCAACACTAGGGAAGGACATTGTACACATAGAGAAGAATAATGAATAAAAGAAAAATGTTTACCCTGCATGTTTAAGTGAACAAACAAACAAACAAACCTCAAACCCACCACCTTTGTGTTAATTTCAACTTATATTAGCTCTGCAGGACAGTGTAGAATTGCTCCCTATGGTTTCCTAGTCCGTAAATCTTTCAAGAAACCAGCAGTCTCATCTTGCTCACACAGGGATACTAGTGGATTTGATCTGCTAACCTTCCGGTTACCTAATCCTAAGTATAAGCAGGGCTCCTAAATTTAAAAAGGGTAGGTTAAGGTATTATATTTAAATATAATTATATATTTAATATAATTTAGTTAAATAATAAAACAGATTATAGTGAATAGTATAAAATTATAAGCTATGATTGCAAATAGATAATATAAATTATTGAA
The DNA here is from genome assembly GCA_004026705.1 of Nesogale talazaci. Lineage (NCBI taxonomy): Eukaryota > Metazoa > Chordata > Mammalia > Afrosoricida > Tenrecidae > Nesogale > Nesogale talazaci. The sequence goes on along the minus strand of PVJH01000026.1, from coordinate 313,896 downwards.
AAATATTTATGTATGCATGTAGTATGGAATGTGTGTTATTCTTATTAGTGACCCAGTGTACAACAGAATGACACACCACCTAGGTTTGCAATATCTTCACAGTCTTTGCTATGCTTGAAGCTGTTGCTGCAGGCTTCACCAGCCCTCTCCTTTTGAGTCTTCCTCTTTTTGCCGACTCTTCATTTCCAAGCGTGATGTCTTCTTGAGGGACTGGTCTTTTCTGATAGTGTGTTCAAAGTATGAGAGACAAAGTCTTGCCATTCCTTCCAATTTCACTTCTCCCAAGAGAGATTTGAGTCCTCGAGCAGTCCATGAGTTCAATATTCTTCACCACAATCACAATCCAAATGCATCAATTATTCTTTCGTATTCTTTATCATTGTCAAGTGTTTGCATGCCTATGAGGTCATTGAAAATACTATGGCTTTAATCAGGCACACCTTAGCTTTCAAAGTGATATTTTTGCATTTTAACACTTTAAAGATATCTTGTGCAGCATATTTCATAAATCTATGCATCCTCAGTTTACTTGATTGCTGTTTCCATGAGCCTTGATAGTAGGTCCATGTAAACCACAATTCTTAAAAATTCCAAAGTTGCTACGCTCAACATGATGTTCCTTATTCATCCATTTATGAAGAATTTTACTTTATGTTGAAGTACATTCCATGCTGTAGGCTTATTGCTCTTTGTCAGCAAGTGCTTCAAATCCTCTTCACTTTCATCAAACAAGGTGGTGTCAGGGTGTCAGTGTATGTTGCTGATGATTTTCCACCAATTTTGATGGCACAGTCTTCTTCATATAGTCCATCTCCTCAAACAATTCACTCACAAACTGAATGAGTATGGTGAAAGGATACATCCCCGATGCATATCTTTCATGATGTTAGACCATGCAGTACCCCCTTTCAGGTTCAACTGTCTCATGCTCTATGCATGGTATCTGCCGGTGCACAAGGCAGTGTCCTGGAACACACAGTCTTCACAAAGTCATTCCAAGGTTGTTAGAGTTCGCACCGTTGAAAGCTGTTAACTAGTACACCAACATCTTTCTAATAGTCTCTTTCAGCCAAGATCAATCTGACATCAAATCCTTTTTTTAAGTTCAGCTTGAATTTCAGAGTTTCCCATCACTGTACTGCTGCAATAATTTGTGTTATTTTCAGAAAAAAATGCTATTTGCAGGTTATATCAAGGACAATGTTTCAAATTTTCTACATCTTGTTGAATCATCTTTCCTTGGAATGGGAGCAAATCTGGGGTTCTTTTAGATGGAAACTAAATACTGGAATATTTAGATGGAACTAAATACTAAATCCTTAATTCCTGACACAGACATGCAAGTGCTTTTAGATTTACACCCAATGTTAGTTGAAACACTTCAGTTGATATCCTAGCTATTCCTGGAACTTGTTGTTCTGAAATACCTTCAGTGCTCAAAAAACCAAAATCAAACTCATTGTTATCAAGATTTTAGCTCCTAGAAATCCCATTGGAGAGACTAGAACTGCCCTTGTAGGTTTCCCAGCCCTGGGTGCACAGTGGGTTCCACATGGGGCTGCTACTACAAGGTTAGCAGTTCAAAAGTACCAGGTGCTGTTAAGGAGAGAGACGATGGTTTCTACTCCCATTAGAAGCTGTAAGGGCAGCTTCAGTACCATTGCTGCTGCCTCGTATCCCATCCCTTGACATGCTTGAACCATTACCATGTCTTTTTAGAAAAGTAATTCTAACTATTCCTTCCAGTTTCTTTTGATTTTTCCGGAATAATTTAATGTTTGGCGTATAGAATTCTTCAAAACAACAACTCTAGGCTTGGATTTTGCTGAAAAATACTAAGCATGCTCTTCCCTCTTAGTTTTCTAAGCCCAGGTATTTACAGATTTCATTATTATAATTTGCTTTGTCATTTTGGACTGTCCTCAAAATATGTATTTAGATGTTTTAGTTTATTGTTTATTCCAATAACTTTAGCTTTTGTTCTTTCAAGAAGAAGCTTCAGAGTCTCTTCTGAAATCCAATGTAATCTTTTCTATCTTTCCTTTTTTAAAAATGAAGGTTTTCCGTCTTCGTATACAATGTTTTATTATCTTATTCCAAGAGTTATTCAGTCTTCAGTTGTTAATGTTCAATGTATCAAATCTAGTCTTGAGATGGTCTCTCGATTCTTTAGGATATACTCAAGATGATATTTTGGCTCGCTTGGACGTATGTAATTTATATTTTAGACTAATAATGAACCAGCACATGATTAACTGATGGTCTGTTCCAGAGTCATCCCATGGTCCTTTTTTGACTGAATATGTTGATCTTCTCTATAATCTCTTTCCACAGGTGTACTATATCAGATTATTGTCTATTACATCTGATGAAATCCATCTGTAAAGCTACTGATTATATAGTTGAAAAAATTTTCAATGAAGAAGTTAATTGCCTTACAAAATTCTATCATTCTCTCATTAGTGTCTTTCCTATCTCCAAGGCCATATTTTCTTGCAACTGACCTTTCCTTAGGAACCTGATGGCATAGTGGGTTACACACTGGCCTGATAACTGCAAGGTCAGCAGTTTGAAACCACCAGCTGCTCGAAGGAAGAAAGATGGGACGTTCTGCTCTTGTTGGAACTGACCGTCTCAGAAGCTCACGGGGGCAGTTCTACTCTGTCTTACAGAGTCCCTACCGAGTCGGATTAAACTCAAAGGCATTAAGTTGTTTTTGCCTCTGGAACTTTTTTTCCCCTAACTCCTGCATTTAAGTGACCCGTGTTCTGTTATTCACAATCTTCTCTACATTTCCAGCTACTGAGTTCAATAGTCCATTGCAAAGGCTAAACAGAACTTATAGAGAATATTCATGATTACAGTGTTTATTACAAGGTTCTTTCATGGATGTGAATAAATACATAAAGGCACACGTCTCCACTGTCTCAGCTTGAAGACATTCATTCCTAAGTCTATGGGCCAGTGAACTCAGCTCTCCGAAGAGTTCAGAAGCTGCCCACTTCATAAGCCAGCCGCTTGCCTCAACTTCACGTGCTCTGTGAGTTGGGAAGTCGACCTCTGGGATTTGTACTCTGGCCCCCAGTTCTGAACATCTGTCTCAGATGTCACAGTTATTTTCTGGATTTGGGAATCCAGAGGCTGCACTCCACTCCTGGCTCTTCCTGGTGGTGAAATCCCCTCTTCTGGTTTTCCAAGTGCTTATTTCATACCAAAGTAGGATGGCAATCCTGATGCAACTACTTACCCTGAATCATGCAAGTCCTTTTGTGGGGATTACACAGACTTTGGCTAGCCATGTCACTTAAAAAATCCACTGCCCTGGAACTAGACATTATAAATTCATCTTGGTTGCCTGTTGATCAATTGAAGACTGAAGAAGGTAGAATTCTCTGATTCCTTCATCATTAGCTCTAGTTAAAGCCTGGTGTGCTGATTTGAATAGTAGTCTCATAAACAGGTCTTCCTTGAAAGCATATCGATATTATCCTGTCACTGACAATGTTGTAAATCAAGATAGCTTTTGCATTGCTTTTATTGGGGGTGGATGTGATGTCATTCTTCTTGAAATTTTCATTTCCAGCATAGTAAGCTATATGATTGTCCATTTTTGCTAAAATAATTTTTTTGTTTTTTGTTTTTGTTTTTTGTCATTATTGCCCTCTGGTGGTGGGAGTAGGAGGCCCAGCCTTTCCTCCTGTGGAGCCACTGCTGGAATTGAACCTCCATCCCAGTGGACCGCAGTCCCGCGCACAACTACTACGCCACCAGGGCTCAGCCCTAAAATAATTTTTATATATTGCTCTTTGTGTATTGAACTTTTCCTTCAGTTATTTTAGTTTCAAAAATGTTAAATGTTTTAGTGCTTTTGAGTGTTTTATGTTTTTGAACACTTCATGAGAACACTTTACTGTGTCTTTTTTTCTCCCCTCCCCCTACTGTTTCTTATAGAGCTGCCCTTTGCCATGTTTTCAGCTCTTTTAATCCATTTCTTCTATTTAGCTACGATTCTGTGATCAAAAGCGAGTTTCAGAGTCTTTACTGACATCTATTATCATATTTACACTTCTTGTCTTTTAATGACTTTTTGCTTTTATCATGTGCAATGTCTTTTATGTCATCCAATAATATGTATAATATTCAATTTTTAGTGTTTAATGTGTTGAAAATATCCATAAGAAGGTCTCTAAATTAGTTTACCTCCTGTGGACTTTTTTCTCTTTCGTTTCAGTTTTATCCTCAGCTTGAATACATGGAATTGACTGGGTTCCATGGTCAGCTCCCAGCCTGGCTTTGGCAGATGACCCTCTGTTGCCTCTTTTTTCAGAGGCAGTAGGTTAGATGACTCTGTAATCAGGGGCAACATGTGTAATTGTGACTTATGCTATTACAAAGATATTTGCAGTCAATACGTCATAGGTCCTGCAAATTCTTGTGTGCTATCTCCAGAATCGTTTTTATCACCAATGTCATATTTCCCAAATACTAATCCTCCTTTGCATTAACATTCTAATCAGCAGTAATTATTGATGCATTTTGATTACATGTTTGATCAATCTCAGACTGCAGAAGTTGGTAAAAATCTTCAATTGCTTCATCTTTAACACTACTAATTAGTGAATAAATTTGAATAATAGACATGTTAGATGGTCTCTGAGAAAGGTAAGACAGACTGAGACTCTGAGATTACCACTGACAGTAACGTATTTTAGAATAGGTCGTGGGTGTTCTTATTGACAATGCATACGAGACTATTCGCTGTCAATTTTTCATTCTCACCATAGAAGACAGTATGATTGTCTAATTTAACATGACCAATGTGAATTGATCAGACCACTAATGCCTAGGATACCAATCCTTATATTTTCTGTTTCATTTTGAACCATCCCTTATTTTTCTAGATTCACGTTTTGTACATTACATGTTCTCATAATTATTGAATGTTTACAGCAGTTTCTTTTCATTTTGAAATGTGTCACATTAACAAACAAAAGTCTATAAAGATATATATATATATATATATATATATATATATATATATCATTAATGTTGACTATTCAGAGTAGGTAGCTCTTCCCCAACTGTATTTTGAATATCTCCCAATCAGAGGTGCTTATCTTCAACCACTCTTTTAAACAAGGTTCTCCTGCTACACATATGATTGTTTTAGCCATTTTTTAGAAGTAGATTGTTAGATTTTACTTCCCAAGTTATCTTACTCCAGAATCTCCACTGGAATGTGTTCACAAGAGAACACTCTGCTAATATTTGAAACACCCATGAAATAATTTCCATCATCACGGCAACATGTAATCTACAACAGTAACAAACTGACTGCCCATATGTTGTTTGTGTTGTTTAGAGCCATAGAGTCAGTTATGACCCATAATGACCCTCCACACAACAGAATGAAACCCTGCTCCTGCACCACCCACTTGGCATACCTGAGCCTCTTCTTGCAGCCATTGTATGAATTCATCTATTGGAGGGCCTATCACTTTATGCTACCCCTTTACTTTACCAAAGATGGTGTCCTTCTCCAGGGACTAGTCTCTCCTGATAATATATCAAGGTATTTAAGACAAAGCCTCACCATCCTTGCCTCTAAGGAACAATCTGGCCTTTCTTTGAACAGAAAGTGGTTTGTTCTTTTAGCAGTCCTATGGCATTTTCAATATTCTTTATATCCTCCCACAGCTCATCAGGTCTTCTGTCAGTGTTTAATGTGTCAAATTTGTTCCTGAGCTGTTCTAAAAATTAAGGTGGGATATACTCCAGGTCATATTTTGGATCTCATGGACCTGGTTTAATTTTCTTCAGCTCTAACCTGAATTACATAAGAGTAACTGATGATCTATTCTGCAGTCAATCTCTGGCCTGAGTTTCATTGATGATATGAGCTTATTTGTCATTTCTTCCTACAGATGTACTCACTAATTTCTGTGTTCTAGATCTGGAGAAGTCCATGTGTGTAGCCATTTGTTGTTGAATAATAATATTTGCGATGAATAAGTAGTTGGTCTTGCAGAATTCTACCATGTGACCTCTAGTTTCATTTCTGTCAGCACATTCATGTTTTCCTTCCTCTTTGTTCCTAATTTTTTATTCCAATTGTCAATAATTATCAATGCATCTCAACTGCCTATTTGATAAACTTCCAATGGAAATATTGGTAGAATTCTTCAATTTCCTCATCACTAGCTTTTGTAGTGGATGCATATATTTGAATAATTTATAGATGTATTGATTGGATTTTCTTGAAGGCAGATAGCTATAATTCTATCACAAGCATTATTGTATTTCAAACTTGAGTTTGAAATTAGTGTAATGCCATTCCTTTTGATGATGTCATTCTAGGGATAGTAAATCATATGATTTTATGATTTTAAATGGCCAATACCAGTCCAGTAGAGCTTACAAATACCTAGAATATCAATCTATGCATTCCATTTTATTTTTGAAACTTTGCAATTTTCCTAATTACAATGTACTTTCTCCTAGAACTTTTAAAAGTCCCTCATATATATAAGGGGGTACCCCCCCTAAAAAAAAAGAAAACAGGAAAAAGCACCACTGGACTGAACTTTTGTATTATGCATTTTTCAGCAACAAAAAAGCCAGATGTGTGACATGTGGTGGACTGCTTCTGTCACCACGACAATGCGTCTGCTCATGCAGTCATCTCAGTGTGCCAGTTTGGGGCCACAGAACAGCATGACTGTCTCATCCCATGCACCTTACTCTCCTGACCTTACTACATGCAACTTTTTTTTGTTTCCGTAAATGAAGAAGGACATGAAAGGACAGCAATTTGATGACTTAGAAGAGCTGGAAAAAAAAAAAAAAAGACGAGAGTCAGCCACCCAAACAAACAGATGAGTTTGAGAAATGTTTCCAAGAATGGAATCTCAGATTTGATAAATGTGTTAAGTGTCACATATTGAAGGCAATAAGGTTGTTTTGTAAAATCAAGTTAAATACATAGCTATGAAAAATAATTCTGGTGTTTTTTTTTACCTCCTCACACATATAGATTCATAAACAGACCAAGACTCTCTGGTACACTTTCTGTTATTAACAAAAAGGAAGCCCTTTGGGTCAGTTCTGTTTATTCTGTCATATATTATCTTTGCTAGGTAGAATCCCCTCATTGACTAACAGTTTAATGTTAGTTTGCTTCATACACATGTGCACGTGTGCACACACATACACACACAATTATATATGACCAAGATGATCATTAATTTTTATTTGCCTCTGTCTGCCCCCCCCCCTGTTTTTTAATTCCTAAATGTCCCCATTTTTTTGGAATGAGAAACCATTGCATTTCTAGCTAGCCTAAAGGATGAAACACAGAGGTCATGTAAAAAATGGATGATGACTACACGGCATCACAAAAAGGAGGATGACAACGTTGTTACATAATAATCAAATGACACCTTTATATAACTATCCAGCTCAATCACTACATACCTGACAAATTACATTATTTTATAACTACCATGTTATATCATTATAGAGCTGCCTAATCATTAAGAATTATGCCTTTGGAGCAGGGAACCAGTGGAGGGGTCTGAAGGCCCAGCCCCAATCCCAACTACGTGGACAGTAGCCTCTCCTCCCAGAAAAAATGGAGTGAACAGCCCTGAAGCTGCAGCTCAAGGAGAGGGACATGTATGACCAGAGCACACAAGAGCAAATGAAGGGTGGTGGGGGAGTGGAACGCATCCTGGCTCACCAACGCTTGAGAATGATATCCCCACTCAGAACAGCACCGAGAGGACCATATGGCCAGCCCCACTATGAAACACAACATAGCTCGCTGACCCAAGGCCTTACAGATAAAGCACTGGAGACACAAGGTGGGGATTGCATCTGGTCTGACCCCACCACACTGAGGCAGAACACTAAGGGCGTGCAGCAGAACAGAGCATGGTGTTCCCAAGGGAGTGCCAAGGATAGATTCGGGGCCAGAAAGTGACACCCCACTCGACTCAACTGGAATACACTCCTAGAGGTCAACAAACAGACCTTGAATTATTTACAGGTTTTTATTTTTTGTTATTTTTCCTTTTCTACTTATTTATATATTTCTTCTGGACATTGGTTTTGTTGTTGTTATCGTTTTGTTTTCTTTTGCTGCTTCATCTTGCTGTGTCTTGGTTTTTTGTGCATATTATTATTTCTGCAGATCTATCTAGATAAGATAGGCTGGATGAACAGTCTGGAAGAGAAAAAATGGGACTAATGGTTCTGGAGGTACATGGGAGGGAGGTGGGGGAAAGGAGGTGGTGTTGCCTAACCCAGGGACAAAGGAACAAGTGATCCAAAATCAGTGGCAAAGCGGGTGTGAAAGGCCTGATAGGAATTAATCATGTGTAATGTCACCAAGAGAAATTACTGAAACCCAAATGAAGGCTGAGAATGATAGTGGGACAAGAGGAAAGTAAAAGAAAATAGAGGAAAGAAATAGAAAGTAATGGTCATTTATAGAGGTCTAAATATAGGGGTGTACATAGGTAAATATATTTATATATGGTAATGAGTCAATAAATCTACATGCTTATACTTATAGGGTTAGTATGGACATTGGGACTCCACTCAAGTACTTCCTCAATGGAAGAGCACTTCGTTCTATTAAATTGGCATCCCATGATGCTCACATTCCTGACACGGTTGCTGAAGACAAATGTATGTGTAAACAAAAGTGGTGAAGAAAGCTGATGGTGCCTGGCTATCAAAAGATATAGCATCTGGGATCTTAAAGACTTGAAACAAAGCAAGCAGTCATTTAACTCAGAAGCCACAAAACCCACATGGATCAAACACACCAGCCTGTGTGACCACAACATTTTGAAGGGATCAGGCATCAAAAACCAAAAATTCATATCATTGCATGCCCACATTCCTGATAATGATAACTGAAGAAAAATCATATCATTATAAATGAGGGGAGTACAGATTTAGGACCCCAAAACTGTAGGTAATGCCACCAACCCTTACAGAAGGGCCTCTGGGAGGAAATGAGCCACTCAGAGAAGAGTAGCAACATTGAACATGCAACTTTCCTCTAGTTCTTAAATGTTTTCTCCCATCCACCTTCATGATCCTAATTCTACATTACAAATCCGGTTGGACCAGAGACTGTACATTGGTACACATAGGAACTGGAAACATGGGGAATCCAAGACAGATGATCCCTCAAGACCAGTGGAAAGAGTGGTGATACCAGGAAGATAAACGGAAGGTAAGGTAGAAGGGGGGAACCAATTATAAGGTTCTACATATAACCTTCTACCTGGAGCACAGATAATAGGGAAATGGGTGAAGGGAGACATTGGACAGTGTGCAACATGACAAAATAATAAATTATCAATGATTTATAAATTATCCAGGGTTCATGAGGGAGGGAGGGAGAAAAATGTGGAGCTAATACCAATGGCTTAAGTAGAAAGCAAATGTTTTGAGAATGATGATGGCAACAAATGTACAAATATGCTTGGCGCACATTGGATGTATGCCAATGGATTGGAGTTTTGGTAAAAGTGTTGTATAAGCCCCCAATAAAATGTTTTTAAGAAAAGAAAGGCATCATTTTCACTTAATATCAGATAATGCTTTTATTTAGGGATTATTAGAATCATTAGTAAACATTACAGAGTATTAAAAAACATTACAGAGTATTACAGAGTATTAGTAAACATCAGAGTATGCCTCAATAAAGTTGACACATGACCTTAACTATTGCAGGTAGTATTACTCTTATCTCATCTTGCTTGTTTTTTAACATTGGAGATACACTTTTAATGCACAAAATATATAATTTACATATTTATTAATGTTTCAATATGAAATGTTAGATAACAAAACAGTCAATATGTGAGGAGTAGTTATACAGAAGCACACTGAACCTGTCTTTTTCTAAGGAGAGAATTTTGGACATCCCTCTCATGTCTATATTACCACCAAAAGGAATCAATATATCTCAGGATAATACATAAAAAGATACTCTTTTTCTCATAAAGGTCTCACTGCTTTGTAAGTCACTGTGAGAGACGGGTAGAAGAACTTGGCTATAGGTTATGCTGCTTCTGTGTGAAGTAAGATAATTTCTTCATGTCTCAATTTTCTCATCATAATACTGGGCATCCTTGGAAGCAATTGCCCTGACACACACCACTGTCAGGCTCCTAAAGTTCTTTATTATAATACTTAACAATCTTAATTTCCCATTTGCTTAAAACATCATTCTCAAATTCCTTAATTTGTTTTCAAGAGTTGAATAAAAGGCCTTCTCATCACTGTGTCAAAGGGCAGTCTGATTGTTAAACTCTAACTGCTGCAATTCTGCCTATCAGATACAGCATAGTGCAGATAATGCTCTGTTGAAATAATGAAGAATAGGCAGGCAGTAATGAGTGTGCAGTACTGAAGAGAGTCAGGGAATTAATTCCAATCTCAGCATTTGAAAATGACTCCAGCACACCACACAGAAGTTAACACTTTAAAAACTGCAGATTTATCTTTAAGATTTCCTGATTGCCCATTTGCCTGTACACACGCACACACACACACACACACACAATTGTAGACACGACTATCTCCTTCAGATGCCCTCCAGGTCTGCTTAACGATCATTGCAATGTTTTTGAGACCCACAAATACTCTGAACTTTGGTAAAATTGAGCCATGTAGAGAAAATTCATGTCCAAATCTGTTCAGCAAGAGAAATCAGAAGAAACTCATTATTCCCCATACTTTTCGAAAGGTTGACACTTCCTGGATGATGCCAGAGGTCAATGTTCTTGTCTGCTGAGTGGTTGGGGATTTGAAGGTAAGAAATATCTCAGAAGAAAGTCTTCCAATGTACTTCAGAAAATGTTCCATTGAAAACCCTATGGAGCACAGCTTTCCTCTGACCATGTGAGATTTTCAGGAATTAGAGCTTATTCCATGGCAACCAGTAGGTAAGTAGGTAGATTTCCAAAATTTAGACTAAAGGGAAATTTTTTTGATTAAAACACCAATGACTTCAGTTTCCTGGGGGATATCAGCCTTAGAATATCTGGGATAGTGTCTTATAAAATTTATAAATTTATTCATTCTCCAAACATTGAGCAGGTGGGCATTCACCATATATAATGTGGAGAATGAGGGATTAGTAAAGCATGACTTCCTCTCTCAAGTTCTGTAAAAACTTTTAAAGTGGTAAGACAAGTACATCAGCCACTGTAATTAAGATAAATCACTGGAGGCCTGGGCTTTATGGTAGAGTGATCCCTTTCACTGTGGGCTTCCAGGAAGGAAGGAGGAGGAGCATGTTTTTATAAATGAATAGAAGTGGATATGTCATATTAATTTTTTGTTTGGTTTTATAAGTCTTTAATTGGCAGTAAAAGGAAATTATTCATAGGTATTGTGGTATACTTTCAAACTTCCTCTAGGAATCCAACATGAAAATTATTCCAGATGTGGCCTTTTGTGATAAGCAAGTTATAGTATTATACACGTTTTTTTTTAAATCACAGTAAAGTGATTGCTGAATTTTTACTTTTTATTCTACCAGTTTGATTAAGATATGAGCAGCGCAACTCTATTTTCTATTGCAGTATTTAAAGGAAATTTTTTGATAGGCAAGAACAAAAAAATATGGAGAAGGAAAGTAGGATAAAGAAATCTGACAATAATGAAAAGAGTAATGATATCTCGGTGTATAAATGGCTTGAATCAGTTCTTTTTTTCTAATTATCATTCATGGTTCTAGCTTTTTATTTTTCACAACAGTTTCCTTCCACTATTCAATTTTTACTTTGCCATACTATGCTGGCTATAATGCTGTAAACTGTGCCACCAGCATTTCAAAGGCCTGCAGAATTCCCTCTGGTAAACAGGTTTCATACAGCCTAAGCATAATGAGAAGAACACATATATGCTCTCCATTTCTGAGGACTTAGTCATTGTCAGCAAAGTATTATATGATACATTACCGAAATTGTCCCTACAGATTGGAAGGCATTGCCTCCACAGCATAGGGTTGACTTTAATGACGTGAGTGGAACAAAGCTATCAGGACCTTTATTTGCTGTTTGGGTACAAAACTAAAAATGAGAAGAAATGAGATCCATTAATAATTGGAACAGTAGCTGTATGAAATAGGAATCTAGGAAAACTGGAGTCATCAAAAACTAATTTGAGGCTGAGCCCCGGTGGTGTAGTGGTTGTGTGCAGAACTGCAGCCCACTGGGGATGGAGGTTCGATTCCAGCTGCACAGAGCAAAGGCTGGGCCTCCTACTCCCACCACCTGAGAGCAGTGATGCCAAAAAAAAAAAACTAATTTGAATGTTAGTTCTATAAGTGAATTGGCCAACCATATAGTTTCCTGTAATTTGGACAATCATATAGCTTCAATCTTAAGAAGAAATTTAATACATTAATACATTAAACACTAATGATAGAAGACCTTATGAGCTGTGGGCAAATGGCATACGGAAAGAAAGAAAGAAAGAAAGAAAGAAAGAAAGAAAGAAAGAAAGAAAGAAAGAAAGAAAGGAAGAAAGGGTCATTAAAGGAAGAAGATCCAAGTAGATGTCACAAGATACTGAAAGTTGCTTGGAATCACAGAGTAGCCTAGGCAAACAAGAAATGAAACAAAGAACTGAACAAAAACTCAAATGGCAGATTGAGAATACAAAGTCAAATAATATAATAAAATATGCAAAGATGCAGAGTTTGAAAACCAAAAATTAAGAACACACTCAAAGAAGTAATGGGAAAATTCAAGCTCCAAGTTGCAACATTCAAAGATTCTATGGAGCATTTGAATGATACAGAAAGAACCAAAATAATATGAAAAGAATACACAGTCACTGTACCAAAAGTACTAGCCAACATTCAACCATTTCAGCAGGTTGCATAAAATCAAGAACCAGATACTGAAGCTGCACTAAAAGATTTAGTCAAAAAGAAGACTTCAGAAATTGATAGAAAACTAACTTAAATGTTTAAACAAGCCGATGAAACCAGAGAGGTATTCACTTTTCTATGCCAAGAAATTTGGAAGATAGCTATATGGAGAACTCACTGGAAGAGATCCATATTTGTATGCATTCCCAAGAAAGGCAACCCAATAGAGTGTACAAATTGTAGAACAATATCATTAATATTGCATGGAAGTGAAATTTTGGTGATGATCATTGAACAATAATTACAATAGTAATTTAAGTAGTAAACAGAACCTGCTAGAAATTCAGGCCAGATTCAGAAGAGGATATGAAACAAGGGATATCAGGGCTTATGTCAGATGGATCTTGGCTGAAAGCATAGAATGCAAAAAAGATGTTTGCTTGTGTTTTATTTACTCTTTAGAGGAATTTGACTTTTGGTTTATAGCAAACTGTGGATATCCTTGAGAATGCACCTTAGAAGCAAGGAGAGCACGACTTTGTATCATCTACTTTGAACATGTTGTCAGGAGAGATCAATTCCTGAACACAGACATCAAACTCTTTAAAGGAAAGGTGCAGGGAAAAAAAAAGAGGAAGGCCTTAGACAAGATGAATTAATACAGTGGCTTCAACAATTGGCTCAAACCTAAGAATAATTATGAAGATAACTAAAGAACTGGATGCTGTATGACATTCTTTTGTACATAGGTATGTTAGTCCGGGTAGACTAGAGAAACAAATTTCATAGGCACGCATATGGATATAAGGAAAGGGTTTATATACAAAAGGAAAGGAACACTGAGAGAGCATCCCAACCCGGTCCAGTTCAAAGTTATAAGTCTGATATTAGCCCATATGCCCGATGTCAACCTATAAAGTGTCCTTCCAACTCATGAAGTCAAAGGTCAGTGGGTGCAGAATCCCGGCGCTGGCAGGGGTCTCCACATGGCTCCTTGCTTCTAGGCTCAGGGTCCATCAACAGCATTCCCGTGGTGGCAGAAGCAGCTCATCGCTGACAGAGGTCTCCATGTGCCTACCCCAGCTTCAGAGGTCTGGCTCCATCAGGGCAAAGCCATGTAGTCTCTGTCGGCTCCTCCAGTTTCTCGGACACTGCCATCTTGTCTTGTCTGTGATTCATTGTCTCTCAGACTAACTCCCAACAAGTAGGGAGATATATTCTCATCTTCATGAGGGAAATATCGTGAGATTTCCCAGAAGTCTCAGGAGAAAGCAATGCCCACATAGAGGCCTCATTGGCTACTCAATGGCTATCTCCAGATTACCAGGCTAGACTCCACCCCTACATTTCAATCATAAAATTAAGAGAAGCACATCACTGCCACAATAGGATTGCGTGAGTGGGAACCAATTTGATAGCTTCTAGCAACTACAAAAATTTGGGGAAAAGATTAAATAATGGACTGAGTTCCAGTGATGTAGTGGTTGACTGTGGGACTACGACCCACTGGCTTGGTGGTTCAAATCCAGCAGCAGCTCTCCAGGAGCAAGGTTGGGCCTCCCACTCCCACCAGAGGGCAGTGTTTCCCCCCTCAAAAAAGATTAAATGATGCAGGAAGCTATCAAATAAGATGGGGGGGGTGTACAGAGTCACTGTAGCAAAAGAATTAATTGGTTGATATTCAAGCGTTCAAGTAGCATCATATGATCAAGGACTGATGGTTTTGAAAGGTGAAATCCAAGTTACATTTAAGACAAAGTGACCAGATGTCCCACTTTTTAGCAATTTAACAACATCCTGCTGCATTTTGAAATTAAAATAAATATACTACAATACTATTTTTGCATTTTATGAAAATTTTTGTTGCTCCATATAGACCAAATTTCCAATCAAGAATTCTTCCCCGCCCACCTCGGGCAATGGTGTCCTGCTTAAAATCTGGTCATTTTAACTTAAGACAATAGTATAAAACAACACCTCAAGAATTAGCAAAATACCAATACATCTGTTTCAATAAACTGATGCAATGGAGAGCACTCATTAGTATATGCCACAGAATTTGGAAGACAACGATGTGCCGAATGAATTATAAGAGGTTCAAAGATGTGCCCATTCCAAAGGTGAACCCAAGGCAATATTTTATATATATATATAAAACATCATCGTTACTATCTGTGCTTATCTGTGTAGACTATAGACAAATTCAGGGACTATAAACAAATTCAGGGAGACACTCATATGTGTAAAAGAGAATTTTATACCAAAGAACAATTGTGAAAAACAAAACAAAGAACAATTGTGCATTAAGAAAATATCCCAGTAAAGTCCAGATTAAGTCCATAAGTCTGATATTACCCCATATGTCAATACTAGTCTCTAAATTCCTCTTTAGACTCATGCAGCCATGAAATGAGACTGAAGGTAGGAAGATCACAGGTTAGTGAGTGGAAAGTCCTGGGAACCCAGTGGTGGTGGAAGCATCTCAGAGTTGGTGTGAGTCTCCAGTTCCAGGGCTCTGGCTGCATTAATGTAGCTGCATGTGTCTTGTCAGCAGAAGACAATGGAGAGAGTGTCTCCCACCTCAAGGAAGGAAATTCGGCATTCTCAGAATCCTCAGGAGAATACCATACTTCTCATGGCTATTGCCTGATTGGCTATTGCCTAGTTGACAGGCTAGATTCCACCCCTTCACAAGTTGACAGGATATTATGTAACTGTCATATTATCACATGCAAATAAAAATTTACTAGAAAATAGTTATTTTAGCAGTACATGAACATGGAATTTCCAGAAATTCAAACCTTATTCAGGAGAACATAGAATGAGAGGTGCAGATGACAAAATTGATTTTGGCTAAGCAAAAAATATGTTTACTCATGCGCTATGTATTTAGTGTATGGATCATAACAAACTATGGGTAGTACTGTGAAGAATGGGAATTTTCGATTCCTTAATTGTTCTGATGCATAACCTGAAAATATACCAAGAGACAGATGATTAAACAGAAAGAACAAGGATACTGTGTTGTTTCAAACTAGGAAAAATGTGTATCAGAGTTGAATCCTTTCACAATATATATTCATCCTTAATACTGAAAAAATAAGTTGAGAATCTGGATGATATCAGGAAATATGCAACATCACGATTGGAAGAAGGCTCATTCTAGTCTGCAGTGTTCATGGCACAACCTTACTTAACTGAAAAAGGAGAGTCTTTGAAGCATTTACTTAAGAGACAAGAGATTATTGCTTTCAGTGTGGGTTGCAACTCATTATAAAGAAATAAAATTCACAGTTGGACTAAGAGGCATCATGATAAATGGGAAAAAAGATTTAATTTGTCAAGGATTTCATTTTGGTTGGGTCAACTACCAATACTCATGAAAATAGCAGTTAAGAAATCAAAGGACCAATGGCATTTGGCAAATCTGCAGCAAAAAAAAAAACCTCCATGAGTGTTAAAGAGCAAAGATGGCTCTTGGTGGATGGACTGAGGCACTCCTGACCTAAACAGTTGTATTTTCAATCACCTCATATGTATCTGGAAGCTGAGCAATGAATAAGGAGGATTTGAGAAGAATTGAAGATTTGAATTATTGTGTTGATAAAGAATGCTGAAACTACCATTAACTGCCCAAAGAACAAACAGATCTGTTTTGGAGGAAGTACAGTCAAAATGCAATTTAGAGAAAAGATTGGCCAGACTGCTTAATGTACTTTAACATGTTAACATAACAAACCAGTTCCTGGAAAAGAAAAACATGATTCATAAAGTATATGGTCACCCAAATTGAGGAAGCCCCTTAGTGAAATGGACTAAGGTGGCTGAAACAGTGGACAAAAACATAGCAAGATACTTAGGAAAACACAGAGGGGCAGTGTTTCATTCTTTTAGACTGTAGAAAGAAACAGCTCAGGAAAATATGCAGCATCAGGATATCAGGATATGAAAGAAGACTCATTAACAACTGGTAATGGTCAAGTGACACAACTTTGCTTGCTGAAAAAGAAGAGTCTCCGAAGCATTGACTTAAGAAGATCAAAGACCACTGCCTTCAGGGTGGATCACAATTCATTGTCAAGAAATTTAAAAAATTCTAACAAGTGTTGTTATGTTCAAAACAGAACCATCTTAAGAGTCATTGTTATGCTTAGTCTATGTCAAACCATCTCCACACAAGTCTGGCTGTCAGCATCATGACATGAAATCCATGACTGTCCAACAAACTTGGTAGATACCTGTTTACTTAGTCCATTTTTTGTTGTTGTTTGTTTTTTGGGGGCATCACTGCCCTATGGTGGTTGTGGGAGCTACCCAGTCTTGCTCCTGGAGAGCAGCTGCTGCATTTGTACTGCCAAACCCGTGGGCTGCAGTCCCATACTCAACCACTTATGCCACCATGGCTCAGTCCATACTCAGCCCATTTTTAACAGTGTTGCCATTAAGTAACCCAAACCAACACATCTGCTATTTTTTCTGTTCACAGTTGCATTCAGAGTCCATGGAAATTTGGTCTTAACTTTGGGTTTTAACTTCTACCCCTTCCCACTCATTCATTGAACACTTACTAGAGTGCATACTTTAACTTTCTGATCTACTTAAATTAGTCTTCTTTCTAGTCCTTAAATATTCTTAACCTTCAAAATTTAATAATGCCTTTTTTATCTACGCCAGCACTCCAACATCCCAAAATACTTGAGGGCAGTTTATTATTTTTTTATGTCTTTCACATTTCCTAGAGCATTCTCTTACACATAGACAACCCTCAATAAACATGTGTTAATGAAATGATTTGCTAATTATGAATGGAGTAATTATACAATAAATTGCTTGGTGAAGCATAGATTCTTGAAGCAGTAGGGAATAAACTGTAATTTGGCATTAAAAATAATAAAAACAAACCTCATTGCTACTAATTATTGGATGAATTCTACTTTTTACCCCTAAATCTATATTGATATTCTATCCTACCAGCCATAACATTCAAATGACCATGCATTTAAAGAATATACATGCCAGTTTGCTTTTTCTGAGATTTTATGCATTTGTAAACAATATCTGATTACTTTGAGGTAAAGAAGACAAATATATCAGAGGCAATCTTAACCTTAGTTATTAAAATATTCTAATACAAGGATCATTTTCTTTAAAGCATTTTATTTTGCATAGCAATCATTTTCTGAGCATCTACTGAGAACAGGATAGTATTCCAAACCCAAATGCAAACTCACTGCCTTTGAGTTGATTTTAACCTCATTAGATGGGTTAGAGCTGCCTGGTAGGCTTCACAGATGATAATCCCTTAGAGTTAGAAAGTAGAAAGCCTAGTCCTTTTCTGGTGAGGTGACTGGTAGTTTTGAACTGTTGACTTGTGGTTAGCAGCCCACTTTGTAACCACTATGCTACCAGAGATCCTTAGGATAATGACAAGTCCTGTGTGCCTTTATTATCATTCAGTAAACAGGGCCATCCAATGCAAATTAGCAATGCTGCAGCAAACAGTATAGACTAGAAAATTCAGGGAAAATGTGCAGGGATTATGTAGCTTCGGGTCTTCACTTTGCCTATGCTCCTTCATGCCAATTTGGTTCCTTTTTAAATATGAGAGTATTAAAAACTTGTGGGGATATTCCATTGTCATTTAATTCTATTTTTCCATCAATCTTTTGATGGTCTCTGGTACAATAACTGCAGCAAGAGACAAAATTGTTTCTAAATCAGCTTGGAATCTACATCCAAATGCACCAGGCAAGATAGGCATGATTCTGGTAAACAAATGAAAAGACATAGATGTTCAAAGTGTTATACTTAGAAAATTTTGCTTTAATTTTCAAAACATTTAAAAATTCATTTCATTGGGAGCTCTTACAGATATTATTCTAATCCAATGTTCCACTAGCTCAAGGGTAGTTGTTGCCATCATCTTAATGATCCATTTTCTTTTTTCTTGAAATTCTTGATATCAATTCCCCTCTATCCCCTCCCTCCCCTACCCAACCACCCCGATAGCCTTCCTATCTTTCCACCTTCTCTTCCTGCAGCCTCAGAGAATTATTATGCCCATTACTATTTCTGAGTGTTTTTTCTCTCTTGAATTTCACTAGTACCAAGGTGCATATGCAGGTCTAGCGAGATTAGTGAGCTCAAACCAAGATCATAATAGGGAAGGAGGAAAATTTTAAAAACTAGAGGATAGTTACATGTTTCATCATCACTCTATTGCACCCTGGATAAATGTCCCTACTAAGTGGCCCTTTTGTGAAAAACTGTCCAGTTATCCTATAAGTGGATATGTTAGTGTGGGTTGACCAGAGAAACAAATTCACAGACACTCATATGTGTATAGGAAACAGCTTTATATTCAAGAGCACTTGAATATTGAGAAAACCTCCCAGCCCAGTCCAGATCAAGTCCATGCATCCAATGCTAGCCCATCAAGTATGATGCCCCATGTAATAATTATTTATTAAAATAATTACAATATTGCATTAATTAGACATCACTTCTAACTTTTCTGAATCCCCAAGTATTTGCTGCGATTATCTTGGGATAACAACAGCTACATCCCTAAAGAGCTGCAATTACCTTAGAGATGCAAAATCCATCTGCAAGTTAACACATTAAAGACCGGATATATTCAAGATCTGTCCACAATGTGTTAAGATGAGTTGTGCAGTCATCACACACCATTAGTCCAAAGAGTTTTTTCTTCTTTTCTTAATCACTTTATTGGGGGATTGTACAACTCTTTTTTCCCCAATTATTTTATTTGGGGCTCTTACAGCTCTTATAACACTCAATACATCATTTGTATCAAGCATGTTTGAACACATTACCATATTCATTTTGAAATATTTTCCACTTGAGTCCTGGGTATAAGCTCCTCCTTCTCCCTCTTTTCCTTAATGAATCATTTTATTGGGGCATCATACAACTCCCATCACAATCCATACATACATCAATTGTATGCAGGCCACATTCACACATTTATTGCCGCCATCACTCTCAGAACATCCTCCCTCCACCCAGGCCCCCAGTATCGACTCCCTGTATTTCCCTTCCTTCTCCCCCTCCCCCCATGAACCCTTAGTAATTTACAAATTGTTATTATTTTCATACTGTACACGGTCAAATATGTCCCTACACTCACTTCCCTGTTGTTCGTGCCCCAGAGAGGAGGCTACATGTACAACTCTTTTTTTTTTGTTTGTTTGTTTTGTTTTTTTGTTTTTTTGTTTTTTTTGGGGGGGTGACATCACTGCCTCTGGTGGTCATAGGTGCTACCCAGTGCTGCTCCTGAGAACCGCCACTGGATTTGAACCACCAAGCCCGCGGGCCGCAGTCTCACTCTCAACCACGTACACCCCATGTACAACTCTTTTTTAAAAAACTGTTTTCTTAGATCATTTTATTGGAGGCTTGTACAATTTATCACAAACCACACATACATTCTTTGTGTCAAACACTTTTGTACATTTGTTTCCCTCATCATTCTCAAAACACTGGCTTTTTACTTGAGACCCTGGTATCTGCTCCTCATTATCCCCTCCCTCCCTGCTCCCCTCCCCAATGAATCTTTGAGTTAAGTAATCACAAACTCTACTGGTTAATTTTCACTCATCTTCTAAGTTGTATTTGACTGTGCTGTAGGATTGAAAAAAGTTGTATATGAAATGTAGCTGACAATAATGCCAAATTGTTATTAGCTACCAAACAACACAATCGTCAGCTGGAACAGCTTTGTAGTCATCATATATGAATGTCCAAAAGTATAATTTTATCTCTCAACTACAGAGTTCTAATTTCAAGTGCGTTGTTTGCCTCCTTGGCTGGTGGAGCTTACTTTTAAAAAGTATATATAAATATAACCCGACAAAATAATCTTCCGTTTTATCAATTAAATTATAAGTAAAGTGGAATTTGAAGCCATGAGTTTTTAAGTCTGAATTCTTTTCAGTCACCTTTGAGACTCTACAGATTATTCAAGAATGAAGGTGTGCAAGAAACTCTATGGCCAAATTTCCAAGTTAGGCCAAAGCATAATCCAGCAGGCTGCACTTCATCCATCATATCACTGATATTTATTAATTGTCAGCTTTAAAATCCCCTAGCTCTTATGATTATTTTAAAGTTCTAGCTCTTGGTGAATTAAAAATGTAATAAATAAAGTTGATGTTTGAAGATTTTCATATGCTTTGCTCTTTTGTTCAGAGTCTTTTGGATATTCTTTTTTAAAGATAATTTTATTGGGAGCTCTTACAGATATAATATGCCATAATTAAATCACAAGAAGCATTATTATACAATTGCCATCACAGTTGGTTTCAAAACATTTTCCTTCTTCTTGAACTCCTTGATATCAGCTCTGTTTTATCTCCGGCCTCCTCAACTCTACCCACCCCACCCCAGGAACCCTTATTTTAAAATTTTATTTCACCCTATTTTGCACCATCCAATATATGTGTTATATTAAATCCTGTTGTTTGCTCCCTTTGAGTGGGATTTTACAGTTATCAATCCTATCAACCACCCCAACCACCACCCCCCCCCCACCTATTCCCGTATCTTCAGGGAACCATTATTCCTGTTACTGTTTCTGTAGGGTGTGTTAGTCTGGGTAGACTAGAGAAATAAATTCATGGACACTCATATGTGTATACAAAAGAACCTTGTATACAAGAACAGTTGAATATTGAGAAAACATCCTAGCTCAGTCCAGATCAAGTCCATAAGTCCGATATTGGCTCAGATGTCTGATACCTATTTATGAAGTCTCCTCCAGACTCAGGAAACCCATTCAATGATGCTGAATGCAGGAAGATCACAAGTCAGTGGGTGGGAAGTCTTGTGGATCCAGTGGCTTTGTAAGCATCTCAGCACTGACAGGGGTCTTCACATGATTTCTCCAACTCCAAGGCTCTGGCTGCATCAGGGTAGATTCACATGACTTCTCAACAGAAATGTCTTGCAGGGAGTGAGCATAGAGAGAGTGTGTCTTCCTCCCCCAAGGAGGAAATACAGGAATTCCCAGAATCCTCAGTAGAAGGCCATGTCCATACAGAAGCCTCATTGGCTATGACCTGATTGACAGACTAGACTCCATCCCTTTACTTAATCCTCTCAAATTGACATATGATTATAGAAATACTACAAATCCATCTTGGCTTTCATGTATCAAAGTATTTCAATTGTACAAATGAACATACACAAGTCTAACATGACTGATGAGGTAAAACAAATAAAAAACAATAATAAGGGAGGAAATATTAAAGAATTAGAAGATAGTTATATGGAGTAGAAAGGGGGAATCAATTAAAAGGATCTACATAAAACCTCCTCCCTGGGGTATGGACAACAGGGAAGTGAGTGAAGGGAGACATCGAACAGTGTTCAATATAACAAAATAATAATAATAATTTATAAATTATCAAGGATTCATGAGGGAGAGAGAGCGTGGGAAGAGAGGAAAAATGAGGAGCTAACACTGAGGGCTTAAGTAGAAGCAAGTGTTTTGAGAATGATGATGGCAACAAATGTACAAATGCTCATGGCATACAATGGATGGATGGGTAGATTATGATGAGTTGTATAAGCCACCAACAAAATGATTTTTTAAAAGGTATGTCTTCATCAATTTGGTCAATTATAAAGAAAATCAGAAATTTCACATATATGTGGTTTTAAAATTCTGATAATAAGATTTCCCTTATTGTAAGTATCCAGGTCTCATTGGTCTGGAATTGATCAATATCATTTATTTACATACGTAACTGTTTTGTAAAATGAAAATCTGTCTGTGCAAGTAGAATTGAAATGTGAACAAGTCCCAACTTAGGACCAATGCAGGATTAATGTCATACAGGATTCAAATATAGTAATATCCTCTCTAAGCAAAACTTTATTGCCCACACTTCCTCATGCATCTTGGGAGCTATGTCAGTAAGTTTTCTGCTTCCCCTACTGACCTTTTGGGAAATTTTCTTCCACTGATGGAATTGTCATCGCATAATGCGATGTAAAATAGTGACTGGCAAAGTCTAAAGCTGGACTCTTCTTGGCAATTCTAGTACATTCCTCCTCCTAGTTTAAAAGAAAGTGAGTGCTACTTTAGCCCATTTAAACAGTCTTGCTTACCTAATGAGATTAGACATTTAAAAACCACAGAATATAGAAAACATATAGATTTATTTAGTATAGTTTAATCAATGCTCTTGAAAAGCAGCATTAAAAGCATCATTACCCTTCTCTCCTTTAATTCTTCCCATTACTCTTACCCTTGATGTTGAGTGAATTCTGACCCCCTAGCAACTCTCTGAGCTAGAACAGAACTGCTTCATAGGATTCTCTAGGCTGTGGTCTTTATGGAAGCATACTGTCACGCCTTCCTCACACAGATTGACTTGTTGATTCAAACCACAAACCTTGTGATTAAGAGCCCAGCACTTACTCACCATACCACCAGCTATCTCCTCTTGCTTTTAGTATTTTTTAATTTCACTGTAGCTTGGTATTACTGCTGGGTCATGTTTTGTCTCATAAATCAAAGGGCTTCTGTCATTGTCATATTAAATGTTATAGATGAAATCTGCTGCCACCAAGTCTCATAGAACAGGTGGCAGGTTTAATCACTGCCCTTTCAGTTAGCAACCAACCACTCAATCGGTGCCACCAGGATGGTGGCTTCAAAATATAGTCACTGAAATGATTTTAAAAATTATTATTATTTGCTTCTTTGGGAATGTCAGGAGTTAGACTGACTCAGTAGTAATGATTTCATTTATTTATCTTTTAAAATTATTAATTGTATAATAGATTTATTGAAATAATTTCCATAATCCAATATACCCACCCCCGTATAATTCTATTGTTTAATCCCCCATTGAGTGGGAGCTATACGATCATCAAGGTTTTAAAAGTAAGGTACAATTGAGTTAAATCCACCTTAATTTAACATACTTCCAGAATGAACTTGCGCAGCTAGCCCTAGTGGCATGGTGATTGCTCTTTGAACGGCCAGACACAAGATTAGCAGTTCAAAACCACGAGTGCATCTTAGGCCTTAAGAGTCATTTTGAAACACGTGCATTTACTCAAATGCATGTATACATAAGGGACCTCATTCCAAGCTGGTTACTGGCTGCCAATGCCGAGAAAGCAGAGGGCCCACCTGGGGCAAAGTGTTGGGATTTACAGAACACAGAACTAAGTCCTTAAGGATATTTTCACGTCTCCTGCAGTTTTTGACACTGATAGATGTGGAGTTAATCGGGAGTTAAAGATAAGACTTTCCATTACTATAAACAGTTACAGTTTCAGAAAACCACAGGGACAGTTCTAAGGTGTCCTAGAGGGGCAGTATAAATTACAATCAATGAAATGGCAACGAGTAGCTTTTGGAAGTGGAACAGGATCAAACAATACCATTTAACCGCATAAGGTTTTAAAAGATGAGCATATCCTTAGTACCATGCCTGGCATATAGTAGGCTTTCAACCTATTCTCATTAAAATGCAACAAGGAGTTTATATCCAAATAAAACTTTGATTATTACAGTTGAAAAAAAACTGGAAAACCTTTTCACGAATCTTTGAATTCATGAAATCCAAAGTTCTCTTAAGCAATGTAGACACAAACTTGTGTGGATACTATTGTTGTTGTTGTTGTTTTGTTGTTAGATGCCTTTGAGTCAGTTCTCTTGGCAACAAAATGAGACGCCACCAGTCCTATGCTATCCTCACAATTGTTCCTAGTTTGAGCCCAGTGTTTAAGCCCAGGGGTCCATTTATCTTGGAGGACATTGCTTTTTTTAATGATCCTCTACTTTATTAACCACAACGTCCTTCCCCAGAGACTGTTCTCTCCTGATAGCATATCCAAAGTACCTGAGACAGTGTCTCACCAACTTCTAAGGAGTATTCTGGCTGTGCTTCTGCCCAAACAAAGTTGCTTGTTCCTTTAGCAGTCTAGGGTACTTTTAAGATTCATCACCAGTGCCATAACTCAGATACACCAACTCTCCTTTAGGCGTCCTTCACCCATATCCAACTTTAATATGCATATGAGACTACTGGAAATACCATGACTTGGGTGAGGCTCCTCTTCGTCCTCAAAGTAACATCGTTGCTTTTCAGCACTTGAGATAGATCTTATGTAGCAGAGTTACGCAATACAATACATCCTTTCTTTTGACTGCCGAACCCATAAGCATTGATGGTGGATTCAAGCAAGAAGAAATACTTTACAACTTCAAGCTTTTCTCCATTTAACATAACGCTAACTATTGGTCCAGTTGTGCATTTTTTGTCTTTCTTTATATTAAATTGTAGTTCTTACTAAAGGTTGCAATCCTTAAACTTCATCAGGAAATGCTTCCAGTTCTCCTCGCCTTCAACAAGCTAAGTTGTGCTCTCTGCATGTTACAAGTTGCTAATAAGGCTTCCTCCAATCCTTATGCCGCACTCTCTTTCATATAGTGTTAAGCTTCCCTAATTGTTTGCTCAGCTGACAGATTAGACAGATATGATGGGAAGATACAACGCTAATGCACTCTGTTCTTGATTTTAAACCATGCAGCATTTCCTTATTTTGTTTGCACAACTGCCTCTTTATCCATGTGTAGGTTCTGTATAAGCACATGAAGTTTTCTGGAATTCCTGTTTTTCTCAAGGTTATCTATAGCTTTTATAAATATTATTCAAATTTATTCAAATGGAATATTTCAATAAACATTAAAGAACTATAAATACTACTGAATACAATATAAGCTTTTATCAATTAATTCCTCTCATGTGTGTGTGCGTTTGCTATCGTGTGCTGCTGCTGAGTCAATTCCAACTCACACCAATTCTATATGGTGGAATAAAACTGCCTCATCTTTGCAGGACTAAGTTGCCAACTTTTTTCTACTGAAGAACTGCTAATGAATTTGAACTTCAGATTTTTACTGAGTAGTTAATCATCTTGTCACCAGGCTGTTTTCTGTATTCACCAATTAATACCCTCTGTAGAATGTGTTTTCCCTTGGCAATCAGGAATGTGTTCTTTTCCATTCATTTAACATCTTTGTTAATTTGTTTTAATCCTTTTGTGCTCACCTGGCACACACACACAAGGTGGCATGATTTTTCCTTTTCTTCTCATCTGACATGGGTTCCTCACCCAAACAGGGGCTTCAAGTGTGGAAATAAGGCTGCTTCCACCAATACGGGGTCTGTCCTCAATGAGAAAGCCTCTATGTCTATCGACGAGTGAAGAGAAATGGATGTGATAGAGACTAAACAGGGACAGAAGAATTGTTCACCTCCTCTAGGTTTTTTAAAAAAAATAAAATCTAATATATCATTTACATCTGATAGAAACCCATCCAGGCCAATACTCTGACTTAAACATCTGCTAAAAGCGTCTACTGTCAACTACTGATGCTCCTTTTCTAATTTCTTCCAGGAATTTCTATTACATCACAATGTTGCGGGATCCAGTGTCACGCTACCTGAGCGAGTGGAAACACGTCCAGAGAGGGGCCACGTGGAAAACCTCTCTCCACATGTGTGATGGGAGAAGCCCCACCCCTGATGAGCTGCCCACCTGCTACCCCGGGGATGACTGGTCAGGCGTCAGTTTGCGGGAGTTTATGGACTGCAGCTACAACCTGGCCAACAACCGCCAGGTGCGGATGCTGGCCGACCTCAGCCTCGTGGGCTGCTACAACTTGACTTTCATGAGTGAGAGCGAAAGAAACACCATCCTGCTGCAGAGCGCCAAGAACAACCTGAAGAACATGGCCTTCTTCGGGCTCACTGAGTTCCAGAGGAAGACACAGTTTTTGTTTGAGAGAACATTCAACCTCAAGTTCATCTCCCCTTTCACGCAGTTCAACATCACGAGGGCTTCCAATGTGGAGATCAACGAGGGCGCTCGCCTGCGCATCGAGGAGCTGAATTTCCTGGACATGCAGCTTTATGAGTATGCGAAAGATCTTTTCCAGCAGCGCTACCACCACACCAAGCAACTGGAGCACCGGAGGGAACGGCAAAAGAGGCGGGAGGAGCGGAGGAGGCTCCAGCGGGAGCACCGGTGCCACCGGTGCCCCAAAGAGGACGGGGCCTCAGCCGGGGCTGTCACTGAGGACTACAACAGCCAGGTGGTGAGATGGTGACCCCAGGCCCTCTCCTCTACCGGAGGGGGAGGATATGCTGGCGCATTGACTTTCGCTGCTTTACCTTGGAGAGTGAAGAAGGCCCCATGGCAGTAGATGGCTTCCTTTCCACCTCTGCCTCCTCTTTGTCTTCATTTTGCCCAGTTGGAGAGTATCAATCCATCTTGCTTTCTATTCTTTTCCCCCTGACATTTTTCAGTCAGTGCTACCATGTAGGGTAGGAACGCGGCTACAGTAAACCACACCATGACCCTGGTGGTGGGGTAGGTTGGCCTCTGCCATCACTGGAACCTACATACTCACAAGCAAAACAAAAGCTGAGTGACAGCTTGGATGTTGTGTTGAAACGTATTGGCCTGTCTCTGTAATGGAACTATGTGTTTAAAGAGCGGGGAGAGAGAGAACTTTCAGCATTTCATGAGTGTTATGCCCACCCTGGCCCCGGGGTGTGGGTACTCATCTTTGAACTCTGTCGGAATGTGCTTTAAATCCTAAGTAGAGTGATGTGCTTGTTGTTGCAGTGAAACAAACATACCGTATTGTTGACCATTGCTAGAGAACCATCACCTGAAATCTCTGCACTAAATAAGTTTCCTCTTCTATCGTTTAGGGAATGAGGAATGGGTGCAGTACTGACCTGGCTGTGGCCCCTGAGGAACAAAGAACATTAGTAGCAGGATTTAAAAGAAAACTGTTCTTACTTACTAACACTTAACAAAATTACTATCATTGTCTTTTCAATGTGAGGAAAGATTGCTAAACTAAGCAAAATGAAACAGGACGACAGCCCTCTGTAACATTTTTCAAACTAGTGCTAAAACCTTAATTTTTAAAAGGAAGGTTTCAAAGGACAGTTTCAGAGTAGTCATATTCTTTGATATGGGGAAAAGGTTAAAGGGAATCCGGCCTGAGGAACACAAGTGTAGCTACTATGCATAAACTACATCAGGAGGTAACTAAGTGAACAATTCTGATGTGGGCCACCAAATACGGATCACTCCTGATGGGATGCTTATGTCCGGGGCTTAGACAGCCTCTTGTTCCCAGCTTCTGGTGTAGGCTTTGATCTCACCGTCTACCTTCCTATGCTTAGGCTGAGCATCCTTATCAAATTATTCTTCCCACTATTCTTGGCTTCCTCTGTCATGGGTTCCTGAGGGGTTCCCTAAACCAAGAATGGGGAGAGCGTCTTTCCATTTCTTAAATCTATCCCATACAGTAAGTATGTGTTCCCAGTTCATCAATAAGCAAAGTGGAGCCAATAGATTTGAAAAGTAGCTTCCTCAGAAATTATAAGCCAACTCTAACTGACAGCATTGTATTGTCCATTTGGGGTAAGGGTTCATTGTGTCAAAAACTGCCTGCCAATTGTGCAGGAAGCCAGGTACTCTTGCCCAGAAGGATTTGTCTCTAAGCGATGTGGTGGGTACAATTGTGCCAATACCAAAGTAGCAGTGCCACCTTAGGTGAATTCAACCAATTCCGTGACTCTGACAATTCAATGAGCTGAGAGATTGATGACTTTGTGGACAGTTGTACTTTTTGAATCAGATACAAAAGTTAAAAACGGCTAAGTCAATATTATTCTTCAGTTGGTAGAGATTAGACTGACAAGATGAGAGTGTGTCCCCTGCAGATGATTAGTTTCTGAGGTAGGATGGGAAGGGAGAATGCAGCTGGGTTAATGAGCAGATCTCTCTATCTCACATTTCATTGTTAGGATGTCATGTTCTGCCAAGAGTGAGAGAAATGCAAATGGCCCTTCTGCTTGCCTCTGTGAAGCGTGCACACATGCATGTATGCTACGGAGCACACACGCATGCATGCACATGCATGAACACAATAATTCGATGTTTTGCCATATGGAAGATCAAAACGAGTTAGAAAGAATTCTAGTTTTTTTTCTCTTATACACAAACTAAAAATCTAGCAAGGAATTCAGCCATAGCAGCCCCTCGTAATGTTACACTGTTCCTTAGGCACCTTGGGATCTATAGCAAAATGCCTTCCACTCCGTTGCTGCTGAAAACTTGATGTATGGTGCGCCACTTGAGATGAGTGGCCAGGATGTTTGGAGGAAGAAACCACCTCTTTAGGTTGGCCCGAGGCCAAAGCTGGGCAAATTAAAAAGACTGACATGGACTTCTTCCTCATATCATTTCACTCTAAAGTGGCATGTTTGTCATGTCCTTGGGGTCTTATGTTGATAGAAAAGGGAAAGGAAGGACAGGGTTTGAAAATTGATTGCACACCTGCATGCGGAGTGCAGCTGAGAGGAGGGATGACAACACAAGTTAACCTGCATCTCAGAATCTATGGGGAATCAGCAGCTTTAAGGTTTCAATCCAAATTTACTCCAGATCTATTAGTGTCAAAAACCCAAGGAGACATGAAACATCCTTAGGGAATGTGCACCATGGCCTGTAGATCCCAACACTTCCCTGTAGATGGGGCCTCTGTTTTCTTGGCATTGGAAGCCAGTAACCATCGGTGTCTTTTTGTATCTGTGCATGTGGGTAGATTCACATATTTTGAAATTACTTTTAAGGCCTAAGATGCATAATATTAATTCTCCCAGCCATTGGACAATCTAATCTTATTTTTAGTTACTAGCAGAAAATTACTTGGATATTCTTTCTAATAATTGATAACATAGCCATGATTATTCAGAAATGGTTAAGTGTATTGTTATGATTACTGTTAAACAATTTAGAAAGAGTGGTTCTTAACATCTAAATGTGTTTGCCCTTTGTCTCAGATGGCTGGAAATATAAGGACTTTCTTGGTTTAAATGAGCCTTTATAGATCTTTAAAGGAGGTTAAAGTCTGCGTAGAATGAATGGTAATAAAAGATAATAATTTACTAATAGGTTCCCACACTTATGTGGCCTTTTCAGAAAATGAAAATTACTTAGCATCTTCTTTGACAATGAAAAAACCTTTGTACCCAAGCCCATAATCAAGAATAAGTGTAGGAATTCGCTTATGTAGTCCTCCCTTCACCCTGACCATTGTTCCTGTGCTGCCCAAGAGATAGTCACTCTCATTTTGAGAAACAGTGTATGACATTGACATAGTCAGGAGGTAAGCACAGATCCTTAAAAAGCAAATGTTGAGAATATTGTGTAGTGTTGATACTTGACTGCTTTTACTAGAGAATTAAACTAATACTGAGCAAGTGTAAATAGGAGGTGCCATCATTATTGATTGTTCAACTCCTTCAAAGATTGGGCAGTTCATTGACTGAAGAGATCTCTGATGAAACCATGTGTTAAGCATTCGACTGCTAACAGCAAGGTTGATAATTCAAGCCCACCAGCTTCTCTGAGGGAAAAAAGGTGAGGCTAGATGCCCCAGTAAAATCTCAGAAACCATCAGAACTGATGAAATGGCAGTGGGGACTATGTAAGCAACAATGTGAAATTTAATATTGGTAAAAAAAAATCAGATTAAAAATAATTGGAAAATATTTCAAGTGTTTTTTCAATTTCATTCATCTCATAATGTATAGAAATGCACTTTCCCATGATCTCATGTGGTTATCACTACCATCACTACCCTATTAAATATGACGTCTATTTGTCATCCAGTTTGACAGTTCTATATAGAGATACAATGATTTTGAATCTTTCCCCCAAATTATATTTTATGAGCAATAAGGTTGGAATTGTATGTTGTAAGAATTTTTTTAAATTCCAAATATGTGTTGATCTATACCTTCACTGATTTCCTAATGAAACTAATGGGACTTAGACTATGGCAAGAAGGCTGGTGGGATTGGCTTTCCCTTCTCTTTCTCTATTGAGGGCACCTCTTATTAGGAGTGGAGTGTCCAAGACAACAGCATTTGCACAGATACTTAAATCCCCCTCACTGGATATCCCCTTGCCCTATACAACCCCAAATTTACGGAAGATGAAAGCTAGAGTGAAAATTACAATGCCTGAGGGTCACTTAGTGTTATAAATATGCAGAATCAATAGCTACATGACCAGTGGAGCTGGCAGGATGATCAGTATAACCTCTGCTCAACCCCTTCCCCCCCAAAATAACAACAACAAAACACCCTTCCTTTTCTCTCGACTCTGTTTTCTCCCATGCCCTTGGAATGTTATTAGCAACTCTTAAATGAGTCCCTTTGCCTATATTGCCCGGGAAAAGACATGTGTTAAGCAGTCATATACTAGCATCTTCACTCAAAGTGTTTATCTACTTTCATTTCTAACGATGATCTCCAGCTGAGATGAAAGCCCTGTATAATTGGCGGAGGGTGTTAAGGTGAGTGAGATTATCTATAGAGGCAAGTAGGGCTTCTGAAAAAGGAGGCATCTTCCATGAGTGGAAAATATGAGGGACTAAGCATGTGTCAGACACTGTTGAAAAGGTGGTTTCTGGAGATATCATTCTTTTGACCATTTCGAAACCCTGAGAAGGAGGTAAGGCATTAGGACTAGAGCATTAGGATGGTTTTAGTATCTAGACTAGCGTCAGGCTGACAGGGTTGGAGGAACTGAATCAAAGAGAAGAACGTCAAAGGGTACTCTATCTGATCATAGCTGTGTCTCCAAGCTTTTCCTCTCTGTAGTTATTGGGCCTCTCCTGGTCACCAGAACTATAAGTAGGTCTGTAGGCTGGGCCTCCAGGCTGATGGAGTCTGACAATTCTATATATTCTAGGTCAACACTCAGACATATGAATTGGCTCCTTACTGGTTCTTTAGCTGCCCTTGTTCTCATTGTCCCCTCTCTCAAATATTCTAGCTCAGCCCCTGGACAGAAGCCAATGCCTGCTCCTCTTTAGCAACGTCACTTGGACACACACCGGGACAAATGTTCTGCAACCGTGGCCTAGTCCCTTCAGGGCAAGGCAAGGGACCCTTAAGCCTGTGACTTTTATTACCTAGTAGGTGGAATGCCCACGCCATGTCCAGAACAGACTTGCCTTACACAGGCACTGCGGCTTCTAGAGCACTAACTTTGAACCTCATCTGCCAGGCAAAAGCATCTGAATTTCCAGCAAGGCATGGAGCAGACACTGGATCTTAGAACAGGGAGACAGGTGTTTGTGGTGCCCATGTTCTAAACTGCCTCCAGAAAAGACTGCAACTCTCACGCTTTGTCACATCAAGCAGAACCTATGTAACTTACAGAATCTGCTGCACTGTGGGGACTCATCAATGGGCCAAATGTCAGTGCTGAAAAACCTCAGTTTTGGCTGGGGAAAATGTGTTCTGAGCAACAAAGTTGGGTGTAGTTTAGCTATTGTCAAACTTGTCTTCCATCTCATTGTCATTTTTAAAATCATGGAGTCACCTTTTATTCTCTCCCCATACCCATTTCCCAACTTTTTCTGAAGCACTTTCTGGGTTTTGCCTGCATTGTTTTTAATTTAATATATCAATCTAATGTTAGAAAGAAATACCCAGTGCCCTCTTTTAGGTGTAAAAGTAGTTATTCAATAGATAATCATTTCTTTCTAAGAGATATTTTCTTTAGTTTTTGTGCAATAAGATGTATGAATCTGGGTACTAGGAGATTGTATTGTGACATTATCAACCTTTATTGCTATTTAAACTGATAGTTTGTAGAACTGAGGATTTTCATTGATGTGAAGCACAATTTAATGAATAAGTTAACATATTAAACTGTTGTGATGTCAAGAACAATTGTTTTCCCTTGAGTTTTTGTCAAAGCAATTTTTTATTTTTGCAGCATGAGAAAGGTTGGTTGAACACTTTAAGGGATTTCCGAATATTTTATCTATAGGTCAGCTTTGTCAAACTTGAAACATCCATGCTTTGGATCCAAATGTGCTTACTGGATGTGAAACTTTAAAAGCCCTAAAAGGCTAAGAAAATGTGTATTGAAACAATGTAAAATCTCTGAGACCAGAGAAATTTCACAGTCTCTCAAACATGTAAGCATCCAAAACCATGGTTCTCACTGGCTGACTACACCCCTGTGCTCCCACCTCTTCTTCCATCCCCCAGTGTTCACACACACACACATGCACACAATGACATTCCCCGTGAAATGTGTAAAAGCAGCTAGGAGATAGAGAGATGAAGGAGACCCATGAGAAAGACTGATGGGAGAAAATAACAGTGAATGGAGCACAAGGGGGAGAAATTTAGTCCAAAGGTGTCAGGGGGTGCGGGTGGGGCGGTGGGAAGTATGAAGAGAAGAAAGAAAGAATGAAGAAAAACACAATTAAACTGAATTGGCCTTCTTCAAATTTACTATTTGTCAGATATACAACAGAACGAAAGAATGTCCAGTTCTGAGCCCATTCTCATTTGCTGAGTTTGAGTCCATTGTTGCGACCCCAGTGTCAATTCATCTCCTTTCACTGTGTCACCGATCCTCTATTCTACCACGCACTGCGTCTTTCTCCAAGGTCTGATCCCTCCTGACGACAAATGTGAGTTGAGGTCCTTGCAGTTTGGGTCCTC
Organism: Nesogale talazaci; assembly: GCA_004026705.1. NCBI lineage: Eukaryota > Metazoa > Chordata > Mammalia > Afrosoricida > Tenrecidae > Nesogale > Nesogale talazaci. Next base: position 280,386 of record PVJH01000026.1, on the reverse strand, counting down.
TGGCAGTCCATGGCATATTCAATCTTCGTCACCAACTCTGTACTTGCAATGGGATGTTTCTTTTTTTCATCTTCCTTAGTCACTACTCGGCTTTCACATACATATGAGGTAATTGAAAATACCATGGCTTAGATCAGACTGAATTTAGTCCTCAAAGTCACTTCTTTGCTTCTCAGCACTTTAAAGAGAATTTCTGCAGACTTATCCAATGTATTTATTTGTTTATTTATTTATTTATTTTTATCCAATGTATTTATGTAATTTTATTTCTTAGCTGCTGCTTTGATGGCTATTGATTGTTAGCCCAAGTTCAATGAGATCCTTGACAACTTCACTATTTTCTCTGTCATGACTATGATTATTAGTCCATACTGAAGACTACAGTATTTGATGTTCATCAGTAAGTCTTTCAAGTCTTTTCATTTTCAGCAAACTAGGGCCAAGTTACCTGCACATTTCAGGTCATTCTGTTGTCACAGTCTTCTTCATACAGTCCATTTTCTCAAATTATTTGTCCAGCATACATATTCAATAAGTGTGGTGGAAGGATACCACATTGATGCACCTTTTCTGATTTTAAATCTGCACCGAGAATAAGATTAAAATAACAAATAACCTTACAAAATTGGAATCATACAATATATGCAATGAAATGCACATGCTAACATCTTAATACCCATTCCTTAATGCAGTCCTACTGGCTGCACTTAATTTTACCTTTTTAAATTTTGTCATTCTGGTCATTTTCAAATTGACTTAGACAAAGAACAATGAAGAGCTTAGTTGTACCTTTCCCCACAACATGGAGGGGAGGGGATCAGATATATCGAATTTTCAAGGATGTACTTAAATAATTTTAAAGGAGTCATTTATACAATCAGACAAATATAAATATATGTCTGTCCTTAGCCATCATGGCCTCACTCAGGATGGAAGCACTTATTCCCCAGAGGTGGGAGGAGTCACAGTTGTCAGTCCTGTAGAGGACATGGCTACAACTAAAGAAAAACATCTTGACTAAGATGATCTTTGCAGGGTCAGTCCACAGTCAATGCTACTTCAGAAGCGAATGGCCAGGCCACATGGAGGAGAGCAATGACTGCAGGACGAGCTCAGCTCCAAAGCAGCTTGTAGGATCAGCTGAGAATTTTGTGGCAAAACATCCTCGCCAATTTCTCCTGCAACCGATCCTGCTCATAAACAATTATGGGGCTTATCAGGGAATTAACTGGTTATAAATTCAGGAGCTGGATACAATTCATCTGTCAGGATATCTCATTTGTGCCCATAGGCAGACCTATCTCTGATCCTCAGTCTCTCAATCCCTCAGTCTCTTCCCAATCAACTTTCCACATACAAATCGCCATCGCAGACTGCTTTCCAGAGGACCAACGTCGGCTATTTCCATGGTGGTGTAGAAGTTACACATTGGGTTGCTAACCACAAGATCAGCAGTTCAAAAACACCAACCGCTCCATGGGGGGATGATGAGGCTTCCTACTGCTCTACAGATATATAGGCAGACAGTTACTGTATTAATGGCTTCATGGTGGAATAGGAAGGGAGGTATAGCTTGGGAATTGGCAGCTATTAGCAAGGAGTATAAGAAAGATTGTGGTAATGCTTGTACGTTTCTTCGTGATATGATTGAAGCATTAAATTGGATGATAAGTGGGGCTGAGCCCGGTGGCGTAGTGGTTGTGCGCGGGACTGCGACCCACTGGGACGGAGGTTCAATTCCCGCTCACAGGAGCAAAGGCTGAGCCTCCTACTCCCACCACCAGGGCAGTGATGCCTAAAAAAAAAAAAAAAAAAAAAAAAAAAAAAAAAAAAAAAAAAAAAAAAAAAAAAAAAAAAAAAAAAAAAAAAAAAAAAAAGAGAAAAAAAAAAAATAAATTGGATGATAAGTGTATCATGTCCCAATTTAAAAAAGTTACAGGCTTGGAAACTCACAGGATACCCTCTACCCTGCCCTATAACGTCACTATGAGTTGAACTAGGAGCCCCAGTGGCATAGTTGTCAGGAACTGACCTGTGATCCTCAAGGTCAATAGTTTTAAACCACCTGCCCCACCTCAAGATGCAGTCTGGGCTTTTTGCTCCTGTAAAGAATGGCAGACTGCTATAAAGGGGCAGTTCTACCCGCCCTACAGGCTTGATATGAGTAGATAGCAACTGGATGTCAGTGAGTTGGACTGGTTTTGTCTTAGTGTTATTTGTTGTTATGTGCCATTGACTTGATTTCCACCCATACTGACACATTTGACAGAGTATGTCTCAAAGAATTTTCTTAAATATTTCAAGGAACAAGTAGCCAGGATTTTTTTTGCCCAAAGCTGTCAGATGGTCTGGTCTTCTTGCCTAACCAATGCTTATCAGGCAGTAACCAATGATCTTTTCCAAACCTGTCATAAAATTCATAAGCCAATTTCCTTAGACTCAGTTCAGAGCAGAGTGTGTTCTCATAGAACTATAGTTAGTAGTTGATTTTTTGACCTTTGACTTCTAACCTTTAAGTTAACAGAACGCAGTAATTTTCATAGAACTTAATTTTGTCTTCAACAAGCTTCTGATACATTTTTTTTTTGTCCCAGCAACTGGAGGCTTCCTTCCTTTTCTTTTGACTTCAGCTATGTTTTTAACAGTTACTTAGGCATTGTTTATGGCTTGAGGAGCATTCTGTTAGTTAAATCTGTCAAGTTACCAGAAGTAAATCTAGTCTTAAATGTTTTTATCTTCTTTCTTTTTTTATGGGGGGGGGCATCATTGCCCTCTGGTGGTGGGAGTAGGAGGTCCAGCGCTTGCACCTGTGGAGCTGCTGCTCAACTGAACCTCCATCCCAGTGGGCTACAGTCCTGCGCACAACCACTACGCCACTGGGGCTCAGCCTATCTTCTTTCTTTATAATATTTTTCCTTTTAAATAGGCAGCGCTTCATCATATAAGTTTTATTTTGACACTGAGAAATTGGTTCTTAGGCTGCATCAAGCTGGTTCCGACACACAGGGAGCACATGTACAACAGAAGGGAGCATTCCAGATCCTGATGCTTCCTCACGGTTGTGCTTACTTCTGAGCCCATTGTTGTAGCCACTGTGTTGATCTATATTGTGGGCGAAGCCACCCTTCATAATAGGCAAACTGAGGCAGAGTTCAGACAAAGATGTGAAACAAAGGGTGGCTTTGTTAGAGGAAAAGATCTCTTGGGAGGGGGAGGAAAAGCAGAGAGGGTGGAGTGGAAGCATCTTGAGCTTCTGGGAAAGTCCCTCAACCTAGAGGGTAAGTTGAGGGAGTCACGGCTAGTACTGGGATGGTGGGATATATATATGGTGAGGTCAGCACTCTCATGCCCTTTCCTGTGGAGACATAAATAATATCTCCCCACTGCTTGGGTTAGTGCCCTCCTCCTCAAGTGGTCTTTCCTCCTCTTCTTTTGAAAAATTATTTGATCTTCCCCTTCTTTATGTGGGACTGGCAAGTACATCCTTGGGTATGATCTGTCCCCTGCCTGATTGTTTGTACCTCAACCTGTATAGTATTTTAAAAAGTGGCATTCCTTCTATATCCACTATGCTGCTTGAATTGACATCAAGTTGTACCTGTCCTTTTGTGATTGGCTAACTTCACTTACCATAACATCCTCCAAATTTTCCCATGAGACTTTATGCTTCATATGATCCTCAGTGTTTTTAAGAGACATATAGTTCTGCATTATATGTACATGTCAGAATTTTCTAACCCACTCATCCATTGATAGAAATTTAAGTTGTTTCCAATGTTTTGCAATTGTGAATTGTGTCACAATAAACATTGTGGCACAGACGACTGGTTGTGGTCTATTTCTTACCTTTAGGGGTATATGTCCAGTACAGGGATTGCCGGATCAAAAGGCACTCAACTTCCCTTTGCTTTAGATATCGTCACATCACTTTCCACAGTGGCTGTAAATATCTACAAGACCACATGGAGGGGAGGGGATTTTCTATCTCGTCACATCCCCTCCAACCTTTATTGCTCTCTGATTTTCTGATTTGGGCTATCCTCAAAGGTGTTCGGTGGTATCTAATAGTTGTTTTAATTTGCATTTCTCTGAGGCTAATAATCAGGAATATTTTCTTATGTACTTACTGGCCATTGGGATCTTCTCCCTAGTGAAACTTCTGTTTATGACTTTTGCCGCTTCCTTTGGGGGTTAACTGTTTGGGTTTTGTTTTGTTTTTTGCAGGCTAGGAGGGTATTGTAGATTTTAGTAGAAAGCCCTTTGTCTGTTATGTGATGACTAAAGACTTTACCCAAGCTTTCAGTTCTCTTATTAATCTGTTGGTGAATTCTTTCAATGTGAACAAGAGTTTTTTTTCCTTAGTATATCACACTTGTTGATTTCAGCTTCATGTGTGTGTCCCTCCATATTTCAGTTAGCCTTTGTATTTCCTGTGCCAAGTTTCTTAGGTTTGTTCTGATTCCCTCATTGAGGACCTTAATTGTTTGGGGGTTTATTTTAAGGTCTATGATCCACAATTAGTTTGTTCTTGTGCAGGGGTCTTGCTTCATTTTTTTATAGATGGTTATCCATTTATTCCAGCACCACTTGTTGAAGAGGGCATATCCCATTTAGGCATAGTCCTAAATCTTTCAATTTGTACTTGGCTATTGTAAAGGGTATCACCTTCTTGATCTCCTCTTCCATGGTCTTGTCCAATATATATAGCAAACCAATGGACTTCTGTTTATTTATATTGTTTCTTGCCACTCTTCTATCTTTTTCAATCACTGTCAGCATCCCTGCTATGGAGATTTGGGATTTTTCCATTGTATAGCAGTGGTTCTCAATCTTCCTAATGCCATGACCCTTTAGAACAGTTCCTCAAGTTGTAGTGATCTCCCAACCATAAGATTATTTTCATTGCTATTTCATAACTGTAATTTTGCTACTGTTGTGAATTGAGTGACCCCTGTGAAAGGGTTGTTTGACCCCCTAAAGGGTCATGACCCACAGATTGAGAACCGCTGATGTATAGAATCATGTCTTCTGCAGGTAGCAATAGTTTCACCTCTTCCACTCCCAGACTGATACTTTTAATGTCATTCTGTTGCCTTATATCTTTAATTAGTACCTTCAGTATGATGTTGAGTAGAAGTAGGGACAAGGAGTAGCCTTGTCCGATTGTTTTCCAGAGAGATTGCTTTTGTCTTTTCTCCATTGACTATAATGTTGCCCATTGGCTTTTCAAAAATAGCTAGTATTATCTTGAGGAATTTTCCTTCCATTTCTATCTTTTTGAGTGTTTTAATTAGGAGTAGGTGTTGAATGTTGTCAAAGACTTTTTCTGAGTCTATGTGTAGTACCATATCGTTCTTATCCCTGTTCTTATCAGTGTGATGGATAATGATGATGCTGTACCATGTCTCATTTCTGGAATGAATCCTCCCTGGTCATGATGGATGATTTGTTTTATATATTTTTGCTTGCCATTGGCCATTATTTCGTTAAAGATTTTTGCATCTATTCTCGTTAAAGATGTCAGCCTGCAATCCTTTATTCCTGTGGGATCCTGTGGCAGTCATGTGCTTATGTAAATATTATGATTGAAATGTAGGGGTAGAGTCTAGCCTGTTAATCTGGAGATAGCCATTGAGTAGCCAATGTGGCCTCTATGTGGGCATGGCTTTCTCCTGAGACTTCTGAGAAATCTCGCGATATTTCCCTCATGAAGATGAGAAGCTATCTTCCCCAGTTGTTGGGAGTTAGTCTGAGAGATGTTGAATCATGGAAAAGACAAGCTGGCAGCGTCCGAGAAGCTGGAGGAGCCAGCAGAGAGACCACACGGCTTTGCCCTGATGGAGCCAGACCTCTGAAGCTGGAGCAGCATGCTGTTGATGGACCCTGAACCCTGGAAGCGAGGAGCCATGGGGAGACCCCTGCCAGTGCCAGAACTCTGCACCCACTGACCTGTGACTTCATGAGTCAGAAGGAGACTTTGTAGACTGATTTCGGGAATAAGGGTTAATATCAGACTTATGACTTTGTACTGGACTGGATTGGGATGCCATCTTAATGTCACGTTCCTTTTGTATATAAACCGTTTCCTTATATCCATATGCATGTCTATGAAATCTGTTCCTCTAGTCTACCCGGACTGACACAGATCCTTACCGGGTTTAGGTGTAGGTGTTACCTGAGCTTCATGGACTGAGTTTGGGAGTCTGCCATCTTTTTCTATGCTCAGGAATAGCTTTTGGAGAATTGGTAGAAGTTCTTCCCTAAATACTTGGTTGAATTTTCCTGGAAACCATCTGGCTCAGGAGTTTTTTTGTTGGAAGTTCCTTGATAACCATGTCTATTTTTTTCTTTTACTGTGGGTTTGATGAGGTTTTTAATCTAATATGTTGTATCTGATCATTTTATCAGCAAAAATTCTATCTTTTGAAGAATACTTTGTGACTTTGAACATGGCTTTTCTTTTCTTAAGTGAAAATTGTAATGATTCCTAAAGATGATATGCATTGTTTTCTTAATGATATCATAAGATGATTCACATAAATAAAACATATCTCTCCTGTATATAAATACTTAGATTACTACAATTTTGCAAAAATAACACATATATTCTATGTTTGTTTAGCAACTATCCCTCATACACTCCCCACTCTCCAAGGTAATTTTAAGTTATTTTATTTTAATGTTAATTTTTTTTTGCAGCAAGTAAAAAATTGACAGTAGCCTTACAATAATACCACCTAAGGACAAGGGAGAAGTGGGAAAACAAATATCAAAGGTGCCTATTTTTTGTCCAAATTTGAGTTGGCATGTTTTAGAATAAAACATGGCAAATGAATTACCACATTTTACTTCCCCTCCTCTCTTTTATTGGTTTCTTTTCTGTCATTTTGATAAATAAAGATTTGTTTGGGAATCTATGTTAGGAAAGGACCCATATTTATTTGACTTTCAACTTAAAGATAGTTACATTTATGTGCTTCTCTCTTTTTTTTTTTGCTTTGTGGCATCACTGCCCTGGTGGGAGTAGCAAGCTGCTGGATTTGAACTGTCAAACCTGTGGGACGCAGACCCACAAACTACCACTAAGCCACCAGGGCTCAGCCTTTATGTGCTTCTCTTGTCTTCAAATTATTTTAAGTATCCAGAGTAAAGACCCTGGGTTATAAAAACTCTAGGAATTGAGAATCATATTGCCTTTTAATTTTAATATTGCTATTGATATTCTTATGCTAATATGAAAGTTATAAGGCAATCAGAATAAGGATTTCTTGGGGGTACAGTGGTGTGGTTGGCAGGTATAAAGGAGCTGATATGAAGGAATTCAAGAAGGAAAGTAATGTTTTGAAGTGGATTGTGGCAGCAGTTGTACAGTACTGGCTGATGTCCTTGAACTACAGAAAGAAATGATATATTAACTCCCAATAAAATAGTATTTGGGGAAAATTTTATAAGTATCAAAAGGAGGTGGGAGAATAAAGATTAAACAAACTCTTACCCTTCATCCTTATCTGAAAATGCTGAGTGACTTTGAAAGTCAAAAGTCCTCAGACTTCTGAGTGAAGTTTTCATATATATGATATTGTAATTAGTTAAACAGTTGTACATGAAGATGAAAGTCAAGTGGAGAAATTAAAACCGAACTAAATCATTGCTGTTGAGGACCTCCTAATTTTCAGCAATTCTACAGGACAGTGTAGAACTGTCTCTTTTCAAGCCTATATACCAGTGGTTCTCAATCTTCCTAAGGCTGTGACCCTTTAATATAGTTCCTCATGTTGTGGTGACCCCAGCCATAGAATTATTTGTGTTGCTACTTCATAACTGTAATTTTTCTACTGTTATGAATAAGGCAACCAATGTGAAAGGGTCATTCGACCCCAAAAGGGGTAAAGAATTACAGGTTGAACCGCTGCTGTGTTCTTTTCTGAAAAAAATTGCCCCATCTTTTCCCATAGAGCTGCTTATGTGGTAAAGGTGGTGTGGTTCAAGCCTAAAGCCTTTCAGTTAGCACAGAGTTCTCAAACTCTGTACAGCTTGAGCTCCTCCCTGTTTTCTGTTGCTTTTGCTAGATGCAAATGAGCCAGCTCCACTTACATCAACCCTGCGTACAACAGATGCAAGCACCAACTGGTTCTGCACCATCCTCACAATTGTTCCCGTGTTTGACGCCTTTGTAGCAGCCCCAATATCAATCCATCTTGTCAAGGCGTCCTCGTTTTCCCTGCTCTTTTACCAAGCATAATTTTCTTCTCTAGGAATTGGTCTCTCCTCATAATGTGTTCAGAGTACATGAGGTCAAGCCTTGCCCTCCTTGTCCTTAAGGGGTGTGGCAGTCACCCAATGGTGACTGGTGTCAATGTAAGGATTAAGGATGTAGGGGTGGAAGTCTAGCCTGTCAATCTGGAGATAGCCAATGAGACCTCTGTGTGGGCGTGGCCTTCTCCTCTGAGAATTCTGGGAAATCTGGTACTTCCTTCTTGGAAGCCAGAGACCCTCAGTCACTCGCTTGGAGACTCTCTACTGTCAAGAATGGCTCCCTGCAAGACCTTCCTGAGTGGAAACCACATGAAACCACTCTACTGCCCTGAACCGCACAAGCCAGATGGATGCAACCAGATCTCTGAAGCCAGAGAAGCCACAAAGAGCCCCCTGCAAGCTCTGAGATGCTTCCACCACCACTGGATCCAAAGATTTTCTAGCCAGTGGCTTGTGATTGTCCTGCATTTGGCTTATTGCAGGTGTTTCATGAGTCTGAAGAGGGCTTTATGGTATCAGACATATGGGCTAATATCAGTCTTGAACTGGACTGAGTTGGGATGTTTTCTTAATCTACAGTTGCTCTTGTATATAAAACTCTTTCTTATCCACATAAGCATTTCTATGGATTTGTTTCTCTAATCTACGCAGACTAACACAAGGAGCACCCTGGCTATACTTTTTCCAAGTCAGATTGGTTTGTTCTTTTGGAAGTCCATGATACTTTTAAGATTCATTACTAGCATGAAAATTCACTATAATTCAAATGCATATTCCTATTCAATGCACAATGTTCACATGCATATGAAGCAATTGAAAACGCCATTGCTTGAGTCAGGCACACGTTAGTCTTCAACGTAAGACTCTTGCTTTTTTAATACCGTACAGAGGTCTTGTGCAGAGGGTTTATCCAATGCAATAAGCTGTTTGATCTCTTGACTGCTTTTTTCATAAGCATGGGTTGTGGATCCAAGCAAGACGAGCCCTCAAAAAGGTCAGTCTTCCTTTTCTTCACCACAATGTTACCTAGTGATGCCATTGTGAGGATGTGATCTCTCTTTTAGTGAGTTGTGATCTATACTGAAGGCTGCAATTGTTGACATTCTTCCGCAAGTGCGACAAGTACTTACTTTCAGCCAACAGGTTGTGCCGCCTGCATATTGAAGGTTGTTCATGAGCTTTCCTTGAATCTCAATGCCCCATTCTTCGTAAAAGTCCAGCATCTCTGGTTATTTGCTCGGCATACAAATTGAGTAAATGTGATGAAACAATGCAACCATTCGTTTAATTTTAAGTCATGCATTAGCCACTTTTTCTGTGGGCATAAAGCCTCTTGATATACATCTAGATTCCACATGAGTACATGAAGTGGTTTGGAATTCTCGTTATTATCAAATCTATCCATAGCTTCTTATGATCCACATAGTTGAATTCCTTTATAGTCATAGTAGATGAAACACAAATAAACACCTTTCTGGTTTTCTCTGCTTTCAGCCAAGATCAGTGGTAACCCTTGTTCCACATCCTCTTTTGAATCCACTTGAATCTCTGACAGCTCCTTGTCAATATACTGCTACAACTGTTGTTGGATGAGCTTCAGCAACTATTCACTTGCATGTGATAGTAATGATATGTTTCTATAATTTGAGCCTTCAGTTGGGTCATCTTTGCTTTGAAATAAGTACAAATATGGGTCTCTTCTAGTCAGTTGGCCAAGTAGCTATGTTCCACATTTCCTGGCATAGATGACTGAGTGCTTTCAGTGCATCATTAGCTTGCTGAAACATGTCAACTGGCATTCCAGCAATTCCTGGCACCTTAGTTTTGGCTAATTATTTTAGTGCAGCTTAAAGTTCTTCAGGCAGTACTGTTGATTCTTGCTCCTATGCTAGCACATGAAATGGTTGAATATTGGCTAGATTTGAGGGGGTCTAGTGACTGTCTTCTTTTTTGGTATAGTGACTACCTTATTTTGATGCTTTCTCCACTGTTCTATATTTGGCCTATAGAATCTTTTAATATTGCAATTCAAGGATTGATTTTTTTTTTCTAGAGTTCTTTCTGTTTAAGATATGCTGAGTATGTTCTTCCTTTTTTGTTTTCTAATTCTAGGTCTTTGCATATTTCATTATCATATTTGACTTTGTCTCCTCAACTGCACTTTGAAATCTTTTTTGTTTTAGATCACTTTATTAGGGGTTTTTATAACTCTTGTTATAATCGTACATCAATTGTATGCAACATATCAGTACCTATATTGTCATCGTTTTTTTCTACACATTTACTTTCCACTGAGCCCTTGGCATCAGCTTCTCTTTTTCCCTCACCTCTCCACTGAAATATTCATTTAAGCTCTTTTACTTCATTATTTCGTCCATTTGCCTTCCTCTATTATGAAGATCAAGTATCACTCTCTTTTGACATCAGATTTTTTCGTTTCCTTCTTTCCTGTCTTTTTAATGAAGACTTCATTTCTTCGTGTATGATGATCTTGATGTCATCCCCTACTCATCTGATCTTTCTTTTGTCATTATTGTTCAATGTGTCAGATCTTTCCTTGAGATGACCTAAATGTTCAGGAGGAATAGACTCAAGTTCATATTTTGGTTTTCATAGACATCTTTGAATTTTCTTTAGCTTCAACCTGAACTTGAATATGAGCAATTGATGGTGTGCTCCACAGTCAGCCCTTGACCTGACTTTAGCTGCTAATATTGAGTTTCTCTATTATCCCTTTTCACCAATATAAGCATGATTTTTGTGCATTTCATCTGGGAAAAAAAAACATGTGTATGGACACTGTGTGCTTTGTTGTAAAAAGGTATCTGGTATGTAAAGGTTATTGTGCTCACAAAACTCTAACATGATATCTTCAGCTTCATTCCTATCATTAAATCTATATTTTATAACTATTGTTCCTTTTCCTTTATTTTCAACTCTTGCATTCTATTTTCCAATAATTATAAGTGTATCTTGATTATATGTTTGATCAGTTTCAGACTAAAGACATCAATAGAATACTTCAATTTCCACATCACTAAGTCCAGTGACTGGTGTATAATTTAGATAGCAGTTTTACTGATTGGATTTTTTTATGGGAAGATAGATAATATCCTATCACAGATAGCAATGTATTTGATATCACTCTTGAACAACATTCTAAAAATGCCCTTTTTGATGAGGAATTCCACCATTCCTCTTTATTTCATAATTCCTAGAAAATTAAGCTATCTCTTTTTGACTCAAAGTAGTTAATACCAATCCATTTCAGCTCACTGACATCTATAATGTAACTATGCATTACGTTTAATTTTTAATGACTTCCAATTTTCCTAGATTCATACTTAATACATTCCAGGTTCCAATTATTAATTGATGTTTGTAGCTGTTTCTTCTCGATTTGAGTCATGCTCCATCTGCTAATGAAGTTCCCGCAGGCTTAATTCTTGCAGGCTTTCCTCCAGTCACATCATTATGGTGGATTCTACTTTGAGAAGGCAGCTGCTCCTCAGTCATATTCTGAGTACCTTCTGCCTTGAGAGGCTCATCTTTTGGCACCATCTCTGACAATGAAAGACTTCTTTCATGAAGTTTTCAGTGTCTGACAATGTTTTTATGCTGTCATTACAGTTTTTAGTGGCTAATTCTTCAGAGTGAATAGTCTATTCCTTTGTAATCTGTCCTTAGTCTGGAAGCTCTCTTTAAACTTGTTTTCTTTGGATATTCTAAAGGTATTTGACATAGCTGCTAGACTCGCAGCACTGCACAAACATGACAAACTGTGAGACAAGTCCTTGGGACCTCACAATTTAGTGTTTGAAAATCCTTGGGAAATTTTCTTTCAGGGTATCATCTATCAGTTACTGCGAATAACCCATCAGTTTTGGGAGAAATGGAAAATCAGAGTGGTGAAGATTTTATCGGAACCATAGAAATGTAATTGCTTAGAATATAGTTTATGGCTAACTAAACTGGAAATATGACAGTCATTAAAACCTTATAGGCTTGACAGCATATGTACAAGTATGCTTGACATAGTGGATGAATGTATGTGTTAAGAGATGTAAAATCCTCCAATAGAAGTATTAAAAATCAACAGCAAACTTATAGGCCAGTTCTACCTTGGGGTGTCAGTTTCCAATGTGTAGAAATCAACAACAAACTATAGCATCATAATATGAGTACTGTGGGAAGAAGAGGCTTTTGTGGTAAGCAGCAGATATATATTCAATTTAATAATATATCATTAAAACATTTTTTTTGTGGGCATCACTGCTCTCCAGTGGTGGGAGTAGGAGGGCCAGCCCCACTGCTGGAATTGAACCTCCGTCCCTGTGGGCCGCAGTCCTGCGCACAACCACTACGCCACCAGGGCTCAGCCCCCATTAAAACATTTTTAAGTAAGAACACTAGCCATTTTAATATCAAAGCAATAGCTACTTAATGAATATAAAATAAAGAGTTCTTTTCCGAAAAGGCAAGATGGTGCTCTCAGAAATCCATGGTGCTCACTCTATCTGGGGTACAGCCAGGTGTTTATGCCTCCCCTGCTTGTCTCTTTACCCACAGGTGTTAGATGGCAAGCAGTCATTAAATCCTTGAAAATCAGGGCATCATTCCCAGGAGTCCTGCCAGGAAGCCTGCCAGTTAGGTTTTAAGCAGAAGCATATATATTGCTGTTCTAAGAAACCACTGTTGATGGTTATTATTCACGTGTGCAGCTGCAAGTCACAGCCAGTACCCTCCCTCACCCCCACAGGACTTCCTACCAGGAGGCAGTCGCAGAAGTGCCATGTATTAGCACCATCCCCTGAAGCTCCACTATCTTCCTCTGGCACCATCGTTTTCTTTTTTTGTCTCTGAAAGAAAGGCAAACCTCCCTGCATGGACTCTGAGGTACACAAAAGGTGCATGGATGTAGTCAGCACCAGACTACCCTGGCATGGCTACTAATTCCTCCACTTTATTCAAAATTTCCAGAGCAAGCTAGCATTAGCATCTAACTGCTCAGGCTACCAAACTTTTTGCTTTTCCCTATACTTTATTTAGTAACAAGTCAGTAGGAAATCCTCACAATATACTGCATAAAGTTTTCAGTGGTTAATATTGTGGAAGTATACCACTGAGTCTTTATTCCAAGGGACTAGAACCTCAAACATTTCAGTGAAAACTATTGCTGTTGTGCTTCCAGGCGCCCTTGAGTCAGTTCCCACTCATAGCGGCTCCTTGGACAACAGGACAACAGTCCAGAATCACCCTCGCAATTATTGTAATATTTGAGACTATTGTTGTTGCCACTGTGCTAATCAATCTCATCAAGGGTCTTCTTCTGAGTGCATTGAATTTTGCACCACATGGGTACTCTCCCCACTTTTCTAGTCATGTAGAATTCCTGGAGAACGTATGTGTTATTCTGGGTAGACAAGAAAAACAAATTCACAGGCGTTCACCTGTATATAAGAAAGAGTGTATATACAAGAGCAATTGAATATTGAGGAAACATCCCATCCTAGTCCAGATCAAGTTCATAAGTCTAATATTAGTCCATATATCAGAGACAAATGTATAAAGCCCTCTTCAGACTCACAAAATACATGAAAAGATGCCCAATACAGGGGAATCACAGGCCTGTGTCTTGTGGATCCAGTGTCATTGTACGTATCTCAGTGCTGGCAGAGGTCTCTACATGCCTTCTCTACCTCCAGAGGTCTGGTTGCATCAGGGCAGGACTATGTGCCTTCTCCAGCTTCCATGGTGTAGTAAAGCATCTCTCAGGGAGTGAGCAGAGAGAGAAAAGTGTGCCCTGCCTCCAAAGAGGAAACCCTGGAGTTTCCCAAATTATCAGGAGAAGGCCATATCCACACAGAGGCCTCATTGGCTATGACCCAATTGACAGACTAGACTCCACCCCTTCACTCTTAAATCTCAAAGTGACACCACGTTATGTAACTACTACAATATGCCTAAGCAATTGAGGGGAATGATGCTTTAAGGGCATCATGGAGTGGGTAATAGTGGCATTGACAAAGAAGATATTATGATGTGTCCATTGAGTTGTTTTTGACTCAAAGTAATGCAGAGTCAAATTAGAGTCAAATTAGACAGAGTAGAATTGCATTATATGATTTTCAAGGTTGTATTTTTCACTGGAACAGAATTCCACATCTTTTCCCCACAGAGTAGCTTATGAGTGTGAACTGCCGACCTTAACCATTGTACCACCTGAGCTTCTTTTATAAAGAAAGTGGTGTGTGTGTGGTGTTGGGGGACGGGAATCAAAAGTTAATAGAGGTCTTGATATATTTCAGAATGAACTTTCAATATCAAAAGCAAACCAACAAAACCACTTTAGTCAAGTTTTGGCCCCAATAGAGAGCAGAGAAGATAGGACATCCAAGAGAATTATCTGATGAACAATGCATTCAAGGATAATGATAGTTGAACAAGAGTGCGATCTTATAGCTGAGTACTATCACAACAAAGAAATTAGGAGCTATAGGATGATTATAAGAGAAATGTTTACCTTTCCTAGTGAAAAGTTCTTGTGAGTCTGATTTTCATTGCATGAGGTACTGTTGAGGAAATTGTGGACTGCTTTATTTCTAGCCAGATTTTGAAGGACAGAACCCAAGTGTGCACTGACAACATAAGATGGATGATTGATAGATAGATGAAAGATAGATAGACAGAGTTGGATAGATAGATAATTGATAGAGACATAGATATAAACAGCAAACAGCTAAACTTACAGAAGTCAATGATAAAAGAATATAATTACCTTTGTTGTTATTTTTCTTGTGAGCTGCCTCCAAATCCAGGATTAAATACTGCCTGATCCTGCACAGTTCCCATGACCAGTTGTGGACTGAGTTGTTGTGATCCACAGGTTTACTTGGCTGATTGTGAGGTGCATTAGCCAGGAGTGGAACCCTGGTCTCCAGCATAGAAGGTGAAAATTTTACCACTATTTTCATATTAATAGGTTTGTTGTAAGTCTGAAATTTTCCAACTTAATTCTGTAAGCATAAAAGCTTAATCCAAATATTTGTATTTCCCCAAACAGTCAGATTCTTGGAACCTTTTGTTCAATATGTAGTTTCTTATCATAAAGCAATGCCTTTTAGTTTGAGTTTGTTTTTTTAGCTTCTTTTCATATTTTGGGACTTACTAACTTGCTAGCATGTGGTTCTTGGCTTGTCTATGGATTTATTTGATAAAGGTCTCAAAGAAAATTGATTTGCTTTACCTCATCAGATGGTAATTTAGATAGACAAGAAGAATCAGACTCTTGAACACTGTTATTGGCCTTTAATGAGCAAACCTTACTGTAAACAGTCAAAAATGGGTAACAGAAGTTTATTAACTATTTGCAACTGAAAACCCAGAAATACAAACAACAGCATACAGACAACTGATCTTTGATAAGGGTTCCAAAAATATCAAATGGGAAGCAGATGCCCTTTTCAACAAGTGGTGCTGGAAAAAATGGATTTTTACTTGTAGAAAAATGAAGCAAGACTCTTAGCTCACTCCATGCATTAGACTAAACTCAAAGTGGATCACAGATCTCGAAGTAAAACCCCAAACTATTAGGGCCATCAATGAGGAAATTGGGACCAACCTGAGAACATTGGCACAGGGATTACATAGGCTATCAGAAATAGGAAAGGACACAAACCCAGAGGAGGCACAAATAGATAGGTGGGATATACTGAAGATTAAACACCTGTGTGCATCGAAAGAATTCGCTAAAAGAGTAATAAGAGAACCCACGGACTGGGAAAACTTCTTTAGTAATGACAAATCAGATAAAGGCCTTATTATTAAAATCTACAATACCCTGGTAGCTTCCAAAAAGAGCAAAACTAACTGCGCACTGAGGAGGTGGGCAAAGGACCTGAAAAGAAGTTTCATAGAGGCAGAAATCAGAATGGCCAATAAACATATGAGAAAATGTTCCCGATCATTAGCCGTAAGAGAAATGCAAATCAAAACAACAATGAGATACCACCTAATGCCTTCAAGGATAGCCCAATTCAAAAAGTCAGAAAGCAGTAAGTGTTGGAGAGGCTGTGGGGAGACAGGAACACTTATCCACTGCTGGTGGACCTGTAGGTATGTACAGTCACTATGGAAATCAATTTGGCGATATCTAAAACAGATGGAAATTGAGCTACCATATGACCCTGCAATCCCCCTACTGGGGCAAGCAACGAACCATGACCAGACATCTGTGCTCCAATGTTCATCGCAGCACAGTTCACAATTGCAAGGAGTTAGAAGCAGCCCAAATTTCCATTAAGAAGCTGTGGTAGGGAGACCAACTCTGGAGAGCCTGTGTGGGCGCGGCAACCACGCCTGTGCAGCCCCGCCTCCTGTGCCCTTCCGCCCGCTGACAGGCCCCCACTGGCAGAAACTCCTCTTGGACTGTGGTGAGCACTGATGCCCAGATTAGATGACCACTTCTGGAGTTGTGCCTGCCCTGCCAATGAGAGGCGCAGAACCCACTCCAAAGCCAGCTCTGGTGGGCTGGCCGCGAAAGCGGGAGAGATGATCAGCCCCTCCGCTTCCCGCCCCTCTTTGCCACTGGACCCCAGGGACCCCATCGCGAGTGCCCACAGCTGCAGCACCAGCGGCAGCCACACTACTGCCGGTTGGCATCATCATTTGGTGCAGAGGAGCCTGGTGCTGTTTTCAGTGGGAGTTGTACTAGCCCTGGTGCTCAACCTGCTACAAATC
The DNA here is from genome assembly GCA_004026705.1 of Nesogale talazaci. NCBI lineage: Eukaryota > Metazoa > Chordata > Mammalia > Afrosoricida > Tenrecidae > Nesogale > Nesogale talazaci. Next base: position 263,391 of record PVJH01000026.1, on the reverse strand, counting down.
CAGAGGAATGTCACCCTTCCCCGAAGGAATGATAGCCATGATCTTCTCTTCTGCTGGGCAGGTCCCTCCTTGTTGTGGGACAGCAGCCGCTGTGGTAGGCTTACTGTACCCCTGCAATGACAGTCATCTTGGAGAACCCCACAAGTTTAAGAGAGAGTGGGCCAGTGTGATGCGCTGTATTGCAGTTTTTGTCAGCCATCAACCACACAAGTGCTAAATTGGATTTTTCCAATAATGTTCAGCTGTCTTTGATGTTAGCAGCCCAGTCTCTAGGCCTTTGGTGGACATTTGAGCGCTCATGAAGTGGTCTTGGGCTTGGAATTACCATAGCTTTTCGAGCTACTCTGATCACTCAGGTTCTCATATATATTGGGGTTTATCAGTAGACACCACCTGATTTTCTCTCTCTTCGTTCTTGGCTCCCATGTATATTCTTCTAAGGAGGTGCAACAGTAGGAAACATAGGCCAGCAGCCAGCTATGGGTGTTCCTGAAAAGCCACATAGTGATTGAGTCTTCAAATCCTCCGATTCTTAAGAATGAACAGAATTTGGAAAGAAAATCTGCAATACTGCATTGTCACAATGATGACCTTTTCCCTAAATACTCTCTTGAGATTGGGCTGGCTGTACACTTGACTCCTGGAAATGTATTTGCCTACTCTAGAATAGTGAAGTGGAAACAAAGACTTATCCCGAAATCTGACCTGGATTCACTGCACTCCTCCCTGTCTATGCTCTGGAAGGATTCGGCTAGGAGTTCTGGTCAGGGACAGTTCCCCAAGTATTAGCGCTCACTTGTCTTATTAAAACAAATTGCCACATTAAAAAAAACTGTGGTACATACATACAATGAAGTATTATGCCTCGCTGGAAAGCAATGACGAACACATGAAGAACATCACTGCTTGAGAAGAACTGAAGGGAATTATACTAAGTGAAGTTAGCCAAGTGCAAAAGGACAGGAACAACATGAGTTTGCTATGAGAAGGAGGGACCAAACTTAAACCCAGTGATCCAGTATGTGAATGCAGTGTGGCGGCACACAGTGGGGAACCAATGAAAGAGTCTGAGCACATAACCCCAATCCCAACTAAAGGGGCAGCCACCTCTCCACCAGGGGAGTTTTCCTTGGAGGTCAGCATTTGAAGCTGCTGCTTGGGGAGTGAGATATGCCTGAACAGAATACATGAGAACAAATGAAGAAGGAGGAAGAGAGAATGGAGTGTGCATCCTGGTCCACTGATCCCTCAGGACGATACTCCCACTCAGAACAGCCGATGCACAAAGAGGAGCATATGGCCAGCCCCACTATGAAATATAGCTACCATAACTTACCCAAGGCCTTTTGGGGTCAACAATGGAGAAACAGGGTCAGGATTATACCCTGACAACCCACCAGGGAAAAAACACTAAGGGTGTGCAACAGAGCGTGGAGCTCCAGATGGAATGACAGCAATAAACCTTGGGACCAGGGAGTGGCACCCCATCTGACTCAACCAGGAGACACTCTTGGAGGTCAATGAACAGACCTTGAATTATTTACATGTCTTCATATTATTTTTTACATGTATATATGACATTGGGTTTTTTTTGTTATCATTGCTTTATTTTCTTTGGTTTCTTCATTTCAGGAAGCCTTTTTTGGGTACATATTGTTACCTTTGCAGGGCTATCTAAATAAGATAGGCTGGATGAACAGTCTGGAGGTGAAAACGACGGGAATGATGGTTCTGGGGTGCAGGCCATGGGAGAAGGGGAGGAGGGAAAAAGGAGATGGTGTTGACCAGCCCAGGGATAAGGGCATATCAATTCATCCAAAATTAGAGACAACGTGGATAAGAGAACTCCAGTAGGGATTGATCAAAGGTAATGTAACAGAGAGAAAATACTGAAACCCAATGGAGGCTGAGTATGATAGTGGGACAAGAGGAAAGTAAAAGGAGATAGAGGAAAGAACTGGGGGTACAGAGCATTTATAGAGGTTTAAATTCACGTATGTACATAGGTGCATATATCTATATGTGACAATGGGGAAAAAGATCAATGAACTTGTACAATGAACTTGTAGGTTTAGTAGTAGAACAGCAGATGGGCATTGAACCTCCACTCAAGTACTTCTTAAATGCAAGAACACTTTATTCTATTAGATTGGCATTCCATGATGCTCACCTTCCCTACCCAATCACTGAAGACAAATGTGTGCATAAGCAATGGTGGTAAGAAAGCTGATGGTGCCTGGCTATCAAAAGATGTAGCATCTGCAGTCTTGAGTAAACAAGCGGCCACCCAGCTCAGAAGCAACAAAGCCCACATGGATGAAGCACACCAGCGTGTGGGACATGAGTTGTCAAAGGGATCAGTTATCAGGGTTTAAGAACTAAAAACCATAACATTGCATGCTCACTTTCCTGATATGATCACTGATGACAAATGTGTGCATAAGCAAATGTGGTGAAGAAAGCTTATTGTGCCCAGCTATCAAAAGATATAGTGTCTGGGGTCTTAAAGGCTTGAGTAAACAAGCGGCCATCCAGCTCAGAAGTGAAAAGGCCCACATGGAAGAAGCACACCAGCCTGTGTGACCACGAGGTATTGAAGGGATCCGGTGTCAACCATCAAAAAAGTAAAATTATATCATTATAAATAGGGGGGAGTGCAGATTGGTGACCCAAAGCCCATCAATAAGTGAAGTAACATCCTCTTATAGAGGGGTTGCAGGGAGAAGATGAGCCAGTTAAAGTACAGTATAGTAACAATGAAATATGTATCTTTCCTCTAGTTCTCAAATGTTTCCTCCTACACACTATCATGTTTCCGGTTCTACCAGACAAACCAGGCTAGAACAGGGGATGTACACTGGAGTTGGAAACATGGGAAATTTAGGATGGATGTTCCCTCAGAACAAGTGATGGGAGTGGTGATACTGGGAGCGTGGAGGGATTGTGGAGTAGAAAGGGGGAACCAGTTTCAGGGATCTACATGTAACATCCTCTCTGGGGCATGGCCAACAGGAAAGTGAGTGAAGGGACACATTGGACAGTATACGATATGAAATAACACTTTGTAAATTATTAAAGGTCCATGGGGGGGAAGGGAAATATGGTGGAGCTGGGTGCCTAAGTAGGATGTTTTGAGAGTGATGATGGCAACAAGTGTGCAGATGAGTTGTGCATACAACTGATGTATGTATGGATTGTGAGGAGACGTATATGAGCACCCAATAAAATGATTCATTTTTTAAAAATGGGGGAGGGGAAAGAGGAACTTTTTATTTTTTTACGAGGAGCTTATACCAAGAGCTCAAGTGGAAAACGTTTGGAAATGAATGTGGCAACATGTGTGCAAATATGCTTGATACAGATGATGTATTGAATATTATAATAGCTGTAAAATCCCCCAATAAAGTTATTTAAATTAAAAAAAAAGATTTACAACCCTGAGGAGGGAAAAAAAACATTTGCACATAAGAAGAAATTCATTTTAGACTTGGGATCTTCCTGGTTCTAAACTTAGATCAATCATCAGCTCCCATAATGCCCAAGCACCAACCCTTACAGGTTGAGAATCAAGGTTAATCCCTCCAATAGAGATTTTGGCCTGCCATCGCTTTCCTCTTCTTATCCTTCAATACATTATATTTTGTGAAAGATTTCTTATTCAAATGTATAGACATCTCAGATAAATTCAAGCTGTGTCTGTGCAAACCCCTTAAATTCATGCTTTCAACCTTCTTCCAACCAGTATAGAATATATTCAAGAGGACAGATCTTGAGAAGAGGTTTGTTCAGACCCTAGGTTTTGTTATGAGCACTTTGAACAAGGAATTCTAGGTTCCTGGGTTACGGAATAAAGAGGGAATGGTGATAAGCACCAACTGGTCACATTTCTTTTTGCCCTACAAGATTCTTTTCCATGTAAATGAACACAGAGCAGATCTGCTAAATGCAGACACTCAAGTTACCTGGTATTCCCACACAGTCTATCTGATCTTCAGGATAGGTGGTAACAGCAAAATTTCAGCCCAGATCTCACATGAAGGAGACTTCCTAAAAAGACAGAAAAGGTACTTAGTCTCTTTGAAACAATCTCCTTAACCCTCAATATTGGTGGTGGTGACAGAGGTGGGGGTGGGGAGTGGGGTGGACTTAATTACTATTGAGTTGGCTTCAGAGTCGTGGTGACCCATACACAATATAAGGACATGCTTCCCAGTCCTTACTATCCTCAAGACTTGCATATTGTGACTCATAGGGCTTTCACCAGCAATTTCAAGAAGAAGCTCCTTTTAGTGTGTGAACTCTGTTGAAACCTGATGAGCATCATAGAAACATGGAAACCTCCACTGATAGATATGCAGCAGCTGCACATGATGTGTACTGGCCTGTAATCAAACAAATCCTCCCACATATATGGTGGGGATTCTACCATTGAGCTACCACTGCCACCTTCTGATCAGCAATGAGACATGCCTACAATTCAACTCAAAGAGTTTCCCTCATTAGATTATTCAAATTTTAGAATCTCTAAAAGCCCCTTAAAGTTTGAATACTCAGTATGTCTATCCCCTTCTCTCTCTATTTCCAAAGTCTGACTGTGGAGTTTGTGCAATTGAACAAAATCCCCAAGATGATTCGTGACTTAGCGTCTTCTCACCTAACATATAAATTCAGAGGTTGGGGCTGAACCCTGGTGGCATAGTGGTAGTGCGTGGCCCACTGGGACGGAGGTTCAATTCCAGCAATGGTGCTGGGTCTCCTACTCCCACCACTGGAGAGCAGTGATTCCCCGCCCCCCCCAAAAAAAAATAAATTCAGAGGTTGATCCAAGGTAAGGATCAATTATTTCCTTTCATTAAAGTTAGCTCAGAAAGGAAGAGACACCCGACTGGAGAGAGGAGTGTGTGGACAAGGCTACTGAGAAGACTGATGCAACAGATTGTACTAAATCAGCCTTTCTGGAAATGAGTAGAACATTCTGGATTGTCTCTAAGAGAGAGAATAGCCCTCAAGGCATCACTGGCATGATCACCAAGGCTGTGGGATGGAAGACACTCGCCTGGAGACCAATGTGTTCTTTTGCATGTGGTGATGGTGGTGGTTAGATGTCATTGAGTTTGCTTTGATTCACAGTAATGAACTACCCCAGAAGGTTGCTAAAGCTATAATCTCTACAGGGGTAGATCCCCAAACCCTTTTGCTAGGGACACATGAGTGCCTTTGTACCAACAACAGTCAGATTTGCAGGATTGCTTACCCTTGGGACTCATTTTACTGTGCTTTAGTTTTCAAAAAACTTGGAGCCAAATTTGTGATGAATGAAGTCATCAGCCATTTGGGAGATTAGGTTGCCATCTACAGAGTCACTATGGGTTAGAGCTGGCATCATGGCAGTGGGTATTTTGTGTATGGGCATCTTCTTACCATGCTCTCACCACACAGTCTCAGCTCTGGTTCTAGTTCTAGCCATTAAATGAAAATCTGAATGTGCCTCAAATCCTCCTAGAAATAGATGAAGTATAAAGATGAAGTCAGTAGGTAAATATCTCTGATATTCCTCTGTATTGGACAGAATACATGAACTGGCAGATGAGGCTTTGGGTTTGTTTGTTTCAACAAGCTGATTATAAAGGATGAAGATACAAAATGCACTGTAAATACAAATGGAAACGTCATGTGGCTTATCCTAGAATGTCTCAGCAATAGGTTCTTTTATTTGTTTGTGGTCATGTTATATTGTTCAATACTGAGCACCCTTAGGGATGTGATTTCTGCTGTTCTCATCGTGGGAGTTGATCTAGCATCACTGGTATGTTACTTTATTCTCTTTTGGTTTCAGCTATCAGAAAAGAGAAGAAGAATGCAGCGCATTCTTGTGCCCTTCTGTTGTCAACCACATGTGGCTGTATGTGACTTATAACCGTGCTTATCCTGATAAGTCATTTTCAAATGGCAGTTAGAGGCTGGAAAGGGCAACACAGCCCATGTCATTTCTCTCTTTGCAGATGCTGCAGTTTCACCTACAGTTTCGCATTTAAACATGCACAATTGATGTCAAAGCACAGACTCTCCTTCCTACATTATTTGTTCTAAAGCAGGTACTATTAAGGGTATATTTCACTTGTATCTGCTTTCAGCACACAGCAAGAAGATAGACCCATGTTCCTCAAGATATATTTTAAGTCAGTATGCTAGGATACACTGTCCAATAAGTGTTGGGCTATGGTTCAAGCCTTCTACTCTATCCTCAGAAGAAAGATGAGACTGTCTCCACCCTTATAGATCTATAGTCTCAGAAGCCCTACATAGTGTCTCCATGAGTTAGAATTGACAGATAGCAGGGAGTCGTCTCGGTTGATACCCTGAAAGATTTACTACTACACACTAGTCATTGCTATTGCCCTGAGTATCAACACGACAGAAGTTCAGATGAAGAAGAGTGGTGCAACATCAAAGGCAAGGTCTCCTTGGCTCCTTCTTGCCTTGTTGAATTCAAACCTAGTCATATGGCTTGCTTTGACCAATAAAATGTGAGTCAAGTGACATAAGTCATTTTTAGTTAATGCTTTAATAACAATCATGTGCTTCAGCATGCATCTCTTTCCTCTGCCCCAGCAGCTAGAATGCTCCATGGAGTGGCGGCCACATCAACCTGGATGTTTCAGGGAGAATACTTACAGGGTAATGTCTTTGAGAGCATGACCTCGGCTGACCTGTAATAGGCATGTAATGTAGCATGAAGGAGAAATAAACCTTTCCTGTTTTAAGTTAGTCAGATTGTCATAGCCTATTCTGAGTGTTGTAAAGTAAATGTTAGATGTTTAGAAGAACTGAACATTTTACCTTGGCTTTGGAATACTGGGATTTTCTTCTTCTTCTTTTTAGAACTTAGCTTTTAATCAAGTTATTTAAAGTGAGAGGAGATTTGGTTTGCCACATGGATAAATGTTTGGCAGCTAACTAAAAGGCTGGCATTTGGAACTCATGCCAGGAGAAAGAACTGGTTTTTAGCACCCATAAGGATGATAGTCATATGACCAACGGAATGACGTTGTTTTACCTCATGTGGGTGCTGTGTGTTGATGTCGACTCAAGGACACCTACAAGTAGTTCCATGGTTTCAATTGAGAATCTCTGTCAGTCTACCAATCTCAAAGATTAATCAGACAAAAAGTGACACAGAAAGCAAGTTAAACTTTACATAGGTGCTAACATCATTGGATATCCCTCAAATCTGAACAAGCAAAAGACATAGAATGAAGTTGAGCATTGTTGATGTGGCCCCAAGGGAATAAGACACAGTAGTCCATTTCAATAAAGTTGTACAAGCACGCAAACCTTGCAAGGCCATTCGACTCTGTCCTATGGGGTTTCTGTGAGTCAGAATGGACTTGACTAAAGTGGGTTTTGCCTTCCTGCGTCCCTCCAGAGAAGACCTGGTGACAGAGTGGTTTACACATGGGGCTGCCAGGAGCAAGGTCAGCAGTTTGAAACCATTAGTCACTCAAAGGCAGCAAGATGAGACTTTCTATTCCGGTAAAGAGTAAAAAGCTGCAGTCTCATAAACCCAGAGGCGCAGTTCAACGCTTTCCTATAGGATTACTCCGAGGTGGTCACTATGGGTGAGTTGGGGTGATGGTGGGGTTATATCCAACAACTGGACATCTATTCAAGATTGAGATTAGGGATATGAGAAGGGGTAGCTCCCATCTTTAGGGGGCTGAATTCTAGAAAAAGTAGTATACAATGCCATGAAATGTCTTAAGGATTTGAAGACTTTCATGAAACACCCAGTGAAGACAACATGCAGATTACCAGAAACAGGTACTATCAATCATGAAGCCAAATTTATGAAGGAAAATATCAGAGATGGATAAAAATTGTCAGGAAGAGACTAGAAAGAAAAACCAGCTCCCCTAGGGCATGATCTAGGTGCACACACACTCTCCCTACCCAGTGACTATGTGTCTCTCTTCCGGCTCTATGCCTCTTCCTTGTGTCTGTCTTCCCCCCACTACACACACACCATCTCCTACAGAACTTGATGAGGTCATTATTGTCATCGTTCTCCACCTGCCCCCATCCCCCGCCAAAGTGGGATAGAGGTTCTGAGAGGTGAAACCACATCAATAGACAGGAATTCAAAATCATGCCTGTGTGACTCCAGGGTCTGTGTCTTTCCATCACGCTGCACTCTGGACTCCCTGGAAACTGTTTTAAGTGGAGGTTCCTGTCACTTACAGACCTGGAAGTGCCAGTGGCATATTCTATTAAAGCCCCTGCCCTCTTTCTCTCCTTGCCTCCCAAATTAGGCTGTTAAATTTTCTCTTCACACAGTCCTTTGGCAGCTTCCCCTGCCTGCAGGGCCTAATTGAGCAGGAGTCTCACAGGGACTCGGCTCTCTTGTTTCCTGATGAGCAAGGGGAGAAGGGAGTGGGTAATGCCACTGTTCCCATTATCAGGTGCCTCTTTCCCCGCCCCATTTGTTCTTCTTCTTATCAGCATCATCACTATTTTAATTAGCTATCTTTCTTTGTCATTTGGGCCTGCATGTAATCAGTCTCTGCCTTGTCCAGGCCACTAAGATGGTGTCCTTCAGGTTGAGGCTGCCCCCTCTGTCCACCATTTCTAATTATAGCATATAGGCCCTCTAAATTCTCTCTGTAGAAAGTCTACAGGCGAGGCAGGAGGCGAGACTCATTAGCATCGTGGGAAGGACTGGGAGCTCTGCTGGTATGACTCAGGCCCAGAACCCCTTCTGAAAGTCACTAGTTACTAGAGTAAGACTTGATCCAATGTAGATTTTTGCCCTACTAAGCAATGTCACAAGGTTTTGTTTTTAATGTAGTAACTGGATGCGAGAGCAGTAGTTTCCCAGATAAATTGTAGAGGAAAAACAAAGGAAAAAGAAGGAGGAGGACTGTGAACATGTTGTATTAAAAAGAGTCCAGGCATCATATTGATGTGAATGAGGGGGTCACAGACGAGACCCAGGCCCATCTGTAGACAGTTGAACAACCCCTCACAGAAAGGTCTCAAGGAAAGAACAAGTCAACCAGGGTGCAGAGTAGCACTGATAAAACACAATAACATTCTTCTAGTTATTTAGTGCTTCCTCCCTACACCCCACTAAAATGACTGCAGTTCTACCATACAGATCAGCTACATAGGAGCATGCACACTGGTACAGATAAGGTCTCATGAACACCTAATCCAGGTTAGATAAACCCCTCAGGAACAGAAATGGCAGTAGTTGTACCATGAGGGTAAGGGGAAGATGGGAGAAGAAGGGGGAGAGAAGAGGAACTGATTGCAATGATCAATGTATAACAGCACTACCCAGCACCTCCCCAGCACCTCCCCAGGGATGAACAACAGAAATGTGGATGAAGGGAGACAGTGGACAATGTAGGATATGAAAATCATAATAATTTATAACTTATCAAGGGGCCAAGAGGGTGGGAGGGAAAGGTTGGAAAAAAAGGGGAGCTGATAACAAGAGCTTAAGTAGAATGAAAATGTTTTGGAAATGGTTATGGCAACATATGTACAAATGTGTTTGATACAACTGATGTATGGATTATTGTAAGAGCCTCCAAAAATAACTTATATATTAAAAAAGAAGAGTCCAGAAGGGAAAGTTACCCTGCCACCCAGTAAATATCTCTTGGGACTGGTTAGACAGCAAAGGCTGCATGGCTAAGAGTCTCCTTAAGTGCTAAGGTTGCAGAGACAAATATGACAAATACAAACAAAGTGAAGAAGACTTCTGAAAGAAACATTACTGCTGAAACTGTTCTTCAAAATTCTTTAAGGTCCAGGCAAGGAAGAGAAAAGCAGGAATTATAACAAATTGGTCTGCAACCAAGCATTTCCAATTGGGCTGAGGGTTCTAGATTGTTAAAGCATAGCAAAGTGCCATAAATTGGACTGACTTTAAACAACAGACATTTGTTGTGTCAGAATTTTGGAACTAAAGATCTGAGTCCACAGTGGTAAACAGATCATATTCGCTGAAAAGGCACTAGGCTAAGATGTTCACTAATCTCTTCCAGTTCTGGTGACCCTGGGATTTCCATGACTGTGGCCAGATAACTCCAACCTCTGCCTCCATCTTCACTAAGTTTTTTTTCCCTGAGGGACTGTCTCTCTATGACTCTTCTCTTTTAATAGGCACAGCAATCATAATGGATTAGAGCCTCTCTTACTCCAGTATGAGCTCATCTTAATTATATCTGAAAACAACTATTTCCTAATAAGATTATATTTATAGATACTAAAGGTTAGAACTTGGGCATATATTTTTATGAGAACACAATTCAATCCATCACACTGTGGACTTATTTCTGAAGAAACAGTTGGTTTGCCTGCTTCTTTCATCTTCTGTGGCTGGATAAGGCTTACATCCATTTGTGGACATCTCATGGCTTAATTCACACATGCTATTTCTTCAAAGATAGTCTTCCAACCTCTTCATCCTCTGTCCCAGTGTTTCTTGAAGTCTTTTTCATTTCTTCAAAACCACTCATGAGACTATTTCAATTTATTAATTGATCTATTAGTTATCTGGTATTCAAGAAAACACCCCAAATAATGGCATGCATGTATTAGCTGACAGTTTCTGGGATCAGGAATAAAGGCATGCAATAGCTGGGTGCTCTGTGTCAAGATCATTCACAGTCTGTCATCAGGGTGTTGCTGGGAGAGCAATCATCTCAAGGCTCAACTGGAGCAAGATCTGCTTCCAAACTCACTCGGTGGTGGCTGGCACTATTGGGTGCCTCATTGGCTGCTAACGTCAGGCTTCTCAGTTAGACGTAAGACGTTGACTGGAAGCTACTCCCAGTTGCTTGCTTCCAGCACCTCTCCACAGAGGAGTCAGCAGTGCCACAGCTGGCTTTACCGAAGTAAACAATAAGAGCAAGAAATTTCCAGCAAGACAGAAGTCAGGCCTTTATAACCTCATCTTAGAAGTGATGTCCCCGTCTGCTGACATTCTTGATCAGGTAATCCAGGAAATTAAATCTGCTCCACTTCCAATATTTAGCATCCAACTTAATGAATCTACAGACGTTGCAAACTGCAAACAGTCACTGGACTATGTGAGGTATATTAATGATGGTGGCTTTAAGGATGAGCTTCTTTTTTGCAAACCCCTTGAAGCAAAAACTACTGCACATGATGTATTTCACACAATTGGTTCATTTCTGAAAGAGCATGAGGTCTCGTGGAAAAAGGTTTGTGGTGTTTGCATAGATGGTGCTCCAGCTATGCTAGGATGTTGATCTGGATTTCATGTTTGGTACTGACCGAGTCACCAAAAGTCATCGGAACTTACTGTACGATTCATTGGCAAATATTAGCAGCAAAGACACTGCCACAAGAGTGTCATTACTTCTTATAAGTAATGAAACGCATTATGCAGTCTGTCAATTTTGTAAAGGTGAGCACTTTAAACAGTCAACTGTTTTTGCAGCTGAGTTGGAGGGGCAGAATAATGCTCTGCTATTTCACACTGTAGTGACATTGTTGTTTAGAGGAAAAGTTTAGAGGAAAAGCTTCAAAACGTGGTGTTGAGCTTCATGATGAACTCAATACATTTTTTAATCAGAAAGCAAGACCACAGTTTGAAGCACTTTTCAGCAATAAAAATAAACTGCAGAAAATAGCTTACTTGGCTGATATTTTTGTCATTTTGAATAAGTTAAGTTTATCACTAAAAGGACCAGATGCAACACACCTAGATTTGTCTGAAAAGGTCTGATCTTTGCAAATGAAACTTCAGAATTGGCAAAGCTATTGGATGAAAGTAAAATTTACATGCTCCCTACCTTAACTGCTTTCTTTGAGTGATGACATTGAACTAGACAAAAGGACTGTGGTGATTTTTGTGAAGGAACACTTGCACACCTTGCTAATGAAATTTCACCCTACTTTCCCAATCTACCTGCACATTTGCGCTTTCCAGAAGCCCTTCACAGTCAAAGTTGATGATGCTCCTGGGTCAGCACAAGAGGACGTCATTGAACTTATTAGCAGGGATGCAGCGAGAACTGATTTCTTTACAATGTTACAAAATTCTGGGTGAAGAGTTTGTAGTCATATCCTGTTCTGAGACTGTGCCACACCTTCTTCTTCCATTTCCAACAACATATCTTTATGAAACAGGGATCACAGCTTTTGGGTTGTATAAACAAAACAAGTCCAAATACAGAAGTAAGACTTGTTCTAGAAGACAATCTTTGCTGTGATCTTGCAAAGACTGCCCCAAGAATTTCTGATCTGGTGAGAAAGATGCTATCTCAACCTTTGCACTGATGTTGACTTTTTATGTATAATGTTGCAAAATGTAGCAATGTAGTTTACTGTTGATGGCTACCCATGCTACCCCATGCTTCAAGACAAAATTTCTTTTATTTGTAATTAGAAATAAATATCTCACAATATATTAAAAAAAAGAAGTGATGTCTCCTCACTTTGGGAACCTTCTATTCATTAGAAGCAACTCACTATTCAGCCGACATTCCACAAGATCTGGAGGTAACGACCTTTGGGAGACATTTTAGAAGATCATTTGCCACCACTTTCTAGGAAGCACTCAGACCTAATCTCTTTTTGAGTTTACCTGTGTCTCCTTTTGTATCAATCATGGTTTTCCAGAGAAAGAGAAAATAGGAGCCAGTGAGATGGGTTGTGTGTCTTTGGGTTGACTCCAACACTAACTGACCCCATATCAGAGAGTGTAATTGCCCCAAAGAGTTTTCTGGGCTAGCATATTTACAAGAACACATTGTTAACTATTTTCTCCTGCACAGTCACTAGAGGATTTCAACTGTGGACAGTTCTGTTAACAGTCCAGTACTTAATCATTGTGTCAGATAGACTCCTAGTATAATAAGATATCTAGTGCTGTTAAATCAATTCTAACTCATAATGCCTAGATGGGCTGCTGCGTGGATGGTGGGGAAAGCAGGGGTATAGATAGAAAATAGATAGAGAAACAGTGATTATAAAGAATATTATATGTAGTTAGTATCACTCACTCACGATCATCTAGTTGATGCCAACTCACAGTGACCCAAAGGTCCGGGTAGAACCGCCCCTGTGAGTTTCCAAGACTGTAGCTGTGTACAAGGGTAGATAGAACGCCTCATCTCTCTTTCATGCAGGGACTGGTGGTTTTGAACGGCATCAAATGTGTATCACAAGGTCATCAGGTCTCCTTTATGTAATGAGTTGCCAAGCTTAAAGTCTACACATCAAACTAGCAAGCTGGAAATTCAGGAAAGACTTGATATGGTCTTAAATTTGAAATGTGTAAGCCAAGCCAGCAGGTTGGAAGTCCCAGCAAGTCTTAAAGCAGCATTTCTTCTTCTAGAAACCTCAGTTTCTGTTCTAAGGCCTTCAACTGATTGTATGGGCCTCACTTACTTATGTTATCTAGAGTAATCTCCTTTACTAAGAATAAATTGATTGTTAAATATTAGTCACATTGACAAAACACCTTCACAATAACAGTTGAATTAGTGTTTGACCAAGCAACTGGTCAAACTATATCTTAATTAACTTGACAAGTAAAATTAATAATCACACCCTCTGTGCACAAACATTTTTATTTGTGACCCAGTTCTTTGTTTCCTAACCTCACCAATATTATCAATTTTCTCTCGTCTCCTTTGAGAAAACATTAAAGGGTTTCTTTTTCAAGTCATTCATACCCATTTCTTCATTTTCCCTTTTCAACCATCCTATGGGAGGAGCCCTGGTGGTATTGTGGTTATGCATTGTGTTACTCATCATAATTTCAGTGCTGTGAAACCATCAGTCACTCCATGGCAGAAAGAGGAGACTTTCAACTCACACAAAACATTATAGTCTCAAAACCCCACAGGGGTAATTCTACACTCTTCTCTCAGGACTTGACATGATGGGAGTAAGTTTGTTTGTTTGCTGAGCCTATGAATAAAGTTGGTTGGCCATTACTGTGGCCAAACTCCAGAGAGATTACAGGGCCTGTGGTCATGGCAATGGAACCAGAGCTAAAGCTCAGCTTTTTGGTTCCTTCTTTCATGTCCTCGGTTCACCAGAAAACATTGTGTTCTGCTTTAGACTTTTGGAAGGACCACATGGTCAAGAGAGGTCCTTAAAAAGCAGAGACTTGTTTTAAGGTGGCTGAAATTACAGATGCAATCCCTTCTCTGAACCAGAGGACCTTGGAATCTTTTAAATACACTCGGATGAGCATTTCAATATCTAGGTTTCTAACAAAGAAAAAGATAGTTGAATAGTTTAAACAGACCTGGGTTCCTGAGTCAGTGTGGTTAAATCATAACGCAGACATGGAGAGATTCTGTCTATAGTCAACAGTGACAATGGGTATTCTTCTACCAAGCTGAGGGATGTTCTGGGCTTTCTAAAGATCATTTCCTGGGAAGAGTTGCTGCCCACATAATTCTTACTAATAACTTTCCCCAGGGCTGAATCCTATAAGGCTTAGGGCATACTTCCATTAACTAAGTCTTCCAATTCATTTGGGAACAACGAGGCTTGTATCTGAAAACAAATTTAAGAGATCAATTTCCTAAACAACCGAACTTCAAAGAAAGAATGCATATGTGTCATCCATTTGTACCCAAGGCAGGCCCAAAAACATTTTATAAGAAAGGAGACTTTAATTTGGGCCTATGATGAACACACAAAAAATGGAGTATCCATAGCCTCTGGTCCTGCAAGCACAATGGGAAAACAGATATTAAAAGATACCCCATGGCTCTGCTAGGGATTTCAAGGCCCATTTGGAACTTTTCTGGGGATTTGCATAAGATGCTTTAAAAATGTAAGGATACTTTATGAACATAAAGACAAAATTCACAGGCCTTGTAGTGTGCCTCTAGTGAAATGCTTTTTACAGGAAACTGGGGAATGGCACATATCCAACAATATACTCTTCCACCCCCCTTGTATCACTCATGCTAACTGCTGCTGGATGGTTTTATCTCCAAGCATTTCCTGAGCTCCTACGGTGCTTAAATTTGGAAACAGAAGGACTGCACATTGCATAAATAATTATACTTGACAAGATATAGAAGTCTAGTCTTAAAATTAGTATGCAATATCCAAAATTACTGTCACCACATCTTTTTAGCAAGACTCTTCTTTCCAAATGGCAAGCAAAATTCCTTATAGTCTTTTGATGATCCCTTACTCAAGACCAAGCTTAACAAGTCAAAGTTGAATTCATCCCTTCTTGCTTTCACAGTACTCCATCTAACAACCATAACCACCCTATTTTATTAGTTTACAAATTCTATAACTCATTTTCCAAAACCTCACATAGACTTAACCTCAGCCGATTTACCTTATTTTTTTTCTTCCCTCTGCTCTAAAAGTTTTCCACATGTCCTCTGACCCACATGCTCATCCTTCTGATGCAGCATCTGCTCCCAAACCACAGGAATTTGATAATCATGGTGCAGGTAGCGCCTGATTTCTACAATGAGGCTCTTGGTTGGAATTTTTTCCTTTCTCTCTCATGCCCTATATTCACCTGTGATAGTTATTGATATATGCCAACTTGGCTAGGCGATAATACTCAGTTGGTAGCATAGTAATCACCTTTCATTTTGTGATCTGATGTCACTTGAGAGGGAAGTGGCCTGCCTCCAGTATAGAAATGGATATTTTGGCAAAGTTAGCCGTATTTTTTATTTTAAAGTCAGATGGCTCATCATCTGACATCCAGTTCTTAGGATAAAAGCCAACAGAAGTATCTGACCTGCTCCTGACATGAAATTTTGGATTTTCCAATTCCCATAATACTGTGAGTCGGCAGAGACCAGCGTGGTCTTGGTCAACAGAGGCCTCCAACTTCCCACCTGGCTTGCAGAGTTTGAGTTCAGCAGGTCCTGCAAGCATATGAGCCCAAAGAGATCTTTATTTTACCACCTAACCCAAAGATTTGGGTGTTGTCACTTCAAAATTTATATTAGTCATTCCTTCCCTCATATTCTTGTGAACCAATTCCCTGAAGCAACATGCTCCCTGTGTATGTGTATATATGCTTCACTGTGTTTCTCATTTAGACAATTTTATACCACCTTTGTATTAGGCCTACTTGACTAGGAAAATAAATTCAAGGTTGTTTATAAAAAAGAGCTTTGTATCAAGGAGTAATTGGATATCAATAAAACATCCCAGCCAGTTCAAATTAAGTCCGTGATACTAGTCCATAAGTCTGATGCTAGTCCATAAAACACTTGTCAGACTCATGCAGTCACAAACAATGATGCAAAATGCAGGAAGAGAACAGGCAAAGTCTTGTGGATCCATTGGTGGTGGGTACATTTTCAGGGGTCTGTCAGGTCTCGGAGTGATTACTGAAACAAAGAGAAGGCACCATCAAGCTGTGACCTAATTGACAGGCTGGACTCTACCCTTACACTTCAAGTTGACATGAAATTATGTAACTACCACAACACTTTTAACAAATCCCAAAATATATCCTCATTGACTCTACCAGGTTCAAAGTGCTGTGGTCTCATTCCTAGAGATTGCAGGAATCTCTCTTCCCTGGTCTCATCATTTGCCCTTGCTCTGTGTGGGGTTCCCATGATAGGAGCAGAGGGAAGTATTTTAAAACATGCCTCTACTAAAACAATCCCCAATTGGTTTCCCTTCAGAATGTTTCCCATTCAGAAGTCAAACATTCTTAAAATGGTCTAGGAAGCTCTTTCCAATCAGGCCTCCGATCCTCCCTACCTACATGCTGCTCACTAACCTCACCTTCTAGGCCTTTCTGGGGATCACTTGACACTGGCCTCTTTTTTGTTCTTCAGACACAATAGCCACACTCTTAAGCTCAGTGTTTTTATATCTGCTCTCCTTTCTGTCTGGTGTAGTCCTTATCTCATTAACCACACATCATCTCCTGCAGGAACAAGAATTAGATATTGCTTTTTCAGTCAAACCTTTCCTGATCACCCTATTAAGTATGGAAATCACCTTCTGACCATCCACTGCCATAGGTATTCCTTATTTCTCTCCTATTTTTCTCTTTGGCATGTCATTATCACTTGATGTTCCTTTTTCCCTCCTGGGAATTCATGAGGAATTGTTCTCTTCCACCCCTTTCACCTTGTTCACCAGTTTTATAACTGATGTATCACCCGAAACAAAAATATTGCGTGGTACTCAACCATTGCTCAATACATATTCCCTGAATGAGTGCACATGACCTACAAGGACATTTAAAACCTACTTTAATGAATTAACTCTTACTGTTCCTGATCATATACTTGTAATATCATTATCATTAGCCATTCCTTCAAAGATCCACAATCAATATATACACAGGCACATGTATTCATGGCGTACATAGTGCATTTGTAAGTTGCTCATATAAATAAACACATTCATACTTGGAAATGCAGCTCATAAGCTGTAGGTCCCACTCTCCTTTCAGCCAGGCTGTTTGGTACCTGATCTCTTTAATTGGAATGCTTTGTGAAAAGCTCTATTAGAATATACTCTCATTCTATTAGAATTGTCAGTTAACTTTTTTTCTCTCCTGGCTCAACTAGTCAAAGGTCTAAAAGGTATTAGAAGAGAAGATGTGCAGCACACAGGAACTGATTTTTCATAAGGGCCCCAAAAATATCAAATGGGAAGCAGATGCTCTCTTCAATAAATGGTGCTGGAAAAAATGGATATCTACCTGCAGAAAAGTGAAGCAAAACCCTTACCTCACTCCATGCACAAGAGTAAATCCATGGTGGATCACAGACCTAGAGGTAAAACCCCAAACAATTAGAACCATCAGTGAGGGTGTTGGGATGAACCTGAGAATCTTGGCACAGGAATATGTAAGTTATCAGAAATAGGGAAGGATATAAATATAGAGGAGTCACAAATTGAGAAGTGGCATATACTGAAGATAAATTACCTCTATACATTAAAATAATTCACCAAGAGAGTGATAAGAGAGCTCACCAATTGGGAAAACATCTTTAACAATGACTAATCAGACAAAGGCCTTATTTCTAAAATCTACAATACTTCACAAGCTTACAATAAGAGAAAAACTAACTGCCCACTGAGGAATAGAAAAACTGACCTGAATAGAAGTTTCATAGGGGAAGAAATCAAATGGTCAATAAACACATGAGAAACTGATTCCGATCATTAGCTATAAGAGAAATGCAAATTAAAACAACTATGAGATACCATCTAATCTCCATAAAGTTAGCCAATTTTAAAACATCAGGAAGCAACAAGTGTTGGAGAGGGTGTGGTGAGAAAAGAACACTCATCCACTGCTGGTGGACCTGTACAGCCTCTATGGAAATTGATTTGGTGATTTCTAAAACAGATGGAAACTGAGCTACCATGTGACCCAGCAATCCCTCTACTGGGCATCTACCCAGAAGAGGCAAGAAACAAATCACGGCCAGACATCTGTGCTCCCATGTTCATTGCGGCACAGTTCACAGTTGCCAGGAGTTGGAAACAACCCAAATTTCTACCAAAAGGCAAATGGATTAAAAAGCTGTGGCACATGCATACAATGGCATATTACGCATCACTGAAAAGCAGTGATGAATGCATGAATCATATCACTGCACGGGAAGAACCGGAGGAAATCATGCCAAGTGAAGTAAGCCAAGTGCAAAAGGACAAGTACAACATGAATCCACTAAGGTAAGTCTTAAAAAAAAATCAAAAGGGGCATTGGGAAAAGGCTACTATATAAAAATTAATGGGGTAAGGTCCAGGTAATATTGCAGGGGCCAGATCAAGTCCAGGGCTACCTATGGTAGCCAACTATAAAGGAAGAGGGTAGGGGATATTAATGTGTAGCAGGAGAACAGGGTACTAATCCACCCAAGGAGAAGGTATTGCTTACATCTCCACAGGGAAAGAGAAACCAGACTTAAGGACGGTGTTCTAGGATGTGAATGCAGTGTGACGGCATGGAATGGTGAGCCAGTGGAGGAGTCTGAGAGACCAGTCCCAATCCCAACCACGTGTTCTGCCACCCCTCCCTCCTGAAGAATTTACTTTAGAGGACAGCACCGAAGTTCGGAGGAGAGGGACATGTCTGACCTGAGCACATGGGAGTAAACGAAAGGGGAGGAAGAGAGAGGGGCTCACATCCTGGCCCATCAAACCTTGAGGACAGTCTCCTGACTCAGAACAGCCAACGCACAAAGAGGACCAGATGGTCCACTATGAGACATGACATCCCTTGCTGACTCAAAGGGGACTATGGGGGACAACACTGGAGACACAGTGTCGGGATTGCAGATGTCCATCCCTACCATACGGAGGGAAATACTGAGTGTGCAGCAGAGCAGCAGGGGGAGCAGAGCATGGAGGTCTTGAGGGAGATCCAAGGATAGATTTGGGGGCCAGGGTGTGGAACCTCATTGGAATCAACTGGAGCTTAATCCTAGAGGTCAACAAAAGGACCTTGAACTATCTACAGGCTTTCCTTTATTATTATTATTTTTTTATTTCTCTACCTATATTTTCTGGGCATTGTTTTTTTTCTTGTTGTAGTCATCCTTTAATTTTCTTTTGTCACTTCATTTTGCTGTGTCTTCTTTTTTGTACATAGTATCACCTCTGTAGGTATATCTTGATAAGATAGGCTGGATGATTAGTCTAAAGAAGTAAATGACAGGATTGATGGTTCTGGGGACATAGGGGAGATGGGGAGCTGGGGGAAAGGGGGCAGTGCTGACCAACCCAGGGACAAGGGAATAATAAGTGATCCAAAATCAGTGACAGGGAGGGAATGAGATGCCTGTAGGGATCGATCAAGGGTAGGGTAACTGAGAGAAATTACTGAAACCCAAATGAAGGCTGAGCACAATAGCAGGAAAGGGGGGAAATTTAAGGAAATAGAGGAAGGAACTAGGGGGCTAGGGGCATTTATAGAGGTCTAAATGCAGGTGTGTAATATGTAAATATGTTTTTATATGGTGAAGGGAAAATAAATTCACATGCACATATTTATAGGCTCAATATTAAGGTAGCAGATGGATATTGGGTCTCCAATGAAGTTCTTCCTCAATGTAGGAACACTTTGTTCTAGTAAATTGGCATTCTGCTGAGGCTCGGGGGCATAGTGGTTGTGTGCGGGATTGCGGCCCACTGGAATGGAGGTTTGATTCCAGCTCCACGGAGCAGAGGCTGAGCCTCCTACTCCCACCACCTGAGGGCAGTGGTGCTCAAACAAAAAAACAAAACAAAACAAAACAAATAAATTGGCATTCCATGATGCTCACCTTCCCGACAAATTGCTGAAGACAAATGTGTGCTTGAGCAAATGTGGTGAAGAAAATTGATGGTGCACGACTATCAAAAGATATAGCGTCTGGGGTCTTAAAGGCTTGAAGATAAAGAAGTGGTCATCTAACTCAGAAGCAACAAAGCCCACATGGAAGAAGCGCACAAGTGTGTGTGGCCATGAGGGGTCAAAGGGACCAGGAATAGGCATCAAAAAACATAAAATCATATCATTGTGTGTCCACCTTCTCTTTTGGATCGCTGAAGACATATGTGTGCATAAGCAAATGTGATGAAGAAAGTTGATGGTGCCCAACTATCAACAGGTATAGCATCTGGAGTCTTAAAGGCTTGAAGGTAAACAAGCAGCCATCTAGCTCAAAAGCAACAAAGCCCACATGGAAGAAGCACACCAGTGTGTGACCATTAGGTGTCAAAGGTATCAGGCATCAGGCATCAAGGAAATAAAAATTTTATTAGTGTAAATGAGAGGGCGTATAGGTTGGGGACCCAAAGTTCATCTGTAAGTAACAGATTTCTTCTTACAGAGGGGTCACGGGAAGGTGATAAACTAGCTAGGGTATAGAGTATAGTTGTATGATGAAACATACAACTTTTCTCTAGTTCTTCAATGTATCCTCATTTCCACTATCATGACCTCCGTTCTACCTTACAAATATGGCTAGACCAGAGGATATACACTGGCACAGATAAGAGCAGGAAACAGGACAGAGGATCTCTTCAGGAACATTGATGACAGTGGCAATACCAGGAGGATAGAGAGAAGGTAGGGTACAAAGGGGGAGCTAATTTTAAAGATCTACATATAACATCCTTCCTGGGAAACAGTCAATGGGGAAATAGGTGAAGGGAGACATTGGACAGTGTAAGATATTACAAAGTAATAATAAGTTATAAATTATCAAGGTTTTATGGGGGGGGGCGAGTGTTGCAAGGAGGGAGGGGAAAGAACGAGACGCCGATGCCACGGGCTTAAGTAGGAAGCAAATGTTATGTTATGGTAGTGGATGTACAGATATGCTTGGCATGCAATGCACTTGTATATGGATTGTGATAAGAGTCGTATGAGCCCCCAATAAAGGGATTTTTTAAAAAAGGTTTGGAGAAATAAATAGAAAAAAAGAAGAGAAGATATGAAATAAACATGCTTTTAACCCCCAATGTATTAAAGCAGGGAGCTTTTTGAGAGTGATCCTTCTATTCCTTGAGAATATTTGAAAAACCCTAATGTGCTGGACAAATGGATGGAAGTTGCCCAAAGTACTTAAGGATGAATTGATCCAATGTTTCCCCAATTTATCTGAATTATCAAGAAGTTTGTCAAAAGGATCTGGGCCAAACCTCCCAAATCATAGTCTCCATGGGGTAGGCTCACTCAAACCCATGATCGTGGAGTTGATTCTGACTCTGTCCCTATGGGTCTCTGCGGTTAGAAATATTTAAAGGGGCATTTGTCCTCATCTCCCTCCCATGGAGCAGCAAGGGAGTTCGGACTGCTAGCCTTGCAGTTAGCAGCCCAACAAATAACTCTTACACCACCTTTGGGACAGGCTAAGAGTCCTATATCCAAACAAATTCCGCAGGAGCCTCATGCTCAGACCAGTGTGGAGACACGGGGGTAAGTAGATGGCAGCTAGAGCAAGGGCCTGGAGCATAGTCCACTTCTTCACATACCTGCTTTAGGCATCTGATGACTACGATGGTTGAAAACTTTTCTGAGAAACAGTCTAAACTCCCTGTTGAAATATTTTAGACCACAGTTCTCAACTGGATAGAACTGAAACAGAGAAAAGTAAAGAATTGTAATGTTTCCTTAATGTTTTCTCACCAATCTATGTGTTAACTTTCAGGAATTTGTCTTCTGTTGGCCTCAGTTCACCCATCTGTAAAATGAATATGATGCCAGCTCCTCACCAGGGTATTGGAAGGTTTAATTATATTTTGAAATCCTTTGCATCTGTCAATGAGTAAAGAGGTGCAAGATATAATTAAGAGTGTTGCCTTAGTACTCCTGAGTTATCAGTTGTCTGTGTCATGCCTGCATTTAGATGTGGAGAATAAAACCCCCTTGGTTTTCATGTAAAATAGCTTCCTCCTTCTCTTACTCCCCACTGTGCACTTGGACTTTGCTGCGGAGTCCGTCCTTCTTAGGCTTTCGGTGTCTCAGCTGTGGCAGATTTTATGTTACTGATCATTTTGCCAATCTCTTTCTGGCTAGGACAGGACCAGTCCTCATCAAATCTGTCCTCTGATAGCAAGTTTTTAGATTGGATTGTTTTATTTGTCAAATGAAATACTTTTTACTATGTAGAATACAGTGAGGATAAGAAAACATGCTAGACAAAGACAAATGCTAGACAATTAGATACTTAGTACCTAGAAAAACAGCTATTTTTTTAAGTTCAATGTCAACAAAGAGCTAAATTCCACAGTCCAAACTGGTTAACAATGGTGTTTCTTGGGAGGTGAAATTGGACAGGTCCTTGAAAACTGCCAGCGGAGGCTTTCTATTCTTGGAGAGTTACAGTCTTAGCAACACCTAGGGGGGCTTTGTCCTACAGGGTCACTCTAAGTTGGTATCAACTTGATGGCAGTGAGAGACAGGGTTTAAAATTGAGTGGCTTGAGTTGTATCTTTCTATATGAGGAAATCCTAGTAGACGCTTCTTGCTGATGGCCTGGGTTTATGAGTTAGGTAAACTCTGAGGGATGGGAGGCTCCCACCTTGATATTTTGGCATCTAGCTTGATTCCAAGGAGTTCTGATGCATTAGCGTTGGGCTGCTAATTACAAGCTGGCAGTTTATCCAGATTATCCCCAAAGACAAAACAAGCAATCTTCTTCATAAAGATTTAAAATCTCAGAAATTGTATGGAGCAATTCTACTCTTTCTACTCAGAAGGTAAGTACTATGAATTTGAACTGGCTCAACAGCACTGGATTTGGTTCAGGTTTGCATAGCTTGTCTGTGCTGTGTATGTTGGGATTTGTCTACCAAAAAGTTGGTCATTCAAAGCTACAAGAGAAAGACCTGTTGAACTGCTACCATAAGAAGTATAAGCAAGAAATTGTATAGATAATTCTATTTTATCACAATCAGTCACTGTGAGACAAAATCAGCACAATGGTTCCCAAGAATACTGACTAGATGACCAAGTTGGAATTTACCAATATGATCTTGCTGATTATTAATACTGTTAAGCATGAAGGCATTGCCTTCATATTTTTGTCTTACCTTCCATGAAACCATCCCTTTCAGATCTTGCTCTTTCTAGTGTTCATCCCTTTGGTCTGTTCTTTTTTGTCCCTGCCACTCTGGGTTTATGGGACTTAGGTCCATTTTCAGGAGTGAATATCATGCTTCCTTTTCTGGATTCAGCCTGAGATATTTCACCAAACTAAAGATTTTATGTGTAAGAATGCTTCAATGACTTTCCACCTATAATGATGCCCCTCTCAAAGATTTTCCAAAATGAATTTGGAAACTAGATTGGAAGTAACAAAGAGAGACAGGGGAATGTTTTGAAAATGGTCACATTTTGGCCCCACTTCAGTTGGAGCAATACTTCTCCTTTGTGTGATAAACATAAGAGGGTCACCATTCTGCAGTGGAGAAAACCAATTGCTTCCCCTCTTCTCTAAGTCTGCCAACCTCTGTTTTCTACTAAGACAGGAAAACAAGCACACCCAAAAAAGGAGGCAGGAATAAGGAACAACATAGCAGTATAGCAAAGCTACTTGCTACGGATTTATGTTCCTTCAAAAACGTGTGTCAACGGGGGCATGATTTTCAAGACCATGTTATTATCTTCCCTTTTGTGACCTGACATAATTATCTTTTGTGTTTGAAACTATCCCTTTACTTTGTTAATGAGACAGGATTAGAGATCATAATGCTAACAAAAGTACCATGAACTGCCAAAAGAACAAACAGATCCATCTTGAAAGACATACAACCAAAATGCTACTTAAAAGCAAGGGAGGTGAGACTTCCTATCATATATTTTGAAGGAGAGACCAGTCCCTGGAGAACAACATCATCCTTGGTAAAATAGAAGAACTGAAAAAGGGGAAGACTCTCAGCATGATGGAGTGACCCAGTGGTGGCAACAATGAACTCACATGTCACAATTGTGAGGGTGGGGCAGGATGGGTGGTGGCTGGTTCTGTTGCACATATGATCGAGATAAGTTCTAAGTGACTTAAAAGCACCTAACAATGACAACATGCTGATAAGGCTGATTCAATGTACAGGATTAGGTTGTCTTTTGAGTCAATGTCTTTTGAGATATAAAAAAGCTAAACAAAGAAGCACAAACAAGAGGGACTTTGGTACCAGTCAAAATTAAGGGGCTGAGCAGAGTTTATCTTTCAGACCCTGCTCTCCGCACTAGAAACCTCCTGGGGCAGAAGATCTCTGTTCAATCCATCCACCACTGCGATTTCTGGTACAGCGATTCTGGTTAAATAAAACGCCTACAACTGTTTTTTCCAGATTGATTCCAAGCTACTTGTTTTTCTTTATAATCTGCATTAGAAAACAAAACCTTCAAATTAGGTTAGCTTAATATACATTCCTACTCTGCCTTCCATCCTTTACATTTAGAACAATTTTTCTGAGAAGAGCAAGAGAAATGTGGTGATTTCCTCCAGGGGAGATTCAAAATACATTTTTAATGTGTGGTAAAGAGTGAAAATTGGAATCTATCTGAAACACATGCAGACTTTGGCACACAGCATATGTGCCACTTGCAAAGCATCTTGCCTAACTCCTTGTTAGGTATGGCATCGCCCAGCCTAGAGAAGCGCTGTTTTCTTATCTTCTCAGGGCAGCTGGCCGCGGGTGCTCTCCAGGCAATCGATCAGAGAGAACTGTTTTCAGCTCTCAGCTTCCAATCAGCAACCCAAGTGCCGTCCTAACTCCCTGCTGATCCCACTTATTTTCTGCAACCAGTTGCCAAGATGAGCAGTCTTGAAATCCTTCCTGGTGTGACTGACTATGGTTGTTCAGTTCCATTTTGCAGATGGAAATATGAAGCATGATGAAGAGTGGTTGCTCTTCAGTCACAGTGACACAAACAACATGCCAATGGAGGATTTTCCTGGATGGGCTCGTGCATTAGCCAGACTACTAAATGAATTAACTCAGAGCAGGGACAAGCTATAGGGCATTGGGACTATGAGCAGCCATATCTACTGATGCATTAGGCTGACAGCACTTGGCTCCTTATTGTCTAGAGGTCAAGAATTAAACAAAGAAACAGAAATCAGAGGTGCTTCTCAGGATGATAATATTTTAATGAGAGTGATGATGATGCTAATCTCATTACTGAGTTTCTTTCGACTCTGTTTTGTAACCTAACTCATTTAATCTTCCACGTCTGGAGTTTCTATACATTTTACAAATGAGAAAACGGAGACCCATGGCAACCACTTTGCAAAAGCACTGTGGCATTGATTCAAACTCTGATCTGACTGCCTCACTTCTCATGATGCCACCGCCACTGTGGAATGAATCACGGGTTCTCCTGGGAAACTTTGTAATGGGTACAAAGTATATACAATGGTCCATTCAGAAAATTAATGCAGACCTACCTTGTTTTGAATATTCCAAACTAGAAATTAAATTCATTTGATCATAAAATGCAAATTTGGAGAAATTTTCAAGCTGAAGTTGGACAAAATTATTTTTGTAGGAAAAGCAATGGTAACACACTTCAGCTTCTTTATATAAGGAATCCAAGAAGCTAAGAAAGCATGAATCTAGGTCTTAAAAAAAAAAAAGACAGATTTTTCCTACATGCCTTTCCTGAATGGGCTTCCAAGCCAAAACCAGATCCATCGCATTGGAGTCAATTCCAACTCCTATTAACACCACAGAGCATGATAAAACAATGTCTAATTTGAGAATAATATACAAATAAATAATAAATGAGGTGAAAATGACCAGAAAGCTACTGTAGCTCTTTTAAGTACTGTACCTAATGCATCATGACTTTCAATACCACTTTAGATATTTTTACTCAAAGATAGACTAAAAATAAATAAAAAACACGAGTCTCATTTATTGTAGAACTTTCCATTTAGAAACACTTATTCAAATTTTTTTCTTCCAGAGTTTTCATGAACAAGTTGATTTTTTTTCCCCACCAAATAAATTACTTTAGAGTTGCCTTCTGGAATTCATATGTTCAGTTAAGTGATAGATACTGAGATATCTTGGTGGGCTCAAAAATTAATTTCCTCTCTGTTTCCTGGCCTTGCTCACTGGTTCACACTGTTGATTGCTACGCATATATCACCATCTCCAATTATGAACCCTGCTTGAGAAAAACTGGCTGGAGGAAACATAAAAGTAGATCAATCATAATATTTATACCTCCTGGGAAGAAATCCATTCTATTTTCCTGGTCCACAAGCACAGTATTAAATTAACTTTCCTTTAATTTATCAAATGCAAGCCATTTATTCATTCATGTATTCAACAAATATTTATTGAGTACCTACTACATAGCAGATACTGTTGAAGTGACTAGGGATTCATGTAACAAATCAGTCAAAAATTTTTATTTTTATAAAGAACTTGTGTTCAAGTCACATACACACACACATACTCATAGACATCGTTTAGTGTAGTGAATAAATTATAGCCAAAGACTTGGATTAAATGCATTACTCAGGACATTTATTGTATAATTTTAATACTTATTTTTAGAATGTCTAGAGCCATAATACTTTTTTTTTCTTGCATCACTGCCCTGGAGAGCTGCAGCTGGATTTCAACCATCAACCCTGTGGGCCACAGTCCCACACACAACCACTGTGCCACCAGGGCTCAGCAGTAAATTGTTCTTAGGTGAAGTTTGCAATCTATATTAAAGCAGTGCCATACACATATGGCTCAGTAAATAGTCACAAGATCATACCAGGAACCACTGTTTTGACAACTCTAGTGCCCAAGCACTTCCCCCAAAGGTAACCACCATGACGACCTCTCTTTGTATATTCTGGAAATAAGGTCTTTTAATGTCACAGCGCTCATCTTTCATTCTGTGGTTTTGATTTCTCTCTTAATGTGTCTTTTGATTAACAGATGTCCTTAACTTCAAAGTAGGCCAACTTACTGATCTTTTCTTTTGTGGCTGAGAGTACAATGTTTTGATTTTCTGTCCTAAGCAAAATCATGAAAATATTTTTCCATATTTTCCATTATAAACTTGACTGCTTAAACTCAAGTATTTGTATCTACAATTAACCTGTAATTAATTTTGTTTATCATGTTAATATGTGTCCCAAATTAGTATTTGATAGTTTTTTATGATTTTGAGGAAAGATGATGATGTAAACTCTTTCCTTTCTCTATATATACATGTTTGGCTGCTAATTGAGAGGTGGTTGGTTCAAACCTACCAGTTGCTCTGTAGGAGAAAGCTGAAATCATCTACAGCTCTAGAAAGGAGAGGCTAGATTATAGGTTTGGTTATAGATTTGTTCTAATCTGGACAACAAAGTCACCATGAGAAGTGCCTTCACAGCAATGAGTCTTATTACTTGGATTATGTGGAAAATATGGCTCTAAAACTTACATATGTAACATAGGTTATGGTATATTACTTAGCTACTATTACTCTTCTCACTTTATAGCTCAAGAAACTGAGGCTTGCAGTGCTTAAGCATTTTTTCACATAGGTAGTAAATGATGTGTTAATTTTATTAATGTTCTCTATTTTACTTCTCTGGGTTCTAATATCCATTGAAATGGCAACACAGAACTCAGACAAATTTATTGAATAAAGAGCTTATATAGGAAATAATAATTTATGGTGCCAATAAGAAATGCTCAGGACTGAGTTATTCACATGTTGCAAAATTCTATCAAGTCAACCAATAAATACCCAAGAGCTTGCAATAACTCGCAACCCAAAGGCATTTCACTCCACTTCCAAGAATCAGCCAGTTAAACTTCCCCAATTAAGTGCCAAGGGGCAGTCCCCCTCTGCTCCACAATCTAGTCTCCTCTACAAAATAACTCAACTCTACTTGATCTGTGGGCTGGGAAATCCATCATTCTAGTCCATGCTCCAGCTTCTGCTGCTCCTCCTTTCAGGATAGGCCTGTCTTTTTTCCAGGAGCTTCACTGCTCAGGGCTCTAGGATTCAGAGAATGTGCCCCACTTCTGGAACAAGCTAAAAAGATGATCCCTCCTCCTGCTTCTCAGAGGGCTCATTTTATAAATAGCAGGATGGAATTGGAGGGTATTCTGCTCACATTTATTTACAGGTCAATCTTATCAGTATCTCCCCCTACCTTTTTACCAGACCCATACAGGTAAAGGTTGTTTAGTGAGCGGATAAAGGTTGTTTAGTGAGAGTTAGAGACTTGGGCCAGAAGAGACACATTAAATAATTCAATGCCACTGCAAATGGTAGAAACAAGATTTCAACTCAAGCATGCCAGATGAAGAACCAGTTCATCTAACTAGGAGAAAATGCTGTCACTCAACAAATTTTGCATTGTTTTTCAGCCAATTATACTTTTAGGGTTATAATTTCTACATTTGGACAGCCTATTCACACAGCACAAATTATAAGGCTTTAGTGAAGTCAATAAATAGCAGTGTGAGTTACACAATATAATCATTGTTTTTTCCCACTCCATTCTCTCATTTTGCCCTTATTTTAGTGCCTTTGCATACAACTCAGGCAGACAGAATTACTCTGGAGAGCAAGTGTTCCTTGATTTTCAAGAGTGTATTGCTATCTTAGTTTGCAGTACATTGGGCATTCTAAAAATGAAGCATCTAGGCTCACTCTTCCATTGTATTCCTTTCCCTCTGCAGTTGCTTGATTTTACCAAGAGCTTCAAGCACACGTTCCATCTCAACTTTCTTTTTTCTATGGCTTGAAGCCAGCCCTTTAAAATCAGTTCCATTTGCCCTTCACTTCAGCAGTTGGATTTCTATATCAACTTAGTCACTTTTCTTTTCTTTTATTTAAATCCAGGCTTTCATTCAAAATGGGAGGAGGAATGAGCCCATGCTTTCCAATACTGACCCTACCAACCAGATTGTGGGCTTATTAGAGACCACCATAGTGTCCTGGGACAATGAAGTATGCCTAGAGTCAAAGATGGCCTCTGGCTAGTATTTGGCAGCAGCTGTAAGCTAACCCAGTTACTCTATATACCTGAAGTATTAAGCAAAGAGAAATGAAGAAGTAGACATATATAGTTTGGTGCTTATATAGGATGAGATAGCACCAACAGGCAAATACATTGAGGACAGGGCCATGGGCCCTTCAGTGGCAAGGACTTAGCCTATCCCATAAGAGTGCAAAACAAATGTTTGATGCAGCCATTCTGTATTATTCTACTCTAATTCTGCCCCAAATACAGCAGCCCATATGACTAACTGGTTTGTAAACAGGATTTTAAGTGTAGAAAAACAGGCACACAAAGCATGTCAGAACTGAATGAATTCAATTTAATTAAAAATCATCTGAGGTAATATTGGGGGTACTTGTTTAGTCACCTTAGAAAGTAAACTGTCAATATTGACTTTGAAGCAGAAACTTCCAAAGACAAGTGGAATGTTGCAAAGAAATAAACAGAAGTGGTGGAGAATGAGTCATTAGCAAGTTTTAGGACACAGCTGTATTTTCAGAAGAAAAATCAAAAGCCAGTACTAATTTTCCATAAAAATTCCAGGAATTTTGAAGTTTGTTATTTGTGTTTTTCAAAGGCTTGAAGGTATTTCAAGGACCTGCCAGTTCTATGGTACATGAGTTTTAGCTTTTATAAGCCCATCAGGGAAGGAAGGTCTTTGATTCTGTTCTGATAGTCTCTCATCTTTTATGTGACCCTGAAGAAGTCAATGAGTGGTGAAAAGAGAAGCCACTCAGGAACTTAGTGAAAGGTTGGCAGTTCAAATCCATCCAGGAGTACTTTAAAAGAAAGGCCTGAGCCCCGGTGGCGTAGTGGTTGTGCGCGGGACTGCAGCCCACTGGGATGGAGGTTCAATTCCAGCTCCACGGAGCAAAGGTTGAGCCTCCTACTCCCACCACCTGAGGGCAGTGATGCCCCCACCCTCCGCAAAAAAAAAAAAAAAAAGGCCTGGAGAAGTATTTCCAAAGGATCACCACCATAAAAAACCCATGGAGTGTAGTTCTATTCTTGACACACCAGGGGATGCCATGATTTGGAATTACAGTGATGGGAACTGGGTAGAGAAAATCATCCATTGGCCTATCTCTAACTTCAAATAACCAGGAAGGCAGGGCTATGTTTTACGAACATGTTCTCCTATAATGTTCATCTAGATTTTTAAAAACTTCTGAAATAGCTTTATTTTCTTCAGTAAAATTCTTTGTTCTGAAATCTACTTGGCCTTATATTAATTCAATCATTCCACCTTTATGATTAGTGTTTGATAGTGTATCTGTTTTTAGCCTAATATCTCTAACCTGTGTGAGTTTTTTATAGACAGTTCATATACTATAGTTATCTCTTGCTATTTTTTATTATTCATTTGATTGGAGAGAACCCTACAAAGCTTATAGCAATACATCAGAACAAAGGAACTAAAGATACTTTGGTAAGTGATAGCTGTCTAACACAATGGCCTTACTATTCTAATTTTTCTAAATTCTGAACGACTTTGTGATGAATGTCCACATACAGGTTTTTTGCTATTGTTGCTCTTAGTTACCCTCGTATTGGTTCTAACTCACAGTGACCTTATGTACAACAGAACAAAGCACTGATTGCGCATGTGGCATGCTCACAATTGTCATAGTTAAGCCATCATTTCAGCCACTATGCCCATCCTTCTTGCTAAGG
Organism: Nesogale talazaci; assembly: GCA_004026705.1. Taxonomy (NCBI): domain Eukaryota; kingdom Metazoa; phylum Chordata; class Mammalia; order Afrosoricida; family Tenrecidae; genus Nesogale; species Nesogale talazaci. The sequence continues at coordinate 232,249 of PVJH01000026.1, read as the reverse complement.
GTCTTCCTACTTTTTGACGGCCTTCTACTTTACCAAGCATAGCGTCCTTTTCCAGGCTCTGGTTTCTGCTCAAAGCCCTAGAGAAGCCACAAGGTTAGCAGTTCAAAACCATCAGTCATTATGAGGGAGAAAGAGAAGACTTTGACTTCTCTAAAGAAGTTACAATCTCAGAAATCTCAAGGGTAATTCTACCCTGCCTTATATGGTTGCCATGAATCAGAATCAATTCCATGACAGTGAACTTTTTTTTTGTTATCTCATGATAACTTATCCACAGTACAGATTACTATCTCAATTCAATTCACTGACATTGAGTTCATGCCAAATCAGAGTGACCCTAGCTGTACTTATTTCAAGACAAACCTGTTTGCTTGCTTGGCTGTTCATGGCACACTCATGTTCTTCTCCAGCACTGTGTTAGACATGTTAATATACTCAAGTCAACGATTTACCAAGGTGGGTTAGGGAAGGAAAGTGGAGCTAATGAGAGTGGTGCGGTCTTGTAGGGAGAACTATTTTAACCTTGACACTGTTCAGAATTGAAGTACATAGTGATAGTTAAAAGACTGACTTTTCTTGATTTTATTAATATTTTACTTTTGTGTATGTTCACAGCATCAGAATGGACATACAGGTGTCTTTATGAAGTCATCTAGAGAGATGATACATGTTCATAAGAGGTTTTCACAAGCATTATTATTCCATTAAAAAAACACATACCAGTGTTCTTATTGTTTGGGTTGAGGTCACACCAGACAGCCCCCCCGGACCAGGCAGCCCCTCGCACCCCTTTGCACCAGTCTCACAAGAAGGAGATGAATAACCTGCAGAACTTTGTGACCCTGCCTCTGGCATTTCACAGAGCTGACTTTGCCAAGGGACACAGTCCCTTCAAAGAGTTTCTCTTCCTGGGAAGGGCACAGCCCCTTTGCCTAGCATTTCAGGAAGCAAATTTGCAGAACAAGATGATTTGTTAATAAATCATCTCGAAATCCCCAAATACAGGAAGCTCCCTCCCTTTTATTAGCCTGCATGTCTTCAGCTCATACCCAATATATATCCCACTGTGGCTTTCCAGGACTAACTCTTGGGTCTTGGAACCTGCCTAGGAGTTCAAGATGCTCCTGTCCCTTCCTCTCCCAAAATGTCTTCCCTACCTCAGTAAAGCATCTCTTTACCTTTCATCTCTGAATGAGTTCTATTTCCTTTCTGAAGCTCTGTCCCAATCTCCTATTTATCATGGCACTAAAAAGCAGGCACATTTTGATTATATTCAGACATGGTACTATTCTATGGAAGAAAAGAAACTCCCGGTTCCAACACAATTTTCAATGGCACATTTAATTTCTAGCAGTTTTATTGGCACTTAATCCACATACCCTACTATTCAATAGTTCAATCAGATGAAAATGAGTTGCACAATCATTGCCATAATCAATATTGGAACATTTTCAGTTTCCCCTTTCCCCCCAACCTCCACTGCCACACTCCTAAGAAGCAACCCAGTTACCTCTCTTGGAATCATCTACAGAAAAACATACCAAAATAAGAAGAAAACCCCAGTCACAATAGGAAACTAACAATAATAACAAACTGAACAGGAAAAAAAGCAACCAAAAGAAATCAGAAAACATTAAAATCTAGAACAACAAAAATGGGTCAAAAAGGATATCAAGTGATAAGCTGTTCAATTTTTTACCTAACTGTATGATCAATAATCCCCGATCCAATGATTTCTGCATGATGTACTGAGTGACTATTTAAATGGGTCAAAAGGGAGATCAAATAAGGATACCACAGTTTAATCTAACTATATCTACTATGATCGACTTTACAATACTCTGTCTAATAACAGTGCTATTCACGTCCCTTGACTATGGTCAGAGGGAATTCTCTGAAGACTTATCTACATGGGGACCCTATAAAGGATTTTAGGCTTCCACCATCACCTAGAGCAAACCAGATGTTCATATTTAAGGTCTGATCCTTTGGAATTGGATTATATTATTTACAATCCTTGCGTGACGTGGGCTCATGTGCTTCTTTCATATAGGCTTAGCTGACATCTCACTGGGAATGTTGCTTTTTGGAAAACTATCCAGTAAGCTCTCAGACGCTATTCTTTCTGATAACCAGTCACCACCTAGCTTCTTCACCACATTTGAAGCACATTTTTAAGTCTTTTTTTTTTTTAATGGGCGGGGGGTGAACCAGGCAGTTCCCTGGACTGGGCAGTTCACTGGACCAGGCAGGATCTTGCACCCCTTTGCACCAGCCTCACAAGAAGGAGGTGAACAACCTGCTGACCTTTGTGACCCCGCCTCTGGCATCTCACGGAGCTTCTCTCCCCGGGTAGGGCACGGCCTCTCCTGGGCAAGGCACGGAGCTCCCCGTCTAACATTCTGGGAAACAAGTTTGGAAAAAGAGATATTTTGCTCACAGGTCACCTCCCAACCCGAAACCTGATAATGCAGCACAAGAAACCTCAAGATGCTCCTGTCCTCTCTCTCTGCTGCCCCATCTCTTCCCCAAAGTGCTTCACTATCTCAAATAATGACTATCTTTGCTTTTCATTCCCAACTGACCTCCGTCTCCTTCATGCCGCTCCGACTCAGCCTCTCATCTTGGTACGCAAAACCTGGGAGGAGTAAGAGATGTCTTGACGTGCCCCCGGCCACCCTTGGGTGAGTATGGCTCCCTTCTCTCCTCCATCCCCCTTTTTCTCAAACTAGGACCTCTCAGCTGCCATCCACCACATCTACCAGTGAGTATCTTCCACCCCAGCCCTTTGTCTCCGTGTTTATGTTCTGGGATTTCTGCTGTTAATGGGACTCCTGGCACAGGCCTGGCAATTCCTGTACTTTATGTCCACAGCTCTGCAGTATCTGCTCTCAAATTACCATCCTCCTTTTCTTACTCTGAACAAAGGTCTCTGACCGCCCTCTACTCAGCCGGCTACAAAGCCAGGTGAACCTTCCTCCCCCTCCCCACCCCCCAGATTCCGGGATGCCTTTTACTGTCCCTCATCCAGGTTCCTTGTCTAGCTGCTTAAGCAGTGGACCCATGCTGGGGAATCCTCCTGTTTAGGGAGCCCAGGACTCTCCCACTGGACCCCGTAACCCTGATTGAGATTCCTCTCAAGGTTACTGTGCCACCTTCTGACTGGTGCAAATGGGGACCAGGGGATACCCTTCTCCTTGACCCATAATCCCTGCAGGCTAAGATGCCATGGAAGCTCACTCTCTACCTTCCTGTTAACTCTGACTGAGCACAGCCTGGCTCCACACGTCCCCCCTGGGCACCTAGTCTTCTGTAACCAAGTGTGGCCTCAAGACCAATTGGACAATGGGTTGCACTGGACAGATATTGCCCACAATCTTGATAATTTGTGTCACCAAATCTAAAGATGGTCTGAGGTTTTGTGCATTCAGATTCTTTCCTTCTCTTTTTTCCTCATCCTTCTCTGTGGGCCTCCTTATCATCCAGCCCTGGTTCTCCTTGTCCAATTGCCTACAGCAACCTCTTCTGAACTCCTCTTCCAAACTCCCCTTATCTACAGCTGCCCCCCAAAACAACCTCCCCCTCTGATTCCCTGGGGGCACCGTGTCTCCTGCCTGCCTCACCCCCACCCTCCACCTGCCTCTCCTGCAGGCCCAGGGCCAGTTCAGGCTCCTCTGAGACTTCCCCAAATCCAAACTGCCCCTCACCATTGCCTCCTTACAAAGCCTCAGGTGACTGCATCTCTGACACCTGTCTCCTCCCAGAGCCAAACCAGTGAGGCTCCCTGGCGTTTCTCCCCCTCTTCTCATTCCCTCCCTAATCAGCCTTCTCGATGGCACCACCCACAGCCTCTCCAGCCCCTCAATTGCTGCCTTTGTGAGAAGTCACTGGGTATTTTCTCACAGAACCCTAACCCTTCCTTACTCGGGGTTACAAGCCATCTCTCCTAAAGCGGTTAATTTTGACAAGCTATAGAACATTATTCAGCGACCATATAAAAGTCATGCAGCTTTTCTTTCAGGCCTGACTTAAGCCTTAGACCAGTTTACTAAATTAACCCCTGCCTTTCTGGCAAAAGCCACTGTTTTAGCAACCCACGTTACAACTCAGTCAGCTATTGATATTCAAACAAAACCACAACTTCAAAAAACCTAGTATGGCCCTGAGATCTCCACCCCTGACCTGGTGAATCTGGCATTTTAAGTTTTCAATGCCTGTAAATCCTGAGCCCACCAAAAACCAAGCTGGCGGTCCCAAACCTTGGTTTTCTCCCTAGGGCCAGCTGCAGGGTGGGGTCAAAAGACTTCAGGAAGCTGCAACTTCAACAGTGACTCTGACCACCCACTGCCAGGACCCTGATTTAAATGCAACCAAGAAATCTTGCCCATCATGCGGTCAGCAAGGCCGCTGGAGAAGTGACTGCCCCTTAGCACCTAGCAGCAGAAGGTCAGTCCCTCCAAACCTTGAACTGCCACCGCCAATAACATTGTTCAGCCTGGTCACCGACGACGACAGAAAAAGACTCCAGTGACACCCTCCCTCCATGGCATACCCAGGATAGCGATCAAGGCAGCAGGTAAACCAGTTTCCTTGTTGGTGGGTGCGGAAAAACCTGACTTCTCCATTCTTCCCTCCTTATCAGGCTCCACTTCTCCTTCCCCAGTTACGGTTATAGATAAAGATGGCAAACCTTTAAAATCTCTAATAATCCCTCCTTTGTTTTCAGATATGAGAATTGATGACCATCCCTCCTAACCTTTAGTTACCCTACTTTTAATGACGCCTTTTTCATCACCCCCTTTAACCCAGTTTTCCAGCATTCGTTTGCCTTTAAAAATAGTTCTAAGGCAAATACAGACTGACTCCTTTGACCTTAGGCCTGTGCCCCACTCCCCACCACTCAGAGTTTAACTTTAACCAACCTTGCAGGTGGTCACAGTAACCTTTATGCAATGCAGCAGTAACAACTCCCGGCAAACTTTTAACCTTTTGTTAACACTTAGTTCATACAATTTTCATTTTGGTGAGCCAAGAAGTTAATGAAAATAAGGAAATGTGTTATAGTATCAAACATGTGAAGGACATCAAAATAATAACTCCTCAAGAACACAGGAAAACAAGGTCACACACAGCCTAACTAATTCAAACCCGTCACCCCTGCTAGCCCTCTCCCCAATTAATCAAAACAACTTTTTATTTGTCCAGCTAAATATGACTGTAAGAAGCTAGCAGTCAGAAGATGGCAGCCAAGTCTCTGGGCCCTGGTGGAAGCTGCTGCCCTTACTAAAAAAAAAACTCTCAAACTAACACTAAGAAAGTCTATCCAGGCATTATCTACCCACAAACTGCAGGACCTTCTTTCACACCAAGTTCTGTCTTTATTGTCTCTCAGCTTCCTAAAAATTCCACCTTATGTTTATTGAAAACCCTAACAAATGTCTGTGTCATTCTCCCTCCCTGACCTCCACTCTCAAACTCACTGGGATCTAGCAGTCACTGCTGCCCACAGGTAATCAAGGAGCTAAAGCTACCTCAACCTTAACTTTAAAATCAGCGCTATCCTGATCCAGATCTAGCTTTGACTGTTACTAACCGTTCTGTCACAGACACCCAGGGACAGCAACGAGCAGCTCGACTGTAGTTTCACTTAATCAGGTCTAGGAAGCTTCACGTTTCCCAGATAGGACGACTTCTCAGAAAACAGAACTCATTGCTCTCACTCAAGCACTCCACTTAGCTGAAAAAATCCCTAACAACTCAAGTGTCCCCCATCATAAACAGTAAGTAAATAGCTCTCCCACCATCCAAGCCAAAGACCTGGTACAACAAGGCCATCATTCCCTTCATCTAGAGTCCTGTGCTCTTCTTCAGCTCCTACGACCCATGTTTTGCATCTCAAATCACACATGTGTCTTTTGCGCTAGACACTGGACATTAAGTGGTGCTTATATAACCTGTACAGGCCTCAGGCCTTCAGAAAAATTTTTAAAAGAATGAAATTATAATAGGTCATCTGTCTAAACTAACTCTAAAACTATGCCAGTCATAAGTAAATCTGCTTCCCCCAGTCCTAACTCAAATCCACACCAATCCTCACTCTCCCTCTTTTCTAAGCCCCTTCAAGTTGATGAAAGCAAAACTAATTTAATCAACCACACTATACCAAATACACCACAACCACTGGAAAGCTAGTTATCCTTTCTCTCTCTCTCTCTCTCTCTCTCTCTCTCTCTCTCTCTCTTAAAATGTTTCTCCAAGAACATGTAGACAAATGTCTAGCTGCCCCTGTTCCTGCACAACCCAACCTGCCTATAATCAACTCAGAAAACTGTTCTGCTAAAAAATCTCTATCCTCAAATTCTACAACCTAAATTAAAAAAAAACAAACTACACATCATCATCCTGACAAATCCCACAGCAATCAAAGTTCTAGAAACCCAATTAACTAAATCTGACTTTGGAATTAACTTGAAATTCACACCTACACTGTAACCATGACTCCACTCAGATGGCAGACCCTACCCCTTAGGCTTACTAAAACTTGTACTTAACTTCTTACTCAATTCTGTTACATCCAACCCCTCTGACACATTTTAGAAATGAGTCCCTAAACAAAACCCGTTAGCAAACTACACATTATATAAGCAAAACCAAAGTTATGGTCATAGCTGTCTACAATCTGATCACCGCCCCCACCATCTGTCTGTACTTTTCCTAAACCTCACCTGTTTTTCTTAAACCTCTCATCTTGGTGCCAACATCTCACTCTTTTATCCAGGCTACTAACACAATGCTAGAGTCTCTCTGTGTTATGTCACCAACTTACTGACAAGGTAAACAACTCTTTTGTAAGCATATCCAAAGTGTAAACACCTCGCTTAATAGCCCACGCCCAGGTCCTTTCTTATAGTGCAACAAAACATTAACAAAATGTCTATCCAGTTCCCTTCCCTTCCAGTTATTATAGTTTCACAGCTCACCAGGTATAGACAAGCAAAAATTTAAATGGCTGTAAAACTCACTCACCTAGCCTAGCCCTCAGTCACAGCATGCAATATTTTCACCTGTACTAATAGGATTCAGTTTTAATTCCTTTCTCACTACAGTCAGTTTGTCTGAAAAAGCAATAGGACAAACTTTTTATTCAAGCTCAGCCCTTTACAAAATATAATTTTCTATAAATTCCACTTCTAACTCTCTCATTTCCCTCCCAAAACAGTTAATATCCTTAGCACAGTCACCCTATAAAATCACTGAGCCCTTAATTTGCTAACAGCAGATAAAATGTCAGTGAGGCATCCCCCAGTCCCTCTTCATGGTTTCAAAATTCTGCCATGTCCTGGATTATGCCTCTCACGGAGCCTCTAATAATGATTTGTGTAGTATTGCTTTTAACTCCTTGTGTGTTTAAGTTTTTGCAGGTAAAAATAAGAAGCATCTCCAACTTAATCCTCAACCAACTCTTGCTTCACCCCTATAGTCTGCTGCCGTTCATCCCGGGACCCGAGCTTGCCAACTTTCAATCTTTCCCACTTCCCCCTGCACCAGCAGGAAGTAGTGAATGAAAGAATATAATGGCCGTTTTCGCTAACATCAAGAGTTGGGAATGTATGAGCCGGAGTCCAGTCTGGCAACCTCCTGGATCAAGCAGCCTCCGGACTGGGCATCCCCCTGGACCAGGAAACCCTTTGCACCCCTTTTGGGCCAGCTTCACAAAAAGGAGATGAACTACCTGTTGAACTTTGTAACCCCTGCCTGAGGCATCTCACACGGCTTATCTCCCCAAGTAGGGCACAGTCTCTACCTGGGCAAGGCAAAGAGCTTACCCTCTAACATTTGGGAAACAAGTTTGAAAAAAGAGATGATTTGCTCACAGGTTATCTCCCAACCTGAAACTTGCAAACGCAGCATAAGAAACCTCCCTTTTCTTTCATTAGCCCGCCTGCCTGTGGCTCAAACTCTAAATATACCCCACCACCCCAAAACTGGGCACGATTTCGCTGATCTAACTCTCAGGCCTTGGGACCTGCCCAGGAGCTCAAGATGCTTCTGTCCCTCTCTTTCTCTGCTGTCCCTTTCCTTCCCCAAAGTCCTTCCCTACCTCCAATAAAGCATATCTTTGTTTTTCACCCTAACTGAGCTCTAGCTCCTTCCTGTGGCTCCATCTCAACCTCTGATTTTGTAAAAATCATTTATTGGGGGCTCATAAAACTCTTCTCACAATCCATACATGCATCCATTGTGTCAAGCACATCTGTACATTTGTTGCCATTATCAATTTCAAAACACTTTCTTTCTATTTGAGCCCTTGGTATCAGTTTCTCATTTCCCCCTCCCTCTCCCACTCTCCTTCTCTCATGAAACATTGGCAATTTATAAATTAACATTACTTTTTATTAAACTGACAGTTGTCTTCCTTCACCCATTTTTTGTTGGCCATCTCCCTGGGAGAAGGTTATATGTAGATCATTGTGATCAGTTCCCCTTTTCTCCCTCCACCTTACTCTCACTCTCCTGGAATTGCTACTCTCAATATTAGTCTGTGGGGTTTATCTGTCCTGTATTAACTGTGAAACATCCTCATTCTTCAACGCTCCCCCTCCCCACTATCATCACCCCAATTCTGCCTTAAGAGTACAGATAAGAACTGGAAACAAAGGGAATCCATTAATTAAATCTTAAACGGACAAAGGCAAAGATGATTCATCTGGATAAGAGAGATCATCAGCAGAAAGATCTAGTGGTATCCAAAGATTTACAGAAACTTAAAGGAAGAATAAGAAAAAGTATCCAAAAAAGAAAAAAGTATCAAAAAAGTTGATTGGTGGTAAGTCAATACATCACAGTTATAGACAGGGTTATTGAAGGAGGAAAGGGCTCTTATTTGGGATATATACACTATTCTAAATAGAAAAGCTTATAAGATTGGTTCAGGATCCTCTTTGACTAAGGCATATAAGTTGTGACTCATGATTATACTGATTCTCAAAACTCAAAAACACAAACTCTATGCCATCAAGTAGATTCCAACCCTCCCGAAGGGTTAGACTGTCCCTCCTTGGACTGGCAAGGTGAGTGGCAATAGTCACTTTCAAATACATTCTGACAGAGGACAAAACTGCTTACATTGCCTTAACAGTCAACATATTCAATGGAGGCTAAATCTAAGTGGAAGCTCAAAAATGTATTAAGGCATTCCCTGTATACTATAGTCTTCTGCAAAATGAAGAGTCAGAATTTAAGCTCTAATATAGGAATGCCCAGAGAACTTAAGCTCTGATATGGATAACCTTGAGAAGAATGGAAACTACAGAATACTTCATGATGTTCATACAGAACTGGTACATGAACCAAGAGACAGTTGTGCAGATGAATAAAGGAATACTGCATGGTTTAAAATCAGGAAAAAGGTGTGTGTTTGTAAAATATATACTCTCTCACTATACTTAATCAATCTGTATGCTGAGCAAATCATCAGAGAAGCTGGGTTATATGAAGAAGATCATAGCATCAGAATTGAAGGAAGGCTTATAAACAACCTGCAATATGCGGATAACCCAATATTGTTTACTGGAAGTGAGGAGAACCTGAAGTCCTTGTTGATGAAGGTCAAGGATCACAGCTACCAGTGTGGATTACAACTCATTGTAAGGAAAACCAAAATCTTCACAACTGGACCGAGAGGTAACATCAAGATAATGGAGAAAAGGCTGAAGTGGTCAAGGATTTTTTCTTGCTTGGGTCCACAAGCGTTGCTGCAGAGTCAAGAGATTGAAAGACATGTTGCATTAGCTAAATCTGCTGCACAAGATATTTTTGAAGTATGGAAAAGTAAGGACGTAAGTGTGAAGACTAAGGTCCATCTGACGCATGTCATGGTATTTTTCAGTTGCTATATATGTAAGTGAAAGCTGTGCACTGAATAAGGTAGACAAAGAAGAGTCGGTGTATTTCAACTGTGGTGCTGTTAAAGAATAATGAATGTACCATGGACTGCTAAGGAACAAATCAATCTTTCTTGGAAAAAGTATGACTAGAGTCCCCCTTAGAGGCAAGGATGATGAGACTTTGTCTTACACACTTTGGGTATGTTGTCAGGAGAGATCACACTTTGGAGGGGCCATCATGTTTGGTAAAGTACAGGGGCATCGGAAAAAAAGAAGGCCTAAGTACCTAACTGCGAACCAAACGTTAAGTGTTCAAAAAAGAGGAAGGCCTTTAAGGAGAGGAATTAACACTGTGACTGCAATGCGGGGCTCAGACACAGGAACAAGTGTGAGGGTGGCACTGGATTTGGGAGAGTTTTGTTCTGTTGTGCTGTGGGTTGGAACCAACTCAATGGCACCTACCAACAACAACAACAACAATATGGGACTGGCAGATGTTGGGCACTACGCTTCCACTGATAATTTGTGAGACTGAGAGATTAGCTTAAGTGGCACAGAGCAGGGGGATTACTGTCTGAAGGAACTGCGGAGGCTCCTCAGAGTGGGAAACAGTTGAGAACAGCCTTGAAGAATGAGTCTGATTGACCCAGGTGAAGAACTACATCCATAGAGTAGAGAGGAATTCACTGGTTTATTGATTAAAAAAAAAAAGTTAAAGGTAGAGTCTCTGACGTTAAACAGAATTCTTTCCATCCCGGCTCCTATTTTTGTGTAATATATGAAAAGAAAACATCTTAACAGTAGCTTTGTAAACCAGTAATTCCTGGAGCACATATTTTGGGAAATATGGATTTTTTTAAATTTTGTTTTACTTTGAAAACTTACATTATCCCCCAACTATACTCTATAGAATTCAGGATCTTTTGGTGTTGTGAATCACACACACACACACACACACATATAATATAGGTGAGATTAACCTAATGTAAAATATAACCATTAAGAGCTCACTATCAACAATAAGTGTTGGTATGTCCCTCTCTGGACAAGGATGTGATGACATAAAAAAAAACTTGGGAACAATTAGTTTAGACCAAAGGTTGGCAAACCGTGGCTCACCAGTCATATATGGCTCTTTCAGTAAATACATGTGGCTCTGAAGTAAAATTGAAATTGAAAGCAAAACTACCATAGTTTTAAGGGGTAGTGGATCTCTGTGATCAATGCATATTTCTCTTCCTCTCCACCCCAGGGATGAGCAACAGAAACATGGGTGAAGGGAGACAGCAGTCGGTGTAAGATATGAAAACAATAATAACATAATTTATCAAGGGTTCATGGGGGGGGGGGCGGAAAGAGAGGGAGGGAAAAAGAGGAGCTAATATCAAGGACCCAAATAGAGAGTAAATGTTTTGAAAATGATGATGGCAACCTATGTACAAATATTCTTGATATAATTGATGTATGGAATGTTATAAGAGCTGGAAGAGTCCTCAATATAAAGGATCTATTAAAGAAAATATGTCGTTCAGATAATAGTGCTTTTATTTGTTTGTAAAAATATAGTTATGGCCCTCAAATAATTTTTAAATTTTTGGAAGGGATATGATTGACTCATCTCAGAAGTTTGCCGACCCTAAGAGGGCTAATGGACCAAGAGAAAATCAGAAGAACTAGATAATGGTTGATGACTAATACCAACTTCTCTGAAACAGATTGAAACAGAAGGTTCTGGAAAAAAAAGAGAGACTGGGGTGAGGATGGAGGGACAAAACTCAAAATCATAAAAGAGGCCAAATTTACTTGTTGAATACAGACTAGTGGAACCATCAAGATATGGTCCTTGTGGCTCAAATTTCTAGACAATATTTTCAGAAGAATAATAAGTAACATTTTCAAAAATAAATAATTTGAATTCAAAGGAGGCATAATGTATCCAAGGATAAAGATTAGAAGGATTAGGCAAGAAAGATACATGGAAGCAGAACACCCGTGGAGGAAATGGGGTGGGTGATGATACACTGAGGGGATTAGAATGAATGAGGTGAATGATCCATTGAATGTAAAACTTGTTATCTGTTTATGCAGACCACCCTAAAAATTTTAAAGAAAAAGAAAACAAAGCAACAAAATATATCAATTAAAAAGTGAGTAACTCATTGGCATTTTAGAATTTTATTTCATCACCTAAATAAAGGAAACTCTCTACCCATTAAGTAATCATATCCAGTTCTCCCTTCCCCATCCCTACATAACCACCAGTTGACTTTCTGTCACAGAGGATTTGCCTATTCTGAATATTTAATGCAAGTAATTTGTATGATATGTGACCATTTTTACCTAGATTATTTTGCTTAGCATAATGTTTGTGGTTTATTCTTATTATAGAGTAAATAGGTACGTCATTCTTTATATGGTTGTGTAATACTACATTGTTTGTATATACCACACTGTAGCAATCCAGTCATCTATTAAAGAATATTTGTCCTATTGATATTTTGACTTCTTGGCTATTATTAATAGCGGTATATATTTTAAGTGTTTTATTCTTTGGTTATATGCCTAGGGATGGATTTTTTTTGTCTTTTGATTGATAGACTTTTGTGGGTGTGCTAGATAGGTTTATTGTGTCAACCTGGCCAATAAACACATGTGGGATCAATAAGGTCACAGTTTAATTGAAAGGCAAAGAGATAAATGGCTCAACTGCCTTAATTACTTCTCTGCCTCAACTTGTGAGTTACACGACCTGTGGGACACCCAACTGTAGTCTGAGTTTCCTTTGGGATCTGCTTTGCCACAACACTCGTGTATACATCATTTGCGCTGAGGACTGTTGAACCGGTCATCTGGCTGACTCTTGGTGGCCCACCATGCTGTTTGCTGCCTGTGGCTCGACTGCCTGTATTGTTCTACAGAAGACTCAGCTATCTGCTTCTTTGATTTGCACCTAGCAGCTCTCATGAGTTGAAAGACTGCCAGATTATTAACTGTCTCATGGAAGGGCATTGAACTGAACCCTCTGTAGACTAACTACCTGTTTATTTCTTCATTTTGTATCTATCTATCTATCCATCTACACATATACATATCTATATATTTAAAAATCATGTGTCCTGGCTTTGTTTATTTTTTTATAGATTTTATTGGGGCCTCTTATAGCTCTTATAGCATTCAATGCATCATTTGTATTAAGCATATTTGTACACATGTTCATTTCCAAGTATTTTCTACTTGAACCTTTGGTATAAGCTCCTCTTTCCCCCTTTCCTCTAGTCCTTTTTTAAAAAAATTCCAGCTTCCCATATTTCCCCTCCCCCTTGCTCCTCCCCCATAAATGCCTACTAATTTACAAATTATTATTACCTTTTCATATTGCACACTGTCCAATGTGTCACTTCACCCACCCCTCTGTTGTCCACATCCCAGAGAGGAGGTCACATATAGAACCCTGAAATTAGTCCCCCTTTTCTACTCCACTATCCCTCCACCCTCCTAGTAACACCACACCCCCCACTAGTCCCAAGGGATCAACTATCTTAAATTCCCCGTGTTTCCAACTGCGGTGCACATCCCCTGGTCTAGCTGAATCTGTTTGGTAGAATTGGGATCATGATAGTGGGTGGGAAGAAGCATTTGAGAACCAGAGGAAAGTTGCACATTTCACTGCTACTACACTCACTGTGCCTTGACTGGCTCATCTCCTCGCTGCAACCCCTTTGTAAGCCGATGTTGCTCCACTTATTGATAGGCTTTGGGTCCCCAATCAGCACTCCCCCTCATTTATAATGATATAATTTTGAGTTCTTTGATGCTTGATACTGGATCCCCTTGACACCTTGTGGTCGCTCAGTGATCATATCAGGAAAGTGAGCATATAATGTTATGATAATTCTCAAAATCTGATAATTGATCCCATTGACACCTCGTGGTCCCACAAGCTGATGTGCTTGTTCCATGTGAGCTTTATTGCTTTTAAGCTGGATGGCTGCTTGTTTACTTTCAAGCCTTTAAGACCTCAGATGCTATATTTTTTGATAGCCAGGTACCATCAGCTTTCTTCACCACATTTTCTTATGCACACATTTGTTTTCAGTGATCGTGTTGGAGAGGTGCACATCATGGAATGCCAATTTAATAGAACAAAATGTTCTTGCACTGAGGAAGTACTTGAGTGGAGGTCCAATGCCCATCTGCTCTCCTAATACTAATTCTATAAGTACGTGCACATTGATCTATTTCCCCATCATCAAATATAAATATATGCACCTATGTACATGCCTGTATTTAAAGCTCTACAAATGCCCCTTAATCTCCAGTTCTTTCCTCTATTTCCTTATACCTCCTCCCATCCCAACATCATACTCAACCTCCATTTGGGCTTCAGTGTTTTCTCTCTGTTACATTAGTATTGATCAATCCCTATCAGATCTCTCACCCCCACCCTGCCACTGACTTTTAATCACTTGTTATTCCTTTATCCCTGGGCTGGTCAACCCCATATCCTTTCTCCCACCTCACCTTCTCCCAAGCTCCCATAAGCATCAGTCCCATTGTTTTTGCCTCCAGATTGTTCATCCAGCTTATTTTATCTAGCTAGACCTGCAGAGAAAACAATGTGTACCAAAAAAAAGGCATCCTAAAATGAAGCAGCCAAAGAAAATAAAAGAATGAAAACATCAACAAAAAAACCCCCACCAATGTCCAATATATATATATATATATATATATATATATATTTAAAAATATAAAAATATTAACAATATAAAGACCTGTAAATAGTTTAAGGTCTGTTCGTTGATCTCCAGGAGCATCTCCTGGTTGAGTCACATGGGGTTCCACACGCTGGCCCCAAAGTATATCCTTGGCACTCCAGCTGGAGCTCCATGCTCCGTTGCACACCCTTAGTTTTTTGCCATGGTGTGGTTGGGCCAGACAGGTCTGACCCTGTTTTTCCATTGGCGACCCCAAAAGGTCTGGGGTCAGAGAGGGTAGCTGTATTTCATATTGAGGCTGGCCATATGATCCTCTCTGTGCATCAGCTGTTCTGAGTGGAAATATCATCCTGAAGGCTCAGTGGGCCAGGATGTACTCCGATCTGTCTTCTTCCCCCTTCATTTGTTCTCATGTGCTCTGGTCAGGCATATCTCACTCCCCACGCTGCAGCTTCACTGCTGCCCTCCAAGGCAAACTCCCCTGGGGGAGACACAGCTATCCCTGTAGTTGGGACTGGGGTTGTGCTCTCAGATTTCTCCACTGGTTCTTCGTTCCATTGCATCATGCTGCATTCACACCCGGGAACACCGGATTTAAGTTTGGTCCCTCTTTTCCTGTGGAGATATAAAAAATACACTCCCCTTGTGTGGGTTAGTACCATATTCCCTCTCTACATATCACCATCTGACACACACACACCCCTCCCAGTGCCCCACCTTATTTGGCTACCATATATAGCCTTGAATTTGGTCTGGCCCTTGCCGTACTACCTGGGCCTTCCCCCAGGATTTTCTGTATACTGTAGATTTTTCCCGATGTCCCGTGTGTTAGTCTGGGTAGACTAGAGAAACAAATTCATAGACATGCATATGGATATAAGGGTAAGGTTTATATACAAAAGGAATGGAACATTGAGAAAGCATCCCAACCCAGTCCAGTTCAAAGTCATAAGTCCAATATTAGCCCAAATGCCCGATGTCAACCTATAAAGTCTCCTTCCAACTCACAAAATCACAGGTCAGTTGGTGCAGTATCCCAGTGCTGGCAGGAGTCTCCCCATGGCTCCTCACTTCCAGGGATCAGTGTCCATCAAGAGCATCCACTGGTGGTAGAAGCAATTCAGCACTGACAGGGGTCTCCACATGGCTTCTCCAGCTTCAGAGGTCTAGTTCCTTCAGGGTAAGGCCATGTGGCTTCTCCTCTGGCTCCTCCAGCTCCTCGGATGCTGCCATCTTGTCCTGTCTGTAGTTCGTCATCTTGAAGACTGACTCCCAACAACTGGGGAGATGGCCTCTCATCTCCATGAGGGAAATACCACAAGATTTCTCAGGAGTCTCAAGAGAAAGCCATGCCCACACAGAGGCCTCATTGGCTACTCATAGGCTGTCTCCAGATTAACAAGCTAGACTCCACCCCCTTCATCTCAATTATGAAATTTACATCTCAAATAAATGACCACCACACCCCTTTTGCATTTTTAAAATTATTATTATGATGCTGACCTTAGTGGACTCATGTTATACATGTCTTTTTGCGCTTAGCTAACTTCACTTAGCATATTTTCATCCAGTTCTTCCCATGTAGTGATATGCTTCATGTGTTCATCATTACTTTTCAGCAATGCATAGACTCCATTGTATGTACCACCTTTTCTAATCCATTAATCAGTTGATGGAAATTTGGACTATTTCCAACTCCTTGCAATTGTGAACTGTGGTGTGATGAACATTGGGGCACAGATGCCTGGTTGTGGATTGTTGCTTGCCTCTTCTGGATATATGTCCAATGGGGGGGGGGCGGTGTCAGGCAGGGTTCTCTTAGAGAAATAAAAATCTGGACACTAGTAATTCTTTTTATATATTTATATATAGAGAAAGGTATATAAGATAAGAAAGAAACAGTTAACTATTTATAAAGCAGTTCAGATTGCTCGGTGCAATTCACTTGCATGAGGCAACTAGAAGACTGGCAGTCCTTCAAGTCTTGAGGGCCTCTGAGTAGTCCTCTATAGAGCAATTCAGGCTATTTGGTCACAGGCAACAAACAGCAGAGCAGATCGCCAACAGTCAGCCAGATGACAGAGTCCAACAGACCGCAGCTCAAGAGATATATATGCCAGAAGCGTGACGAAGTAGGGCTTGAAGGAACCTCAACTCACAGCTCCACAGTGCACAATTACGTGTCCCACGAGTAGTGTTGCTTGGAGGTCGAGGCACAGGATGAACAAGGAAGCTCTCTGGTTCTAAGATCCAGAAGCAAGAGAGAGCACAGGACTCACCGAGCCCTTCCAATCTCTGCCCTTCAATTAATTCTGTGTGTTCATTGGCTGTGCCATCACAACAGACCCACCAATCTTCTGCGGCCATGTTGGCATAACAAACCTACCCATCACAGGGGGCATTGCTGGGTCATATGGTAGCTCAATTTCCATCTGTTTTAGATGTCTCCAAATTGATTTCCATAGTATCTCAGAAAGAGTTCTATAGGATATCATGTGCTTAAATTTATGCAGATTCGTCTATGTCCCAGCATGTGGTCTATCTTTGAATGAGTTCCCAAGGTCAAGCTGAACTGCTTCTCTTCTCCCTTCTTGGTTTTCCCGTTCCCAATCTTTTGCTATCTTTTCGCTCTTGAATGGATGCCTCCTTAAGTTCTGAGCTTCACTTTGAGTTATCTAACCCTATATTTTCTTTCTGGATGAACTCATCTCTATGCATAGCTTTAGCTATTATTTACATTGTTATATCTCTCAAATTCTTGTTCTCACCTATTTCCCAAGTTGTACCAGGCACATTCCTAGCACCTCTCCACAGGGATAATGTAAAAACATTCATATTTACTTTATCTAAAGCACAGATTTTTAAAAAATCATTTTATTGGGGGCTCTTATCACATTGCATGCAAAGTACATTTGTAAATTTGTTGCCATCATTCTCAAAACATTTTCTTTTTACTTAAGCCCTTGGTATTAGTTCCTCATATTTCCCCTCTCTCCTCACTCCCCTCTCCCTCATGAACCCTTGATAATTTATAAATTATTATTGTTTTGTCATATCCTACATTGTCCAATGTCTCCTTTCACCCACTTCCCTGTTGTCCATACCCCAGGGAGGAGGTTCTATGTAGATCCTTGTAATCAGTTCTCCTTTTCTACTCCACCTACCCTGCACCCTCCTAGTATTGCCACTCTTACCACTGTTCCTGAAGGGATCATCTGTCCTGGATTCCCAATGTTTCTGGTTCCTATCTGTACCAATATATATCCCCTAGTCTAGCTGGATTTGTAAGGTAGAATTGGGATCATGACAGTGAGGGGATGAAGCATTTAAGAACTAGAGGAGAGTTGCATATTTCATCATTGCTATACTGTACCTTGACCTCTCTTCTCCTCCCTATGACCCTTCTATAAGGGGATGTCATAAAGCATAGTTTTTAAAAATAAATTGGAAAACTTCTTTCTTCTACTTTTGGTTATGAGTAGTAACTATAGTATCACCTTCTTTCATAGCCCAACTTATAACAAACCAAACTCACTACCATCAAGTCAATGCTGACTCATAGAGACCTGCCTGTGGGTTTCTAAGACTGTAACTGTTTACCAGATTAGAAAGCCCAGTCTTTACTACTTGGAGATGCTGGTGGTTTTGAACTGTCCACCATGTGGATAGCAACAGATGCACAACCACTACACCACCAAGTCTCCTAAAATATTTTCACATGTTGTCTATTCCGTGGATAGATAAAACAATTGAGTAGCCTTCTAACTCATAACCATTAAGTTCTATGAGAACAGGATGCTTTGTTTTTGTTTTTGGCCCATTTTTTCATCTATTTATGACTTAGAGAATTACTTGCCACATTGTATACAATAAATACTACATTGGTTGAATAAATGACCACCTATCCCCAGATAATTTCCCTTTAATTAATTCTATACAGTTATTTTTAACCAAAATTAATGCATAGCCATTTGATCTTTTATATACGGTCACAGTGATGATCCTAATAACCTCTTATTTTCATGTTTATTTCTAAATTGGTATAAAATAAAGACCACATTTCTATTGTCAACATGCAAGACCTTTCCTTGATGAACGCTTCTTTCTACTTAAGCCTTTGGTATTAGCTCCTCATATTTCCCCTCCCACCTCACTCCCCCCTCCCTCATGAACTTTTGATAATTTATAAATTATTTTTATTTTGTCATATCATTTTATCCCTAATCTAGCTACCTTTCAGTTCAGTCTTGCTTTCTCATCAATCCAAACAGTTCTTGCCTACTCTTCTGTTCTCTATTATAATAGATTAATTTCAATTGTTCGAGAAAGTCATATAAATTCAATCATATGATACAAATTCCTTTGTATATGGTTTCCAATACTGAATGTTATTTTCCTTAATAATCCACCTATAATTTTGTTTCAGCAGTCTATTATTTGCTGTTGATCAGTGCCCAGTGTGAAATTGGCAGCAAGTTGAATATTCAGTAAATTGTTGAAACACATTTGGATTGTCCTCAGTTTTTGTCTATTATTAAAAAAGGCTACTGTGGACATTGTGATTTGAGTTTCATAGTTGTTGATTTTTCCCTTTTATTTATTGATTGATTGCTTGATAAATGAAGATAACTTGAATAATTATCAAGGTGAAGGACTACGGCCTGAAATATGACTTACCCCTGAACATACAGGAAACAGAAATCCCCACAACTAGACAAATGGACAGCATCATGATAAATGACCAAAAAGTTATCAAAGATTTAATTCTAGTTATATCAACAATCAATTCCCATGGAAATAGTAGTCAAGAAATCAAATGCATTGCATTGGATAAATCTGCTGCAAAAGACCTCTTTTGACAAGTTTAAAATAGAGGATATCATTTTCCCACTAAGTTGTGCTTGACATAATCCATGAGATTTCTCTCCCCCCCCCCCAAATTATTTCATAAGAATGTATAACCTGAACAACGAATAAGGAAAATAGAGGGAAAATTGATGCATTTGAATTGTAAGTTGGTAAAAATTGTTGAATACACTGAGGATTCCCAGAAGTTTGAACATATCAATCTTGGAGGAAGGACTCTTAGAATGCTCCTTAAACATTAGACTGTTAAGATTTCATTTTCTTTACTTAGGACACATTTTGTTTACTTAGGAAAGGCCAATCACAAGAAAAGCTCTTGTATTTGATAAAATAGAGTGTCACCAAAATCAGGGGAAACTTCTTTGAGATCAATTGGCACAATAGTCCAATTATGGGCCCAGACATAGCAGTAATGAGGAGGACGGCAAAGACTATTTCATTCTCTTAGAACTACAGGGAACAAAATGAGCTAGAGCAATTCTAGGACAACTAAAATAAATTAGCATATATTTTATTTTATTTAAAAAATAAGTAAATGAAAACAATAATTACATTCTACTGCACACCTATTACCCAAAAGTCACCAACCAACTGAGCAAACGAAAAGGCAATTCTGATTCCGAGAGGCTCCGTCGAGAATTCCCTGGACTGTAAATCTTTAGAAGCAGAGTCTCCACTTTCTCTGCCAGAGCATCTGAGAAGTTTGAACCACCCACCTCCTGGCTGGTGGCTCAATACCTACCCTACAGTGGCACAGTGACTTTTTTGCATGTATATTTTTGTTGTTAGTGCCACAGAGTCAATTACAACACACATGGACCCGTTGAGCAGCAGTACTAAGCACTACCCAGTCCGGCAAGATCCTGACACTTGCTATATTTGAGTCCTTTGTTACAGCCCCTCTATCAATCCATCCCATTGATGGTCTTCCTCTCTTTTGCTGATCTTCTACATGATGTTCCAAAGACAGATCTCTCTTGATAACTAAAATATATTAGATGAATTCTCATCATCCTAGCTTCCAAGGAACCTTCTAGCTGTACTTCTTTCTGTACAGATTTATTTGTTATTCTGATATTCCATGGTATTTATTATGTTCTTTGCCAACACCATAATTCAGATGCATTGATTAGTCTCTAATCTCCCCTATTCGTTATTTAGCTATCAATATGAAGCTATTGAAAATGCTATGATCTGGTCAAGCACACTGTACTCCTCAGATTGGCGTTTTCAAGAGGTCTTTCACAGCATATTTTCCCAATCCAATAGTTTTTGGTTTCTTGATTGACGCTTCCTTGAGCTCTGATTGTCGATTCAGGAAAATTAAACCCTTTGACTGCTGCAATCTTTTCTCCATTGACATTGTCTCCTGAGGTAGTTGTGGAATTTGTTTCTACGCCAAAGGCAGTTCATCTTTGCTCTTCATCAGCCAGTGTATGAAATCCTTGCTGTCAGCAATTGAGGTTGTTCCACTACATTTATTGAGTCTCCAGATCTGTTGCCGTGCTATTTTTCATATAATCCAGCTTCTGAAACTATTTGATCGATATGCAGAATGAATATGTATGGTGACTAGCTATAACTCTGACACACACTTTTCATGATTTTTTTTTGGGGGGGAGGCATCACTGCCTCTAGTGATCGTGGGCACTACCCAGCGCTGCTCCTGAGAGCCACAGGATTTGAACTGCCAAGCCCGCAGGCCGCAGTCCCGCACTCAACCACTTATGCCACCGGGGTTCAGCCCCCTGATTTTGAACCATGGTGTATCCCGTTGTTCTGTTGGAACAATGATCTCTTGAGCCACGCACAGGTTATACATGGACATAAAACATTTAATGAAGTTTTCATCCTCAATATTATATATAACTTGGTATGCTCCACAGAGTAAATATTTTTGCATAGCCAATAGAGCATGCATAAATCTTTCTGATAATCTTTGTTTTCAATCAAGATTTATGTGAAGTCACCAGTGATATAATTGGTTGTATATCCTCTTCTGAATTCAGCTAGCATTCTGGCAGTTGCCTCTTAATGCACATTGGTAATCATCTTTTGGATTATCTTCAGCAAAATTTTATTTGCTTGTGATACTGACTTTGTTTGACCAGTTGGACATTCTGTCATATCACACAATTTTGAGATGAGCACAAGTATGGATCTCTTCTAGGTAGTTGTCTCCTAAATTTCATTCCACGGACTAGTGAGTGTTTCCAGTGTTGTGTCAGCTTATGGAAGTGGCTCGGTTGATATTCCATCAAAACATGGAGCTTTGTTTTGTTCCTTATGCATTTGAATCCCCCGACACTGACAACACAAATAATGGAGACCATTAGAATCTACAGAAACATTTATCCATTACTGGTGGCATTTTAAAATGACTCAGACACTTTACATGACAGTTTGGTATTTTCTTTCAAAAGTAAGCAGTCTTTCCATACAGTGCTGCAGTTGTGTTCCTTGTTATATACCCAAATTAACTGAAAATGTGTGCTCGTTGAAAATATGCTCTTTATTCATAATAGCGAAAACTTAGAAGCAATCAGAATGCCCTGTAAGCGCTTAAACATGCATTGAAAATATTATATCAGTTTACTAGGGCTGCTAGAACAAAATACCCTACACTAGCCAGAGAATAAGAAATATACTCTCCTGAAGTTCTAGGGGCTAGAAGTCAAAATCAGGGTATAGTCATCGTGATTCCTCCCAAGGGCTCTGAGAAGAAAATTGTCCTATGCCTCGGTCCTAGTTTTGGATGGCTTTCCGAAATCCTGAGTGTTTTTTGACTTGCAGCCATCTCTGCCTCTGACATCACATGGCCTTCCTTTCTCTGTCTCTGTTTCTTCTCCTCTTCTCTAATGAAAGTTACAGGTTACTACTTCAATATGACTTCATATTAGCTTAAATAATAGCATTGCCAAGCAAGGTGGCATTCACAGGCAAATGGGATTTAGAAATTTTGCCTCTTTTTAGAGAAAGACATCATTTAATCCATAAGAGATGATATTCCACAATAAAAAGAAGTAAGGAACTGTAAATACATATTGGTATAACATTATGGGAAAAACTATATGACATTCTGAGGGGAAAACTATATAGACAAAAAGAATTCTAACAATTCTCAGACCTGGGTGATAATTGGGACCTGACACTTTCCTGCAAGCTGTCCCTAAATAAGAGTGTCCTCATGTGAGCCACTGAAGATTCTGTACCTCTTCACAACTCTCCTCAGAGCCCTCTCTATCTGGTTGTTTCCTTTGCCATTTTCCAATGAGTTCCAGCCACCTGGGATGCTTGGAACTCTCAAGTCTGTCTTCTG
Source organism: Nesogale talazaci (assembly GCA_004026705.1). Lineage (NCBI taxonomy): Eukaryota > Metazoa > Chordata > Mammalia > Afrosoricida > Tenrecidae > Nesogale > Nesogale talazaci. The sequence goes on along the minus strand of PVJH01000026.1, from coordinate 209,462 downwards.
AGTAGATAGATACTGCTGGGATCCCCCCCACATTGCTCTTTCTGAGTTCTCTCTCAAGGGAGTAAGTGGGTCCACTGTGTTTGCAGTTCCTGGCAATATTTGAAAAACATCATTTCATATATTTTGTCTATTTAAAAACATTTAAATGACAGGATAAATTTGGTATCTTTTATTCTATTATGAATGAAATGGAAGTATTCAAATTTGACACACACACACACACACACACACCCTAAACACTTATTTCTTGAGTGACTATTATCAGCCATTCAACTGTTTTAAGTTTGGGGACACAGCAGTGAAAACAGTTGAAAAAGACTAAAATGGGATTACTATATGAGAAAAAATATCAATAAACAAGTAAGTGAATAAAAGGAATGTCGAGCTAAATTTTTTACTGTCAAGAAAAGTATGAAAAGAAAGGGGGTGTATTGATCAGAAGAAGAACCAGAAGAACAAAAAACAAACACTGGAGTCGGTGACAACTCAGAGGACTCCTATGGGGCAGTTTGAGAACTGCCCCTGTGAATCTTTCTGAGATTGCAACTCTTTTTTTCTTTTTTAATTTTAATTTTGTTTTTGGGGCATCACTGCCCTCTGGTGGTGGGAGTAGGAGGCCCAGCCTTGCTGCTGGATTTGAACCTCCAACCCAGTGGGCCGCAGTCCCATGCACAACCACTGTGCCACCGGGGCTCAGCCGTAGAGACTGTAACTCTTTAGGGGAGTGGAAAACCCTTTACTTCTCTCGTTGAGGAGTTGATACTTGCAAACTACTGACCTTTTGGTTAACCATCCAAAGCGTAACCATTGTCCCACGCCGGGCTCCCAGTGAGGGACCATGTAAATGAACACAGGGTACAGGGCAGGAAAGATAGCACTAGAAAGATACCATCTCAGCAAAGACCCAAACGAGCGAGGAAGACATTGGGAGAAAGTAATCTTAGAGAAGGAATAGAAAGGGGAGAATCTTTGCCTGAGACATCCCTGAAATCAGTGAGCATTGAAGCCAATGTAGCGAGAATGAATTAGTGAAGGAGAAACGGATAGTGAAGGGAAGACAACAGAGTGACAGAGGCTGTGGGTGGCAGACTAACCTTGTCAGATCTCCCAGAACACTGGAAACACCTTTGCTTCTATTCTGAGTTGGAGTGGTGTGGTGGTCATGTGCTTATGTTAATTTCATGATCCAGATGTAGGGGTGGAGTCTAGTCTGCTAACCTGGAGATAACCATTGAGTAGCCTCCATGTGGTCATGGCTTTCTCCTGAGACTGCTGGGAAATTTCGCAATATTTCCCTCCTGAAGATGAGAAGCTATCTCCCAAGTTGTTGGGAGTTAGTCTCAGAGACAATAAAGTATGGACAAGACAAGATGGCAGCATCCGAGGAGCCTGGGAGCCAGAGGAGAAGCCTCATGGCCTTCCCCTGATGGGACCAGACCTCTGAAGCTGGCGAAGCCACGTGGAGAGCCCTGCCAGCGATGAGTTGCTTCTACCACCAGTGGATGCTGTTGATGGACCCTGAGCTCTGGAAGTGAGGAGCCATGGGGAGACCCCTGTGGGCACTGGGACTCGCACCCACTGGCCTGTGACTTTGTGAGTCAGAAGGACAAGTTATAGAGTGGTTTAGGGCATATGGGATAATATTGGACTTATGACCATGAACTGGACTGGACTGGATTGGGATGCTTTCCCAATGTCCCATTCCTCTTGTATATAAACCGTACCCTTATATCTGATAGGTAGATAGAACAGCGGAAGGGGCAGGGTGTCCATTAAGGGCCAAATAAAGTGGTGACACATGGTGCATGTTTCAAGATCGGGGATTCTGAAGAAAATGCTGTAACTGGATTGGTTCAACTATGTCAGGTGGTTGCAATTCAGCCAATAGAGTCAGCCAGAGTCATCAGCCACGCCCTTCACCAAAAGGTGGAAAAGAGAAGCGCCATTAGCCGATCGCTCTCTGTTAAGCAACTACTCCCAGCTGGCAGATGTGTATGGGAGGTTTTCTAATGGCCGAACTAAACCTAAAACTTCTTTTAATTTTCATAAAACTTGTTTGAATCACAAACCAGGTTTCGGCTTAAATTCTTTTTTGCGTGGAGCCAAGGACTGAGGTATATTTATGTTTCAAGAGACCTAACATATCCATATGCATATCTATGAGTTTGTTTCTCCAGTCTACCCAGACTAACACATGGTGGGTATCAGATACAGAGAAGTGACTAGATCCCATTTCTTTAATGGCTGGGTTGGATATTAGGAAACCTCAAAAATAACTCCAGGAAAGAGATAATGTTGAAAAAACCCAGCGAGTATCAAAAGGGCAGAGCCCCGGTGGTGTAGTGGTTGAGTGTGGGACTGCGACCCACTGGCTTGGCGGTTCAAATCCAGCAGCAGCTCTCTAGGAGCAAGGCTGGGCCTCCCACTCCCACCAGAGAGCAGTGATGCCTAAAAAAAAAAAAAAAGAGTTAGCAGGAAGTGGCTTGATTTTGGAAATAAATTGTGACGATAGAACAGATAGAATATTATTATATCATAGGTGTAAGCGCACATACCCCAAAATCAAAGTCTTAATATTACCTTGCGATCTGTACATAGAAGAACTAGCAGGCCAAACTCTCCATGTGAGGTTGAAACCCTGAGCGAATATTAGAGATAGTGATAGAGGCAGCCTGTAATATGCTTCTTCTACAGGGATGATGCGGCCGTTGGCTTCATTTTCTCTATTCCCAATAATCTGCTTTACAGTGTTTTTGACACCCTACAATAGTGAGCAGACTATTTTTAATTAATGTGAAAATTAAGAAGCATTTATATTTTAACCCAAATAAAACCTGACTATTGATTTCAAACACTTAGGTGATATTTTTAAGCTCCCCACAAAAGAGGGCTTTTAAAATCTAACTTGAACACTTGAGGACTTTCCTAATTCTTTGTTAACCTATCTGTATTTGGGGATATTTGTTTGGAATTTCCAAATGAATAGTGCTATATAAGTCAATTGTTACTTTGATAAGGTTTCTGAAGACTTTATATCACTCATGTATTCTCTCATTAGACAAACATTTTTCCAACAATTTTATTTACCAGCCATTGTGCTGTGTATTGATGAGCTATTTCTGTTCCATTGATAGCAAAGTCTTAGAAATGAAGAAAGATATCAGTTAGAATGCAATTAATATACCATGAGATAAAATATATGGAAGCTGGCAGCAATTTGGTTGTATGCAAAATTTTAGGAAGGCCTTCTCTGCCAGCTTTATAGAGAAATGAATTTCCCAGTTGAAGGGTTGGTGGTATCAGGGCAAAGGAGGAATTGCAGAGGCTTTGTGCAATGATCACAATGTATATAAAAGCTATAAGGTAGGCACATGCCTGCTGCTGCTCTCAACGCAGCCGAGAGTCCATTCTCCTTCCACCAGCCTAGTGACTCAGAACCACCCTCCCTCATGTACACCGAGGGCACTGGGAACTGTCAGGTACCCCAGAAAAGTGCACTGAGCTGCTGGCCATCATCGAAGAGCTGGGGAAGATCAGACAGACTCACCTAAGGTGGGGAGCAAAACGCCTCGGGGAGGCTGAAGCAAGGCATCATTCACGTCCGAGAACTGGTCCAAGAGTGTTTGGAGGAGACCAAGCGGAATGCCATGTCCTATTCCAAGATGAGATGTGACAATGTGTCGCCCCCATTTCCTTTGTTTTCAAAGTGCCCACTCTTTTGTCCTGTCCCCTCCCCATTTCCCTGCTGTGGTTCACTAGGTTGTGAACCTGCACTCTCCTGAGTTGAATGTAGTTTTCACAGTGGGTTAGGATTATTTGCATTTTCAGTAGTTAGGCACTACCCAGGGGTCTCTCTCTCTCTCTCTCTCTCTCTTTCTGTTTGTTTTTGTTTCTCGATGTGACTTTTTAAAGTGTTGATTTAAAAACTGAAAGTTAATTTTCAGATGGCAAACTCTAGTTTGTCCCCAACATCCGAGGGTCTCAGCGTTTTCTTTTCATTTGAAGACCTTTGTGTCTCCCAGATCCTCCCGTGTTCCTTTCCATAGCTAGCAAGAACATTCAAGGTTCTGTCTGGCTTCTCATCACCATTAACCTTGCACACCTGCTCCATAGCTACACGCAGTTTGGCATCCAACTTAGGTCCCGCTTTACAGAACTTATTCGCTCCAGTCTTTGCATGACTTTTAGTGCTTTAAATTCAATTCTGAAAAATTCACAAGGTATGAATACAGAAGAAAGAGCACTGACCAAACTGCACAAGGACAACCCTGAAAGTTTCATATCCAGACTGTGCATACATTTTAGTTCCCTGTACGTTGATTCTGCCCACCCCTCAAAAATAATTGGGGAGTGTGGAAGGACACCTAAACTGCTTGCCTCTTTGTATGTATTTATTACTTGTTAAAGCTTATTTTCACTTAAAAAAAGCTATACCATGCATGAAAAATCCACAGTGAATGATAGGAGTTGTGCACTAGAACACCAAGAAATGAAATGCAGGACAGATTTTGACAGACATCATATTAAGAAGTTTGAATTTCATTTAATAGGAAGTACTGAAGCTCATTTTAAACAGGGAAGTGGTGTAACTCTGTGAAACATTAGTCATCCCACAGTGTGGAGAATGGATTAGAATATGACAAGATCAGAAACAAAGAGAACTGTTGGTAGTTGCTGCAATCATCTGAGAGAATTGTGATAATATCCTGAAATAAGTTCCTGCCAGAAGTAGAAATGGAGAATCTCACAGGAAACAAGAGAGAATTTACAGACTAAGTGTGGTTGGATATATTTAGTTGGGAAGTAATAGGTATGGAAGATTCCAAGGCTTCTGAGCTAGACAGCTGGTTAAAATTACCTATGATGTTGATTGAGACAGTGAAGAAACAAATATGGGTAGCATATAAGAAATGCATTTGTGGCCTGAGCCCTGGTGGCGTAGTGGTTGAGTGCAGGACTTCGGCCCACTTCCTTGGCGGTTCAAATCCAGCAGCAGCTCTCCAGGAGCAAGTCTGGGCCTCCCACTCCCACCAGAGGGCAGTGATGCCCCCCAAAAGAAATGCATTTGTATACAAACTGAGTTTAAGATATCCATAAAAATTCAACATGCTGTATTCCTTGGGATAATGGTCTAAGCTGAATATATACCATAAGAAGTTATGGTCAAGGGAGTTTTCAAGCTGGAAGAAATCATAGAAGAAACAACTTTGAAAAACTGAGGTTGGAACTCTGAGAAATTAAGACATTTTGAGAAATGGGCAAAGAGGAGCCTGCAAAGGACAGTGTGATAAAGCAGCCATTGAGGAAGAGGAAAACTTAGAAAACATGGTCTCAAGAGACTGTAGAGTTGTGGAAGCTGACCTCTTCCAACACTAAGGTCAGGAGAAGAGATGCCAACAATGGAGAAATTTCAGTGAAGATGAAGCCTGAATAGGCCTTTGATTCTAACTAAAAGGAATAGCTATCCTTCATCCTTAGAAAAATCAGGTTCAGTGAAATAGTTAAGAATACAGGCAGCATTTAGTGGGCTGTGTCAGTCCAGGTGAACTAGAGAAACAAATACATAGACTTGCATATAGACATAAGAGAATGGTTTATATACAAAAGGAATGGAACATTGAGAAAACATTCCAACCCAGTCCAGTTCAAAGTCATAAGTCTGATATTAGCCCATATGCCTGATACTAGTCTATATAGTCTCCTTCCAACTCACGAAGTCATAGGCCAGTGGGTGCAGAGTCCCGGTGCTGGCAGGGGTCCCCTCACGACTCCTCATTTCTAGGGCTCAGGGTCCATCAACAGCATCCAGTGGTGGTAGAAGCAACTCAGCACTGACAGGGGTCTCCCCACGGCTTCTCCAGCTTCAGAGGTCTAGTTCCATCAGAGCAAGGCCGTGTGGCTTCTCCTCTGGCTCCTGCAGTAGCTCGGTGACTGCCATCTTGTCTTGTCTATAATTCATCGTCTCTGAGACTAACTCCCAACAACTGTGGAGATAGCTTCTCATCTCCACAAGGGAAAAATCGCGAGATTTCCCAGACGTATCAGGAGAAAGCCATATCTACACAGAGGCCTCATTGGCTACTCCATAGCTATCTCCAGATTAACAGGCTAGACTGCACCCCCACATCTCAATCATGAAATTAACATAAGCATATGACCACCACATGGGCTAAGTAAATCAGAGACAATAAACAAGTTGGAGGTGTGATGCAGGTATGATGAGAAAAAAGTACAGGCTAAAGTGAAGGTGGATTGTGGAGTCAATGGCAATTTTTTTGTTCTTGGTATTGATTCCTGAAAAGGAGAGAAGTGAACTTGCTTTAAAGCTGATTTGAAAGAATCAGTATAGAAGGAGCAATTGCAGATGTTTGATGGAGAAGTGGTACGTGGTGGAACATTGCTTTTGAAAGCTGCAACCCAGAAGTTTAGATCCAAAACACCTGTAGAGAAGGTGTTCCACACCTGGAAGGAAAACTCCTTTTGTCAAATAAGGCATAAAGATGGATTGTTTGGGGTATCATCGAGTTGTCTCTGACCCATAACAACCACAACAGGGCAAAGCACTGTTCATTCTTGCACTTATTCCCCGTCCTTGAGCTCATTGTTGAGGCCACTGTGTCAATCCTTCCCCTCAAGGTCTTCCTCCTTTTTGCCACCCCTTATCTTTAGCAAGCATGATGTCCTTCTCCAGGGACTGGTCTCTTCTGACCATATGACCAAGGAATGTAAGGCAAAGTCTCACTCTCCTTGCCTTTAAAGAGCCGGCAAGTCATACTTCTCCCAAGACAGGTCAGTTTGTTCCTTTAAGTCCTTGGTACTTTCAATATTTTTTCCAACACCACAATCCAAGTAAATACACTCTTATTGGAGCTTCCTTAATGTCCAACTTTTCCATGCATATGAGGAAATTGAAAATACTAAGCAAGGTTGTATCATCTGTATATTTTGGGTTGCTAATAAGCCTTCCTCCTCTCCTTCTGCCGAATTCTTCTTCACCTAATCCAGCCTCTCTGATTATTTCCTCAACATAGAGATTCAATACTATGATGAGAGGATACAGCCCTGATGCACACATTTCCTGAGCTTATAACATGCAGGATTTGCTTGTTCTGTTGGCACCACTGCCTTTTGAACCAGGTACAAGTTGCATAGGAGTACAGTGTTCTACAATTCCCTTTCTTCTCAAGGTGATTCATAATTTGTTATAATCCACATAGTCAAATTCCTTAGCAGAGTCAATGAAACACAATTAAGCATATTTCTGGTATTCCGTACTTCCAGCCAGAATCCAGCTGCCATCACCCATGATTTCATTTGGGGCAGCTCCTCTTCAGAATCCAGCCTGAATCTCGAGCGCAGTGATTACCAACCTTTCTAATGCCATGACCCTTTAATATAGTTCCTCACATTGTGATGAACCCCCAACCATAAAACTATTTTCATTGTTACTTCATAAATGTGATTTTGCTACTGTTATGAATCGAGCAACCTCTTGAGAGAGTCGTTTGACCCCAAAGGGGTTGTGACCCACAGGTTGAGAACCACTGTTCTAGCAGTTCAAATGTCCTGCTGCAAACCAAAAGATGGATGGATACCTATAAAGGTAAGTGTTCCTGTTGAGGAACAGCAAGTCAAATGGGTTCTGGCACTATCGCTGCTTTTTCTGTAAATTTAGCACCAATGCCACCATGGAGGAATCTGGGAAATCGTATTGGGGGAACTGGAGATAAGTTTTCACTTTTGATTACCTCTTTGAACAAAGGAAGACAGCAATTAAAAAAGAAATATTGTGTTGCCATTTAGTATTGAGTAACCAGTTTAGATTAAGTCTCCGAATTTTAGTTTATTTGTTTGAAAAGTCCTTCCAATAGTACTCCACAGACAACCGTAATTATTTGGAGGAGTATATTTTCCACCAGTGAAGTTAAAATAGCTCTCTTTTTCTGCTCGTCCTGCATTTTCATAGGCCCTACTCCTTAGCAAGGTACAAAGTGATAAAACTATTTTATTCATAGGAAAGGTCATTACAATTATTCAGCAGGTTCTTTGAACGTGACTCTCTCATTCTTCCACAACTAAGAACTAATTCCTCGGGGTGGGGGGTTAACTTATAAAAACCAAGGACTGAGAAAGGTTTTTGTCTTTCATCATCAACTTTCTCACAGATTTGGTGGCTCTGAGCTATACTCTGGAGCTGAAATTTGTCCTTATGGTGCTTCCCTACACCCCCACCGCTCCCCAAGCTTTAGCTGAAGATGTCTTTTGAGACTGTTTTCTCTTACCGTGCGTGAATAAGAATCAGGCTTCAGAGTGGTCTAAAACTAATCAGCTCTGAGGGAGTACACTAAAGTGACTGATAACCACGAAAAGAGAAAAGAGAACATGTTTAACATGAAGAGAAAAGAGAGCAACCCATGTGAATCACATGTAACTCTTGTCAGATACAACAGGAAAACAGTAGACTTTGCTTCTTATGGAAATTGCCTTCTTCCTACTGCTAAGGAAGCTGGTTTCATTTTAGATCCCATCCCCTGAGTGAGCAGCAATGCAAAAACCTGACAAAATGATGATGCACTTTTCAGAAATTTTGCAGGAGGATTGCAACTGCAGGGCAATATTCATTAGGGCAATGGAAGCAAAATGCAGAGGTTGGGACAGGAGGAAATCAAGCACAAGTAGTGGTTGAAGGAGGACCCAACTGGCCCCAGATGATCTCACTTGTTGGCTATGATGACAAACCCAGGAGTCTCCTGACCGCACTGAAGAAGGCAGCGACTGCCAGCAGGGCCTGGCTGCCCAGGGCTCGAATGGCTCATTAGAGAGGAAGCCATCCAATTAGAAGATATTTAGTGATTGATTTAAAGTCCAGCTACCTCTAACCCCAATGGAAAGAGATTCAGACGTGAGGGAGGATTCACTCCTAACTGCCGTATGTAGAAGAAGCCGGGTGGTGCTGTGGATTAAGCATGGGCTTGCTAGCTACAATGTCTAGGCTTTGAACTCGCCAGCTGCTCTATGAGAAAAATGCTTGGCTGGCCGCTCCTGCAAAGGTTTCAAGTCTCCGTATGAGTTGGCACAGACTCTGTGGCAGAAGACTGGGTTTGGTTTTGTGCCATATGTAGGACGCTTTCTTCTTTGATAGCAGGGGGAAATGGCATTCCTGAGTTTTATTCTTTATCACAGAGTGACCCTTTGTACTTAGCAGTAAACGCCAAATTCGGAGCACCCATACTGTGAGTACAGAGAGCTCTTACCTCTTTTTAGTTGCCACTGAGTGAGCTCTGACTCATGGTGACCTTATTTATAAAAGAAAAACATGCCTCTCAGTTCTGTGCCACCTTCCGGATGAATGGCACCCTTAAAGCACCTTGTTGCTGACACTGTGCACTTTAAGTGCTTTCCGACTTACAAGACTCGTCTTCCAGCAGCATATTATACAATTTATTCTGTTATGATCCAAAGAGCTCTCCTGATGATTCCTTGAAACTAGGCTGCAAGTCCTTCTCACTAGTCAGTCTTAGTCAGAACGTTCTACTAAGACCTGTCCTCTGTGGGTGATCCTTTTGGTATTCGAAATACTGGTGGCAGTGCTTCTAGCATTAGAGCAACCTGCAAAGCCATGACAAGACAAATTGACCATAATGATGCTACCTCAGAAGTAGACATTTAATCATAGGCTAGTGAAGCTAAAATTTTTTGAGATATGTACTTCATAAGTTCCCATTGCACCTCCTCTTTCATATATGTCATCTTCATTATTATATTATAAAATTCCATTATATTACTCTACCACGTGGATTGTTATTGGCAAAAATGAGTGTCAGAGTTGATTTCATATTACATATTTGGAATTTTTATTACTGTAGCACCAAAAAGAATCACAAAGAGATCAGGGATTAGCAAGAAGAACTTTCTTGGACAAAGTCAGCAAAAATGGTACCATGAAGCAGCTCTCTTCTGCATATCAATAAGTACTAGAGAAGTGATACATGGTTATCTTTTCCAGTTACTAATTCTATTGACAAGAACTCTGTAACATAATTTTCACCTACAACAACCCCTCAGATAGAAAAGTGTGGCAGAACTACCTTCCATTTGTAAGATGAGAAAAATGAAAGCAAAGTGATTGGTCTGAGGTCATAGGGTTAACAATGATTGGAACTGAGATTGGATCCCAGCATTTCACTGACTTCTGGCCCAGAGTGACAGTTTACTATGAGGTTCAAGATATTGCTGTTTCATAGGTTTGATTAACCCATCATCCAAGCTGTTGAGACCTACATAGTAAAAACTAAAAGACCCATAAAAATACAAGCTGTGCCTCAAGACTGCAACATAGTCTGAATTTTCAGTCTGCTGCTTGTCAGTTTTCACAATCCTAGGAGTCAACTTAAATCTTTATCTGTCTCTCTCTCTCTCTCTCTACACACACACACACACACACACACACACACACAATATTTAAGCTTCTCAAGTGCACAACATATTATTTGTATGAAGATTATTCACTAATTCATGTAAAATTTGTCTACTATTCAACAAATATTCACTAAACTTACACATTAATAACCTTAAAGTAATATTAAACAATTTTATCAATTTCCTTGTCATATAACTTCCTTTCAAGGTAATGCAACATATATGTCTTGGTATTTTTTTAAAAATCCCTTTAATATAACCTATATTGAAAAGAGGCCCAGAGAGCAGAGATGCAATGCTTATATTGGGAGGCAATGAATGAGAGAGTATCTTGCAAAACTCCCCTGACAAAATAGAAATCTGTTTCACTAAACTTAGAAGAACGAATTCCCCGCTGATTCATAGAATGCCTTCTAAGTCTTTGTGAGCTTTAGGGTTGGGGCCAATGCCTGCAGGAGGCACCTCACAGTATAACAGATCTTGGAGAGATCTATTCTGTTGTGAAATTTGCTCACATGCTGAATGAATACGAATAAATTGCTTACTTTCTGTGATTTGGGGACTCCGAGGGATAGAAAAGCACAATTATCCCAATAAATAACATGGCATTATAAGTCAATAATGGGATGGCGCCTTCCTGGCAGCTAGACTCTAATCGCATGAATTCAACCCTTGCATTTGCCAAGATGCTTGTTACTCCAGGGCTACCATGTGCTTATTATATTCTTTTGGTCTTGAGCATGGCTGTCGCTGCAGCTGAGTTCATTAGGTAAACAGCTGGGGTAATTGATAGTGTGGATACCATTTCATTTCCTGCTGCTGTAGGAGAATTTTCTCTGAGGTGGAAGAAAATGACCAGTTCTGCCACCACGCGTCTTGGACAGTTTTCCTTGAGAAGCACTCTTTGAGCTAAGTGTCTGCAAATTGTCTTTATTCCTTTAGGAGGGAAGGCAGCGGAAGGGGGCTGATAGTCACTTTCTCTGCCTCACAGTTGGGAAGGAGTTTCCAGGTCAGATCTCGTTTGGCTAGGATGTTTACAGAGAGAGCATCCAGGCCTCGGTGGAGAGGCTGGCAATGCCAAAGGCAGGCAGTGGAGGGACCCAGAAGAAAGATGAGCCTTGTTAGTGCCAACAGTCCCAGATCTAAGACAGCAAAATGTGACAGCAGGGGGAATCCAGGTTGTGGGAAGCTCAAAGCATTTTCAACTATGGGGAAGTTAAGGTATTCTTTGTGAAAAAGAAAAGGCTAGGAAATTTCATTGAATATTGACATTGTTAGTTGCCAGCCTGCTTGGCAGTATGGCTACTTCAAGTCTAATTAAATAAAATGTTGCTTATTTCTACAGTGTTATTGGTGTGGATGGGAAAACAGAATTCTGTCAATTTGAGATTTATTCTTAAGGTAATTTAAATTCAGAAAAGTCCACTAGCACACACACATATATGTGTATATATGTATATATATATATATGCTGTTGGTTCATGGGAAATGATCAGGTCATATAGAGAAAAGAGAGCACAAGATTAGAAGAAAAGAGATTCACAAGAGGGCACCAGCTTCCTCTGACCAGCAGGCACGTCATGCATATGGTTGGTGGCGGGAAGATGCTCTGTGTTCAGCTTTCTAGTGCTGTTATAAGATGGACGCTGATCTCTCCTCACCAGGAGCAGATGTAGAAGTGGGATTGACCAGGTGCCATAGAATGCCCACACATGCATAAGAGCAGAAAGTCACTGTGTGTGCAGAATAGGGGAGAGATTTCTCTAAAAGACAAGGAACCAAAAGAGGGATGTTGGCCCAAATCCCTAGTGGGAAGCCTTGATGGAGGCATAAAGGTAGACCACTTTACCCAGTAGTTTATAAAGTTTAAAATTTATTTTAAAATTTCAATAATTATCTTAGGACTTGCTGAGTCTGATAAAATTATGTTACAATGTACCTCAAATAAATAATAAAACAATCCAGTTTTGCATAATCAAAATAATTAGATGTGACCGTCACTCCTAGAAAATAAGATATGCTACCAAGTCACAGTTATTTTTTAATGGGTTTCTGACATTAGAATAGACACATATATGTGTGAAAATGATTGATTAAAAAAATCACACACACACACTTGCAGGGTCCATTCTGACCCTATATAATACAGTAGAACTGATCCATAAGGTTTCTGTGTCTGCACATCTTTATGGGAGTTGACACCTTTTTCTTTCTTCTGTGAAGCAGCTGTAAGTTTGAACCACTGATCTTTTGGTAAACAGGCCCATGCTTAATCAACTGCAAAGCAAAGCTCCATTCAAATGAAAAAAAAAATCTTGACTTAGAAGAGAAACACTGTGCAAAATTACATTATTTATTGTTTGTTTGTTTTGGGGTTTGGGGGGCATCACTGCCCTCTGTTGGTGGGTGTAGGAGGCCCAGCCTTGCTGCTGGACTTGAACCTCCAACCCGGTGGGCCGCAGTCCCGCCCACAACCACTACGCCACCGGGGCTCAGAATTACATTATTTTAAAATATAAATGGATTATTTTGATAGTTAAATTTTGTGTCAAATTGATTGGGCCAGGATTCCTTATGGTTTAGCGTTTAAGACCTAGCATTCATCCTATGATAAAGCCTAACACAATGTAGTCAACTCCAAAATAAGGCCTACTATGAGCAGTCAAAAAATTGTGTCAAGATAGGAAGCAACACCTTTACTCAGAAAACAACCCTAATGCAACCAATCAAATGACGTTTCCTCCAAGATGTCACCTACTTCAAATATAACTGAGTGCAGCAAATAAATTGGTTTGATTTTTCTGGGTCTCGATCCTACAACTGGCTCATCCACCTCCAGTACTTTGAACTTGAGCTAACAGTCTATCAATCTTGGGAGTCATGGAATTGGAACCTGCCCAGACTTAGACTTGTCCATTTGAATAACTGTTTGAGCCATTCTCATTCTTTATCTCTCTCTCCTTTCTTTTCCCCCTCCCACTGACATAAGTTATTCCACACAAAAATTATTAAAACATGTTTCTATAATCAGTGTACATTGGTAGATGAGTTCTCAGGACTATAAGTAATTTACTCTCACTATAAAAGCAAATTAAACTCATTTCTGACTTATGACAAATGAATTTTGACTTACGACAACCCAATAAAACAGAGTAGAACTGTTCCGTGGATTGCTGAAACTATGAATCCTTTTATGTTGCTTTGTTTTAGTTTTAGTGATTTTGTTTGCATGTAGCTCACTCATTATACAATTTAATTTTTTAAACAGAGGTGTGCAATCATGACCACAATCAATTTTAGAACACTTCTGTCTTTCTTAGACTAGTTACTAATAGCTCCCATTTCCCCTCAATCCTCCCTGACATAACTCTAAGGAGCTATTAATCCAGTCTAATAAATTTACCTATCGTAGATTTCACATAAGGAAAACACATTCAAAAACAAAAGGAAAAGCCAATGACAATAAAAAAGAAAAAGAAAATTCTAAATTTAAAAAGTTGAGCTCAGTGTGCGGCGGGCTAGCCGGTGTCCTGCGCCCCACCGTTCCTCGCGCCCCAGCTCGGGAGGGTCCCCTCGGCCGCCGCCGCTCGTGAGAGTTGAGTTTCCGTGGGACTGAGGAGAGCCCCCCACCCAGGAACCGAAAATGCCCAAACCAATCAACGTCCGGGTCACCACCATGGATGCGGAGCTGGAGTTCGCCATCCAGCCAAACACCACCGGGAAGCAGCTTTTTGATCAGGTGGTGAAGACCATCGGTCTCCGGGAAGTGTGGTACTTTGGGCTCCAGTATGTGGACAATAAAGGATTTCCTACCTGGTTGAAACTTGATTAAAAGGTGTCCGCCCAGGAGCTCCAAAAGGAGAACCCGCTCCAGTTCAAATTCCGCGCCAAGTTCCACCCGGAAGACGTGCCCGAGGAGCTCATCCAGGACATCACCCAGAAGCTCTTCTTCCTGCAAGTGAAAGACGGCATCCTGAGCGACGAGATCTACTGCCCCCCGGAGACCGCCGTGCTCCTGGGCTCCTACGCCGTGCAGGCCAAGTTCGGGGACTACAACAAAGAGGTCCACAAGTCGGGGTACCTCAACTCGGAGCGCTTGATCCCCCAAAGAGTGATGGACCAGCACAAGCTCACCCGAGACCAGTGGGAGGACCGCATCCAGGTGTGGCACGCTGAGCACCGGGGGATGCTCAGGGACAACGCCATGCTGGAGTACTTGAAGATTGCGCAGGACCTGGAGATGTACGGCATCAACTACTTCAAGATCAAAAACAAGAAAGGGACGGACCTTTGGCTCGGAGTGGACGCCCTTGGGCTGAACATTTACGAGAAGGACGACAAGTTGACTCCAAAGATTGGCTTCCCGTGGAGTGAAATCAGAAACATCTCTTTCAATGACAAGAAGTTTGTCATCAAGCCCATTGACAAGAAAGCCCCTGACTTTGTCTTCTACGCCCCTCGCCTGAGGATCAACAAGCGGATCCCGCAGCTGTGCATGGGCAACCACGAGCTGTACATGCGCCGTCGCAAGCCGGACACCATTGAGGTGCAGCAGATGAAGGTGCAGGCCCGCGAGGAGAAGCACCAGAAGCAGCTGGAGCGGCAGCAGCTGGAGACGGAGAAGAAGCGGAGAGAGACGGTCGAGCGGGAGAAGGAGCAGATGATGAGGGAGAAGGAGGAGCTTATGCAGAGTCTTCAGGGCTACGAGCAGAAAACCAAGAAGGCCGAGAAAGAACTCTCCGACCAGATCCAGAGGGCCCTGCAGCTGGAGGAGGAGAGGAAGCGCGCCCAGGAGGAGACCGAGCGCCTGGAGGCTGACCGCGTGGCCGCCCTGCGCGCCAAGGAGGAGCTGGAGAAGCAGGCGGTGGATCAGATAAAGAGCCAGGAGCAGCTGGCCGCCGAGCTCGCCGAGTACACGGCCAAGATCGCCTTGCTGGAGGAGGCACGGAGGCGCAAGGAGGACGAGGTGGAGGAGTGGCAGCACCGGGCCAAAGAGGCCCAGGACGACCTGGTGAAGACCAAGGAGGAACTGCACCTGGTGCTGACGGCGCCCCCGCCCCCGGTGTATGAGCGGGTGAATTACCACGTGCAGGAGAGCCCGCAGGAGGAGAGCCCCGAGTACACGGGCTACAGCGCCGAGCTCTCCAGCGAGGGCATCAGGGACGACCGCAACGAGGAGAAGCGCATCGCTGAGGCCGAGAAGAACGAGCGTGTGCAGCGGCAGCTGCGGACCCTGACCAGCCAGCTGTCCCAGGCCCGAGATGAGAACAAACGGACCCACAACGACATCATCCACAACGAGAACATGCGGCAGGGTCGGGACAAGTACAAGACCTTGCGGCAGATCCAGCAGGGCAACACTAAGCAGCGGATCGACGAGTTCGAGGCCATGTAGAGCCCCAGCCGGGCGCAGGACTGGGGCCGGCTTCGGCGTCACACGCCTCAAACACGTGCATGGGGGGGAGGCGGGGGGGTGGATTTTTGTTTGGTTTTTGTTTTTAGTCTTCTTGATTTAGAAAGCTCGCGTCATAGTCCAGTTCCTTTAAAAAGCGAGTCGTTCTCTCAGTGGGCATGCTCGGGGGCTGGGGCCCGTGGAAGCGTCCCTGGTTTCTTATCCCAGTGGTATCCTAGTGCCAAACGGGCCTGAGTTTGATGGCGAGGCTCGGGACCCGGCCTGCTGTGTGGGGAGCGGGGCCTGGGGTCGGAGTGGCAAGTGGCGTGCCGGCCTGTGCGATGAGACCAGGTTGGGTTCCACGACCACCCGTGGTGGCTGACCTTGGTGCCATACTCCCCCACCCCACCCCACCCCTCCCTGGTATTGGAAATGAGCTCGATGGATTGAGCTGTCCTTTTTTTTTTTTTTTTTAATGAAGAGTTCATCTTTTTTGTATATGGGGGTGGGGTGGGGATTTGAGGGATGAATTGATTTTGAAAATTAGGTCTCACCCCTTCCTGCCGGCACCGTCGCCCCCATCAGTGGCGGAGGCCCGCGTGGCTGCCACTCTGCTGTGCTTCATAGAGAAATCCACTGTTTTTGGAGTTCTTGGCGCCTTATTAACCCTCCGCTGTAGAGGCTAGTATTTATACTGGTCATAATAGGGGTTTGTAACATTAGTTTCAAAAGGGAAGCGTTTTTGTTCTGTATATTTTGTTACCTTTTACAGAAGATTTAAAAGAATGACATGTGAAAAAAACCGCGGTATAGGGAGGGCACTTACTCCCTCCGGAGACGGGGATCCCTGCGGTTTCCTCCGGAGGGAGGAGTCTTGTTTAGCCTGGGGCCCGGGTGTGCCCCACGGGGTGCCGAGCTCGTGCCCCGATTTTCTAACAGAAAATCCTGTGGGAAACGCAGGCTCCACCTCCGGAGGGACCCCTCAAGCCTGCTTTCAGCACCCCGTGTTTTCACAAGACCCTTTCTCATCCCCCTCCTCAGCCTGCAGCAGCCGCAGGAGCGCGGCCTCCGCCCCCGGGCCTTGCGCTGCTTGGGCGCGCGTGCTGCCGCGCGAAATAAAGACCTGCTGGCCGTGAAAAAAAAAAAAAAAGTTGAGAAATTTTCTTGATATAAATTTATGTGTAATTAAATATAATTATAAATTTATACATATAATTAATTCTAGGTTGCACCCTAAGTCAACTATCAAGCTTCTTTACCAAGCAACTTTACCAAGCAACTTTACCAAGCAACTATCAAGCAACTTTACCTTCTTAGGCATGAGAGTGGGGAGACAGCAGCATACTTGATAAAATTTGTATCAGCAGGAAATTAAATTTCTAAACAGTACGTAAAGTGTGTTAATCTGGGTAAACTAGAGGAACAAATCCATAGACACACATATGGATACAAGGAAAAGGTTTGTATATAAGAGGAATAGGAAAAAAATTAAAAATTTTTAAAAAATTTAAAAAAAGAGGAATAATACATTAAGAAAGAATCCCAACCCAGTCCAATACAAAGTCATAAGTCCGATATTAGCTCATATGTCTGATACCAGTCTATAATGTCTCCTTCTGACTCACGAAATCACAGGATGCAGAGTCCTGGTGCTGGCAGGGGTCCCGGACCTCATGGTTCCTTGCTTCCTGGGCTCAGGGTCCATCAACAACTTCTCCAATTTCAGAGGTCTGGTCTCATCAGAGCAAGGCCATGTGGCTTCTCTTATGGCTCGTACAACTCCGCAGACACTGCCATCTTGCTTGTCCGTAGTTCATCATCTCTGAGACTAACTCCCATCAACTGGGGAAATAGCTTCTCATCTCCAGAAGGGAAATATCACGAGATTTCTCAGACATATCAGGAGAAAGTCATGCCCACACAAAGGCCTCATTGGCTACTCAATGGCTATTTCCAGATTAGCAGGCTAGACTCCACCCCTACATCTCAATAATGAAATTAACATAAGCACATGACCGCCACATATAGTCTGGAGGAAACTTTAAATTTTCCTTTTTTCTTTTTCTCTTACTTAATCCTTTAGTTGGAACAAAGTAGATAATTCTTGGAGAATTACTAAAGTTAAGTAACAAATGAAAAAAATTCTTGCTTTATAAAAAAAGGGATATCAAATGACTTTCCATTAAAAATAATTATTAAACATATGTAAAACTGGGGGACTATTTGCAACAATTATTGTTTGTTTATTTGAAACTAGTTTGTGTGTCACAAAAGAATTTAAGTCTTTTAAAATGTTGCTTCTCCTCCTTTTATAACCTAGTAGATGAGTGGTTAGGTCTCATGGGTAAATAATCAGGAGGATTTTTAAAACAATGACCCTTCTCTTTTCTCTATTTCTTTTAACACTTCTCCCCTTACATTTGTGCATTATAACACATACAAGGAAAACATACTGTATCCAGTTGCTCATCTCACCGCATCTCATCAAAACAGTATCCCATTACCATCCCTTCTTCCCCTCAACCCATGTATGCCAGTGTTTCTTCCTTTTTACTGTTCCCACCCACCTGCCCTCCTTAATAGCTTGTCTCTTTCCTCTTTCCTGGCCATGGCCTTATAGTCTTCAAAGTTTTTTCCTTGATGTGAAAATAATTATTTTTCCTTTTATAATACTGGTGTCATATTTTTATGAGATTGACTAACTTTCCTGAACATAGTGCCCTCCAATTTTGCCCATGTGAGGTGCTTGACAGACTCATCATTGTTTTTATTTGCAACAATTATTATTAAACTAAATATTTCTACTATAACAAGAGCCTGCAAACACAATTGAACAAGATGAAATACTCAAAAATTTGAGTGGACAAATTATCTGAAAAGTTAATTATCAATAAATGTATTAAAGCTTCAATGTTTATATGAACAAACACCATAACTTCATGACATAATGCAAGGAAAAACAAGTATGACAATGTTATTGCTTATAAAATTGTCCAACATAAAATACAGTCTTAATGATTATTGTTGGTGAGGATGCAGCAAAATGAATTTCTAGAATGAGGCTTCAAAAAGCGTATGAAAATTCCATTATTTCTAATTTCCTTCATATAAATTTATAAAACACTTATGAAAGACAAAGATTGGAAATGTGGATATATGTCCTTAAAAGAAAAAAAGAGATACCCTTTAATACAATGAATTAACATCTAGATATTGATCCAGAGAAAATTATTATAGGTACTCATAAAGTGTTATATGCAAACATAGTATTTTTCAGTCATTTTAACATAGTGTTCTTTTTTATGGGGGGGGTGGCATCACTGCCCTCAGGTGGTGGGAATAGAAGGCCCAGCCTTTGCTCCGTGGAGCTGGAATCGAACCTCCATCCCAGTGGGCCGCAGTCCCGTGCACAACCACTACACCACTGGGGCTCAGCCCTAACATAGTGTTCTTAATTAAGAAATAACTTAAAGTCCATCAATTTAGCACAGTGTGAAGGAAAAAGTAATGTGACTATTGAAAAGCACAGTGTAAAAGTATACTTAATAATATGGAAACTATGCTAATACATTATTTGTAAAAAAAAAAAGTTTAGACATCTGCATAATTTTGATTGTGAAACTGCAAGCGATTTTGTTAATGTTTCTTGAATCTTCTAAAATTTAAACCACAGATGCATTTAGAATTTAGAAACTATAATTCATGTGATAGGATCTTTCTACAAACTCAAGCCAAGTCACAGCCACCGAGCCAATTCCAACACATTCTGGAGTTTCTGAGATGATAAATCTTTCCCAGAGAAGACAGCCTCATCTTTCTCCTACAAAGATTGGAATCACCAACTTTGTGGTTAGCAGCCCCACGCTTAGCCCACAGTGCTAGCAGTGTTTCTTTCTACAAGCTTACCACCGAAGAATTCAAACCTGAAGTCAAAATTGTATCATACCATAACAGCCCGAAATGGCAAAAGAGCAGATTTTCACTCTAAATATATTAAAAGTTGTTTTTGCAATGTTTTCCATATAAATTTTGGTCTCCTTTCATTTGAGTCATTCTCTCTTTCCATGTTCTCCTCCTAGAGATGGTGGTATTTTGTATTAAAGATATGTTCTATCCTTCCTGTGTAGAACCACATTCCACCACTGCTGTGATATAATCAATGGAGGCGGATGATGAGAGAACATTAATTTCAGGGATTGTTCAGAGAATAATTGAACTTTGACGTGAATGGGCAACTTAGAACCTCAAGGGCCATCTGAGAAGACAGTGAAATATAATACTGGAGGAGGATGCTGGTGGAGAAATAAAAGGAAGGCCTTTGTGCCAGCAAGTGAATCTGGAGTTGAGTTGATTTGCAGGAGTGAGAGGCAGAGAGACGAGATGAGCATGGAATGAGAAAGAGCGAGGGAAGGCTGAACCCACCAGCACATATCGCTGTGTGTATCTCAAAGCATATAGGAGAACCTTCAGAGAGCAGTCTATGCTGCTTCACTCCTTAAAAATTTCAAGCAATTTCTGTTCAGCCAGATCGAGTTACTGATCTAGGTATTTGCTATGAGGAAGTGTTTTTCGTATCGCTGGCATCCTGGAAGATGTTCCACAAGTCATTTTACATGCCTGCAGGATCACTCATGGTAGGAAATTTCCAACAGAGATTCCAGACCAAGATGTGTTAGGAAAAATAACCTGGTGATGTACTTCTAAAATAAATGGCCTGTAAAAAGCTTATGAATAGCAATGGAATGTATCTTGTATAATGCTGAAGAATGAGTCCCCTCAAGTTGGAAAACATTCAAAATATAATAGGGAGAGAACTTCCTCCTCAAATTCAGGTCATCAGTAATCATATGAGTGCAGTAAAGTTTTCAAAATCCATTGCTGATGGAGTAGGACACAAATCAGAAAAATGGCTGCAAATATCCATCATGGAATGTATGAATTGAGTCTAGTATTATTGACAGTCATAGAAAATGAAACGAATGACATATAGATCAGTATGCTAGCCACAAGTGACTTGAAATGGACTGGTATCGGCTATTTAGAATCAGAATATCATATAGTTCACATTACTAAGAATGACAAATCCAAGAGAAATGGCATGGTGTTCATCATAAAAAGTAATACCTCAAGATCTGTATGTACAACATTTTCAGTGATAGATTAATATCTATACCAGTTGGAGCAGTTAGTATGACTATTACATAAATTTAAACATTAATCCGTATGGCCAAAAATGAATAAATTGGTGATTTTCTCCAAACTCTGTGGTTTAAAATGGATTGATCATAAAATTAAGATGTGTTAATAATTACTGGTGAATTTCTTTTGAAAGTTGGAAGGAAAGAAGAGGAATAAGTTGTTGGAAATGGCCTTCTTAATAGAAACAATGAAGTGGATCACATGATAAGATTTTACAAGGTCAGTGATTTTGCTCCACAGTTTAAACAGTGATTATACACATGCACCTCACCAGATGGAACAGTTGGGAATCAAATGAGCTAAATCTGTGCAAAGAGATACTAAAGAAATCCAATGTTTATAGTTAGGAAAAGTACAAAGTCCTCCTGCATAAGAGACCATCAACTGAACATACGCAGGTTTACTTTATAGCTAAGTAAAAACAACTCCATATATAAAAACCAAAGTATGATTTTTGAGTATAATCTACCTAAATTTAGAGAGCTCATGATGTTTTACTAGTTTCTAAAGACCACACAAATTTTGCAATGACATCAAGGAAATCATACATGAAGAAAGCAAAAGGGTCATTCAAAAGACAGGAAAGAAAGAAAAGCCAAAAGTGGATGTCAGAAGGCTCTGACATTTGTTTTTGAAATAGAGTAGTTGAAGTGAATGGATGAAATTATGAAGTAAAGCTGAATAGAAGATTTTAAAGGGCAGCTTGAGAAGACAAAATAATGAAATGTTCAGAAACCTGAACTTGGGAGTGGGCAGGGAGGGCAGGGAGGAACAGACTTGGCATTGCTCAAGCTCAAAGAACAAATTCAAGCCCTGGGTAAAAGCCTCTATCAGCAAAATACTGAATGAAAAGGAAACATCCAAAGAAGATGGAAAGAACACAAGAACACACAGTTATAGAATATGATCAAGAACAAATATTATTGAAGAAAGAAGGCCGAGGTACATAAATTAAATTGCAACCATTGGAACAGGGCAGGGGGGTATTGAATGGCTTAAAATCAGCAAAGTTGCTTATATTTTCACCATTCTTCTTCAATCTGTATGCTGAGCAAATAATCTGAGTACTTGGACTGAAGCAAGAATTGCAATATGCAGGCAGCACAACTTTGAGGCGCTTACTTACAAAGATCAGACTGTAGCTTTCAGTATGGAGTATACCTCAATGCAAGGAAAGGAAAAACCTGTAGAATAGATGGGGTAAAATTTCCTAGTGTAATTATTTTAGGGCTGCCCTTAGTGAACAGGTACATTATTGTGATGGGGAAAAAAACCTCTCAGCAAAATTTTCCCAGATATTTTTCTCACATATCAATTCAATTTTCTTAAAAAAATTTTCCCTAATACAGCACTGTAATCATTGTCCCCTCCCAAAATGATTAAGATTACACTTTCACAATTCAAAAAAAAAAAAAAACATTCACTGTAACCTGGGCTGACCTCTTGAATTTAACTGGTCTAGTAGAACCACTCAGAAGCCACTGTTTTGAAGGGACCCCAACAAGACTAAAAGACACGTAGGTATTACTGAAGAGCTTGTTTGCTGTCATTCACTGCTCGTCAATATGTTCAAGTTTATTCTGCTTTGGATAAAATCATTCATGTACAAACTGGAGCCCTACTGGCAATACTTTTGACATGTCTCCTTAAAACCATGTCTGATATATATGTGATGCACTTAAGAATGTGCTAAATTGAAGAATTGGATTCAGTGGAAATGATGTAGGTCTGAGGATCGACATCTGTGACCAGGTCTACGTGATGGCAGTTGAGCCAATCTACACCCAGCATTTTGAATAATAGAATTTTAATGAGCCTGAAAGATGTGCGTAATGTTTTCTACCAGAGAAAGGAAGTCAACACGGGCCAAGTTCACTGTAAAAATGCATTACTCGGGTGGAGCCCAGGTGGCGTAAGTGGTTGAGGGCAGAACTGCAGCCCGTGGGCTTGGCGGTTCAAATCCAGCAGCGGCTGGGTAGAGCCCATGACCAGAGCGGCAATGATGCCCCCCCCAAAAAAAACATGCGTTACTCTCTGGGGCAGTGAGTGAAGACTCACTTTCCACATAGGAGATCCATATTTGAATCCTGGCTGGCACACTTCTTACCAAGCTACCAGTCACCTGTCACAGGAGGCTTGCATGATACTATGACAATAAAAAGATTTCAGTGGCGAGCTCAAACTAAGGCACAGTAGGCAGTAAATGCTGGTCATCTATTTTTGAAACAGAGGTCGGGCAGTGTAAGATATGACAGAACAATAATAATTTATAAAATATTGAGGGTTGATGGGGAAGGGAGAGCAGGGGAAGAGGGAAAGGATGGAAAAGCCGATACCAAGGGCTCAAGGGAAAAGGTGGATGATTAGAGAACAGTAGCAGCAGCAGACATGTGAAGGTTCTTGGAGCAGTATGTTTATTTATGTATTGTGAAAAACGATGTACGAGGCTCTAATAAAATGATTTTTAATAAAAAAAAAAACCCTATGTGTCAGAATGCTCTGATCTTTTTGTGCATGGGGTCAACAAAAGTTGGTTGCTACCAAGGTGACAGCTAATGAACATAGTCCCTAGAGGATTTCAGAAGTAGAAGACACAGAGAACTAGAAGACTGAAGCATTTGTAAAGAACAAAAGGCAAAATTGGCTCAGGTAAGCCGCATATACTGAGGTCTCTTTAGTGCATGGCAGGTATGGTGTCTAGGCAGCCTAGTGGGAGGATTCTGGTGAGTGAGAGGACACCACCCCCCCCCCAGGGCAATACTACACACCATAACTACGACCCCCATCCCACCCTCACTCATCTATCTTAAACTGAAGCCCCTGAGAGCTGGGTTCTGAACCTTAGGACATCTCGGCTTATCAGGCTGAGCAACTGCTGCATGCTGCTGCATGCCGCAATGGTCACCGATTGACCCACCCCTCCCTCAGGCCCAATCTCTATGCCAGGAGTTGCTTGGCTGCCCTCCGAGATACATGTAGCTTTGGCCGGACCCCCTGAAACAGCTGCCCACTTGTGGTCTCCACTTGGAGAGTGGATTTCTTCTCTCGTGGTCCCCCTCTCCCCAAGATCTGCTGCCAACCTTGGGTCTCTCCTTTCTTTACCCAAGACCTTGGAAAAAGTTCTTCAGTCTACCTGTAGTGGGTTAGGTGGCTGGAGACTGGGGGCGACCATCCCATTGTTGCCTGAGACCCCTCCTCTGGTGCCCCAGATGCCCACCTGCTCCCGCAGCGCCTGTGTGCTCACTCTTCTCATACCAGTGGCACCCCCACTCTGCACCTGGGCCATTCACAGCTTCCACCTGCTCCTGCCATGCTGGCCTACACCATTACCAGCACATGACAGTTTTCTCCCTGAGCACTCCTGCCAATTCCACCAGCGCCACACCAACTGCCTGAGCTCATGCCACTTCTGCCCGCTGCTTCTGGTGCTGGTCCACACCACTACCATGTGCTTCGCCAGCCCTGCTTTTGCCAGCTCACTCAGCATTTCCCTAGTGTGCCAGGAACCCCAGGGGCAGGGGGAGTGCATCCTTGACCTGAAGAACATATAACCTGGGTCTGGAGTCCTGGATCAGCAACCCCTCCTGTGGCAGCAAGGCCTTTGCCTTCTATTAGGCATCTTAAAAAAAAAAAAAGACTTCTAAGGGTCATTTGACAGACCAGGTCAAAGGAGGCCAGGGGCATACATACAGGCTCCCGCTCCACTCACGGCCCTGAAACTCCTCACGACTTTTGGCCACTGAATCACTGAGGAACTCTGCCTAAGTGGCAGTCTGACCTACCTCTATGTTAGGTCACAGGCAGCTCCCCGAAAGCATCCTTACAAGTAAAACAGAGAAAGACCTAAGGGTCCCCTGGCCTCCCAAAAACTTGGAGCCTACAAAAGGATTGTGGAAAAATAAACAGACCACATCACCCTGCACACACGAAAAAACAAAAACAGAAAGACAAAACCTAGTAGCAGAGTTAATGGTGCTCATAGAAAAATCAGACAAAGAAAGAAATATTCAGATGACTACTTGGAGTAATACAGGGGTTGAAGGAAGTAAGGCAGAATAAGGATGCAATGATAGAAGAGATGAAGTCCACAATAGAGGGGATGAAGTTCCTGCACCAAAGGGAAATACAGGCACCAAAGGTTGAGGTAGCAGAAACAACATATAGTTTACAGAAGTTACAATTAGACTTGAGGCAGAAAACCATATCAGTGACCCCGAAGACACTCAGACCTCATCAAGTGAGAAAGACACTTAGATAGAAAAATTCAAGAAGTGGAAGATAACCTGAGATCAATGACAGATGCTACAAAAAGGAATAATATTAGAATAATTGATTTACCAGAGCAGGACACAGCACACAGTTGACAGCTGAGATAGCAAAAGAATTTCTGGAAGTGAACTTTGCTGCCTTAATGAATGAAAATCAGGTTCTCGTACAGGAAGCAGAGAGAATACAAACTAGGCTAAACTCCAAGAAGAACTCACCAAGACATGTAATAGTAAAACTATCCAACTCTGAAAAAAAAAAAAAAGAAAATTTTAAAAGCAGCCAGGGAAAGGAAGACAGTCACATACACAGCTCAGGTAAGAAGATGCTCAGACCTATCAGCAGAAACCATGAAAGAGCAACATCTTCCAAAAGCTGAAAGAAAAAAAAATACCTGCACAAGAATCCTTCACCCTGCCAATTCCCCATCAAGATAGATGAGGAGATAAGCATCTTCCAGGACAAGGATTCACAGAATATGTTGCAAGGCACCAGACCCTCAGCAAGATACTGATCAACTCACTATGGCCAGACAATTAACCTCCACCAAGCACAAGCAGGGGACCACCTTACAATCCAACTCCATCCAGAAGCCAACATGCCAACAACAACCCAAGATAACAGGGCCTCAGAGAGAAAAGAAGACAAGAAAGAAGACCCCCACACAAACACAGAACGCTGATATGAAGGGAAATAGGAAAACACCCAAAACACGAGACACAAAATGATAGCAATGAGCCCACAGATTGTGATTATAACTCTGAATTCCAATGGCCTCAATTCCTACATTAAAAGAAAAAGGGTTGAGGACTGACTGAAAAAACATAACCCAACATTCTGTTGTCTGCACGAGACACATCTTAAGCACATAGACAAAAATAAACTAAAAATAAAATGCCAGTGGAAAGCATACCAGAAAAATAGCAACTTTAAAAAATCACGGGTGGCAATCCTAATCTCCAACAAAATTGACCTGAAGGTTCAAATCATAAAAAAGTTTGGGGCTGTCTATAATGTTCAAAGGATCAGGAACCAGTTAGCACAGTGAATATTTACTCTGCCAACAATGACACAGTGAATTTCATAAAGCGAGCTATTAAAAAGATGAAAAAAGAAATCAGATCCAAAAATCATGTAAGTGATTTTAATACTCTGCTATCAGAGAAAGCCATATTATTGGGAAATAAGCTTAGCAAAGAGGCTATAGAGCAATTAGGCAACTGGACCGGCTAGACATTTATAGAGTTTTCCATCGAAACGCAAAGAATTCACAATCTTCTCAAGCCCACATGGCTCATTTTTGAGAATAGACCATATGCTGGAACACAAGTCAAGCCTGCGTAAATTGAAACACTTAGAGATAATTCAGACATCTTTCTCAGATCACCATGCCACAAAGCTAGAGATTAACAAAAGAATCACCAGAAAACAAGGGCAATCAATTGAAGGATGAGCAACAATTCTGCCACATGAATGGATACAGGACCAGATTAGAGAGGATGCTAGCAAGTTTCTAGAAACTAATGAGAATGAGAAAAAAACATATCAAAACTTATGGGAAGCTGCAAAGGCAGTTATCAGAGATAACTTGATATAAAAATGCGTATATGAAAAAGAGGAGAAGCTTATGACTGATATATTATCACAAAACCTTCAGCAATTACAACAATATAAATAGAATAATCCCTCAAATAGCAAAAGAAAAGAAGTAAAAAAAATCAGGGCAGAGTTAAACCAGTGGGAACACAAAAGAACTATGCAAAAGATTAATGCAGCCAAAAGCTGGTTCTAAGAAAGTATCCACAGAATTGACATGTGCACCTAAGCAATAAAGAGCAAATATCAATAGCCTGGATGAGGGTGAAACAAGGTAAATTACAACAGACCCCAGTGAGATTGAAAAGATAATCACAAAGTACTATGAAGGACTATCATCTAAAGAATTTTAAAATGTGGAAGAAATGGATAAATGTTTTGAAAAATGGGCTCTTCCTAGATTATCCCAGCAGAGGTCAAGAACCTCAACAAACCCAAACTGAAAAAAGCAATACATAGGGTTATCAAGAAGCTACCAACAAAAACAGTCTCTGGATGAGTTGACTTCACAGGGGGATTCTATCAAGCATTCAGGGAAGAGTTGACACCTATCCTCCACAAAGTATTCCTGAGCATAGAAAAGGATGGCAAACTCCCAAACTCATTCTATGAAGCCACTATCACTTTGACATCCACAGAGGCCAAGACCCCACAGGTATAAAGAACTACAGACCAATGTCTCCAAAGAACATAGATGCAAAAATTCTTAGCAAAATATGGGCCAGTACAATACAAAAGTATATAAAACATATCATCCACCACAAGCAGGTGGGATTCATCCCAGGGATGCAGGGATGGTTTAACATTGGAAAATCCATCAATACTATACATCACACTGGTAAGAAAAAGTATAAGACCATATGATAATATTGATAGACACAGAAAAGCATTTGACAACATCCAAATCCCATTCCTAATTAAGGCACTCATGAAAATAGGATTGGAAGATAAATTCCTCAAGCTAATTCAAGCCATCCATGAAAAGTCAACAGCCAACACCATAGTCAATAGAGAAAATACAAAAACAATCCCACTAAAAAAGAGCACTCAACAAGAATATCCCTTGTCCCCATTTCTATTTAATATCATACTGGAGGTCCTAATTAACAACATAAGACAGCGGAAGGACAGTAAAAGTACCCAACTGGGAGAGGAGAGGGTGAAACTGTTGCTATTTGCAGAGGACATTGAAAACTCCCAAATCTCCGCAATGAGGGTACTTACAGAGATGGAGTAATAGGGGAGAGTGGCAGGATACAATACCAACAAACAGAAATCAATAGATTTGCTATAAACATTGGATAGGACCATGGAAGGATAGGATCAAGAAGACAGTACCCTTCAAAATAGCCAAGAACAAATTGAAATACCCAGGAAAAAATATATATATATATTTAAAAAGCTCTATATGAGGAAAACTACAAGACCCTGCTACAGAAAACCAAAAGTGACCTCCACAAATGGGAGAATATCCCATGCTGGTGGATTGGAAGGCTCAACATAGTAAAGATAACAATCTTACCCAAAGCACTTTATAAGTTCAATGCTATTCTGATTCATATACCAAGAACCTTCTTCAAGGAATTGGAAAGACTGACCAGAAATTTCATATGGAGAGGGAACAACCGCAGAGTGCTCCTCAAGAAGGACAAAATCAGAGGATTCACTTTACCTGATTTTAATAGCTGCTACACAGCCACAGTAGTCAAAGTAGTCACACTATTCCAGTAGTGTGGTACTGGAATAATGATAGATACTGAGACCAGTAGAAAAGAACAGCAGTGAGGAAACACTAAGGGTTATAAGATGGGGTAAAGTGATGGTGAGGCAAGAGGAGGCAAAAAGAAATAGAGTTAACCTCTAGAAAGCAAAGGTATAGATAGGGATATTAACAGAGGTGTATTTACTTGTGTAAATATATTAATTCATAAAAATAGAGAAATTGGTCTATGTACATATATTTATAAGGCAATACACTGAGACTGCAGATAGGCCTTCTGCCTCAACTCATACCTTCCCTCAATACAAGAACATTTTGTTCTAACATATTGGCATCCTGGGATACACACACCCCTTGATCACTGAAGACAAAATAGGTGCATAAGCAGATGTGGTGAAGAAAGCAGAGAGTGCCTGGCTAATAAAATATACAGCATCTGGGGTCTTAAAGGCTTGAAGTGGCCATCCAACAGCAAACAAGTGGCCATATAAGAGTAAAACAGCAAGCCCACATGGAAGAAGCACTTCAGCTGGTGGGATCATGAAGTGTCATCAAGACTGGGCACAAGGCATCAGAAGATTCACAACAAAAACAAACAAAAATGCATTGGTGAGAATGGGGGAGGGGGTTTGAGCAGAGTCTCAATGCCCAACTGTGGGCAATGGAATACCACCCCTACCCTGCCCCCCAACCCCTACAGGAGTCGCGGGGAGGAGATGAGTCCAACAGGGTGTGGTAGAGTACTGATAGATCACACACTATACCACTGATCTCTTGAGGCCTCCTCAAGCCCCTCTATCATGATCCCAGTGCCGCTTCCCAATCTGGACTAGACGGGGCCATATACATAGGTAAAGGCAGGAGAAAAAACTCACAACACATGGAGCCCAACAATAGGAATGGGTATAGCTATACCAAAAGGTTAGGGAGAAGAGGGGAGAGGTGGGGTGGGAGGGGGTAATCAATTGCAGTGGATGGAATATAACCACACAACCCCATCCAGGGGGAAGAACAACAGAAATCAGAGAGAAAGGGAGACAGTGGTCATTGTGAGATTTGAAAACAATTAACAATCAATAATCTGTCAAGAGACCATGAGGATTGGGGGGGGTTGGGGTTGGAGAGGAGGAAGGGGGGTAAAAAAGCAGCTGATCACAAGGGATCCATGGAAAGTAAAGGTCTAGAAGAGAATAATGGAATATATATCTTAATATATCAGATACAATTGATGTAAGGATTATAACAAGAGTTGTAAGAGCCCCCAATAAGATGATCTAAAAAAAAAAAAAGATTTCTACAGACTCCAGAAGGAAAAAATGGCAGTTATTTTTATTTTTAATTTCTTTATCACTTCCTTAGTACACTCAAGGAAAGTAAGACTATCAGTCACTTCTAATAGAACCTAAATCGATGCATTCATCTCTGAAATGAAAGGCTTTTTCCTATATTACATGATGTCAAGTCTCTTCTGGGTTTACCTCCATTTTGCCCTCCCTGAGCAAGAGGAACAAGTCCAAAAATACAAAGTTACTGTTTTCAGTGAAAGGGGATAGTTTTTGTGGACATTGAATCAACTTGCTTCATTATGAGAATCTGCCCCAGATTTTGATTTAGAGAGAGAGAAATTAGGCCACGGAATTGTATTATATAAGAGATGAGTTATTGGAGTAATAAGAAGGTGTAAATAGCATTTACATATTTAATGATCATTTTATTCTATGGCAATTGGGCATTAAATATTCAGAAGTAATGTTCTCTTTACTCATGTAAAAGTCTTTTGTCAAGCACATGATTATTACTCTGACAAAAGAGACTCTATTATGCTTTAGTGACACATGGCACAATGACATTTAAGTTCATTTGCACGCCAGTCACCTACAGGTCCTCACCTCCAGCTTTCCCAAGTCTCCTTTTACTGTAATGCTGAAAGACAATGGGACACTTTCACCCCAATTTGATCGGAGAGCTCCATTCCCAATGTCCTCCTCATGTCTACTTCCTGCCACAGGTCAAGGATGCATTTGCTCCTTCTGGCATTTTGGATCCTTGTATTTAATCTAAAGTTCCCATGGGGCTCCCAGTTTGTCACTAGTCATCCTACACCATTTCACATGCTATCCCAAACACAAAATGCTTTTTTTGCTGTTTTGTTTTTCCTTCCAACTGCTATTCGTCAGAGCCCCTCGTGTGTAGAGAGGTTTTTACCAACTGATCTGAAAGGAAGTGTGGTAGGAGCTGACAGCACAGGCAAGTGCAGCAGCTGACTTTAAAAGTGCACCGAGCAGCCTTATGCTTCAGCCCTTTTCTGCTTGGCAGACGTCTGTCTTTCCCTCTGCCTCAAAGGCCCTCACCCTGTTCACAACCTTCCAGGCAGCTTCCTTCACCTACATTCTGCAACAGGGCATCCCCTTCATCAAAGCTACTTCTGGAAGCCCACAGGTCTGCCACTTTACTGGGCACAACAACATGGCTCCCTCTGCTTTACCTGTCACACCTGGGTGGTCACTCATTCCCATCAGCACAAGCTGTCAAGGTGTGATACAGCACACAGAGAAACATGTCTTGTTCCAATTGGGAAGAATTCCACAGTCAGCTGTTAACAATACTTGTTGTTTGCTTTTTCCGCCCCCACATACTACATTCTTCTTTCAGGAAATGTTTTGTAGCTCCTCAGGGATCCACTTGATTTTTCACCACAAGTGGTATGTGGGTGTCAAGAAAGAAAGAGCACCCCATTTATTTGAGGAAGGAGACTATTTGTCCAAGTTTTTGCCTTCAAAATGGTTAGCACAAAAGAGTTGCTGTGGGGGCAGCATCCCTGGTTTCACCTCATTGGCAGTGCTAGGAACTAGCAAGCACATTTTTCACTTTCTGCATACAAGATCTCCTCTAAGATAGCAAGCAGTTAGTTAGAATTCCCAGCTTCAAACTGGCGCAGAGTTTTCTGGGAGAAGGATGACGATGAGTATTCAAGCTGACCTTGTTTCCAGGGCTTGGTATTAAGAGAATTTCAGAGAGAGGCCAGCAGCTTCCTTTTATTACACCCTCCCTCACCAGTCAGAGGCCCCAGTCAGAGCTAAATAATGCTTCTTCAGTTCTAAGTGCCCTGCCCACCCAGCATTCCTCATTCAAGGTCGTGGAGGTATCTCCATATTCAAAGACCTAACCAGCCAACTCTGAGACAATGCCGCGTCACCCAGCCTAGCATCTTTGCCTGTTGTCTCTAGGGAAGCAATATCTGTGAAACTTATATAAGAGGGCCTTTATGAGGTCATGGGAAAAGTCCATTATTTTTAAATAAAATTTTCAAGGACTTTTCTTTCAATGAATTTTTCAAGGGATACACACACAAATGATGGTGACTTCCTAAGGAAGGGAAAAACTGCTCCTTCTGAGGCTCCAAATCTTTAGGAGATGAAAGTTTCCCATGCTCCCACAGTGCAGTTGGTGAGTTCAAATGGCTGATCTTATTGTTAGCAGCCCACTGTGAGTCAGAAGTGAGTGGACGGCAGTGAGTTTGTGCTATATCTATATATCTTTTTATAATATATATATGTATGTATATATATATATATCCTATAAAGAGTGTGAAAAAAATTTTGCCAGAATGTCCACATACATGAGAAGCAGTTCCACATGCCGCAGAAACATGCCCTTTCAACTGATTGACCGCTCAGAGCAAATGTCATCATGATCATGTGTGCACACAGAGGCACTGAAATCTACTCTCTGGGAACTTTAAGTGTTGTGTCAGATCTCTGGTATATGCTTGGCATGCTTCACTAGCCTCTACTCCAGTTTTTGCTACTCCAAGACAATCTAAAGATGAGGGTGGCAAGTGATCCCTATCCAGTGAGACAGTCCCCTGGTGATCCTATTCTACATTGGTCTGTAGTTATCTACCTGTCCTTTCAAAACAAATAATCTTTTTCACTCTTAATAAATTGTATCTATAGATGTTGGCTTATTGTGTAACACTAGTGTGATTTGCTAGCCAGATGCCTCCTTGGCATGTAATAGAAAATCCCGTCGGACAGTGGTACTCTGCCCTTCAGGAACTCCTCTTCACCCTATGGGTCCCAGTCACACTGGGTTCTCAGGCTCAGCGAATCAAAGTCTACGGAAGCTGGATAGGGACATCTCTATTGGTTTAAGATTCTCTTTTGACTTAGAAGCACACTGACACTTTCTAAGGAGCAGGTGAAAGAATTGTCAAAAGATACAATGTGCTATGACAAATGGACAAGTCAGAATGAGAACAAACTGGAAAAAATCAGTTCTGCCTGTAGGTGATGGAAAGACTTGCACAGAGCATGCCGCACTTGAGTGAGACCTCGGGGGATGAAAAGAAAGTGCTATGCTTTTATATTGAACTAGGAACCTTGAAAAGGGTTGATTTAATTCTTCCTGAGCAAGGTGACTGTACTACATGAACCAGAACGATCCATAGATTGCTCAACAAGACACCACTCTTATAGATTGCTTCTAAAAGAAATGTGTGCATGTGCACAGGCATGAGTGTGTATGTGTTGTTGTTATTATAAGGGGGTGTCTTTCTGCAGCCTCATATACCTTGCAAAAGCTGCCCATTCATTCATCTCCTTTCTAGGAGACTCATATTGCCTGTTAGTATCTCAGGGAGTGCTGGTGCTGTCAATGAAGCCGTGGATGACAGATAACTGCAAGGCTGGAGGTGGTTCAAATATACCAACCATTTAGAGGAAGAGTAATGTCTGCTTCGTAGAGATTTACAGCCTCAAAAGCCCTACAGAGGGTCACGATGAGTGGTAATTGACTCAATGGCCCAAAGTCAATATACAATAAGAATTTTGAAATGAAATGAAATTAACATTGATTTGGTCAAAAATCTGTTTTCTTTTTTTTTGTTTGTTTCTATTGACTGCCTTATCATTCCTGCAACATATTTTAGGAAATATTGGCACAGACCACGGATTCCCAGTTGCCTCCCTGCAGACCAGCTGTTTCAGAACTAGACTACACTGTAGCCATAATATTAAAAAATGAAAAGAAATATCAACCAAATTTCTACCAGGAGCTGCTGATATTCATTGTTTTGTGATTTATTATATATTTTTCTCATCCTGATCCATGCAAGTATGTATTTATATTTATTGTCATAATATGAATACAATTTCCTGTTCTTGTTTTCTCACTAATGTTCACTTCTTTTAGAGTGCTGCCTTATTTATCTGTTATTCATATCCCATTAGGGGTGTGGTATAGTTTATATCTTATTCCCTTTTTCTGTAATCCTACAGCTGACCCCAAAATTCTTGCAATTATACATTTATTGCCATGAACAGGGGAAACTATGGATTTCTTCTAGAATACTTCCTTAGGATAAATTCCTATAAGTGTAGTGACCCATCGTGGAATCTGAATATTACTTTCTTGATGGAAAACCTGGGCCTTGATGGAACTGATATTTGTAGTTTTTGATGCTTTTAAGGGACATATGAGAAGGAGTTGTGAAAGTCAAGTCACCTCCTACACAATTTGCCTGCTGGAATCATATTTCCTAGGCAAAATATAGGCATGGAGAATCGGGTCTTTTTAAAGGATCATTTTATTGGGGGCTCTTAAAGCTCTTATCAACTGTATCAAACATTTTGTACACATGTTGCCATCAATATTTTCTAAACATTTACTTTCTGTTGAACTCTTAGTATCAGCTCCTGCTTCCCTTCCCCCACCCTTGTGACCACTTGATATATGATTGTCATTTTCATATCTTACACCAACTGCTGGTGTCCAAGGTTTCTGTTGTTTATCCCTTTGGAGGGAGGGTGAGAGGGGGTTACATGTCAATCATTGTAACCCCTCTTCTTTCTTCTGTCCTCCTCCCTCCACCTCCCCCCTACCATCCTGGAGTCTGTGTCTGTCTTGAGCTCTTATCTCTTATCTGTACTTGTGCACGTGCTCTGGTGTAACCAACAGTGAAAGGTAGGACTTGGGTCATGATAGTGGGGGGTGGTGAGGAAGCCTCAAGGAATCAGAGGAATATTGCGAGTTTCATTGGTGCACCCTGTTGACTCATCCCTTCCTTGTAATCCTCCTGTGAGGATCCCATTGTCTACAGATGAGTTCTAGGTCTCTCACCCCCCTCTTTCTCAATAATACGTCTTTGTTGTTTGTTTGGGGTTTTCTGATGGCTGTTACCCAGGCCTGGCAATACCTCATAATCACATAAGCTGGCATATTTCTCCCATATGAGATTGTTGCTTCTCTGCTAGATAGCCACTTGTTTAACTTCAAGTCTTTAAGACTCCAGATGCTATATCTTTTGATTGCCAGGCACCATCCGCTTTCTTGACCACTTTTGCTATAACATCCATTTTGTCCTTGGCGATTTTGCCTAGAGGGTAAGTATCACAGAATGCCACATTGTTAGAATAAAGGGTTATTGCATTGAGGGAGAGCATGGGCAGAGATCCAAGTCCATCCACACCCTCAGTGTATTGCCCTATAAATATGTATACATGGGTGAATACTTCTATTTTATGACTTAGTGTATTAGCATATGTACACACCTATGCTTATATCTCTATCCATAGCTTTGCTTCCTAGAGCTTTCCTCTGTATTCTTTTACCTTCTGTGTTAGTCTGGAGAGACTAGAGAAACAAATCCATAAAACTCATATGTGTACAAGAGAGTTTTACATAAAAGGTACATTTAGAAAGCATCCTAATCCAGTCTGGTCCAAGCCCATCAGTCTGATATTAGCCCATCAGTCCAATACCAATCCAAAATGTCCTCTTCAGACTCACAAAACACATGTAATGATGCAATAACAGGTCAGACTCCACCCCTTCACTCATAATCCTCTCAAATTGACAGCAGATCAAGTAACCATCACACTTTTTTCCTGCCCCACCATCACGCTTCCTTTATTTCTGCCTCTTAAAAGTTTCTCTCAACTAAATTGCTGTTGCTCCCACACCCCCAGGGTCTCTACAGCTTCCTTTTTGTTGATTTTTATTCCCTAGCTGTTCCTGGACTTTGGGAAGAAGGATGCAGGAGAAGAGAGAGGTGAGCAAACAATGTTCTAGAGAGCAGGGTCTTTGGAATATGTTTCTTTTATTATGGAGTCTTTGGAGACAGATGGGAGTGTACTTGAGTCTCCATAATTTTCAGACAGCCTGCTAATGTCTCCCATGTCTTTTCCAGGTGCTCTTGAACCTGGGAACTGTTTATTGCTGGTATGGAAGTACTGACATGCTTTCAATCAGCCTACTCTCCATCCCCAACACCGTTACTGGTGATACATGCCAATTTGAAATATATATTGTCTATCAGACTGTCAACATTCTCAGCTCTGTAGGTGTTGAAATTTAGACATCACTACTCAAAATCAAAACCAAACCCAGAAAAAATATTTTCTTTTGGAAAACCAATCTCAAAATGTAGGCACATTAGTATGATAACTTTAATTAAGCATGCATCTTCATTTGCCAAGGAGAAGGTGTACAAATACAATGACCATTGAAAGTTGCCTTTCTGATTCTCTGAAGCAGATGAAAGTGGCTCAGACACCGGGAACCCATGGTACTAAGCTTCTTCCATCCTGGATTTCTGCTGAGAATCAATGTTTCAAAAGAGGTGCAAGCTAAAGCTTTGTCCGCAGATGTGGCTATAATGATTGCATGCTTCATCCATTTTTGGATTTGCTGATGAACTGGTCATTTCTGAAGCTTTGATAGAAGCAGGATTTCAGATGCAGAGTAAAGCCTTGAGCATAGATTACCAAATGCAACAGATCATCTCAGACCATGCAGCAAACAGGGTAATTTTCAAAGTAGAAGGGTGTGTATTATGTTCATCCTGAGATTTAAAAAAATATATCCCAGGAGGTTTATTTGTTTGATGAGTTTGCTTGTCTCTTTTCTGAAGAATTTACAGCGAGAGATGGACTTTTTGCTAAGAAAAGATTCATAGACTGTAGCAAAAAAATGAGGAATATAATCTAGCATCTCATTTTGATGAGAAAATCAGCCTCGCTTAAAAAATGTATTTAACGGAGCACTCATTGAAAAACATCCAAAATGTGACAACAAAGAAAATAGAGAAATGGAAGAGAAAGTCCTGTAAAACAAGTAAATTCAGGACCTGTGTAAGATAAAAAGCATGTCAGAGAAGAGAAATTCAAATGTCTTTCTCCAAAATGATGGGTGTGATATGGAAAAGCAATACCCTCTCAAAGGCAGAAAATGCCCCAAACCAGGAAAAGCAAAGCTGTCCAGCCCAGCCCAGCCCAGCTCTCACAGGTTTCTTCATTGGAAATAGACAATAGCCAACAAAAAACCTTCCATAAAAGACAAATGCGAAAACTAAGAATATTTGTCAAAAAATAATATGGCAAATTTCCAATCAATGTAGAGAATGCAGATTGAAACAGTGAGGGCATAGCATAGCTAAGGCACACATCAACTCTGACAAACTGTACATTTCTGACAACTTGTAGAAAGAACACTATAAAATAAAGACAAACAAAAAACAAACTTAGTGCCATCGAGTACATGCGGACTTAGAAAGCGGAGTAGAGGCGGGACAATGTCCGAGACGGTGTGTGTGTGTGTGTGTGTGTGTGTGTGTGTGTGTGCAGGAGCAGAAAGCAAGGGGTCTCAAACTGTGGACCCGTCTTCATCTCTCAGCCCAATGAGCCACCCCTGTGCAACCAGGGCCCCAGTATAGCAGTGTGCACAGACGAAAAACCAAGGCTATGGAAACAGATTGGGTTGTTCCTTCTCGGTGGGTTTCTCCCTCAGGTCATAAATGAGAGTGATGTGCCACTTTAAAATTCTAAAGGAAAATTATTTTTGGTTCAGAAGTCTACATCTACCAAATCTACAAAGGTTCCAGTTTCCCCCTGAAGTCTACTTTTGTATAAAGCTGTTGGAGAATATCATCTGCAAAAGCAATAAAGGTGGGCAACCAGTTTGGATGATCCCTAAGTAACATGAGAAAGCTGCTGTCTTCACAAGACTAAAGGATTCCCCAATGGTGAGCTCCCGAGGGACACCC
The DNA here is from genome assembly GCA_004026705.1 of Nesogale talazaci. Classification (NCBI taxonomy): domain Eukaryota; kingdom Metazoa; phylum Chordata; class Mammalia; order Afrosoricida; family Tenrecidae; genus Nesogale; species Nesogale talazaci. The sequence goes on along the minus strand of PVJH01000026.1, from coordinate 171,827 downwards.
CCACCCCCACCGCCGATGAGATTGACACAGTGAGTATGGGATGGGAACTCTGGCCCTACTGCCACAAACACTGGGACAAGATGAATGAACTGTAGGTCAACTTTGCTAAGCAAACACACGTCCCTTGTTGTCTTTCCCTTTATGAGATCCACTCTGCAAACATGTTGGGTATATGGGGTGTCCACATCAGACCAACTCACCACATGTATCCTAGACCCTCAGCACCCCCACCTCCTCCCCGCTTCATCTCCTCCACTCTGCATCACCGACAAACGGACCTCTCGCCCTTTTTCTCCTCACCTTCCTTCCATCCGTGAAAAACAACGGACAGTTTGTTTCGTGAACTGCTGTCAGTTATCAGAAAGAGAGCAATGAAACGGCCTCCCACCAAGTTCCGACTACTGTATAAAGTCCCACTTGTCTTCAAAAACAGTGCACAGGAAAGGAAATAGTTTACCTGAAGCTCTAGGCTGAATTTCAGGCTGGGATAAATCTGCAGAGATGCAAGTGTCGCCCTTTCTGCCAATGAAACTAAGAGGCTGAGTTGCTGGGCCTCTGGAACTTCTGGAAATTAGGGCACTGGAACTGAGAACTAGGGGAGCTTGGCATTTTGCTATCCATACTCTTTATGGGGGGGTGGGTGGGCATCACTGCCCTCTGGTGGGTGTAGGAGGCCCAGCCTTGCTCCTGGAGATCTGCTCCTGGATTTGGACTGCGAACCCAGTGGGCTGCAGTCCTGCACACAACCACTGCGCCACCAGAGCTCAGCCCCATACTCTTTATTTTAAAGGACAGAATAACCAAGTTCAAGCAAAACAGCTCACCAAACCAACGGTATGTAGTTTGTGGCAAAACTAAGGCAGCCATCAATTCCTGTTCTACTCACTCCAATGCACTCTTTGCTTCTGGAGCTGTCTCCACTTCAGAATGTCACATGTTGCTTCTTCCCCCACGCATTCATCCCTTGCCTGGCCCACATATTTTTGGAGAACTGTGTGTAAAGGTCTTTATATTTTTAAAACACTTTTCTCTAACGTAACAATTATCCTTCTATCAATTGACCTCAAAATATATTTCGGACAGTGAATGAACTTAGATGTGCATATTTGCTTGTTTTCTAAATTCCTACGGAGAATTCCAAACCTAGACCAAACCCACTGCTGCCAAGTCTATTGAGGTTGACATAAATCAGCCTCCTCTCATTGCCAGACTGACGAGAGCAAGTCATAAATGCTGCCCCACCTGCAGACGTTCAAGTAAACATAGAGTGAGTAAGCCAACAAGAGTTTTCCCAATAGGTGTTCTTCAAGTTTCAGTGAGCTTCAAGCTCTCTCCTTGTAGATGCCCGGACCTTTCTTTCATACCAGGCAATGTTGAGACAGGCACGACAACTTTCCAGAGACAGCCTTCTGACCCTGTAGTCGGGGTCAGACTACCAGAAACCCCCAAATGATGGCTTGACCATTTAGAGTTCAAACTTCAGGTACCAAACTAAACCTCAGGCTTCGTTGATTGAGTTCTTGTATTTTCTTATGTGGTTGGGAAAGGTGGAAGGCTGTCTGTAAGTTATTGTAACTTATTCACATATATCAGAACCTTGAACTTTACTCTTGAGGTTCCATTTATAAATATCCACACATGATCTTCAGGTATTCATTTTTTCTTGCGAATAAAAACCCATTTCTGACATTAAGTCTCAAACTAACAAAATTTGTGTTGTTGAAAAAATGACCAACAAAAATGACTTCATCTAAAATGTCTCATTTCCCAACATAATGTAATGTAATGACCTTCCCAGGACCGTGCTTTCTAAAAGAATCCTTTGCACTTAAGAGTTAAAGCTTTTCTTGATTAGCCTCAGATCATACTGCTTACAATGAGGTCCTTTATAGCATGTTTCTTCTTTTGTGGCCAAGTAGACTCTGCGGGCCCTTATGTTAGAGCTCTTCAACTCCATTGTTCCGTCTGGATCAGGTCTCAGTCCAACCTTTTGTTTCTGTAATGGTTGAGTTGCATTTTCTTGGTGGTTCAGTGACTATAATGTCTGATTTTTTTTTAAGTCTAGTATATGTGCCTCGCTTAAAAAACAGGGATAGGAAGGTATTATGAATTCTCCTGGATATTTCGTTCTATTGTAAATTTGGAACTAGGAGCTAGCACATTTCTGAGTGTATGGGATGCTTGACTTACTACCCTGCTAATTAAAACCCCCACTTTATGATCCCTTTGGGCAGCTACTTTGTTCATGAGGTAGAATTATAAAGAGACTCCTCATACAAAGTAGTGGCCACAATAAGACATAACAGCTTAAAGAAAAATATGTATGTCATTAGTATCAGTGTGATCATAATCCACTTTCATATGCATTGCATATGGTAGCCATTATCCTTGCACCTCAACCGATCATGCTTAAGGAAATACCCTCAGCACAGATTACCCAAAACACAAGTGTAAAGTAGTTATTTGCAGTTTTATAGACACTTCATCTATATGTCATACAATTAAATAATTCAATCATATCAAGAAGAGCTGTACAATTGACACTACAGTCAATTCTAGAATTTATTTTTCTTTCTGGTGCTCATTGTTATTCATGCAATTATTTGTTAAATAAGGACAAAATTCTCCAATTCAACATGTATAATTTATTTAAATTATATGTATAGTTTTATTAAATTAAATTATTAAATTTATAATACATACCTTCTACATGAATAATTCAGTGCCATTGATCATACTCTTTGTGTGGTACAACCATTTTTGAGATCCTTTTCTAAATTATTCCACCAGCATTGATGTAAACTCTGCCTCCTGAGCAAAAACTCCTTCTCCTTCACCCATGGTAACCATTGGTCAAGTTTGTCTCTCTTTCCTTTTTTGGTAGATATTTTAATATAAAATTCACATATCATACATTTCCGTAGTTAAATCACTTGTTGAAAGAGTGGTATATAAATCATCACAAGCAGTTCTCATTTTCTCCCCCCTTCCACATTTATTGTTTGCTCCTCAAATCCCTTCACCCACCCCATGCTCCACCCCCATGTCCCAAATAAACCGTTGTATTAGTTATTGTCTCTATGCTTCTGTGCTTCATAAGTGGGGATACTCAATAAACAATTGAGAGTCTCTGAGTGTCATAAAAGCCTCTTTAATAGTAAGCTATATTCGTTTATCTAACTATACCAATTAGCCCCAGACTCAATACTAAAAAGCTAGCCCTTCAAAATGTTATGGAGCCTGGTTCTACTTTGATACACACTGGGTTCCAACAAATTAGAATCAACTCAATGACAACTAGACTAATGGCATAATTAAGTCTTACTATATAGAGACAGCCACGGTATCTGGAACAATAAAGCTTCCAGTGAGGGAAGGAATTATAGGAAATGACATGCAGGTGATATCATTTGAAAAGTAATAGAGTTCTATGGATACAGTCAAAGCATTGGATCAAGATAATATGATGGAAAAATTGGGTGGAAACTTTGGAAGGTGATGCTGCTTGGATGGAACAGTTTATAAATCACAAAGAATTGTAATTGGCAGATTGGCACTCAATGGATTTTGAAGGGGACAGATGCTGAATCAGAAAGAAATGCTGAGTAAAAGGAAGGAGAGATACTGCTGAACGTTTTCTAGTGAATGGGGGAGTGAAGCTTTTTCTAAACTAAGTTAGTGACTTCAGCTGCTGGAAAATATAGATCTAAATGTTTTGTGAAAGTTGACAGGAAGGTGAGATGTTACCTCACAATGCATGAAGAATAAAGAAATGGACTCTCAATAATTTGGTGACTAGAAATGCCCCTCGTTTCGCAGTTATAATAGATGATCTGGAGCCACACAAAATGTGGTAACTGTATCCAACCCTTCTTCAAATAAGGGTCAGTGAGGATAACTTGGATATGTTTTTTCTAATGTGTACACATTTTAAATATAGCTTTAAATGTGGATGCAATGCTTCCAACTGCCAAATACAAATTGAATTTTTAAAGATATTCGTAGTAAGCCCAATATTAATGAAAACTTTTTTAAATGACTTTTGATGGAGTCATCCGACCACAGCATTTTAGATTGGGGGGCTAAGCATGCACATTTATTCCTTTACCTTCCAGCCTCACCATCAATGCAGATACTTTAAGAGGGGATGATTAAAATCTAGGTGACAGATCAATTAGAGTAATTTTGCAGAGGATGGAAAATTGGGCAGAGGCTCACCCCTACAGCCCTCAAGGCAAACTCTGTTTGGGGCTATTTCCTCTGTCTGCTTGTAAGCTGTGCTCTGATAAAGAAACAGAATCAATCCCTCTTATTCTGACACATCCAAATAACCTTGTGATAAGAGATCAAAAGGAGCTCAGGTGGATTTGTGCTCCCCATGTATAGTGTTTGCCTTATCTGATTTTTCATTTTGCGCAAACATTGGCTATTGCTTTTATGGCCAGTGGAAGGGCAGAGGCTTAAGTTCTGGCAGAGAGTAAAGACCATATTCCACAGTGAAGGAAGACGACATTAAAAGCTCATAAGCAAGGGAACCTCTGCGTGTGGAGCCCATCTTTGTGATTTACAGCACTAATGCTTGCTGAGCACAGCCCCTCCCTGTAATTTGAAGCCAGTCGTTCTTAAAATGGGGAAATTGTGGTCGTTTTAGAGGCTATATTTGGTATCTATTGTGTGTGAAAGTGCACATTTGAAAGAAGGCGGCCTGGAAAAGTTGCACTCTCTGCTGCCCGCTCAGAGGGTCACTGGGCTTAAGAGTGTATTGATCTGCACGTCTTCACTCAACCTGCAGGACCTACTGGCTGCTAGAAAGGTCTATTCAGGTTCCTTATCTCAGATTCAGACTCCACGGCTTATGGTGTTCTACAGCCTCTGACACTAGCAGTCTGTCCATGTAACAGGGCCCATTCCTGAAGCTTTGACAGGACCACTCTAACCACTATGTTCAAGTAAGTGTAAGAGGAGGCTGAGAATCCTAGAGTACCATGATATCCAAGCCGAGACCACCTTTCTTGCAAAGAAAGGCATGGAAGAGAACAGAGAGCTTGCTCACCATACAGCAGTGTCCCGGGGAGGCTGGCTCTGTGTGGTGGGACTCCGCAGTGTTCTGTGAAAGGGAGTCAGTACTCTTGTAAAGCTGTGGCTGTGTGCTGCTGCTGCTGCCTGCGATATGGGCATCCCAGCTAAGAGAAAAGGGCTATCCCATCAGATTTTCTTAGCTGTAACCTTTACAAAAAGAGAACGCCAGGTTTTTCTCATGCAGAGCTACTGGCTGGGTTTGAATTGCCAACCTTGATGTTAACCACCCAGTGTTAATGATCTGGGTCAGAAAAGCCCTTTTAAAAGTAAGCTATCCTAGTTTATCTTATGATAGCAATGAACAAAGTAAACAGTGTGCCACCCATTGTTCTAGGAACTTTACATGTATGAGGCCCTCTAGTTCTCATAATAATGTTATGAGGTCTATATCATTGTGAAAGGAGAAAGCAGGGCATGGGTGGACAACACTAGGAGATGAGGGAGGAGTGAGGACCTGACTTGGCCTTAGTCTCTGGGGGGTTCCAGAGGCCGATTACATTCCTAGCCATTTGCTCATGCAGGATCGTCAGCTGGTCCCTGCCATGGAGATGGTGTACAAGGTTCCCTCAGGTTAGGAGTAGGTTTGCCACTGGCGAGGTCCTGCACATCTCAGATATTTCTATATTTGTAGCTGAAGACAGATTCTTAATTTATGAAAAGAATCACCTGTGCAATATTTCTTAGGTTACTACAAGCAAGTCAATTCCCTCTGTTGTTGATATGGTTCATGTGCTGTCATACTGAAGCAGGAAAAGTCCTGATCCCAAATATCTAGGATCCTTATAGAAAGCTCTTATTAGAATAGTGAAAGAGGCCAAAGACTTAAAAGGAAGATGGTCACCTGACAATGCATGTCGAGTGATGTATCCACAAGAAGAGCAGGGCACTGACAGAGGCCAGGATGAGGAAATGAGGAATTCTATCTAAAGTTGTGAAGAAGATATTAGCCTGGTAGACATCTCCGCCTGCTCAAACGGCTCATCTCTAGAACTATGAGATGGTAGTTGTGTGTTGCTTTGAACTCTCCAGTGTATGGTGGCCCTAGGAAGCAGAACAACTGAGAAAGCAGTTAATAAAAGAAAAAGTGAGGAGCTGATACCAGCGGCTCAAGTCAATACATACGTTTTGAGAATGATGGTGGCAACAAATGTACAAATGTGCTTGACCCAGACATAATGAATTGTGATAACTATTGTAGGAGCTCCCAATAAAATGATTTCCTTAAAAAGAAGAATGTAAAAGAAATTTGACAAAGTAAAGGCCACTGAAAACATCAGTGGAAGCTTTCCTGTGGTGCTTCAGAGCAGAAAAGTGGGTTCCATAGACACCTCTTTATAATGTTAGCTTGGGGAGGCAGGTGAGACAGATTAATGAGTTGAAAGATATAATGAGATGAATGAAGAGAGTAAAACTGTTGGTGTCATGATCTACAATTGAAAAGCCCCTTTAATGGTAACTTACAAAAAGTAGTTACAAAGTTACAAAAATATTTTAGCCCTGCTACTAAATGCCCCCCAAAACATTCCACATTATCATATACCTCAAAGTGAGGCACTCAGCTCTAGCCCTGTGAGTCAGTAAACCTTCCTCCAATTGGTTGGAAACAACTCATTCTGCAAGGGAGTCTCCCCTCACACACACTCTTCCTCGCACCATCTATGTCTTGTGCTCTTTGTGTGACTTTTCTGCAGCCACTTCTCCAGCACTTGTCTGTTGTTGTGGCAGTCATGTGCTTATGTTAATTTTATGATTGAAATGTAGGGGTGGAGTCTAGCCTTTTAATCTGGAGATAACCATTGAGTAGCCAATGAGGCCTCTATGTGGGCATGGCTTTCTCCTGATACGTCTGGGAAATCTCACGATATTTACCTAGTGAAGATGAAAAGCTATCTTCCCCAGTTGTTGGGAGTTAGTCTGAGAGACGATTAATCACGGAAAAGACAAGATGGCAGCATCCCAGAAGCTGGAAGAGCCGGTGGAGAGACCACACAGATTTGCCCTGATGGAGCCAGACCTCTGAAGCTGGGGTAGCCACATGGAGACCTCTGCCAGTGATGAGTTGCTTCTGCTGCTGATGGACCCTGAGCCCTGGAAGCGAGGAGCCATGTGGAGACCCTTCCCAGCGCGGAACTGGGCTCAATGTCCTGTTCCTCTTGTATATAAACCTTTTCTTTATATCCATATGTGTGTCTATGAAATTTGTTCCTCTAGTCTGCCTGGACTAACACAGTTGTCACAATTCCTTATTTCCCGGATCAAAGAATTTCAGTGCGTGGGTGTTTCTGGAACCAAAATATACAATTCTCCCTTGGCTCTTCTCTCTTGATGGTAGCTTGTCCCTCCATTCTTACCTCTGAGATAACTCATGCTACATCTAGCAGAATGGTAAAAATTGACCAGTCCCCACATTAGAAAATCAAGATTGTGACATCAGAATCACCTCTGATAACAATTGCACACAGCTAAAGAATATAATTCTATCGGTATCTTTTACCCAACTTCTCTTACCCAGAGCCATCTGGAAAATAAGAATGACACTCAATCTGTATGGACTCATTTAGTAGGAGTTACAGAGTCTATGAATGAAGTCACTGCACTTCAAGAAGCTGCAGTTATCTTGTGTTATACTGAAGACTGAGGACACATTCTTTTTCCATGAGAATAATTTGGTATAAAGAGAACTTGTGATGTAACAGAGCAAAACTTTAACAGGAAAGGTTGTAGGACCCTTCAAAAAAACAGGAACCAAGTCTTTTTCATGGATAAGGTATAGAAGAAGGGACAGTCCATTGTTTTTCCTCAGCCCTGAAGTGTTTAGCTTGCTTCCTTTCCCTCACTTGGGCTTTCTTTTTGTTTGTTTGTTTTGTTTTGGGGTGCATCACTGTCCTCTGGTGGTGGGAGTAGGAGGCCCAGCCTTTGCTCCTGTGGAGCCGCTGCTGGAATTGAACCTCCATCCCAGTGGGCTGCAGTCCCGCAGACAACCACTACGACACTGGGGCTCAGACCCACCCTTGGACTTTCTGTTGCTCCTCATTCCTAAATTAAAAAGACCATCACTTTCCCATGCCCCACATTCAAGAACAAATCTATGACCAGTCTGCACATTTGTTTCTCTGCATGATTATTTTAACTGGGTGCATTCCCAAGAGCCAAAGCCCCTGGACCTTTCCATTGGCCTTTCCTACTCCATTAATTTTGTAAGTCCAAATATGAACAAGGAAAGAAGGAAGGATCTTCATGAGTGCAGTTACTAAGAAGAAACAAAAGGATAGATCATGTGACTGGTAAAAGAAAGAATAGTTCATCCCTTCCATTGAAGTGAGGGTGTTGAAGTGGAATTGATATTCTCTAGATTGATAATTGACATTTGATAATTCTATTTTCTCCAAGATATTGAAGGCAAGATCATGTTTTGAGAATGAGGAAAGAGAACAGAAAATGATATATCTAAATAGCAAGGAAAATGCATGAATAGTTGCTTTAGGGAAGGGGAAAGAGAGTCTACTTGGTACCTATGATAAGATTACCAAGCAGATCTGTACATCCATTTGAAACATAAGAGCATGCACTAAAATGAGACCAAGCACTGTTGATGTTGGCAATGTACATGTGAGGAACGAAATCAAAGGGGTTTTGTCCAGTTAAAAAAAAGAAAGAAGGAAGGAAAAAAGGAAAATATGTGCGAATAGACCAGAGTCCAAACCAGTAAAGACACGCCTTAATTTCCTAAGGTGGAGACACACACACACACACACACACACACACACGCACACACACACACCCCAAACCTAATGGATGTAAAGAACAGGCAGCTACTGTCTAACTGTTCTGGAGTCTGGAAGTCCAAGTTCAGCATGTTGGTAGAGCAACACACATCATGTGCACTTAAGAGGAAGGACTGTCCTTCTTTCCTGCAGAGTCTGGTTGTCCAAGTGTTTCTTGGTGTTCCCTGGCATGTAAATGTATTTTCAATGGCGCCTTCTATCTCTAGGACTGTGTGTTTGTGTACTTTCTCCCTTTTGTCAGACTTCATTCAGAAAGTACTAGAACCTACTCTACTTCTGTATGACTTCACTAACTTTACTTATAGCATCCTTAACCTAGAAGCAAAATAAACAAAAAGCATTATTTCCAAAACAAGTTCACATTCATTGCTATAGGAATTATAACTTAAACATATTCTTGAAGAACACAATTCATTCTGAAACTGAAAAAAAATGAAAATATGAAGGGGATGGCATCCAGTGATTAAGAGATAGATCCCCGTTAAATGAATGAATACTTGAAGGAGCAAGACGTCAAAAGTTTTTCCAAGTGCTCGCTGGCTAAGGATTGAGCTGATAGCCACATTGTCTGTACTCCTACCCACCAGCATCTCCAGAGAGGAAGACAAGGCTGTCTGCTCCCATATGGGTGTACAGTTGGGAAACCTATAAAGCAGCTCTCATCTCCTCTATAGCTTGCTAGGAGTTGAGTTTGACGGCAGAGAAAATGAATTTTCATAATTGAGTTCTGTGTCTTTATATAAAATCTTAATTTCTATTATTGCTGTTCACTGTAAATAATAGTTTTTCCAGTCTGAAACCTACCACCAAAAGGTCTCAGAGCTAAGGTGATGTGAGAGAAGAAGACAAAATGTAAAGATGATCACAGAATGGGGCATTCCCTTTGCTGGTCCTCACATTCGGTACCCTTGGGAAAGTGTCTGCTGCTCCCACCAGGGACAAGACACCTCACCTTGCCCTTATGGTCAAGGACAATAGTCTCACAGCAGCCCTCTTCCTGTTCATGCCTTTTGGTATGAACTAGGTAAGGTTGCAGATTCCTGTTTTTTCTAAAAAAAAAATTTATCGCCTCTGTAATCATCAGGAATCTTTCATTCCTTTAAATTGATCCTCCCCACCCCTTCCTTCCATAACACAATTTTTTAATGCCCTTCTGCAGACCAGGACATTCAAAGAGAAAATAGCAAATGCCCAAGCATCTGTGCATCCATTTAAAAGCATCAAGAGTGAGGGTAGGGTACTCATTGCCTGCAGCCCTGTTTGATTCCACTTAGCCTGCCTGCTGAACTGGCACGTGCAGGTAACAGCTTCCTGGCAGTCTCTGCGCACTGACTGCGTGATGACAAGTGTGGTTGGAGGGCCAAAAGCTGCCACAAAAATACATTTCCTGTTCCTGCAAAAAGGGTACTTGAATTGCTCTTTTTCATTCTTTTTGAGGCCCCAAAGTGAGAAGGATAAAGGTGCTTTAATTTACAGTCTTTGAGTACCCCAGAGAATTTTGCTTTGTTTGTTTCCTCCTATAGAAAATGATGGCTTTGAATGTTTATAATAAAATATGAAATTATAAACCTCAGATAACCAAGAGATCATTCTACTGAGAATAAGAAAACCTTAGTCTTTGTTGAGAAACGCAGAAGTACTTCTAGGTAGATTTTAAGCATCACTGTCTCTGAATAAAGGAGATGCGTGCTCTGGGTTGAGGAGACTGGACTAGATACTCTCTAGTGGAATTTTCCAAATGCATTTAGATTGGGGCAATATCAAGTTAGAATGGGTTTGCGTGACACTCTTGTAATGCACAAACACCTATGTCCATCTTGCATGACCTCCTTGAATTTTTCTAGAAAGAAAAGAAAGAGGAAAACCCTACCACTTATTAAATATCTGCCATGCAGCCTGTCTGAAAATGAGAAACAGTAAGATGCAGAGACATGAAGTAATTTTCTCAAGACCTTGAAACTGCCTGTCTCCAAGTCCTCCACTTTGCCCCACATAACTGAGGCCTTTATCATCTAAAGCTCCTCTTTTTCCTTAGTGATTCCCCATGTCTGGCCTATTTTTCCAGCTTGATGGCAGCTTTATTTAGGGGATAATAGGAGCATCCTGCTGTTTTATAAGGTGATAATCCAAGTCCTATGTGGATAACTATTCTTTTAGGCTGAGTGATTCATTCCAGTAATAAAAAGAGGTACATTATTGTTCTGAAGACCCAAAATCATCCTTTCATTCTTGCATTAGATACTTGTACATTTTCTTTTAGCAAAGGCTTCAAAAGAAACTCCTATCCATGATGGATAGGAGGAGATGTGGAAGATCTGTCTGTCAAGAGTGGGGTTAGGCAATGAGGGAAGAATCCATCGGCCTGCCTGGATTTCAGAAAGTTGCCTGCAATTTTTGAAGCTCTATTATGACACATAAAGCTTGTTCCTATTATGTAATATGCTTAAAAGACCAATGGGTGACCAACTGTCCCAGTTTTCCATGGAATGTCATAATTTTATCTGGGAAAGTCTTGCATACTAGAAAAATCCTTAGAAATGGGGAAGAAAATAATCCTAGTTAAAACTTCAAATGTAAGAAATGATAGATGTGGCAGTTATGTGCTTATGTTAATTTCATGATTGAGATGTAGGGGTGGAGTCTAGCCTGTTAATCTGGAGATAGCCACTGAGTAGCCAATGAGGCCTCCATGTGGGCATGGCTTTCTCCTTGTACTTCTCGGAAATCTTGCGATATTTCCCTCATGGAGTAGAGAGGCTATCTCCCCAGTTGTTGGGAGTTAGTTTCAGAGATGATGAATCATGGACAAGATGGCAGCATCCGAGGAACTGGACGAGCCGGAGGCGAAGCCACACAGCCTTGCCCTGATGGAACCAGACCTCTGGAGCTGGAGAGGCCACGTGGAGCCCTCTGCCATTGCTGAGTTGCTTTTACCACCACTGGATGCTGTTGATGGACCCTGAGCCCTGGAGGCTAGGAGTCCCGGAGAGACACCTGTAGGTGCCAGAACTCTGCACCCTCTGGCCTGTGACTTCGTGATTCAGAGGAAGACATTATAGACTGGTATCAGACATATGAGCTAATATCAGACTTGTGACTTTGTACTGGACTGGGTTGGGATGCTTTCTCAATGTCCTATTCATCTTATATATTAACCGCACCCTTATATCCATATGTGTGTCTATGGATTTGTTTCTCTAGTCTACCCAAACTAACACAATAGAAAAACACAGAAGAAAAATAGAGATGAAATACAAATAATGACTCAACCAAAAGTTTGCTTTGAAAATATATACTGTCTCTAGTCTCTGGATACAGTTAGTGCAAATTCTTAGGGGTCTAGCTGGTGATCAAGAAGTTGGAGGTTAAAGTCACCCAGTGGCCCCATGGAAGACAAAGTTTGATAAAGGCTGTCGCCAAGGACATCCTAGGTGATAGTTCTACTCTATAACACATTGGAATGAACTCAGTGACAAAAGACATCAACAGCAATAAGCATTAATGTTATTTTCATATTCTTCTGTTGACAGAATATTTCCCAAGGCCCAGGAAAACCATTTAAAAGGTCCATTAAATGGGATGAGGACTAGTTAAATAAGATTTGTAAATTTAATCATTGGAATACTAACCAGGCACTAGCCCCTCATGCTTGAGGGAGAGCGCATTGGCTATGTCTCCGCAGAATCAGGAGTGTGCATGCAGACCCCACCATGGCTCACTAAACGTTGGGGGCGACATAGCCACATGGTGGAGAAATGCATGGAAAGATTGGGCTACAGGGCCTGCACTAATCAGAACTAAACTGATCCCCTCCCTAGATGTATGGGTTATAGAAGACAATAATAAATATTTAGGTTGAGGAGAGGGGCTGGCATGTCATACCTACAGGGAAGCAAACCAAGAAAGAAAAAGAGAGAGGGGAAGTCTAAATTCCATGTTGGTCCACAAAGCCTGGAGGAAGATATTCTGCACAGAGCTAAGTCACAGAGAGGACAGTAGGGCCAACAAAAATTCAAGCTATGTTATCCCCTCATTGGATCATACCACAGCAGAGGACAGTACCGGTGGCACATGGTGGAGAGGCAGTCTGTCTAACCCCTCCCCACATCCCGCCCACCCCTTCCACACACAGCAAGGGCAAAACAGCAATAGGGACAAAAAAAGAGAGACATAAATCCCCTTAAACATCCCCAAAATAGGCCACAGAGTAGGAGGGACAGCTTCCAGAATTCCCCTAAGCCCAGTGGGGAGACAGTCATAAAGGTCAGTGGACAGACCGGGATTTAGGTAGGCTTTTGCTTTTGTTTTTCCCAAATGTTTCTTTTCTTTTTGTTTGGTCACTTTTATTGTTCGGTTACCTACTTATATAAGAGGCATGAGAAGCAAGCTCCAGGAGAAAACAATGGGACTGACTATCCAGGAGGCACTTAGTGGGGAGGAAGGGGGGAAGGGATGGGTGAGCAAACAATGTGATAGGCAGGGGACCACTAGGGAATTAAAATCAACAACAACAAAGATGTACAAATCCTAGGGGTGTTGGAGCAATAGCAATCTAGCAGAAAGGAATCACTAAGACGCAGAAGTAGGACAAGCATGATGGTGGGGCAGGAGGAAGACAAAAGGAAATGGAGGAACAGGAACAATCTAGGCAGCAAACATATGGTTAGAGGTATAAGCATAGGTGTGTACATATGTTAATACATTAATTCTTAAAAATAAAGGGATTGATCCATTGGCAATACAGTTCGGACCTCTGCCTATGCCTTCCCTCAATGCCAAACACTTTGTTCTAACAACCTGGCAATCTGTGATACTCACCCTCCCAGAAAAATCACTGAACAAAAAATGGGTACTTAAGCAAATACGGTGAAAAAAGTGGATGGTGCCCGGCTATTAAAAGATACAGCATCTGGGACCTTACAAGTCTTGAAGAGACCATCTAGCAGAGATAAAATAAGCCCCATGGAAGAAGCACACCAGACCGTATGATAATGAGGTGTCACCAGGTCCAGGTAACAGACTTCAGAAGACCCCAAACAAACAAGCAAACAAACAACAAATCCCATATTGTTGAGAACGAGGGATGTTTGGAAATCTCCTTACAGAAGGGTTGCAGGGAAGTGATGGGTTAATCAAGGTACTGTAAACACAGGTGAAACACACAATACTCCTCTCTTCCTTGAGGCTTCCTCACCCCCCACTATCATGATCCTAGTACTGCCTTTCACTGTGAGTTAGGCAAGAGCATGTGCATAGATACAGATAAGACTTAAGAGCTCACAAAACATGGGGTCCAGGAACAGGACTGGGAGTGGTGATACCAGGAGGGCAAGGGGAAAGTGGGATAGGAGGGGAGGAAGGGGGATCCAATCATGATGATGGACCACATAGGTGCACCCTCCTCCCAAACATGAGGAACAACAGAAACCATGGGGGAAGGGAGAAAGCAGCTGGTGTAAGACATGACAATAATAATAATTTTTATAATTTATCAAGGAGTTACAAGCATGAAGGGGGAGTGGGGGAAAGAGAAGCTGACACGAAGGGCTCAATAAAAAATAAATGTCCAGAAAATAATGGTGGCAACACATGTACAAATATGGTTGATGCAATTGATGTTACAAGAGCTGTAGCAACCATCAATAAAATGTTTAAAAAGAAAGAAGAAAAGAGTAGATTTATATGTGATTATACTGAACAATCTTCAAGACTGGAACAAAGAGGGGGAAAATTTATTTAAATATTGTATACACAATAAATTTAAGAAATTTGCAGTGTTGATTTTCTATTGCTGTATAAAGTTATGACAAACTTAGAAAACTAGAACAGCACACATTCATTATCTCACAGTTTTTCTGGATCAGGAATCCACGATTGGCAAAGTCAGGTTCTGTGGATCAAGATGGAAGTCAGTACTTGAGAAGTATCTGCTTCTGAATGTATGTGGTGAATGGCAGACAATATGTAGCACGGAGAACTTCAGTGTCTAAGCTTAAGCTAGCCTTGGTGACAACCAGCTGCTTGAAGTTCCTATTAAATGGGGCTCCCCCATGTGACTGCTTGTTTCTCCAAAGACAGAAAGGGAATAAGAAACTCAAGCCAGATGAACACTAATATTTTATGTAATATTATCATATAATCAGGTACACAGATATCAATCACCTCTACTCTATATAATTAATCAGAAGCCACTCACAGGTCCTACACACTAAGGACTGTGAAACCAAGAAGCGGGGAAACCTAGGGACACATAAGAGTCTGCTTGCCACAGCACCTAAGAAATTATTCATAGTGGCTGCTTCTAAAGGGGAAGGACCTCTGGTGGCATAGTGGTTAAGTCCTATTTCACAGCTTAGTGTTTTTGTTTCTACCAACTGCAAATTTTACTTTCTTTTAAAACGATATAAAGCTTCCTTATTAAAATAAAAACAATAAAAATAAGCACAAATGACAAAATTCCATTAAGATAATCAAATGTAAGACAATGTGGGTATACAGTTGGTTTACTTGACAGACAGTCAACTAACCCTTCCATCCCAGTACTCTGTGTGCTCAATGACAGTTTCATGTCAGTGCCTGGCTACAAGATACCTTACATGCAATATCACCTATACATACATAAACTAGCCCTGATGGCTCTGTCGGATAAGCTTTGGACTGCTAGCTGTAAGGTCGGTGGTTCCAGACACCAGCAGTGTCTTGGGAGAAAGATGAAGCGATCTACTCCCATCAAGATTTACAGTCTCAGAAATCTTATGCAAAGTGACTATGAGTTGGAATCAATTTGATGGCAATGGGTTTGTTTTTGCCGTCAATTGATGGCAATGGGTTCGTTTTTGCATTTATAAAGGAATAGGATCCCAGGAGATCAGTGGGTTGGCCACTGGGTGGTAATTGAAAATCGGAGTTTTGAACCCAACAATTGTTCTATGGTAGAGAGATGAGAGTCTGCTTCCATAAAGATCGACAGTCTTGGAAATGCCATAGAAGAAATCTACTCCTAGTCATAGTCAACACAATCATGTCCTCCGAGTCATCATAACAACAGAGGAGTGGATTTTAGTGTGTATAGGAATATCAAAGTGTGTGTCATGGCAAATTCAAAAATTCATCATGTTTATTGCGTCTTTTTAAATGATTGCTGTCATGTGTTCTATTGTTTAGAAAGGGATATTCTCTTAAGTAAAATAGGAGCCTAAGGATAAAACCAAAAAACCTATTGCTGCAAGTGCTGCTAGAGGTTGCCTGGACTGGAAACCTTTACAGAGGTAGGAGGCTTCATCTTTCTCTCGTGGAACAGCAAAGCTACCATGGGCGGAGCACTCAAGAATAAATCAGACAGTTTCATTCTATTGTGCAGTAGATGAGGAGACCACAAATATGCTAAGAGTTTGTCACTGGAGTACTCTAAGAAGCAAACCACTAAAGATCGCAACCCTGCATGCCTGGTCCTTCTTTTCCGTCTACAGCAGCAATGCCATGCCATCTGCACAGGCCCTGAATTGGCAGCAAAGACATCGTTTGGAAGCTCTTTCGAAATGTAGTTTCAATTCCCACCCCAAACCTATGAATCAGAATCATAACATTTAAACACATATTAAAGGTTGAAAAGTGTTGGCTAGTCCTTACTAAAGTACTTTTGTTATGTCCTGTGGATTGATCCCACCTCTTAACTATCCTATATGACAGAGTAGAACTGCCTATAGGTTTTCCAATGTTATAATCTTGAGGGTAGCTGATCACCAGATAGTTTTTCCCCTGGAGCTGGTGGTGGATTTGAACCTTTGACCCTTTGATTAACAGCTGGATGCCCAACTGTTGCACCTCCAGAGCTCATTAGTACACCATGCAAGCCCCAGATGGTTTATAAGAGAAAATCTAAGCTAAGAAAAGCTCCTACTCTTCTTCTAATAGAGTAGGAGAATAAAAAATAAATGATAGCATTTTCATCAAAAGGTACTTAAGAAGCTGAAATGAACAAATTCCAACTGTATGTATGGATTGTGATGGGAGTTGTATGAGCCCCAATAGAATGATTCATTAAAAAAAAGGAGGGACGGAGAAGGAGGAGCTTATACCAGGGGCTCAAGTGGAAAATATTTCGAAATGAATATGGTAATATGCGTACAAATATGGTTGATACAAATAATGTATTGAACACTATAAGAGCCCCCAATAAAATAATTGGAAAACAAACAAACAAAAAAACCCTGTATGTATGTGTTTGACCATGTTGACTAGAGAAAACAATCCAGTGACACTCATATGTAAGAGAGAGTTTTATATCAAGATGTAGTTATATATCAGGAAAATACCCCAGCCCAGTTGAGACTAAGTCTTTAAGTCCAATATTATGCCATAAGTCTGATACTAGTTCACAAATCACTCTTCAGACTCAGGGAACCACAGGCAATGGTGCAGAATGCAGGGAGATCACATGCCAGAGAGGGCAAAGTCTTTTGGATCTAATGGTGGTGGATGCATCTCCAGGGGTCTGGGGGGGTTCCAGCAGGTCTTTGAGTGGCTCACTAGCAGGAAGGTGAAGCAGAAAGAGAGGGGCCAGCCTCCAGTGAGCCATTTATCTCAATTTCTCCTTCAAATGAGGTCACAAGCTGTGACATGTTTGACAGACGAACTCCACCCTACACTGTACTTCTCAAGTTGACATGAAATTATGCAACTACCACAATATAGCAACATGAAAAATCTAAGACCGATAATGTTGAATCTCAACAAAAGAAGTAAAAATAAAACAAGAAATCCAAATTGCAGGAATGAACATAAAATGCCTCATTCAGTTAACTGCAAAGGCTCAGTCTGTTACAAAACAAAATAAGCTTTAAAAAATCCCTTGGAGTGAACCTGGAGTTATAGAAACTCAAGTGTTAACAGAGCAGAACTGCTTCATAGAATTCCCTTGAAAGTCACGTCTCTAAGGCCTGATCCCAAGCAACCTGGGACGGACAGCTTTCAGTCACTCTTGTTGTGGTTAGGGGCTCTCCACTCATTTTGACTCACAAAGGTTTCATTTTGAGAGAGGTGAAAGGAAGTGAAAAGCATTTCACAGGGAGTTCTTAGTGCGTATTTCATGCTTAATTTATTGATTAATACAAGTTGAATTGTTTTTAGGTGCCCTTGAAATAGTTCTAATTCATAGAGGACTTATGTGTAGCAGAAGTAAACACTGACTGGTCTGGTGCCATCTTAAAATTGTTGTTACATTTGAGCCCATTGTTGCTACCACTTTTTCATTAACCCTCTAATTTAGCAAGCATGATTTCCCTTTCCAAGGAATGGTCTCTCTTGATAATAAGTCCAAAGTACCTGAGACAAAGTCTCACCATCCTTACTTCTAAGGAGCTTTCTGTCTGCATTTCTTCTAAAGAAGAATTCTGTTGGTATTTGTTCTTCTAAAAGCCCACAATACTTTGAATTTTCCTTGCCAGTACAATAATTCAAATGTGTCAATTATTCCATGGGCCTCCTTATTCATTTTCCAATTTTCATACGGATAAAAAAACTATACAAAGTATGGTGGCGTGGGTCAGGCACAGTTTAATATTCCTTATTCTTCATTGACATGACATCCTTGTTCTTCATTGCATCAAAGAGGTGTTGTGCAGCAGATTTCCACAGTGCAATGTACCCTTTTATTTGTTGACTGTGAGCATGGCTTGTAGATCCAAGCAAAATGGAAATACTTGACTATTTCCATCTTTGTCTGATAATCACAATGCTGCCTAATGATCCAATTATGAGGATATGGCAGTCTTCTAATCTGGTGTCAATATGAGGATCAAGAGTGTAGGAGTGGAGTCTAGTCTGTCAATCTGGAAATAGCCAATGAGACCTCTGTGTGGGCGTGGTCATCTCCTGAGAATTCTGGGAAATGTGGTCCTTCCTTCTCGGAGGCAGGATACCCTGTCTCACTTGGTTCACTTCCTGGGAGACTTTCTACTGACAACACTCACTGCCTGAGAGACTTGACTGACCAGGCTGGCTCCCTGCGAGACATCCCTGAGGAGAAGCCGCATGAACCCACACTGATGCAGCAAGAAACCTGGACATAGAGAAGCCACGTGGAGACTCCTGCCAGTTATGCGATGCTGACAACACCACTGGATCCAAAGACTTTTACCCACTGGCTTGTGATAGTCCTGCATTTGGTGTCTCTGCATGTATTTCGTGAGTCTGAGGACTTGTAGATTGCTGTTGGACATATGGGCTAATATCAGACTTATAGACTTGGTCTGGACTAGACTGGGATGATTTCTTAATGTATAATTACCCTTTATATAAAACTCTCTCTTATATACATGCATGCTTATGAATTTATTTCTTTAGTCTACCTGGACTAACACAGAGGATTTGGGTTTTCCTTTATATCAAGTAGCAATCCACATTGAAGACTAGAGCCTTTCGTTGTCTTCAGCATAAGCTTTGGTAAATACGTAGATGTTTGTTATATTTTCCTCCACATGTCCTCTATATTTTCCTCTCTATATTCAATGTACTTCACCATAAAAAGGAAAATAAGAGCTTTCTAGGTGATGCCAAATTCTCCTTCAAAAATGCACGTGCTAATTTGTAATTCCACAAATTAGTTGTTTTCTGCCATGCAGTTAGATCTGACCCATAACAATCTTACACACAACAGCACAAGACCCTCCTATGGGCCTGTACCTTCCTCACAACTGTTCCTATGCCTGAGTCCATTGTTGAATCCAGGTGTCAATCCCTCTCCCTGAGGGCCTTCCTCTCCTTTGCTGCTGTGTCATTCCCGTAAATGGCACAGTACAAATTTGGGTCGGTTTTTTTTTTAATATTCTCTTCGTAAGATATGAAGTAATATGCTGTTACTGGTTTAATTACCCTTTCTATCCTTGTAAGTTAGGTTCAACACATCCTCACACTGTTTATTGATCCTGCTGTGAACTGCTTGTTCACATTCTTACACACTTTTAAAATATATTTGCTTTTCCCTATTGATTTGTGGAAAACACTAATTAAGAGTACTAAGAAATGAAATTGATGACTTTCCCCCCTCTTATTTGCATTGCAAGTCACTCTTTCTCTTAAGTGAGCAAGAGCAAAGGCTAAAGGAAGATGTCTGTTGGGGCTCCAGATACAAATTGGGTCACTTCTTAAGTTTCTCACACCAGTCATACGTTTAGCATGTTGATGTATTGCTTAGCAATTTCCAAAGACACAATTATAAAAAGTGAAAGCTGAACTTTAAAAATACATTGAAACAAAAATGGTTCCTATATGAAATTAAGTCCTAGGTTATCCTCAACTTGACATAATCCCTCTTGCATCTAAAAATGTAACAAAAATCAATTCAAACCACTAAATGCTTAGCAATTTACAAATTTCTGCATGGTGATCTCATTTTACTTTTCAGAATTTTGGATGTAGCATTTTTAAGGGAAAAAGAGAAATGGTAATTAT
Source organism: Nesogale talazaci (assembly GCA_004026705.1). Classification (NCBI taxonomy): domain Eukaryota; kingdom Metazoa; phylum Chordata; class Mammalia; order Afrosoricida; family Tenrecidae; genus Nesogale; species Nesogale talazaci. The sequence goes on along the minus strand of PVJH01000026.1, from coordinate 151,512 downwards.
ATAAAGGAGTAGAAATTAGGCTGAGCCCCGGTGGTGTAAGTGGTGGAGTGCAGGAATGCGGGCCCGCAGGCTTGGAGGTCAAATCCAGCAGCAGATCTCAGAAGCAGCTCTGGGTAGCTCCCACGACCACCAGAGGGCACTACTCCAAAAGGAGTAGAAATTACAGATTTTCTCGGTCAGCTAAATTTTATATAATTTCTCTTTTGAGGTCTTTAAGAAAATGATAATCTCTGGAAATTATTCAATGAAAGAAATTCCTTTTTGTATTTGATATAGCATTTCCATTATTGTAACTGCTTATGAGTTAAAAAGAAAGGGATATTTTCTTATTTAAATTGAGAGGAATCAATTTCTTCAAAATGTTGGAAAATCCTTGTGCTTAAGTGATTAGAAAATCTCATTCATGTGATGGATGTTCCTTAGAAAAATTTTGGTAGCAGCCCAAAGAGAGCTGTAGCTCTATTTATAATGTGAAAGGGAATATTGCTTTGGTGAATGAGGTCTATTGCTTTAAGTCATAGTGGACTTTTTTCTCAGCATTGCAAAACAGAAGCTCAACAGATCCATGTTATACTGCTTAAATCTGGGATCTATTTTGGTTTCAAGACACTGACAGTATTCTTCTCAGAGACATCAAAGTCTGCAAGGTCAGCGAGTCATACCTTTTACCCAGGCTATCAGTCAACCCCTCATTTAGACTTCTGTCCACACCCAAGGGCTGAGCCTGTTGTATTAAGCTGTGGCACAAGCAGACTGAACACTGGGCAACACTTTACTGATCAGGGCCAATCTGATTGTTGCTGTGTGTTAACTTAACAAGTATCCATCCTCGGTGCTTTGACAGACATTGCTCTTCTATAACACACTAAACATAATCTCTTTTAATGTGATCTGCTGTGATCCGCTAATCAGCTGAAAGGGAAGTCTTCTTGGGTAGGCGATCTGCCTCCAGTGTACAAATGGGTATTCTAGATCCTACACTCTTTTTGTCACATGAAGCCCTGCTAGCTGATCTTTGAATCTGGGGGTTCTGTCTTGTGCAATCTCATGCATCAGCAGAGGTTTCCTGCTTGCCACCTGAACCAGGGATTTGCCAACTTTTCCAATTGCAAGATCTAATTCCTAGAAATCTCTGTGCATTTGGTATTCACTAGAAATTATCACTGGAACAAAACAAGTAGATAGATGATAGATAGATAGATAGATAGATAGATAGATAGATAGATAGATAGATAGATACATAGATACATAGATACATAGATAGATACATAGATAGATAGATCTCACTGACTTTCTTTCTCTAGAAACTGTGTTGTTGCTAAGTGCCCGCCAGTAGGTTCAGACTCACCACTTTCCTACGTACAAGAGAGCAAACATTGCCTGGTCCTTCACATCCTCACAACTGATCGTATGTTTGAGTGCATTGCTGCAGCCATCTCATTGCAGGCCTTTCTCTTCCCACAGACCCTCCACTCTGACAAGCATGATGCCTTTCTCCAGGGACTGATCTCTCTTGTTAACATGTCCAAGGAGCATTCTGGTTCTATTTCTCTGGCAGATCTGTTTGTTCTTTTGTCAGTATATGGCACTTTCAATATTCTTTCCCAACACCATAGTACAGCTGCATCAATTTTTCTTTGGTCTTCCTTATTCTATATACAATTCTCACACACATATTAAGAAATTGAAAATACCATGGCTTGGGTGAGGTGTACCTTAGTCCTCAAACTAACATCCTTGTTTTTCAACACTTTAAAGAGGTCTTGTGCAGTCTAAAGAACTTAGATTAAGAAAAAAATAGAACATAGAGTCTTTTAACTTGAACAAACACATGAAAGATTTGAAAAAATACCATCTGCCCAAAATAACCTCTTACATGACAAAGTGGGCAGAAAGATAATGGAGCAGAAAAGTCCAATAAAATAGCTGTTCTACTTTCAGGGCATAGAGATTAGAATGAAGGGAATTCTTATGAACTATCATTTCTCTAAATTCCTCATCCACTGCCTTTTTTGATTCTTGAACTTTTGTTGGAAAACAAATTGTTTTAGATTGAATTGTCTCCACCAAAAAAGATATGTTGAAGTTTTAACTCTGAGTACCTGTTAATGTGGACTTATTTGGAAACAGAGTCTTTGAAGACACAATAGCATAAGGGCATATAGCAGTAGGGTGTGTAATAGTACATTCTGAGTGGCATCCTTATAAAAGAGGAGATGAGTCAGAGATATGTACACAGGGAACAGAGTCATGTGAACATGGAGCAGAAATACAAAGCAAGGAGTACCAAAACAATATCTGAAACCACAAAATGGGAGGAGAGAGACACGGATTTTCCTGAAGACCTGCCAGAAGGAATCAAAGTAGAAAACAGTCTGATTTGGGACCCATGCTTCCAGAATTAAGAGATAATAAATTGTTGTTCCTACTTGTCTCTCAATGAAGACCTGGTCACGTAGATGTTACACATTGGGCTGAGGACCCAAAGAATGGCAGTTTGAAACCACCCACAGCTGTGTGAGAGAAAGGATGCACTTCCTACTCCCATGAAGAGTCACAGGCTCAAAAAGCCATAGGGTGCCTCTATGCATCAGCAATGATTTGATGATAATGAATTTTGCCATGAGTTCATAATCCTTTCTAGTTATGGCACTAGTTAAAAAATTAGTTAACCACGATTAACTAATAAACCCTGCTTCTGAAATAGGAAACCATGAAGGGCCTTAGACAAAAATCAACTAGAATATTCCTTGGAAGTGGCTGTAGTAAAACTTCATCTTATTTATTTTGAATACATTGTCAGGAAAGTCCAATCACTATAAAAGGATTTGATAAAGGTCAATAAAAGTAAGCAATACCTTCCTTGAATTGGAGTGACTCCCTACCACAATAATGAACTCAAACATAAAAATCATGGCGATGGCACAGGACTAAACCAACTTTTAAGTTCGCCATGAGTCAGAGTCAACTCCACAGTTGCAATACTGTCGACTATCAAGGCTGGCTCTTATCACCATGAGATATCATAGTACCCTTGACAATTTTGTCAAGTCACCTTTTGGGACTTAAATTCAGTTAAGACCTCCAGTTTTCTCTCTCTTCTATTTCTAGCTGTTCATTAATTGTTTGCTGTTACTTCCTCACTCTGCTGCTCCCCACTAGTCTTTCTCCAGACTTTCTTTTATTTGGAGGGGGGGGGGGTGAGCATCACTGCCTCTGGTGGTTGTGGGCACTACCCAGTGCCACTCCTGAGAGCCGCCGCTGGATTTGAACCACGAAGTCCGCGGGCTGCAGTCCCGCACTCAACATCTTACGCCACCGGGACTCAGCCCCTCTCCAGACTTTCATGTTCCCAAATAGGAACACTCAGAGCTCTTATTCTCCACTAATTCCACCAACCCTTCAGTGGGAAGTCTATAAAGGTACCAGACCTTCTTTCAAGGTTTAGAAGAATGACTAAAGCAATGCTTGGTCCAAACGAGGACTTCTATAACAGTTTATTGAAGGAATTCATGTACATTGGAAGAAAACTGTGTGGAGCAAAGAATTTTTTCAAAAAGACATATCTAAGAAGGAGGTGTTTAAGAAGCCAGCAGCTGACTGAAGGTTGAGAGCTTCACAGGAGAAAGATGTGGCAGCCTGTGTGCACAAAGATTACCAAAAACCAAACAAAACATCTGTCATAAGGATGAAGTGTGTCAAACTGCCTCTTTGATCAGAGGGCATAAATATTTACAGAAGTAGAACATTGTATATTTCTACCACACAGCACTGGTGGATTCAAACTGTGGACCTTCTCGTTACTTAGAAAAACTCACTGCCATTGAGTCAATTCTGATTCTTAGAAACCTCATGGTTTCCATGGTTATAAATCTTTATGAAAGCAGAAATGCTGAAAAAACTGAACTTACTGCCATCAAGTCAACTCTGACGACTCTGAGCAACCCTGTGGGGCAGGTAGCCCTGCCTCTGTGGCTTTCTAAGACTGCATCTCTTTACAGCAGTAAACAGTGCTATGTGTTCCCTGAGAAGTGGTATCAAGAGTTCTGCATGGTCCACTACACCTCTAGGGTTTAGGGGTGTAACAACCCAATGTGGGACCTATGACATTTCCAGGGGTCCTCCCAATAGAGCCTGTAACCTTCCAGAGCCTGTGGGGAAGTTTCCCTGTGATCTCTAGCAATACTATGAGTTGAAATCATCTCTAGTGCAACAGGGTTTGCTTTGGGTTACTTTGTTTAATTTGGAAAAAGAGATTTGACTTTTCTCTGTTAGAATTGTCTGATCATTGGACAGTTTAACAAATGTGATTTATCATTAGAGTCTTTGTACTAATGTAGCTCCAATCTATGAATGAACAGGAGATTGATGACATTGGTCTAGCCTCTGTGAAGAGGTGGAGGCTAAAGTTCATCCATGTAGACACTGAGCCAAGCACACACACACACACATATCAAAAAACATTGAACATTTCAGCATCAAAATCTGAGCTGTGCTTCCCAGGTGGGCAATATTCTATGCATGTTGTCATCCATCACACCTAGGTGAAGGTAACACCTTCGAGAGCCCCACAAGAAGATAGCAGGAAGCATTGTCTTTGAAACTCTCCCAGAGTGTGATTTATGTCTGATTCTAAAGTGTACAGTTTTCCTAAGGAAATATGGCTTTGAATAGCATGTTGGAGCCCGGGTGGTGTAGTGGGTAAGAGTTTAGGTTTGTAAGTTCAAGGTTAATTGTTAGAAACCACCAGCCTCTCTGTGAAAGAAAGATGAAGCTATCTACTCTTGTAAAGAGATGCATGCTCGGAAACCCAAAGAGGCGCTTCTTTCCCGTCATTTAAGGTCACTATGATTTGGGATGGTCTTGATGGCTGTGAGCTTGATGAAGGTCAGAAAGACGCCTTGGTTATGTGTGGGTCAAGCTAAATGCCAGTGGTTCAAATGTATTTGTTTCACGGGAGAAACATCTGACTGCATGTTCCGGTAAAGATCTCTGGTGTCAGCAATCCGTAGGTACCTCTATACTCGATGACAGTGAACTTAGTTTGGGAGGTTATAAATACAAAAGACTTCAGTAAGATCTCCATAATGAAGTACTAAACCAGAAGATGATTGGGGGAAGACAAAAATCTGTAGCCAAGTGGACCTGGAGGCATTGTGAACTAGGCACTGGGTTGTTAATCAGAAGGTTGTAAGTTCAAACCAGTTAGCTATACCATTGGAGAAAGGTAAGACTGCTCTGATAAAGATTTGCAGTCTCAAAACCCAGGGTAGGGTCGCAAGAAGTCAGAGTTGATTTCAGGGTGGTCTAAGATGAGAGTGGTCCCAGGGACTCTCACATTGGTGACTGGAGTCTTGTGGTATAAGAACCTTTTCCCTCTGAGGAGCCCCGTGGCTCAGTGAGTTCGGGGTTGCACTGCTAACCATAAAGGCAGCATTTCAAGCCTAGCAGTGGCTCTGCAGGAAAAAAATAAAGCTGCCTGCTGCCACCAAGATGTACAGTCTCAAAAACAGTCGGGAGCAGTTCTACTGTGTCCTAGATGGGCAGTGGGTTTTTCCCTTGGCTTTCTCCTGCTGATGTTGCATTTAGCAGTCCAACGCATTACTGTGCTATCAGGATTCTTGGTGTATAAATGGATGACCCAATCCCAAACCCCAAACTCACTGCCATTGGGTCAATGCCGACTCACAGCAACCCCTGGGTGTGGTTGGCTGGGGAGCACACTGGAACTGTTTATGGGAGCAGAACGCCCAGCTTTTCTCCCAAGGAGCTGGTGGTAGTTTTGAACTGCCAACCATTCAGATAGCAGTCCAATGGGTAAGCACTATACCACTGGGGCTCCTGCTCATTAGATAGGGATTCTGAAGTAGTCATCTACTACAAAGAAAATTGCCTTCACTATTTCATTTCATTGAAGTAAAGTATTAGAATAGCAGGATATATGTCTGGTTCTCTACTGCCTTTCAAATGCATGCATTATTTCCTTCGTGTATCCTGATGTTAATCAGAGAAGATTTAGCTACTGCTGTTATTCATAATGTTTCCTCTATTCCTAATAAGAGTCCCTGTAGTGCAAAAGGTTCATGCCTTTGCTGCTAACGGAAAGATCAGAGGTATGAATCTACCCAGAAGCACATTGGATACCAGGCTGAGTGGTCACAAACCAAAGCAAAAACGAAACACCAGACGCACTGCCAATGCACCAATGCTGACTCATAGCAAGGCTCTCAGACGCTCCTCCTGCCAGCATTCTGTGTGTGCCTGCTTTTCCTTCTGTGTGGGGTGAAGACAGAACTTCTCCACAATGATTATGCTCCAAAGATTAACCAGATTATTTACCAGCATTCGTTATGGAAGTCCCAATTACATAAGGCCTTTTGTGTTGTCTAACCAGAGCCAACTCCCCTGCTATTAGGATGATGGCTCGCTTCCCTCAGAGCCTGTGGGCCTGATTCAAGAGCCATTATCAATAGCCCCTAGCCTGACAGAAATGCTTATCTACCCCCACAGATTAAGGTCCAGGCCTTTCACTCCTCTGGTCACATAGTCACATAGACATTCCGAAGACCACCCCCCTTATCACCATATAGCCCTTAAGATAGTCCTCTTCTGTGATATATGTCCTTGCCTGTAATTAGGGGCCTGGCTTGGCTCCAGAGGATATATAGGGATGGGACATAGGATAGAGAAGAACCCTGCCTCTCTCAAGCCTGCTTCGTACCACCCTGCCTTTATCCAGGCTGCCATTCGCTTGTCTCCCTCTCAACGTGGACCATCTAGTGAGCATGTACCATGAAAGGATATATATGTAACTTCTAATGCTCTTTTCTCTCTCTCTCTCTCTCTCTCTCTCTCTCAATCTCTATATTGGTGTTATAATAAATAATAATTATTCCTACACTACTCTCTGTTGAACCTTTGCTGTGAGTATATTAGGAGGCTGGCCACCCCCTGATACTTCTGCTTTCAGCCTGTCCTCTCCTCTCTCCATGAAGCTACTCCCAAGGCCACAGCCCCTTTTTGCCGCTCTCCACATAACCAAACCTAACATATTGTCTCATAATTAGCTGCATGGCGATCTCCGCCCTCTTAATCAATATCCTTCCATTTCAAGAAGTAGCAAATGAGCAAGCACACATGGTGCCGGAGGATGAAGTTCAAGTTGCACTAAAATTATTAGCCAAAAACAAGGTTCCAAGAATGGATGGAATAACAAATAAAATGTTTCAACAAGCTGATGAAGCGCTGGAAATATTTACTTGTCTATGTCCAGAAATTTGGAAGACAACAGCTTGACCAATTGACTCAAAGAGAATCCTATTTACCTTTTCCTAAGAAAGGTGACCCAAGAGAATGCTCAAGCTAGAGAACAATAGAATAGCATTGATATCACATGTAAGTAAAATGCTGCTGAAGATCATCCAGCAAGGCTTACAGCAGTGCATTAATATGGAGCTGTCAGAGATTTAGGCCAGATTCAGTATAGGGACAATTCAAGTATAGGGACAATTATTAGCATGGTGCAGGACCAGGCAACGTTTTACTCTGTTGGGTATACGATTGTTATGGATCAGAACTGACTCATGGCACCTAACATTGGGGGATGACTTTTTCTATTCTGCTCTGTTTCATTCTCAGAGGTGAAAACCTGCCCTAATATTATGGCCTCTAGCAGATATCATGTAGCTTTATGAATAGCCAGCTGCCTCTGTGCAATCCACAAGCTATACAACTGTACATGGCAATTCATCCTGGTACAAAGCAATTATTCATTAAATATCTGTTGAATTTATTGTCATTAGTTCTTTCAGTTATCAATTAATATACATTAATTGATATTAGTTACTCTATCATGAATTGTCTCCATTTGAACATTCCTTTGTATCATGAATTGTCTTCATTTGGACATTCCTTTCTAGTGTTCTTTAAAATAATTTATATGAATATGGTTCTATTATCCTTTTTCAAAAAAAATGGAGACTTGAAGCACATTTTCAGTTGGTCCAAAGGTTGTAGATTATTTTTCAACTATTTAGCATTGAAGTACAACTTCTTCTAGGAAGATACACACACTACAGGCCTGTTGATCCAGAGGCCCTTTTGATCCACCAAAGGAGGACATTTACTTTATAATTGCCATTTAACTCTTCTATTTTTGTTGCTATGAAAGAATAAGTGAATAGTGTAGGAGGGGACACAGCTGGAATGATTACCATTTGTTCTACCAACAACAAGCCCTATACTTGATCTATTCTGAAGCATGGGAGAATTTGGAAGCATAAACTTTACAATCACTACTCTCCTGTTTGACCCCCATAGTCCCCTTTGTGCACACTTCCCATTGTGCCTAATCTGCTTTGTGGAATTCAGAACCGCCTCCAAGCTCTTGAATACTCAAGCTCTCAGTCTCACACCAGGAGAAGACTCTCTCTTCTTACAAAGAACCATTAAAATAATCAAGTAAATAACTTATTTGAGTATGAAGTTTCTTTACTATGCTGTTGAAAGAATTTTCAAAATACCACTTTTATCATAAATGAGGTTCTTCAAAATACCAAACTATTCCTGGTAAACTATTCCTCCCACATTCTATCACAACTTAGACCTGCACTACTCTGACTGTAAGATACCCCTTCACACTCCACAGTTTAAAAGGGGGCATCTCTTCTGTGTTGATTGCTAAGCAAAGTTTGGTTCAAGGCAACTAGCCACCCTGCAGAAGGCAAGACTCGATGATCTGCTCCTTTTAAGGTTACAGCCTAGGAAATCCTGCAGGGCAACTCTGTGTTACAACTGTCCTCTGCAGTGGCTTTCACCAACCACACAGCATCGTTCTGACCATGCCTGCTCGGACTCAGTGTAGGTCCTCTTCAGGAGACACGTCACACATGGAGAGATTAGACTGTGCAGATGTTTTTCAAATGTAGGAAAAATGAACTTAGGAATCAGATAGGGGGGTTATCTGGGCTTTAACTGCTTTTCATATACTACTTCCAGCCTCTTTGTATTGCTCCCTCAAATATTTATAAGCACAAATACCTGCACTTAACAGAAAGCAAGGCTGGGACGATGCAGTTAAACAAACAGCTCCAAAAGATGAGAAAAACTCCCTATGAGTACGGAGGAAGCCAACTGCAATTCAAAGTCAGTCATGGTAAAAGGAGTAAGCAAATATTAATGAAGTATTGGTTAATGCTTTAAATTCTAGAAATGGACAAGTAAAGCATCCTGGAGCTAGTGCTTAGAGAGGTTCATTTAAATGTTTTTGTTGTGGCAGACTGTGGTTGATTCTGTCACGTGGCACCCACAGTGAGGATGCTAAGCTCTGTTGAAAGGAAAGTCAATTTCCCTTTTCTGCACTTAGCAGTTTTATAGCCTTCCTCTTAAAACAGTTGACACCATCAGAAATTCCTTTTTTATTAGTATATATGCTTTCCACCTGTACATACCTCCGAATGTAAGTCCTACCACTACAACCCCAGCACCTGCTGAATGTGATTGATGATTGCGTGCCTTCGAGGACACTGGGACATCCTGCAGAACAGTGTAGAAAGTCCCCAAACGATTTCCTAGACTGTCATCTTTACAGAATGATAGATGTCTTTTGGAGCAGCTGCTAGGTTCAATCCCTTAATCTTTTGGTTAGCAGCCAAGCTTTTAACCATTGTGCCGCCTGACTCCTTCCTGGTTCATCCCACCCAAACCCACGGTCAGCCAGTCAATGATGACTGAAAGCAACACAGAAGGCAGAGCAGCACCGGACCTAGAGGTACTGAGACTGCAAATCTTTATGAGGAAGACGACCTTATCGTCTGCCTTGGGAGCTGTCAGGGAGATTATACTATTGTGCTTTGGTTAGAAGCCCAATATCTACGCCACAGTACCACCTGGTCTATGAAAAAAAATCTCTGTCATGGAGGCATTGCCTGTTCACAACAACTCTATAGGCCAGGGTCGAACTAAGTACCGCAGGGAATTTCAGAGACTTTGCCTCATAAGGGGCGTGGAATGGATGTGTCCTCTTGATCCCACAGAGGGGCTCATGGGTGGGAGCTGTTCACTGTTCGGGTGACAGCCCAATTCGCAACAACTACACCATCTTATCTCCAACCGGTACACAGTAGACTATTAATAAATATTTGTCCATTAAGCAGCTTTTCTTAAGATCTTTACCATGCATATCAGCAGTCCTACTGGTTTAGAGGTCATACCACTTTGGTTGGTAGTTCAAAATCACCCGTTGCTCTGTGCAAGAAGGCTAGGACTTTCTGGTAAACTGTTAGTCTGAGAACCCCCCAGGTCATTCTAGCCTGTCTTGTAGGTTCACGATGGGTTGGCATCAGCTGCCTCAGTGAGTTTGAGTTTGGTTCTGACCATGGATATTATTCAAATAAAAAAGATATACTCTGTAAAGCACTGCATGCTTTACATGGATTCTTTCATTCAATGCTCACAAAACTTTATTAGATAGGATCTGTTATTATTACTATTTATGAGATAAGACAGTGGAGTCCGAGAGAGTGGAAAGGGGAAAAAGGTCACTTCAGAATAGAATGAGTAATCCAATGAGTAGCCTAGGTTATCCACCACTGGGCTCTGTTTAAATCGTCTTTCCATACTATCTTTATTGTCAGAGATACAATTGTGAGGGGAAGGAAATATGATAAAAAGAGGAGTGTATCTCAGAAAACCAAATGCTCTTTATAGTGATTGATAGGATATATAGCAGTCCTAATTTTATCCACTCTCAAAATACACAAATTTCAGTTTTCATGATATAATTAAATAAAACCAGTTCCCTAACAACTTGGCTTGCATCTCAGAGACCATCATACAGTAATCATTTCATGGAGCATAAATATCAATGTAATGCCTCCAGACTATAAATAAGAACATAAATCAAACAGTGTGTCCCGATGAGTGGTCACTCATGTCACTTTTTCCAAAATTTATCCATGAATGTCAATGAATATCTGTTATTCAGGTCATGCAAAGACAGCAAAGCCTGTACGATGTTTCCCTAAAAATATGACCTACCCATAAAATAAGCCTTATCAGGATTTCTAAGCATTTGCACAATGTGTTAGTCAGGTAGACTAGAGGACCAAATTTCATTGACATGCATATGGATATAAGGAAAGGGTTTATATACAAAAGGAATGAAACACTGAGAAAGCATCCCAAACCACTCCAGTTCAAAGTCATAAGTCCGATATTAGTCCATATGCCTGATACCAGTCTATAATGTTTCCTTCCAACTCATGAAGTCACAGGTCAGTGGGTGCAGAATCCCGACGCTGGGAGGGGTCTCCACATAGCTCCTCGCTTCCAGGGCTAAGGGTCCATCAGCAGCTCCAGGGGTGGCAGAGGCAACTCATGCCTGGCAGGGGACCCCACATGACCTCTCCAGCTTCAGAGGTCTGCCTCCATCAGGGCAAAGCTGTGTGGATTCTGTTCCAACTCCTTCAGTTTCTTGGATGCTGCCATCTTGTCTTGTCCGTGATTAATCATCTCTAAGACTAACTCCCAACAACTGGGGAGATAGCTTCTCATCTTCACGAGGGAAATATTGCAAGATTTCCCAGAAGTCTCAGGAGAAAGTCATGCCCACACAGAGGCCTCATTGGCTACTCAATAGCTATCTCCAGATTATCAGACTAGACTCCACCCCTACATCTCAATCATGAAATTAACATAAGCACATAACTGCCACACACAACATAAGCCCTACCCTGAAAATAAGATCTAATGATGGGGCTGAGCCCCGGTGTCATAATGGTTGTGCTCAGGACTGCGGCCCACTGGGCTAGAGGTTCAAATCCAGCAGCAGCTCTCCAGGAGCAAGGCTGGACCTCTTACTCCTATCAGAGGACAGTGATGCCAAAAAAAAAAAAAGAGAGAGAAAGAGCTAATGATGGATGTGGCTACGCAGTGTATCTGCACAACCCATATATTTCATCATGCAGTGGTGATAAAGACAGGCAGTCTTTCTCATTTGCCCCATCATGCCCTATCTGCAGACTCTTGATATTGCAATAAACAAGCCATTCAATGAACGACTACATTGAAAATAGAGTGACAAGAAATCAGCATGGAAACTTTGTGAAGCCTAGCTTGCAAGAGGTCATGATTTAGGTGAAGAATTCATGGGGTGAAATCACTGATGGTGTTACCAGTGCACTCCGAGCACGTTACATGCATAAGAGCTGCTCATATAACGCAAGCTCTATTGCTCAACATGAGAGATTGGCGCCAATGGTTCTAAAGGAGATACAGTCACAAGAAATTCAGGATGGAATTCAGGATTGGAGAGTTATGATGATGTTCCAGAAGAAGACATCTTAACTATATGTAAATAAATGTAGGTTTTTGTACGTAAGTAAAATCGCAGAAGACATGGCTGGCTGTGGGAGCATTGGTACTGTTGTTCTTTAAAAGGTATGCAACAGTGGACCTTAGTGATGTTGAACTTTTTGACATACGCGAGGTTGAGTTTCAAAGGGTGGAGCTATCTCAGAGGAAGTGAAGCCAGCAAAACCAACCAAACAAAAAAATCACATGTAAGGAATGCTCAGACATTGAGGACATTGTGATGATAACTGCTGGACCAAATTTAATGACAATTCAACGAGGCTTAGAAAATATACCTACTTACTTCCTGTTGCAGGTGTTACAACGAGAAGAAAGCATACTACTCTTGATAGTATTATTTTTTTTTTAATAATTTTATTGGGGGCTCTTACAGCTACTACAACATTCAGTACATCATTTGTATCAAGCACATTTGCACACATGCTGCCACATACATTTCTAAACTTCTTCCACTTGCTATTATTTTTTATTAAGAATGATGTCTTTATCCTTTCTGTTTCTGATGTATACTTCAGTGTACTAAATATATATTCATTGTACATATTGATTTTCTTATGTATTTGTAACTGATAGCAAGGGGATTTTAATATTTCAACAGAAATATTTCAAAGTCCCAAAAGGTCATATCTTTTCCCACTGACTACTAAAATGGTTTTTCATGATCTTAGCTTGCAAGTTAAAACAAGGATTACTTGTCATTTCAAATACTAATGAATGAATCACAAATGTGACTTAAGTATGAACTCCGAGCTTATGTGATTCAAAGTGTTGTCTATTATTTTGTTGTGCAAGCCTAAAAAAGCAGCCACAGCTCTTGTTTATGTTTTCACTCTAACAGGCTCACAAATCCCACAGGGAAAAGTTGATGGCTAGTTTTGTAGAAATGAAAATTTAAATGTTGACTCATAGGCTTATCAATTTTATAGCCTTGAACACTCACTCAAGAGCTAAGGCTTTTTTTTTTTCTCATCTGAAAGACGAGAAGATAAGATCTAGTTTGCAGAATAGTTCTGCAAAGCTCCCCCACCCCACTGCCCAAATGGAATTGTGCTGGGAAGTGCAGAGCTTTCATCAGACACATTTTCCTTCTAGGTAAGCATATAGCAACTCACTCTGAGTTAGCCCTCCAGAGGTGTCGCCTGGGAAGGTTCTTTCTGGTCAGAGTGAATATTTTCCTAAAAGCAGTTTTGTTTAAATCTTGTTTTTGCTTTTTTGTTTGTTTGTTTGTTTTGATGGCTGATTGAAGAGAACAGCAGGCTACCATTAAAATTTGCTTCCTGCTCTGGAAAAACATTGAACACTGCTTACCAGGACAGTACTATGGGAAAAACTCAAGTGCATGAGTGGTTTTCTTGTTTCAAAAAAAAGGTGAAATGTTGATTGATGACAAACCTTGTTTTGGACATCCATCAACTTCCCAAACAGACAGAAATGTTGATTTGTATTGCATTTGGAGCTTCTTCCACCAGGTCAGATTGCTAAGCAAGCTTTCCATTTAAAGGTTCTGAAAAGCTTGTGTAACAATGTTGGACAAAAAAGACCTGATTTGTGGCATACTGTGGCCTAGCTTTGCCACCAGGACAATCCACCTATTCATGTAGACATCTCAGTGTGCCAGTTTTTGGCAACAAACAAACAAAGCCAGAATACCTCTCTTTTCCCACACACTTCACTCACCTGACCTCACTCTGTGTGACTTCTTTTTCTTTCCACGAATGCAGAGAGACATGAAAGGACAGCAATTTGATGAAAGAGATGAAGAAAAAAGAGAGAGGTGCTATAAACCACCCAAACAGATGAGTGTGAAAAATACTTCCAAGAATGACAAGTGTATTAAGTGTAATGGAGAGTACTTTGAAGGTAAGAATGTTATTTTGTACATACACACACACACACACACACGTAGCTTTGAAAAAAATCAGGGTACCACTTGTATGACAAGAAAAAAAAATTAGCCAGACTCCTGTTTGTGTGTGTGTGTGTATAACTTTACTATGATTAAATATCCAAACTAATGCTAAAAATAATTTTATTTAAATACCCTTAAAAATCCATTGCTATCCAGTTGATGCTGACTCATGGCGACCCTATAGGCCAAGGTAGAACTGCCCCTGGGAGTTTCTGAGATTACACCTCTTTATGCCACTAGAAATCTTCATTCCCTCCCTCTCGTGGTTTCCAACTGCTGACTTGCGGTTTGCAGTACAATGCATAACCACTACATCAATCACCCAACAGAACTCAGTTTGCTGATGAACTTCTTAAGTATCCTTTAATACAAGATGTTCTGAGTCTATTTAATTTTTTCTTTATAATTGTTTATAGAACAAACAACACTGTTTGCACTCCAGATTTGCCTATAGTCTACCTTATCTAACTGCACCTCCCGAGTAGGATGATTCCTTATTGCCTGCATTTTCTATAAAGGAGTAGAAGTTTCATTACATGTAATTTTAAATATCTAGCAAAAGTGCATGTAGCTGATTCTGTGTAATTCTTCCTACATAAAAGAAACATATAAAGACAATCAAAAAGCATTGCTACTATAATTCTAGTTCCTACAAACACTTGTTTATTCCCAACAAATGTGTTGTCTGTGATTAGTGAATGGCCACTGTAATATACTAATCTCAGCTGAGCCCTGGTGGCACAATGGTTGTGTGTGGGACTGCACCTCACAGGGTTGACAGTTGAAATCCAGCAGCAGCTCTCCAGGAGCAAGACTGGACTTCCTATGCCTACCAGGGCAGTGACGCAGAGAAAAAAATATATATACTAGTCTTAGTAATATACTTATCTTAGTCTTGTTCGAGTGACATTTAAAAAAAAAGCTTAATTCAAAGCAACTGTTTCTGATGAGATCTGCTGAGTCAGTGTGTTAGTCCAGGTAAACTAGAGAAGCAAATTCATAGACATGCATATGGATATAAGGGTACAATTTATATCCAAGAAGAATAGGACATTAAGAAAGCATCCCAACCCAGTTCAGTTCAAAGTTATGTCTGATATTAGCCCATATGCCTGATACCAGTCTATAATGTCTCCTTCTGACCCATGAAGTCACAGGTCAATGGGTGCAGAGTAACAGCGCTGGCAGGGGTCTCCCCATGGCTCCTTGTTTCTAGGGCTCAGGATCCATAAACAGCATCCAGTGGTGGTAAAAGCAAATCAGTGCTGGCAGGGGTCTCCATGTGGCTTCTCCAGCTTCAGAGGTCTGATTCCATCAGGGTAAGACTGTGCAGCTTTTCCTCCGGCTTCTCTAGCTCCTCGGATGCTGCCATCTTGTCTTGACCGTAGTTCGTCATCTTGGAGACTAACTCCCAACAACTGGGGAGCTAGCTTCTCATCTCCATGAGGGAAATATCGCGAGATTTCCCAGAAGTCTCAGGAGAAAGCCATGCCCACACGGAGGCCTCATTGGCTACTCAATGGCTATCTCCAGATTATCAAGCTAGACTCCACCCCTACATCTCAATCATGAAATTAACATAAGCACATGACTGCCACAGTCAGGTTAAAGGCAGAGAGGTAACTCAGATAGCTATTTCACCTATTTGGGTTGGACAGGGGTTCCTAAGTGCTAGATTTTCTCAAAGGGCACCAAACAACCATGGGAACTAATTTTGAAAAAATTTAAAGAAAATTGAATTTTGCACTGGTGAAAAGACATCCAGAAAATTATGATGAGAAGAATACCCTATGAGAATTATTTGGGGAAAGTTTATTCCATCTACCCTTACAGGCTAGATGCCCAAACTGTAGTATAAACCAATCATCCTCTTCATAAGTGTAAGACCCAGATGGAGGCAATGTTGGGGAAACAACAACTTCAAATTTTGATAAAACTCTCAAACTCACTGCTATTAAATCAATTCTGTTCCACAGTGACCCTTTAAGACAAAGTATATAAAGCTTCACAGGAAAAGCTTCACATTGAAAACCTCATCTTTCTCCCTCCTAATGGGTGATGGTTTTGAACTGCTGACCATACAGTTAGCGACGCAATCAGTGACCCGCTCACCATCAGTGTTCTTTTAGATAATTAAGCTTGTTGTTTAATTAAGGTGTCTGTGCTTTTTGACCTACCCTTATACATTTTTTAGAGGATAAAACATTATATATAGTGGCTGGCAGGTTCTAGGAACCCCAAAAGCTACTGTGTTTTATACAACCCCAGTGAAAACAGAAATGTGAAAATAATACCTTGCCTTTCTAGGGGTAGGTTACTGCTGTTTATTGGGGCCTAGTGGATACCTGTGAAGTCCTGGTGTGTGTAGCTGCTAAACACAAGGTCTTTGGTTTGAACTTGATGACATGGAGTTTTTACTTTTTAAATTTTTGGGTAGATATCAGTTAAGGAACCCTGATGACACTTCTGAGCAAGCATTGCCTTTAACACAACTTTACCCCCAAGTTTGCAGTTTAAGCACACCAGCCAAGGGAGAAAGATAAGACCGCCTGTTCTCATCCTGACCTATATATCTGAATCAAGTAGATGGTAGTGGGTTTAAGTTTGGATTCACACTTACATTATGGCCTTTTGAGCAGAAGGCCACCAAGGCAGAGTGTCATTCTCATCACACTACAGCAAGGGTTCTATTAACGCCTTCACTTCTCAGCATTGCGGGAACTCAGGTGGGGCAGTGGTAAACAGAGAGTCCGTCGTTTAAACCTAGTTTAAACCTAGCCGCAGCATCTCTGTGGGAGAAAGAAGCATGTGGCATTCTGGTATTTTTCTCCCACTAGGCTCACAATCTCTGGAGTCCTACGTGTAAGTCCTAGGTCTTTGAAAAGCAAAGGATTTTTCCCCCTGGTAAATACTCTTCACAGACACATCTCATTCAATCAGCATAATAGAGGGGCAAGACTCGGTAGAGCACAGTTTCAATTGCACCCAGTGGATTACAGTTTTGGGGGGCCTCCTTCTGCAGACCACTGTTAGCTCAGTGAGATGATAGTAAGAACTCCTTTTACTCATGGGACAGAGTGGCTTTTCTAGTAAAAATATCAGCTATTTCAATAATAATTTTCATGCTTTACAGTTATTCTTCATAGTTACTGCATATCCTTGAGTATAAGCCAGCCCAAATATCAGCCAAGGCACCTAATGTTGCCCAAAAAACTACATTAAAATGTGCTGAAAAATTAGGCTTATACATGAGTATATATGGTAAGTGATTCCCTGGTTCCACACTCATATTCCTGAGTCTCTTGATTTCCCCCTTTGGTGGAGTACAGTACAAAGAGAACAGAATTTAATAACTATTATTTTATTTGTTTACATATCATGAGGCTGTTTCCACATTCTCACAGTGAGTGAGGAATCACTAACTCCTCAATTGTCATCAATGTAGAGCATCTCCACCAGGTTCTCTTGATCCCTCTAAAATTATTTGATATTCATTTTTACAATAAACTTCATGCTGCACTGCAAATATGCTAGAAATGAGGAGTGCATAATTCTCTCCGCACCCACTCCCACTTCCCTCCAAGGGAAGTGGCAAAGCATGCTGCATGGGGGATCCTGCCCCTTCCAGGAGGGCGAGAAACCACTGTGATTGTGCAATTGGCCCCTGCTTTTCTCTGAAATTCAGCTTGCCCTATTCCTCCATACATTTTTTTTCTTTTTTGACTCCAATTACCAAGTTAAAGGTCCATTTTGCTGGTGTACCTTATACTTTCCTTTTTCTGTATAATTTTCTGAATAATTTAATAACCCATGATCAAAATTAGGGCCATTTGGATCCAGGGAGTAGCAGAGATGATGGTGAGTAAGTCGTCTTCTAGTTACTGTTAATTCCAGGAGGTCGGCTTTGACTTCTGACGATTGTGTGTATGATAAGTTAAACTTGGCTAGCTCTCTCATCTGTCCTTACACATGTTGGACACAATGGCGAGGTTTCCTTCCAATCCAGAGGACTGATCTTCCAGTATCATGTCAAACCATATTCTGTGCTGATCCACTGGATTTACAATGACTTATTATGAGAACTAGACTGCCAAGCCTTTCTTCTTTGTCTTTTAGCTTCATTGAAACCTGTCCACCATAACTGACCCTGTTCCTATCTGAAACACCGGTGGCAGGATTGGGTGCAGTGTTATTCACCCTCTGGCTTTGAGTTGATTCCAACTCATAGTGAGTCTATAGATGATGACCAAGACGGTCAATCTTGGCAGGAGCACACAGTCCTTTTCCCCCAGAAGCATCTATCTGTGGGCTTCAATCACTGACCTTGAGGCTGACAGTCTAATGCCTACCTAACCTCATCATTAGAGCTCCTTGGTAGAAGGATTAAAGAAGCAGATATTCAGGTTCTGGTCCCACATGTTGCCCATTTAAATCTTTTGCATGATATCAGATCCCTTTGCTGTCTGTCCTGCAACTTTCTCCCTGCCACTTCTCCCGTCCTACTCCTTAGTCACTTCTCGATCCTTATGTGACCACTTGTACCATAGTCATCTCCATGGGCTTCCAGTGTCCTGTGTGCTTTTCTCCCCAGAGATAGCACTCTTACTTGATCTGCCCTGAGAGAATTAAACACTCTCGCCTACATGTTCCAAAATATATTTCACATATGATACAATGGAGTGAAAAAAAAATGTATTGCTGGCAATTATTTTATGATTCCCCTAAAGGAAGGGCTATTTATATTTAGAAAAATCGCTGAAAAGCTGAAGCTATCACAATATAAGGCCATAAAGAGATAGGTTAGTAAGAACAGAGAGGTGGTTTAAAAGACTCTGACCTCAAAAAGGCAGTGTCGATCATGGAGAAGGTAGAGTGGTGAGCTGGGTATGAGTTGGGAAGATAAAAGAGGGGTGGGAATATAAATCGCCAGATGTTTTGGAAGCAAATTGCCAGGATTTCCTTTAAGACACCTATGGATGAACCCAACACACCAGCCTTTCAGGGAGTAACATCATGCTGAACAATTTGTGCCACCCAGGAATCCCTGCCCTGTGGATAGAAGTGCAATATCGCAGACTCCCATTTCTTCTCTGTGAAAGTGGAAACTCCTGGAACATTGTGGTTATGAGCTACCACCAGTCACCCTGTGGGAGAAAGACAGTCTACAACTAGAAAGAGTGAAAAGTTTCAGGGCAATTCTACCTTGCCCTATCCAGTCACTATGCATCAGAATTGACTTGACAGTGAGTTTGAGTTTTGAGTCCCTGTGCAAATCTGCTCCATGTAATGACATCATGTGCTCCTTTGGGGACTGAAAGAAAAAGATCTGTGTCCCATGCTTCACTTGACAAATAGGCTACAAGATGGACAAAGAGATCAAAGAAAATGCACAGTAGGGAAAAAAAAGAATCTCAAAGAACTGGGTCAGCAGAGTTGATAAGGAAATTTAGAAAGAAACTAGATATAGAAACATATTTCCTCCATTCTAAATCGCTGCCTCCACTCCCCACCGTGAACTATTTACTGGTATTTCCCCACTTGTAAAATTAGAAAGATAAACTGGATGGTCCCTCAGGGGCCTTCCAGCTTTAACATCCTATGAATTTAATCCTTTCACTGAGCTTGGGGAGAATAATAAAAATTATGTCTTACTCTAGAAAAATATTTGGTGATGTGAATTAGCCTGATTAGGCACAGGAGATGACACAAATAATGACACTCCTTTAACACCTATGCTTAAAAAGTAATTTAAGAGACCTAGTCTCCCGGCACCAAACAATGAGATGTTCAGAGTCTTCTGGCAGTCGTGAGTCTGTTCTAAAATTTTAAATCTGTTTTGAAATGACTGCTTTAGTGTATATACAATGTGAGTCAGAACATTTATGCAACTGTGTTTAAAAAAGTGCCCCTATCTGCACATAGCAAAATACACGGTTAAGCAAAAATGCTACATCCCCACTCTGCACAAACCTGACAATTTAGAGATGGTCAAAATAAGCTGTCCCAGAATAATTGATGCTGAGATCTTAGTCCATTCAATTGGTTAAGACACAATTATTTGGAAGGTACATATTAAATTGTTTCTGTTTAGCTAACAGGAGCAATTATCTGATTGTGTTTAAGGACCTTCAGTCACAAACAGCTACCACTCAGAAGAACAGAAGTCCCTTGGCTCCTTCTGCATCATTTCCATAACTGCACTTCTGTCTGCTTTCAATGACGTGACTGATGCAAGAGAGAGAAGACACTTACAATTTCCGAAATGAGCAGGCAGCAATGAAACTAACTTAGTGCTTAGGTGGTGCGAACTATAAATACACTTGACTGCTAACCTGAAGATAAAGAGAGTTAATTTGACCCACAGGTGCCTCAGATGGACGCGCTGGGAAGAGGAGGAGGAGGGTGGTAGAGGAAAAGAAGAAGAAGAAAGAGGAGAAGAAAGAAGAGGAGACGAGAAGAAAGAGGAGAAGGAGGAGGTGAGAAGGAGGAAGAAGTCTTGTGGAACACAGTTCTCCTCTGAAACACATGACTTCATTATCAGGAATCTGCTCCAAAGCAAGCGTTGCTCCTTTAATTTTAGTTATGCAACAAATGTATGCATCCAGAGCCAGTGGGGTCCTGCAACAGCCCCTCGCTGTTCCATATGCTTGAGTTCATTGTTACAGCCACTGTTTCGATCCATCTTGTTGAGGATTCGCACTTTTTGTTTTTTGCTGTACTTCCACTTGACCAAGCTTAGTGTCCTTCTCAGGGAAGTAGTTTCTCCTAATAACCTTTCCATGCCACATGAGAGCAAGTGGTCATTCCTGCCTCTGAGAAGCATTCTGGTTAAACTTTTTCCATGTTCTATGGTTTCCTTAGGAATCATTCTATAAAATTGGTATTGTGAGTAAAAGTTAAGCCCAGAGACTCTGAAAATGACCTAGATTCAAATCATGGCACGAACACTTTTTGACTGTGTAATTTTAGTTACTGACTTCTTCAATTTATTCACATGTTAAATAAGGATAATGATATCTCCTAACTCTGCAGGTTGTTGTGGTGATTAAATAAATAAATAAAAATGAAGAAGTAGAGCCATGCAAGGCACATAGCAAACAATCTATAAATAGCACAATATTTTGTTTAGAATATTTTGTCATGAGCGAGGTTCAGAGAGGGGATTGGATAGAAAAGAAATGAGCAACTGCTTCTTGCTATAATAGCAGTTGGGGGTGATTTAGAGATAAAACTGATGCAATGTTAGTTTAGGTGCAAGGCAGCCGGGGAAGCTTAAGGAAGTTAATATGTATAAAGTAGGTACTGTATTCCAGATGGAACACATGGATGACGGTTGGTGCACTAACACTTCAGTGCTTAAGTTTGATGCTTCAAATCTCCCCCAGAGACATGTTGGGAGAAAGGCCTAGTATTCTATCTTAAAAAAAATCAGTAATTGGAACACTGTGGAACACAGTTCTAATCGGACACCCTGGAGTCATTATGGCAACTCACTGGATCTCAGACACTAAGCTATGATCTAAACCTGGAGAAACTCATAAGCTTTCTAATATTCTGCGAAGTTGTCATTATCTTTATCTTAAAAGTGGATATATTGAAGGCTCAAGAATGCCAAGTCACATAAGTGAGATCAGAGAGCTAGTACATGTGGGAGGAATGAGCAGATTATGGACTTGGAGCTCCAACTCCCTAGTCCTTACAGCGCCGATGAGAACTCACCTCAGGAGAAGTAATGAAGCTTGTCCACTTAAGCCAGAGATCAAAAACAGAGGTCCTCAAACATTTTGGTCTCTGTACCTCATGCTCATGGAAAAAATATTCACTAATTAAAAGAGCTTTCATATATTTGGATTGCATTTATCAATATGTAGAAAACTAAGAAACTAAGAAAAATTTAAATTTTTTAGACCATTTAAATGGCAATAATGAACATAATATGTTTATTAATAAACATAATATGTTTATTAAAGATAACTGTATTCACAAAAATAAAGCTTATTGGGCTGAGCCCTGATGGCATAGTGGCTGAGTGTGGGACTGCGGCCCAATGGTTTGGTGGTTCAAATCCAACAGCAGCCCTTCAGGAGCAAGGCTGGCCCTCCCACTCTCACCAGAGGGCAGTGATGCCCCCAAAAAATTTTTTTTAAAAATAAAGCATATTAGTAATAATTATGTCAATGTCTTACATTTTATAAGGCATTTTATATTTTAAATATTTTAATGTCTAGCTTAATAAAAGACAGAAGAATTCTTATGATATAATTTTTATTGAAATATAATAAGAAAATCTAGCCTCACTTCAGTAATTAGTCTAAAAACAAAGGAGTCTTTTTGGATTCTCCAATATTTGTGGACATTCTTCTTTGTTGCTACATACAAACTCAATAAGTTATAGTAGCTTAATGATTAGTTGCAATATGAACTCTGAAATCCTAACGTTAAATTTTTCATGCATATGTGTTACATTCAAAGTAGTTTCTAAAAATAGTTTTCTTCATTTGGGATAGATTTACCCAATCTTTATTAATAGCACCATGCATTGACTATATGAAGAGCATTGGCTTACTAAGCTATAGAAGGTTCTCAAATATTGACACATTTTATTACTTAATACTAAATCAGAAAAATATTGAGAATTAGGAAGCTATCAAACCCCTGGTGGTCAATGTACATTTTCTCAATTCTAATTTTCATGTGAAAACTTGAACACTATCTTTGGAAGCAAGTATTATGAGTTCCTATCTTTGAAATGGAAGGTGTGTTAGTCTGGGTAAATTTGGGAAACAAATCCACAGAAATTCATAGGTATATATGAGAGAGTTTTATATAAAGGGTAAGGGTTCATTCCGAAAGCATCCCAGCCCCATCTAGTGCAAGCCCCGTAAGTCCGACTAAGCCCATCTGTCCTACACCAAGCTACAAAGTCCTCCTCAAACTCACGAAACACACGCAATGACACCGACTGGGGGAAGAAAGATGAATCAGAGAGTATATAAGCCTCTCAGTGCTGACAGGGCTCTCCACATGGCTGCTCCAGAACCCAGGGCTGCATCAGAGTAGGTCCATTTGACTTCTCCTCAGGGATGTCTCACAGGAAGTGGTTCTTGCCAATTGAAGCAGGGAACTGGCTAAGGCCACTACAACTGGTTGGACCATCAGAAAGCAAGAGACAAGAGAACTAGAAAGGTGAGGCTCACTGAGCCATTTTTCTCTCCACCCTTCAATTAATCCCACATGTGCATATGGGTCAGGTTGCCATAAACCTTAGCTATCCCAGAAGGTGCATATTATTGATTTTCTGAAAATATCTGTCTGTTACTCAAAGTCTGATTAACCATTCTGTGGCTTTCGATACATTTCCAAATAAAAATGGCAATATCAGGGAAAAGCAGCTGATTCAGTTTGCAACTCAAACAATAGTGTGTTTCTTCACAAGAAGTTCTGAAAATTGTTCATGTGATTAAGTGAATTAATAACAGTGAAGAAGTTGGGCCAATTACATCTGACTTGGTTATGTAGCACTTCTGTAGGAGAAATACCACAATTAGGTGGCTTTATGAAACAGAACTGGTTTTCAACATTTTTCTGTACTTTTTTTCTTGGTTCTTCATTTGTTCATACTGAGGTTTATCTCAGATATGTTATGTCATTGGGGTCACGCTCTTGAATTCTTGTTGCATATTTCTTGCTTTATAAAACTTGGTCTTGGCTGAGTCCCGATGGCATAGTGGTTGTGTGCAGGACTGCGGCCCACAGGGTTGGCAGTTCAAATACAGCAGCAGCTCTCCAGGAGTAAGGCTGGGCCTCCTACTCCCACCAGAGGGCAGTGATGCCCACACCAAAAAAAAAAAAAACACTTGGGATTGATGTATCAAGATAGAGACAGGGGGCTGAGCCCCGGTGGCGTAGTGGTTGTGCGCAGGACTGCGGCCCACTGGGACGGAGGTTCAATTCCAGCAGTGGGGCTGGGCCTCCTACTCCCACCACCGGAGAGCAGTGATGCCCCCCCCCCAAAAAAAATTAAAAAAAAAAAAAGATAGAGACAGCAAGTAGAATAAGGTTTTCTAGTGGGTACAGTGATGTGGGGAGGAAGGTCAAAGGGAGTTGATGTCAAGGCATTTAGGAAAGGAAAGAATGCTTTTAAACTGATTATGCTAGCAATTGTACAATAATGCTTGATGTGATTGAAATGTGGAATGATATATCTGTATTAACTCCCAATAAAATGGCTTTGTGAAAAAAACCTTTTGAGGGAAATGAAACTGTATTCTTTTTTCATACACGTACATAGAAGTATAGACTGTGGTGACTGGAAATGCAGTTTGCTGCCATATCTTTGTGTTAATGTATTAGCAGAAAAAGGAATCATTGCTTTTGTACCATAAATGCACAAGACAAGCCATTAAAAAGGCAAAGACCATTTCAGAAGTATCATGGAAATAGTTTTGACTTTAAAGACCCTTGAAAAGAACCTTGGGGACTCCTAGGAATCTGAGGATCATGTTCTGACAATAGGTTTCTAAAAGAGTTTTATTGTTAGGAGCTCATATGACAGAGTTGTTTTCTATGTTTCATTTGACACGGCGTGTTTTCTAGTTTGCAATCTTTATGGAAGCAGATCACCAGGTTTTTCCCCTGAGAAGCCTCTGGGTGGGCTCAAACCACCAATGTTTCACTTAGCAACCGAGACCTTTAATCATTGTGCCATGTGAGGGTTACTTGAAGAAATAATTAGAAAATGTAAAGATCATTAACTCAGCAAGTAGACGACCTGAATGCCTATGATTTGACTAAATACATGTTGTTAAAGAGTTGTATTGTGGGCCCTAAATCAATTATTCCGATATGAGCAGTGTCGCATAAATTCTCAATCTTTTTCACTTGAGGAGTTTCATTAGATTATATCAAAGACATAGAATTTCAATTGAGGTTCTATTTTAAAATTATCTATGGGAGGAAAACATAACTTAAGAGAAAGACTCAGCACTACATGCTTTCAATCTTATAAGACAGGTTTGAAATTCCGGGTGAGACTGAATTTCACACATTCATTTAGCATGAGAAAACACGTAGAAAGGAAAGGGAAGAAGTGAGAATTAAAATAACCAAGCTCTATAGCAGCAATTCTCAACCTGTGGGCCACAACACTGTTGAGGGTCAAATGACCCTTTCACAGGGATTACCTAAAACCATTGGAAAACACATTTCTGATGGTCTTAGGAACTGAAGCACCACTGCTCTGCCTCTACATGCAGACACACCCATATATGAGTACTGGGGTGAAGACTGTTACCCATGCTACATCATGTTTTAAGATAAATTTTCATTTATTTTTAATTAGAAATAAATATTTCACAATATATAGTTGCATATTGTTTTTGTGATAAAGCACTATGCTTGAATCATGTTCAATATATAACAATGAAAATACAACCTGCATATCAGATATTTAAATTATGATGCACAACAGTGCAAAATTATAGCTATGAAGTAGCAACGAACATAATTTATGATTGAGGTCACCACAATATGAGTAGCTGTATTAAATGGTAGAAGCATTAGGAAGATTGAGAACCACTACCTTATAGTCTTTGATCATCATCATGATCAATATCATCATCAACCTAAACATCTTTGTTATGATACGTGTTGGATAGTTCTTCATACTTAATTTTGACTTATAATGAATGTCTCCACAATTTGGTCTCACATGCTTGAAAGTGACCAATCTCATTTTTATGAGAAAAAAATGAATATATGAAAACTGAAAATTAACAATTCTTATTAGTTCCAACATAAAATTCAAATCACAACACAAACCACTGCCCCGAAACTTGAAGACAGAGAAAACTATAATGTACTGGGGCTAGCCAAACCTTTGTCAGCTTGAATCTACCAGATGCTCTGTAGAAGTAAAATATGGGTAGCAGTCTGCCTCCTTAAAATTAGTTGATGTTAGCTGTCATCAGGCAGGTCCAACTCCTGGAGTTCAACAAATTGTTTACAGGTTTTTGTATTGTTATTATATATAGATAGAGAGATATAGATATATATGACATTGGGGTTTCTTTGTTGTTATCATTGTTTTATTTTCATTGGTTGCTTCATCTTAGGATTCCTATGTTTTTTGCACATATTGTTGTCTCTGCAGGTCTATCTAGATAAAATAGGCTGGATGAACAGCCTGAAGCAAAAATGATAGGACTGATAGTTCCGGGGGGATATGGGAGATTGGGAGGAGGGGGGAAAGGAGGTAGTATTGACCAGTCCAGGGATAAGGGAAAAACAAATGATTCAAAATCAGTGACAAGATGGGTGTGAGAGGCTCGATAGGGATTGATCAAGAGTAATGTAATGAATCCCAAATAGAGGCTGAGCATGGTAGTGGGACAAGAGAAAAGTAAAATGAAATAGAGGAAAGAACTGGGGGGTAAAGGGTATTTATAAAAGTCTAAATACAGGCATGTACAAAGGTGAATATATTTGTATAGGATGATGAGGAAATAGATCAACGTGCATATACTTATAGGGTTAGTATTAGGACAGCAAATGGGCTTTGGACCTCCACTCAAGTACTTTCTCAGTGCAATAGAACATTTTATTCTATTAAATTGGCATTCCATGAAGCTCACCTTCCCGACATGATCACTGAAGACAAATGTGTGCATATGCAAAGGTGGTGAAGAAAACTGATGCTATCTTTTGATGCTATCAAAAGATGTAGCATCTGGGGTCTTAGAGGCTTGAAAGTAAACAAGCAACCATTTAGCTCAGAAGCAACAAAACCCACATGGAAGAAGCACACCAGCTTGTGGGACCACAAGGTGTCAAAGGAATCAGTTATCAGGCTTCAAGAACTAAAAATCATAACATTGCATGCTCACTTTCCTGATATGATTGCTGATGACAAATGTGTGCATAAGCAAATGTGGTGAAGAAAGCTGATGGTGCCCAGCTATCAAAAGATATAGCATCTGGGGTCTTACAGTCTTGAGTAAACAATTGGCCATCCAGTTCAGAAGCAACAAAGCCCACATGGAAGAAGCACACCAGCTTGTGTGACCACGAGGTGTACAAGGGAGCTGGTACCAGGCATCAAAGAACTAAAAATTATATCATTGTAAATGAGGAGGAGTACAGATTGGGGACCCAAAGCCCGTCAATAGGTGAAGCGATATCCCCTTACAGAGGGTTTGCAGGGAGGAGATGAGCCAGTAAAGGTAGTGTAGTGACAATAAAATAGGCAACTTTCCTCTAGTTCTCAAAGGCTTCCTCCAACCCACTATCATGATCCCAATTCTACCAGACAAATCCAGCTAGACCAGGGGATGTGCACTGGAGTCAGAAACATGGGGAATCTAGGAGAGATGATCCCTGAGGATCAATGGTGGGAG
Source organism: Nesogale talazaci (assembly GCA_004026705.1). Taxonomy (NCBI): domain Eukaryota; kingdom Metazoa; phylum Chordata; class Mammalia; order Afrosoricida; family Tenrecidae; genus Nesogale; species Nesogale talazaci. The sequence goes on along the minus strand of PVJH01000026.1, from coordinate 123,837 downwards.
TGGTGATACTGGGAGGGTAGAGGAATGGTGGAATAGAAAGGGGGAACTAATTTCAGGGACCTACATATAACCTCCTCTTTGGGGTATGGACAACAGGGAAGTGAGTAAAGGGACATATTGGCAGTGTACAATATGAAAAAGTAATTACAATTTGTAAATTATAAAGGGTTCATGGAAAAGGGGAGTGGAGAGGGAGGGAAATATGGGGAACTGGTACTGGGGGCCTAAGTGGAGGGAGGATGTTTGTTTTGAGAGTGATGGTGGCAACAAATGTGCATCTGTGGTATGCACACAATTGATGTATGTATTTATTGTGATGAGAGTTGTATGAGCCCCCAATAGAATGATTTATTTTTTCAAAAAGAGGGAGAAACAGGAGCTTATACAAAGGGCTCAAGTAGAAAATATTTTGGAAATGAAGATGGCAACATGTGTACAAATATACTTGATACAAATGATGTATGGAATGTTATAAGAGCTGTAAGAGTTCCCAATAGAATCATTGAAAAAAATTAAACACATAGGGGCTGAGGCCCACTGGCATAGTAGTTGAGTGCGGGACTGTGGTCCACTGCCTTGACAGTTCAAATCCAGCAGCAGCTCTCCAGGAGCAAGGCTGGGGCCCCCACTCCCACCAGAGGGCAGTGATGCCCCCCCCAAAAAATAAACAAACAAACAACAACAACAACAACAATTAAATACATAGCTTTGGAAAAAAGTTCCTGCAGACCCAACCTCAGGGAGCATGGTACCATTTTGTAAGTTTTATCTCTAGGATCCCCAACAGTTTCTCACTCTGAATATCAAAGAAAAGTCCCTTCAGGCTTCAGGCTAGGCAGGGAAAAAGTAACCAACTTGAACTATGGCAAACAGCTTTCTCTCCTTAAGAACCACCAGCTGACCTTTGGAAAAAAGGTGAGGCTCTCCCCTTGTGGGACAATTCCCGGCTTCAGAACTCAATGCAGATATATACTGGGTCAGAATCAATTCAATCACAGTGGGCATGAGTTTGGGACCCTCATGAAAGAGTATCTTAGCAAAGCTTATACAACATGGTTTTGCAAGAGTCTAAGCAACGTGGAAAACGAGAAATGCCTACTGTAGTTTCCCTCTTGTCTAAGTGTGTCACCTAAAGGACTGAGACCAGTGAAATGGCTGGCAAGATAGAGGACTAGGCTTCTAGGCTTCACAGATCCTATACAACAATACATGAGAGTTCCCAACAATACATTGGGAACTCTTACAGCTCTTATAACATTCCATACAGATGATAATCATGTAACTCTGAGCTTCAGGGGAATGAATCAAGAATGGAATTGAATATTAACTTCTAGAAGAAATTGAACAAAAGTAGCTAGCAGGGAGAGATGAGTGAATTGCCAGCTCATTTGACTGGACATGGCTAAAATCAGCATCACTGCTCAGAACCAGCGAAGCGAGGGCCCATCTGGTGACTAAGCATGAGAAAGGCAGATCACTCCACAACTGTCTGTTGACAGGGGGAGTGGTCAGCCCCCATACCAACCAGTCCAGTGGTCAGATAGCTCCACCTACTGCACAGCCTCTGCTTAGCTTAAGGATCTTTATTCTTGTGGATAAGGTTTCTGGGGCACCGCCACCCACTTATCTGGAAGTGTGTGAGCTCAGTGGTATCCCAGCATCAGAAAGCACCATTTGGACAAGCAGCCTGTTGCTGGTCAGCTGGGTGGGCAAGAACCCCTTCCATAAACACTCACTCTGCCCACAACAGCTTGGTGGGGATGAAAGAGTTCCTTATGGGGAAAAAGCACTTGGACCTCAGCCCTATCTGAGCCTGCACAAGTTCCTTCTGCACCAGACCTTGGCACAAGATCACAGCTGCAGCAATGAAAAACAACAAGAAAATGCACCCAAAACTGAACCCAGCCCAGAAAAAAATGAGGAGTAAAGAAAGTAGCAGTGTTTCACCAATAAACAGCCAAATTAGAGCAACAGCTCTAATATTAATGATATTAATATCATTAATTACACTGAGTGTAAATGGGTTAAATGCACCAATTAAGAGACAAAGAGTAGCAAAATTGTTTTAAAAAACATACCCCAATATGATATCTAGAAGAAATACACCCTAGACACAAAGAAACAATAAACCAAAAATCAAAGGATGGAAAAAAAAATCCAGTAATGACATTCAAAAAAGAGCAGGAGTGGCAATATTACTTTCCGATAAAATAGAAACTTTGTGTCAAAATTCATCATAAGAACCAAAGATGGAGGGCTGAGCCCCGGTGGTGTAGTGGTTGTGCGCGGGACTGCGGCCCACTGGGATGGAGGTTTGATTCCAGCTCCACGGAGCAAAGGCTGGGCCTCCTACTCCCACCACCAGGGCAGTGATTGCCTCCCCTCCCCCCCCAAAAAAAAAGAACCAAAGATGGGCATTGTATAACAAATTGGCAAGATGATATTGTTGTTACAAATATCCCTGGACCCAAAGAAAAAAACTCAAAATACTTAAAAAAATGTAACCTCAAAATGATTCATCTTAGCAATTAGAGAAATGGACCCTAGAATAATAGCAAGGTACTTTACTATACTATTTTTGTATAAAGGATGGAGCAACTGTATCAAGGATTGTGGCATTAACAATGAATTCCACCTTAATATAAAGAAAACAAAAATGCTCCCAACGGGGTCAATAGGGAGCATCATGGTGAGTGGAGAAAAGAATGAAGTTGTCAAGGATTTTGTTTTGTGGATCCACAGTCATTGGCCATGGAAGCAGCACTCAAGAGAGCAAATCATGCATTGCTTTGGGTCTTTCCGCTGCGCAAGATTCCTGTAAAGTGTTGAGGGCGTGAAGGTCACTTTGAGGAATAAGGTGCACCTGGCACAAGGCATGGTTTTTCCAATTCCTTCACATGTTTGTGAAAGTTAGAGACTGAGTAAGGAAGACCAAAGAAATATTGATGCTATGGAGTTATGGTGCTGAGGAAGATATTGAAAATACCATGAACTGTCAAAAGATTCAACAAATGTGTTTTGGAGGAAGTGCTGCCAGAATGCGCCTTAGAAAGGAAGCTAGACTCCGTCGCCCATTCTTCAATCATGTATTCAGGAAAGACTAATCCCTAGAAAAGGAAACCATGCATGGTTAGTGAAAAAGATAGAGTGACACAGTGGTTTCAATAATGGGCTCAAACATAGCAATCCTTTTGAGCACTGCCCAGAACCTGACCTGTTTGCTTGCACATGGGACCTCTGTGAGTCAGAACCAACTTACTGCCAACAGCACCTCCTTAAAATTGGGCACTATAGGCATCAAATTTTTGCCCAAAGAGTTAAAAGAGAACTTACAGAGAAGATATTTTTTTGCAATGGCGTATCAGATAACTGGGGTCTATACTCTAAAATGTATAGAAAATTCCAACACCTCAACATGAAGAAGACCAGCTACATTAAAAATAAGCAATGGTCAGAAACATATATGTTCATCAAAGAATAAAGTCAAATGGTCAGTAAACTTATGAACAAATTTCTTGAGATTATTAGTCATTCATAGAGATGGAATTTAAACTCACAATGTCATATAACATCATTCCTGTATTAATAGCAAATTTGAAAAATAGATAACAACCAACGCTGGTTAGGGTGTGAAGATGCTATAAACCTCATAAGTTTCTCATGGAACTGTAAAATAGTGCATTCACTGTGAAAAATTTTTGGGGTTTCCTCATAAAATGTGGATAGAATTACCATGTGCTAGCTGCCATGCTATTTGGTGTACAATGCAGGGAAATAAGAGTGTTGACAGCAATAGTTATATGTACATCTATATACATCACAGCGCAAATCACAAGAGCAAAAAGGTGAAACAAACTAAATGTCAATAAAGGTAAACCCAGGTAAATAAACTCTGGTGAACACAATGGAATACTACCTAACTATAAAGGATGATAATGAAACTGCAAAATGCCTTATAATGTGGAGAAAGCTGGAGGACATGTGCAAAATCACAAAGGACAAAAATTGTATAAGGTGACAATTAAAAACCATCAAGAAAGTGTTTTCACATTCAAAGAATTATTATTTGGTGATTACCAAGAATAAATGAGGAGAGGAGGGAAAGGAAGCCACTGACTAGTGTATAGGCAATTGGTCACTTGAGTGATAGGGAAGGCAATGTATGATAAGTGGGAGGTTGGCAAAAAATGAGAAAAGAGGAAAACACTGGAAGGTTTACAAAAGTTTAAAGATAACTGAGGCAAATACTCTTTGTGGCAGTCATGTACTTGATGTCAATTTCATAATTGGGATGCAGGGATGGAGTCTAACCTGTTAATCTGGAGATAACCAATGAGGTCTCTGTGTAGGCATGGATTTTTTCCTGAGAATTCTGGGAAGTCTGACGGTATGTCCCAATTGGAGAAGAGAGATGTGACTGAGTCTCCAAGTCGATGAACTACTGACAAGGCGAGATGATAACATGCTGATCGATCCTGATTTCTGGAGAATGGAAGAGCCAGAGAAGAGGCCACATGGGCTTGTCCTGATGGAGCCAAACCTCTGGGGCAGTAGAAGCCACGTGAAGAATCCTGCCAATGCTGAGATGCTCAGGAGGCCACGAGGAGACCCCTGCAAGTGTTGAGATGCTTCTACTGCCACCGGACACACAAGACTCTACAGCCACTCACCTGTGATTTTCCTGGTGTCATTGCATGTACTTTGTAAGTCATTGAAGTCTTCAAAATCTTCGAAGGAGACTTTATAGACTGGTTTTGGACATTTGGGCTAATATTGTATTTATGACTTTGGAGTGGACTGGGTTGGGATGCTTTCTCAATGTTCCATTCTCTTGTATATAAACCTTTCCCTTATATCCATATGCAATGCATGTCTATGAATTTGTTTCTCTAATCTATCTGGACTAACACACTGTTATTACAAACAATCTTCTAATGTTGTAACCCATGAGATAGGCACACCCAGGCTCCGGACAAAAGTCCAATGAGAAGAGGCTCTTACCTGCAGAAGGACTGTCTCCACCTTCGCAGAAGAAAGAACAGCCCGACCTAGGGGTTAGAGCCGGTTTGATAGGTGCGGCATTTGCAGCTGTCTGCAAGCAAGCATGTACAGAAGCAGATCTTGCGATTAGCCCTTGTGCAAGAGTACATACAGTTCAGTAGCATTAGCCAGGCCTTTCCCTCTACTGCAGTTTTATTGAAAAATGTTAACCAGGGTGGAAAATTTTGCTCTGACTGAGTACATCCGTTCCTATTTCTGCAGGAGTTCATTTGCGAGTTAGTCAAAGGGGAAGAATAAGCTAACTAGATTTTACAGGATGTGAGGAACTTTTATAAAATGGATTTACTTATGGTTTTTGTTTGTTTGTTTGTTGTTTTTTGTTTTTTGGGCATCACTGCTCTCTGGTGGTGGGAGTAGGAGGCCCAGCCCCACTGCTGGAATTGAACCTCCATCCCAGTGGGCCGCAGTTTACTTATGTTTTTAATGTTGAGGGCTTTGGAACACTAATCATGACCATCTATGATTGGGTGCTTGAATAGGTACACAAGCTGAACAGATGTAGGGGAGAGAATAGGAGTTTACCCATGAGTATATCAATATTTGATACAGAATAAGTACAAAGGTATATTTGCCTTTGCTGCATATCTTCATGAATGTGGTGAGACCTATAGTGGACACCATTATGAAAACTCTCAGCAGTACTCAAATGCCTTGAGGGAATGAGTCAACGAACCTGGGAAATAGGGATTACATCTCAGGTCACCTTGCAGAAGATAGCTCAGTGTGTTAGTCCGGGTAGACTAGAGGAACAAATTCAAGGACACGCATATTGATATAAGGAAAGGGTTTATATACAAAAGGAATGGGACATGGAGAAAGCATTCCAGCCCAGTCCAGTCCAAAGTCATAAGTCCGATATTAACCCATATGCCCAGAATCAGTCTATAAAGTCTTCTTCCGACACACAAAGTCACAGGTCAGTGGGTGCAGAATCCCGGTGCTGGCAGGGCACCTCGCCTCCAGGGCTCAGGGTCCATCAATAGCAGAAGCAACTCATCACTGGCAGAGGTCTCCATCTGGCCGCCCCAGCTTCAGAGGTCTGGCTCCATCAGGGCAAAGCTGTGTGGTCCCTCCGCCAGCTCCTCCAGCTTCTCAAACACTACCAGCTTGTGATTAATCTTCTCTCTAACTCCCAACAACTGGGGAAGATAGCTTCTCATCTTCATGAGGGAAATATCGCGAGATTTCCCAGAAGTCGCAGGAGAAAGCCATGCCCACATAGAGGCCTCATTGGCTACTCAATGGCTATCTCCAGATTAACAGGCTAGATTCCACCCCTGCATGACTGCCACACTCAGAACACAATGTTCTATATCCTACTTTGGTAAATAGTGACGGACATCCTAAAAGCTCATGAGCAACCATCTAAGGTACAGCTATCCTGCATGAGTCCTGAGAAAAGAATGATAAAAATGAGACGGCTTATAGAAATAATTAGTCCAAATAGACAAATGGGTCATGGGACCATAGTTTCCACAACGTGGAAACAGAGAACTTTTATTTTTTATTATGCATTTTCAAAATTTTTATAGCAATAATCTCTATTTCCTATTTGGATTGACTATTGGACTCTTCCTCAGACGCTGTGTTAAACCTGAGACTTGATGTGTTCATGGTAGTGGATAGTTGCTGGACCTTCGTGGTGTTTCTGTTGTTGCCGTTTTGTTTCTTTGAAACTCCTTTCGGTACATGTAATAAAATAACGATAATAAATGGGTGATGAAGTGGTGCTCTCTTAGTATGAAGAAAGGGTGGAAGAGGAGACTCCGGGCAGAGCACGCAGGCTCCTTGCTGTGGAAATTGAAAATGTGCATCAAGACTGTTACCAAAAAAGCTTCTAGTCGCTGTAGTTCTTGCACCTGACATTTTAGGATCCCAAAAGAAGGATTCAAAAAGTATTACTTTGGGATTGCTGGTTTTGGGTTTGTTTTTTGTTTTTTTGGTTTTTTTTGCCAAGTTGTGTCTTTCCTTCTGGAATTGAAGTGACTAAAGTATTTGTACCTGTTTGCACAGATGGGGTGCGTTGTTACAGAGAACACATCACAGGTTGTGCAGCTTAATGATGCCTTGTGAATGTATGTGCCCCAGCAAAGCCTGTAGTTGTACCTACTCATGTTGTCTGTCTGGAGAATAAACCTGGATTGTTAAGTCTGTCCCCCATGTTCTCCACCACATCCACTCCCACAGCCACCCCCTTAACCCCGAAAAAAGTGGTGCCTGGCTGCCACAACCCACTTCTCTGTAAGCAATTACCATTAGAAGGTCCTGAATAGCGTGGAATAAAAAATGAGAACCAGAACTCAAAATTTAAAAAAGAATGAAGTCATTAGTCATCTAGAAACTAGTGGAACATCCAGCACTGTTGCCTTTAGCCACCCGTTAGGTCTGACAATGAACTTACCCTTGCTAGAGTAAGAAACGTTTTAAGGGCAACACTTATCTAAGCACACCGCACAGCGTTTCTCAGACAGGAGGAGTATAAGGAGACTCAGGGAGGAAGAGAGAAGTGAAGCAGTGTTTAGGGGTTTTCGATAAATCAGCTGAAACAAAATGTGTATGAATTGTTTATTGTAAATCTAATGATCTGCTCTGTAAACTTTCACCCAATTCATGTTTTAAAAAATTACAAAACTGAGACAATTCCAAAAACCAAACATTGTTATAGAGTCAACTCCGACTCTTCTTTTCCCATCAATTCCAACTCTTATTCTTGAGGCAGAACCATGAGGTTTGTGAGACTCTCTATAGAATTAGATAATCTGAAAACCCCTGTTAAATTCAATGCCCAGTGTCACCTGCTAACTCAGAATCTGGGATAAAATGATAGGATCACAGAGTGATTTCTTTACCCTCACATTTTACCACAGCAAGCGGGCTCCTCCATCATAAGAGGAATTGACTTATGAAGAGAATTCCAAGGTTCAGAATTCCTTTAAGATTCCACCAGGGAAACCTAAAGATCATGAGGTAGAAAAAGCCAAGGACACAGTAGGCAAGTCTCGCCAGAGAAACACAGTTACAGAAATCCCTAGACATACTTTCAGTTCTAGCGAGAAAACTCCAAAACTTGATAACAAAGTCTTATTGACCTTGCTGCCTTTTCTAGATGCATCATGTCCAACTTTCAACACCAGAAACAACTACACGACGATAAGGCATGACAAAAGATAGAACGCAGTCCAGTGAAAGAGGACAAGCATAAGTACCAGCTTACATGTGGCAGCAATGTTTTGAATGCTCATGCCTACAATTCAAAATAAATATTTCTGAGATATGAAAGATTTGTGATAAGATAGCTAATCTTATAAGGCAACACAGCTAGGTTATGGTGTTCTGTGGCTTGCCCTACCTGCCTAAATGTTGCCATGAAGGGATTTATATCTGAATGATATTTAAATCAGATGAACCGTAAGTAAAGCAGATTACTATAAATCATGTAGATGGGTCTCTTCCAGTCAATTAAAGCCAGTTAGAGCAAAATATAAATTTTCTAAGGAGAAAGATTCTGCCTCAAGACAAAATATATATTCTTTTTTTATTAATTTTGTTTTGTTTTGTTTTGTTTTGTTTTGGGGGGGGTGCATTACTGCCCTCGGGTAGGAGTGGGAAGCCCAGCTCCTGGAGATCTGCTGCTGCATTTGAACCACCAAGCCAGTGGGCCGCAGTCCTGCACTCAACCACTACGCCACCGGGGCTCAGCCTGACAAAACAGATATTCTACCAGAATTTTCAACCCACTGTAGCCTTTCAATTTTAGACATAAGACTATCATCCCCCACAATGGTGTAAGACAGCTCCTTATGATCTTTCTTTGTGTGTGTGTGTGTGTGTATTTTTTCCTAGAAGACCTTTACTAAGACTGGACTCTAAGGAAGAAGAGATGGATTGTGTGATGAGAGAGTTAACCCTTAGAAAGTCAAAAGCAAATGGTAAACACCAAAAACACTAACTGTAGCGAGGACTACCTTTGATGGACTCATTAACAAGCTAAAGAAGACCAAGAAAATGCCTCCCTGTTAGGATGCACTAAATTGCAGTCCTCATGCTTAGGGTTTTGGGCTGTGGTTTTATAATACTTGGCCTGTAACATTTCCTTATAGAAGTATATTCCTTCATCATGTTCAGCCTACTGATGGGTCCATCAAGAGTAGTCTTCATCAAGAGTATTTTTGATGTTTGGTATTTGCTTTGACTCTTAGAGGTTCCATCCCTCTCATCATGCAAATGTGTTTGTTCTCCCTTATTTTCCAGTGGAGTTCTGTCACTGTAAAGATTCTCCTGAAAGACACACAGAAAGAAAAATGATAAAGACTTGGCCTGCAAAGAGAACCCTCGTTGTGCAGTGGTTACAGTTTGGGCTGCTCAGTATCAGGTCAGCAGTTTGAAAATCCACATTATTCTGAGGAAGAGTACCTGGGCTTTCTACTCCAGCAAAGAGTTACAGTCTCTGAAACCCACAGGATAGCTCTGCCTTGTCCTACAGGGTCCCTGTGCATCGGCATCAAAGGGGATTGCTCCTTGTTTTTGAGATCTAGCAATGGTCTTCACGGTCGCTGCTTATGTGGGATAGCTTTGTCACCAAGGGACTTCTAGGTGAGAATGAATTGAACTCTTGGTTTGAAAACTGTGCCTGTCACTTAAGATCAGAATCTCTTCCAAAAACGTCTGTCAATACTCCGCAAATAGTCTTTATTTCTGGAGACAAAAGATAAAGTAAAAGCAGTTTTCATGTTAAATTGTTTGAAATGTATATTCTATTATCAAGTTATTCCCTTTCGTCCATTCTCATCCCCATATTTCCCTAATCTGCCACAGCTCCATTTAACCAAATCGCTCACAAGGTAATTTTTTCTTTTCCTTGACAATTACTCCCTTGACTTCCATTTTCCTGCAGGTTTAAAACTAATGATTATCTGTTGTAATAAACGAAAACTTCCTAAACATTTCCTCTTCAGCAGACATATTCTGCCTCATATGTTAGCAGGCAGGTGCAGCCTCAGGGTAGGCTGATTTTTTTTTTCCATTACGCATCAATGCTTATTAGAGTAAGCTGGTAGTTCACAGTGGTTTGGATAACATGGAGACATTTTGTATTTCAGCAGACACAGTGGGGATGCTTTTGACAAAGAGAGTTGTAACATGGCCTAGTAGTTCATTTTTGTCAAAAAGCAGGACTCCAAAGCTGGTCTTCACTTCTGTCATTATGGAGAGGGACACAGAGGTATAGGTTTAAGAACAACAGCAGCACTGCAGGCAACCATCTTTTCAATGCAAATGAAGACTGACTAAGCCTTATCTTATGTAGCAGATTGTTTTCCATGAAAACTCCATGGGTCATTCAGTGATAGTGAGCACTGGAGATACTGGTGGAAAAAAAATGGCATAATAATTAACAGACATAAGTAAATATGTCCCAGTGACGTAGTGGTTGAGTGCGGGACTGTGGCCCATTGGCTTGGAGGTTCAAATCCAGCAGCAGCAAGGCTGAGCCTTCCATTCCCACCAGAGGGCAGTGATGCCAAAAAAATTAATAAGTAATTAACAGAATATCAATTGACATAGCTCCACAAAGAAATGGAACACTCTAAGTGCTCACTCATGTAGACCAAAAGATTTGGAAGAAAGAAACCTACCTGATCAGTCAGTTAGATGCAGTCCGTATTTTTACACATTCCAAAAGAGGACCAGCAATGGAATCAAGAAATTATCAATCAGTATGAATAATACACAAGTAAAAGTGGACTGAAAAAATAATTTTAAGAATGCTTATAGCAGTACATTGACAGGAAACTGCCAGAACTGTATGCTGGGTCAGAAGTGGGCTTAGAATGAGGGAAGGCTTTGCTGATCTCAGATGAATTGGGGCTGAAAGCAGAGGATGCCGGAAAGAAGATACCTGTGTTATACTGATTATGCAAAAGAGTTAAATTGTGTGATTATATTGATTATGCAAAAGATTTAAATTTTCCTCCCAAATTCTTATAACTACCATGTTAATTTTTACATAGGAGTTTCTGAATGAAAAACATTTAAATAAGAACTAGGGCTAGATGATAAAGCAGTGTATACATTGCTCTGTTGTTTTTAGTTTGCCTGTTTTCACAAGAGTGGGGGTGGGGGAGCCAGAATAAGCACATTTAGTAGTCCTGCCAATTTATGCATATCCCAACAAGAGAAGGTCACTCTGACTGAGATGGCATTTCAAGCTGTGTCCTTCCTTCAGGTACTGAAGTTTTCCTCACAGGCACTTGTATTCTAATAAGGTTTATCTGTGCCCTCTAGTGGTGGCAGTGTTCCTGGCATTCCAGTCATTGTAGGTACAATTTGGGAACAGCATTTTGCCTAATGGGGGAAAAGATGAAATTGCTGGGCATTCTGAGCTTCCAGGTGGCACAAACATCGAAAAATTTAGATACTAACGAAAAAGTAGCAGTTGTAATCCACCCAGAGATACTTCAGATGAAAATTCTGATAGTCTACTTACATACTTTGCTTGTAGCTGTCATTGGGAGAGGCCTGTCCCTGGAGGACACTGTTGTTGGTATAGTAGGGGGACAGTGAAAAGGAGGAAGTGTCAAGGAGATGGGTTGACAGCATGGCTGCAGAGATGCACTCAAGCGTGGGAACAACGATCAGAATGGCGCAGGGCTGGGCAGGGATTTGTTCTGTCATGCACAGGGTGCTGTGGGCCAGTACCGACTCAGTAGCACCTCACAACAAGCACATGCGTTCTTTAAACACTACAGTGATGGAAAGCCCTTTGGTGGGAACTTGGAGGCCACTGGTTTGGATTTGTTTGGATTTGTGAATTTAGCATACTATTTAGAGTGGATTGAGGAAAGCTTTATAACAGAGCTTACATTCTGAGATGCTCCTTTGCAGAGAGTTATGGATGACAGGCAAAGTCCAATATCCATTTGCAGAGTCTCCAAAGGAACGAAGCTTTTGGAGGTACAGGGGTTACAATAGGGGCTGCTAACCTCAAGGTAGGCAGTTTAAAGCCACCAGTCACTTTCTATTCACATCGAGTTACAGTTTGGGAAGCTGGCAGGGGAAACTCCACCTTGACATATAAACTTGGGATGAGTCTCCATGAGAGATTGTAGGCAGCTGGGGGAAGCAGACAAGTCAACATACTTGGATCCTTCCCTCTCTCCCCCAACTCCAGGAGCTCCAGCTATGTGCCAGCTCTCTGTCAAACCTGAGAGCCCCTGTGCCTGCAGAGAAAGAAACCAGAGGAGAAATCAAGGGCATCCATACAGAGGAAGAGGCGCCTCCAATGCAACTTGTCAGTTGGTTTCCCAGAAGAACACCAAGGAAAATTATCTCTGAAACCAGAGGAACCTTTAGTCCAGTTAATTCAAACTTGGAGCAACCAGAAAATGTGGAGTTTCCTATAAGAATGAGAATGCCTCCTGCATGTGAGGAACAGAAGTAAAGTATTTTTGAAATCAGTTTCCAAGAAGCGTCGGCTCAGATGAAGGGTGGAGACAGTGTGAAGCCATACTGAGAACCCTGCAGGACTGGGACTGGTTTCTTTTTCATGAGGCCAACCCACCTCCTATGATTTCCCTATGAAAAGTCCTATACAGGATTCTGGGAAATGGGCTGGAGAATGAAAGCGACTCATGTCCTCCTTGTGGAGAATTGGCCAACTTCCCATGCACTGAGGACCAACTGCAGGCTATACGTTCCAGGGCCAGAAGCCTCAAGTACCTGGATGGAGCTCATGGGGCAAGTGCCCTCCATCGTCATGGTGTGTTTGGGTCAGAGATCCCACTGTTGCAGCAATTGTGGTCTGCCTCTGACTGATCTTGGTGGCATAATTGGCTACTCATTAAGCTGCTGACTGCAAGCTTAGCAGTTCGATAAGCAAAAGTTGTTTTGTGGAGAAAGATGAGGTTTCTACTGCTAAAAACTAGGCTTGGAAAACCAGAGAGGCATTTATTTCTACTCTGTCGTACTTGCTATGAGTCAGCAAAGACTCAATAGCTGGGTGTTTGTTTGTCTGTGTGGGGGATTATCGACCAGAGATGTGAATGATTATTCAGACAGAGGCATCGGAAAGTGGATCATCTCCACCTTCCTTTAGGAGGTCTAGGGGAAGGCTTGGGGGCTTGCCTGGGTCTGACCTCGAAGGAGCTCTCTGTACGAGAGAGGTGCTAGAGGCTGCACAGTCAGGAGACGTGTCCTAGTATTCCTCCTTGTCTTGGCCCGAAGATCCTGCACACCAATCTTTTTTTCTTTTTTTTTTTTGGGGGGGGGGGGGCAATCACTGCCCTTTGGTGGTCGTGGGAGCTACCCAGTGCTGCTTCTGAGAGTCCCCGCCGGATTTGAACTGCCAAGCCTGCAAGCTGCAGTCCCACACTCAACCACTTATGCCACCAGGGCTCAGCCCCTTGCACACCAATTTTATAAGCTTTTCTAGCTAATAGGAATCTATGTGTCCCAACTGTGGTCTTGTTCCCACTTCTGTAGTCCACCTGTAACAGTGATGTGTTAATCTGCCACCAATCATGGATCCATGAAAATTTCCTTTGTTCCACATTTCATTTAAATAGCTGCCTGTCTGTAAATCCTCAAATGCCATTAGGACCTCCTGATGATGGCCTCCCACTTCTGGATGAGGTGTCTTTGTCCGATTTAAAACTTAATAAATGTGCTCCTAAGTTTACATTTGACAGGGTGTCTTTGGTGGGTACGGCTTATGTGTTGGGCTACTTTCCTCATGAATGGCAGTTCGAAACCACCAGAAGCTCCACCAGCAGACTTGGCTTGACTTTCTGCTCCCTTAAACAGTTACAGTCAGAGAAACCGACATGGCATTTCTATGACTTGATAACAGTGAGTTTCTACCCGAAAACAGCTTGAACTGAGAGAGGGGAAGTTAGGATCACTTTACCTTTACTTCTACAAAAAAATTCACTGTCCTGAGTTAATCCATAGGGACCCTAAAGAATTGTGCCTGTGGGTTTCTGAGTCTTTAACTGTCAGAGCAGCTGGTGGCTTCCAAGAGCAGGCCAATCTATGTGTGACTCACGATGCCACTGTCATTCTGGAGATTTCATGAAGACCTAAATTTAAGCTTCAGTTTTCCAACACACACACACACACACACACACACACACACACACACCTCTTTTTCTCTACTCCCTAAACTTGCACTGTTGAAAATGCTTTCTCACTTTGGGGATATTCTATATTTTGCTGTAATAATTTGATGTTTCTGTTTGAAAATGGACAGAGCGAAGCTTGGTTCTGCCCTTAAATTCTGGCTCCTGGAAAATGAAATTTCAAAACATGCTCCTCTGAAAAAAACAGAAAACATGCTGTGACATTTGTTAAACAGTTTTATGGGGACATAATTCACATAACATACAATTCAGTAGTTCAATCATATTAAGAAGAATTCTACAATTATCACCACAATCAATTTTAGAACATAGTTTTCTCTTGAACTCATTGTTATTAGCTTCCTATTTCCCCCTAAGTTCTTCTGCCACACCCTCAAGAAACCACCTAGCTAGTTACTGTTCTATAAACTTACTTTTCTTGGACCATCATATTCAGAAAAAACATGCCACCACCAGCAAAAATAATAACAAAATAAAATAGAGAAAAGCCTCAATCAAAATGAAAGTAGAAAATACTCAAAACCAGAACAAGTTTAAAATGAGTCAGAGGGAGTTCAAAGGATAAGGTCACCACGTCGATTCATGTAGTATTTAGTGAACTCCTTCTTCCTATCATCTAGTCCACCAAAGCCTGGGGGAAGCTGGCTACATACGCAGACTCAGGTTTCAAAGAGCCAAGGTGATCAGGAAAATCTGCTCCACGAAGGAACAGCTGTGGCTGTGTGGTCAGATGCAGACTTGGTTGGTACAGCTGCCAACTCCTCATTGTGCCTTCTGTAAATGTTGATCCCTCATAATTATTGGAAGTGACACCAACTCTTCTCAATTAACCCCTGTGACACAAACAGAAGGTGTGTTTCCTCCGTGATTTCCCCTAGAGGATGAGGTATTGGAATGGGCAGCCTTTGGAAGGGAAAGATTGCATCATTCTGTGGTCTCATTCGCGTTTTCAACCACCTTCAGAAGATTAAAATGATTACCTGATCCTGTTCAAAATAACTGTTTCACATTAAATCTAGAAAGTAATCATATTCGTTGCTCACGCATATGAAAGTAGGAATTCTAACTATGTAGACCTAACAAGAAAGCAGTATAAAGATGCACTGTCATTCAGTTCATTCTGACTCACGACAATTCTGTGGGTGAGTAGGGAATTGCCCCTTTGGGTTGGGTTATAAATCTTCTCAGGAGCGGAAAGCTTCATTTTCCTCCTGCAGAATGGGTGCTGAGATTGAACTGCTGATCTTGTAGTTAGCAGCCCCAAACAGTGTCTGTTATCCTCCCAAATCTCCTTAGAAACAGTATAGCAGTATGCTATAAATCCTTTGGGATGTCAGGATTTTAAATCTTTACCAGACTAGACCGTTTCATTTTTCTTCTGCCCAGTGTCTTTGGGTTCAAACCACTTATCACTTGATTAACAAGTCAGCAAGTAGCTCACGATGCTCCCAGTGTTCCTCAGAGGAGGCAGGTATAGTATAGTGCAGTGTAGTATAGTATAGTATATATTCAGTATGGCTAAGGTACCACCAAGATGATCTTTTACAGAATTCTTAAAGAATGAAAAACTACTATCTTTATGCAGTACCACCAAACTGATTTTCTAAAATGGTTATTTTGTATCATTTTTTAAGGGCACCATGAAGTCTGTGAGGGATATAGGGGTTAACGCACCTGGCTGAAAATTTGGAGGTTTGCATCCCCCCATTGGCACTGTGACAGGTGGAGTAGAATATCACTCTGATCCACAGTCAGTGGTGACTCTGGGATAGCTCATATTAATATCTCTAGAAGAGAGATAACTTCATCCTGTGTTCTTATGGATACTCACTGTTTTCCCATTCTTAAATATTTCCAGTCTAATGCATGTGAAATGACATCACATTATAATTCAATTGTGCATTTCCCTAATCGAATGTGTGTGAGCATCTTTTTAGAGATCAGTAAACTATCCCCACTTCTGCTGGGAAATGTCTATCCTGGAGTTTTGTTGTTGTTTTCTTTTGTCTTTACCTCTCTTTTCAATGGGGAGGTTTGCCTTGCCAGTCACTTGCATGAGTTCTTTGTAGATTGTGGAAATGTAGAACCCATTGCGCATATTGCGAATGCTTTTTCTCAGTTTGATTCTTGCCTCTGTGGTGTCTTTTGCTAAATGGAAGCTATTAATTTTTAATATAGTTGAATTTACAAATCATATTTATTTGACATGCTTACTTTTTATTTTTATGTCTTATTTTTGCAAAGTTAATTTCCTTCCCACATTCTTGGAGACATAATAAGCTGGGTTTGTTCCAATCTCTCTTTTTTTATGTCTCCTATGTTATCTTCTAATATATTACTGAATTTATTTTATCTATGTGGCAAAGGAGATCACTGTCCACTAAGTAACTCTCCATCAAATGTGTTGCTCCCCCTCCCCATTCAGAAGATAGAGACAATGGCAAAACAGTAGTTAGATAGTCAGTCAACAATGAAATTAGCCTGGTGGCTATTTCTTGACACTGAAAAATGAGTAGAAAGGAGTTCCACTTGGAAAGGACTCAGAGATTGTGAAGGTGAGAGAAGAGTTTGGGGAGAAGGATTTTAAAAATGTTTTAATAATCAAATATTATCTAAGAAGATAAAGTATATACTACATTTGCAAACTTTTAATCAGTTTCATTATTGCTCTGATAATCCATGTGCATATACTCTTGGGATATGTGACCAGAGGATTTAGTGCTTTGCTGATGTATTGTTAACTCAAACATAGAGTGAGGGAAGTAGCCATGAAGAAAACTAGAAGGATATGAGCTCATGAATTAAATAATGAACTCTTATACAGAAGTTTTCTTTAAGAACATTAATATTTTCTAAAGTGGCAGGAAGTAAAGACCTATGACTCTAAGAAACATAGATGATATTCCCAATGGGAAAATCATAAAATTCTGAGAAAAGAATGTAACAATGCACATGTGTTGACACTGAAGTATCAACCATGTTGAGGGGGAAAGCAAAATAGTCTATGAGAAGGAGAGATCACTGCCTTCCAGATCTGTCGATATAATGTATGCTAATTGCCACACTGTGTCTATGTCTGGCTGTCATATCTTCTGGCCACACCCTTAGTTCCATTTCAAAGTCACAAGTTTCAAGATCATATATGCTTACATCATACAACCTGCAAAACAAGAGTCCCTTCATTGGGCAATCACATGAGATACAAAAGGACTTTTTAAAAAAGGCCTTCCATTGAGTTAGCCATTGTATTTTGGTTGTGGTTTGCTTCCTCCAGCCAATATTACCCTGATCAGTATAGGAAATCACATTTTGAAGTATGAAACTGTTTAATAAACTGGACATTTTGTGGCACTGATATCATGGACCAGTGTCAGACAGAAAAGAAAGATAGAAGTGCAAGTTAGAACAAGAAATGTAAGAAGACCCAAACTAGTTCTATTACATGGAGGAAAAACATTGCATATGACTGCATCTGACACCGACAAAGTGTCTAGCAGGCAAGTGCAGATGACTTCTACTCCGTGCTGATAGACCCCCAAGCAAATCTACTACGCTCATGTCAATGCTTATTCATAGAAACCCTATAGGACAAAGTAGAACCGCTTCATCTAGCTTGTGAGAATGTAACTTCTTACAGAAGCAGGTCACTTCATCTTTCTCCTGAGGAGAAGCTGGTGGGTTTGAATGGATGACCTTGTGTTTACAAGACTGGTGCTTCATCCATACCACCACTTGTCCTGCTGCTCTCTGTTTATAGCCAAATATAAAAAGAAGGACATGAACTCGAGGAAGAGGTGATTAGCTTAAGAGCAGAAATGGGAGAGAATGAAGAGGGTGCAGATATGCAGCTATTCATGGACTGACAAAGGAACTATTTTTGAAGTCCAGCCCAGGATTAAAGTGTTGAAATGAAATAAAAGAAACAAAGAAAGGAGCACAACCTCCTTTGGACAACAAAAGCCATTTAGGAATTCTCAATTACACCAAAGGACTCAATCCCGTAGCAAAAGTCAGAGTAAGGAAGCTTTCTTACAACTCAAGGTTATTGTATCAGATGACTTCTAGGTACTTGCCATTAAATGAAAGAAGAGAGTAGAGAGGAGGAACACAAACTAATGAAATGGGTCAGACTGATCTTTGTGAATTAGGAATGCATTTATGTGGATACAAATACCTGGGATTTACTAGAAGGAGATAGATCCAAAGTCTATTAAATTTTTATGGGAATTTAAAAGCTAAACAAATCACTATCTGGACTTTAAAAAGCCTAAGTCTGTAAATATAATCCTCATGCCTCCAAACTTCACTATTATTAATGAAAATCAAATTCCTTTCAAGATGGATGTTACAACTGAGATAACAAAATGCCACAAATAGCATGTTTTATAAAAACAGCCATCTACTGTTTCATAGGTCTGGAACCCAGAAGTTCAAATCAGGGTATTGATTATGTGAGCCCTTCGAATATAAAGAGACAGCTGCTGGTAGCTCCTTTTAAACATCAGCATTCCTTAGTATCCCTTGCTCGGCATCTTTCATCACATGTCCAACTGTCCACTGTCAGTACTTCCTTCTGTCTTATAAGGACACATGTCATTTGGAATTAGGACTCGCACTACTCAGTAGAATCTCACTTTAACCTAACTGAAGACATCTTTAGAGGCCCAAACAAAGTTATACTCGTAGGTCTGAAATTTTGTCATCCAACATATCTTTCGGGGATGACAATTCAATCCATAGTAGAGGTTAACTCCTCAAAACTCATTTCAAAAGGAGATTTAGAGTAGTACTCTTAAAGTCTGGTTCCCACAGTATTAGAATCACTATTCGCATCAACCAGAAACTTGTTATAAGTATATATTATTAGACCCCACACCAGATTTATAATAAAAAACTTTTATGGTTGACGCTGAACAGACTGTGATTTAACAACTCCCACCCATCCCCAGGTGAGGCTGATGTTTGCTAAAATCTTGAAATCCACTGGAACAGAGGAAAAGGGATCATGAAAAATTTCCCCGGACCTTAAAGCAATGGAAATGGAGTTTCTCATAGAGCACAGAATCCAGTCTGATCGTGGAAATCCACCCACCACCACAAAACAAAGAAAAAAAGATCTTCACAAGAGCAACCTATCAAGATTTCAGACATTCTGTGACCACTATTTCCTATTCCTTTGTTTTTCTGCATAAACTCTTTATAGTGCAGCTATTTTAATCTGCTCTGCCTTTCTGCCTTGGCATTGGGTTGGCCTCATACTTTGTCACTTTATAAGTCGTCAGATTATAAAGCTCTACAACAAGGCCTGACTCATGGTTAATGGTGGGAAGCATGCAAGGCAGTTAAAAAGAAGCTGTGCCCACTCTGCCTTTGCATTCTCTCTTCAAAATGCAGTAGACATGGAGACCTTGGGGAGTGGAGGAATATTGATTTGGGGCATGTTTGAATATCTGAGTCACCAAGTAGAAAGTCCTTCTGACTAGGAACATCTATATAAAACATTCTATAAATATTTGAAGACCCCCAAATTTGTGAGTTATCTATTTTTAAAATCATTTTATTGGGAGCTACTACAGATATCATACCATTCCATGGTTCAATCACATCAAACAGTATTATACAATTTAAAACATTGAACTTCTTGATATTAGCTTCCTTTTACACCCCCACCCTACCATGTTCCCCAAACCCTTATTCTAGTTGCTGCCTATTGTCTCTATAGGTGTTTTTTTAACAATAGTATATAACACTTAGGTAGTCAATTCACCCAGTTAGTTTTGTGTAGGTATCTACAGTTCTACACAACTAGTCATTTTCCAAACTCCATATATTACTGATCCAGTTCTTTCACATGTATCTATAATCACTATGCTGTCATAAATTGATTTTTTATATATGTGAAGATATATTCCTAGGTTTTTTTGTGATGCTGAACTGCTTTAGTTATAGAGCTAACACTGTACTGTTGTAATGCATAAAGTTTTGTAACAGTTTGACCATCTCTACCTAATTGTTTCCTTCAGACATACCATAACTATTTCTTGTGCTTTGTTTCTAAGCAAAACACAACAATCAGTGAAGAACTGTGATGCATGAAAGAAAGAAAAAGTACAATATACCCTTATGCACTGTCTTAGGACTATGAGGTAATTTATGAAGCAGAGTTGAGAGAGAACACCAGGATTCTTTGACTCCACCATTTTAAGCAACTTCTTCTATGTTTTCTTTTATTTGTTATATATTTTTCCTTCATTAGCTTGGATTTGGGGAGCCCTGGCGGTGCAGTGATTGGGAGTGAGGCTACAATCTGAAAGATCAGCCCTTCAAAATCAGTTTTCCAGCCGCTCTGCTGGACAAAGATGGAGCTTTATACTGCCATAAAGATGTACAGTCTTGGAAACTCACAGGGGCAATTCTACCCTGGCCTATAGGTTCACTATGAGTTTGCATCAAATTGATGGCAGTGAATGAGAGAGCTTGAATTTTGATCTCTAAATATATTTTTCTAGGAGTTGTCCTTTATATTTCAATACAGAAATTTAACACAATCTAACATTATTTAAGGTTCCAAGTGGCATAATGGTTAAGTGCTTGATTGTTGACTAAAAGGGGATTGATTTTAGCCCACCATTGGCTCACTGGGAAAAAAGACCTAGCCATCTTCTTATGTAAAGTTTACAGCCCAGGAAACCCTATAAGGGCAACTCAGCTTTATCACATAAAGTCTTTACAAGTGAGAATTGGCACACAACAATAAGTGGCACAAATGGTGTGCATAACCCTAAATGTTTCCACAAGTGACTAACGCAAATGCAAGAGATGCAAGTACGGCAGGCAATAAGAGCATGTCAACGGTCAGATCCAGAAGACAAAGTAAAACATTATGATGAAATGTGCAAAGACCTGGAATTGAGAAGCCATAAATGAAGTATATGTTCAGGGTATCTCCAGAGGAAAGAACTGAAGAAAATATTAAGCCTTGGGTTGAAATATTGAAGAATCATTGGGGCAAAATATTTAATGATATAAAAGCATCTAAAGAAGATAAAAGGAATACAGTAGTTACTGTACCAAAAAGAACTGGTGGGCATAATTATTTCAAGAGGTAGAATATGATCACGAACCAGTAGTACCGAAGAACTGTTATCTTCACTGAGGGCTTTATCAAAGAACCATGGACCTAGAAATTGATGGACTACCAACTGAAATGTGTCCACAACTTAATGATGCACTAGAAGCACTTGTCTGTGCAAAGAAATTTGGAAGACAGTTATCTGGTCAACCAAGTGGAAAAGCTTCATGGATCTATACTTATGACTACTCCAAAGAAAGGAGACCATACAGATTGCATAAGTTATTGAAAAGTATGGCTAGTTTCATATGTAAGTAAATTTTTATTGAAGATAATCCAAAAATGATTATAGCAGTAGACAGGGAGCCACAAGAAATTCAAGTCATATTCAAAAGGGTACATGGAACAAGGAAAATCCTTGTTTGTATCAAATGGACATTGGCTGAAGGCCGAGAATACCAGAAAGATGTTTACTTATATTGTATTGATTGTTCTAAGATTCTAGACTGCATAAACAATTATAGAAAACATGGAGAAGAATTGGAATTCCAGAATCCTTCATTATATTCACATGGAATTTGTGCCTAGAACAAGAGACAGTCATTTGAACAGAACAATATTGCAGGGTTTAAAATCATAAAAAGTATAAGTCAGGGTTGTATCTTCTCACCATATTTATACAATCTGTATACTGAGAAAGAACTCTAAGAAACTAGACTAGGTGAAAAGCACAGCGTCAGCATTGGAGGGAGGCTTAATTCCAACCTGCGATACACAGATACCACAACTCTGCTTCTTGAAAGCTTGGACAACTTGTGTCACTTGCTGATGAAGATCAAATATTTCCACTTTCAGTATGGATAACAAATCAAGGTAAAGAAAACCCAAATCCTCAAAACTGGACCAACAGACAACACTATAATGAGTGGAGATAATATTATAGTTGTCAAGGTTTCCATTTTCCTTGGATCCACAATTCGTGTACATAAAAGCAGCAGTTAAGAAAATAAAGAATATATAGCTGTGAGAAAATCTCTGTGAAAGACTTCTTTAAAGTGTTGAAGAGAATGACATTACTTGGAGGATTAAGGTGCCTGACCCAAGTCATGATATTTTCAATGGCCTTCTATGCATGTGAAAGTTAGACAATGATTAAGAAAGACTGCAAAAGAATTGATGTATTTGAATTATGGTACTGAAGAAGAATATTGAAAGTACCATGCACTTTCAACAAACAAACAAATTATGTCCTTTAAGAAGTACTGTCAGAATTCTCTGGGAAAGTAAAGGTTGGGAGATTTCTTTTCACATACTTTGTGAGTGTCATCTATCAGGAGACCAGTCCCAAGAAAAGTGCATCTTACTTCAGGGCAGAGAAAAAGAGTAAAACTTTTCACAAGGTGGGTTGACACAGTGACTGAAACAATGGGTCCCACATCACAACAATTCAGAGGATGACTTGGGGCCAGGCAGCGGTTTGTTCTGTTGTACATAGGCTGGCTATGAGTCAGAATCTAATGAAAATGATGAGAACAAAAGTTGAAGTTTGGAATCCAACCAATGCAATATAAGGAAAATTCTTCATCTGATTCTGTTGAGATTATAGCCATGGAAATGCTATGGAATGGCTGTACTGTGGGACACAGGGGTCATGAGTCTCACTCAGTTCTATAACAATGAGAATACAAAGCTTCCTCATACTCATTATAATCTTCTTCCCAAAATGAATGCTAATATTTCCAGGTTTTTTCAGTTCTACATTGTCTTCTGTCTTTCTTTAAAAGATGTTGTTGTTAGGTGCTGTATGGTGGGTGCTGAGTCATAGCGACCCTATGAAACAGCATAAAATATGTCCTGGTCCTGGGCAATCCTCACAATTAATTTGCTTTCCTGTTTCACTGTCTCTCCACTTTACAAAGCATCATATCCTTCTCCAGGGAATGGTCTTTCTTGATACCCTGGCCAAAGTATATGAGATAAAGTCTCATTATTATTGCTTCTAAGGAGCATTCTGGCTGTCTTTCTTACAAAACAGATCTGTTTATTCTGTTGAAAGTAATATTCTATGTCAAATTCACAGTACAATATTTTTAACAAACATCACAGTTCAAATGAGTTGAATTTTCTTTGGTCTTCCTTATTCAATGGCCAACTGTTGCATATATATATGAAGTGATTGAAAATACCATTGATTAGTCTTTATATTATATTTCACTTGGTATTTATATTACTGTGTATAATTTTTATCATTTGGTTATGTCATATTTTTTATTTTCTGTATCTTCAAGGTGTATCTTGGCTTTTTTTCCCTATTTATATTTTATATAGCTACATATAAGTTTAAATTATAGTTAGGATGAAAGTCTACATAAGCATAAATTTTCCATTCAATGATTCACACACATTCTTACATTGATTGTGATCCCTTCAATTTAACTGCATTCTTCCTTCTTCCTAGAAGAGTTCCCTCATTTCCAATCTACATTGCTTTTGAAATCTACAAATTAGGTGTTGCCATTGTTGTTTTATGGAGCCCAACTGGTGCTGTCACTTAGCTGCAAACCCCAAGGTAGATGGATTAAACCCACCAGCAGACCTTCAAGGGGGAAGGGTTAGTCTGCTTGTAACTGTAGAGATTTAAAGTCTTGGAAACCCATAGGGTTCCTGTGAATTTAAATCACCCCCGCAATAGTGGATTCCATTTGGAGGTTATTTGGTGGTTGTTATTTGATATTGTACTTTTTATGTGAACAATGTTTATTTAGGTTTAATTACAAAATTATTTATATTTTGCATTAACCCTTTCTTCCTATTCCCTAAGACTATCCCTTGGACACATTTTTCTTCCTCCTGATGCACATTCTTCTGAATTTTCTTGTGATAGAAAACTTAGTTTGTTTTTAAGGCCTCTTTTCCCCTTTAATTTCAAAGATAATTGTTTCTAGGTATAGAATTCAAGTAAGGAAATACTTTCTCTTAGCACAATGTAAACATTATTGTACTATCTTATGACTTCTACTTTTTTTACAATTAAAAGTTCGCCCTTGGTTTTAGTACTAATACCTTGTAAGCAATTTATCATTTTGGCTGAATTTAAGATTTTCTCTTCTTTGATGGTCTGCAGTTTCACTGTGATGTGTCTTGTCATTCCATTCACTCTTCCTTTTAAAATCTTGCTTGGTATTTTTGTGGTGGTTATTTCTAATGTGGAGCTTTGGAATTTTTCAACAATTCAGGAAAATATTCTGTCAATCTCTCTTGAAATGTTATGTCTCCACCCCCAGTTCAATTCTTCATCTCTGGAAAAGCTCCTCAAAGATATAGTACATTCTCATATTGTACTCCACTACAGTCTAGTTCC
The DNA here is from genome assembly GCA_004026705.1 of Nesogale talazaci. Taxonomy (NCBI): domain Eukaryota; kingdom Metazoa; phylum Chordata; class Mammalia; order Afrosoricida; family Tenrecidae; genus Nesogale; species Nesogale talazaci. The sequence continues at coordinate 99,209 of PVJH01000026.1, read as the reverse complement.
TCCACATTTTTCATTGTTCTGTCTCTCTTTTTTTTTTTTTTTTTGGCATCACTGCTCTCCGGCGGTGGGAGTAGGAGGCTCAGCCCCACTGCTGGAATTGAACCTCCGTCCTAGTGGGCCGCAGTCCCGCGCACAACCTCTATGCCACCGGGGCTCAGCCCTGTTCTGTCTCTTTAAGTTGTTCCTTGGCCTTTTATTTCTGCTTTTACACTCAGTTTATTTACTATGTCACACCTATCCCTTGTTTAAGAAATTCACTGCATTTCTAGATCAAGATATGTATATATATGTAAATTTCTAATGTTTGCTTTAAAAATTCTTAGTCATTTTTATAATATAAATAGTATTTTTCATCTTAGAAACATCTTTTGGATGTCTTAAACAAAATAGATACCCTATTTTACAATTAGCGTCAATTTCTCATAGATGAAATGTTAAGGGATCTGAATCTCCTACTCTCTATCCCTGTTTTCTGATTCAGTCTTGTTTGGGGTGGTGGTGATATTTTTTAATGCAAGTTTCTCATTTTTCTTGGAACTTTATCAGAACAAGTTATTTGCAACCTTGGCTCAAGTTCTATTCCCTTAAAAAAGGTTTTACAGTTGCCTGGTGAGCAAAGACTTTCTCTTAACACACCAGAGATATTATTTCAAGTAGCATTTGAAAATCACTTCAGAATAACTCCTCCACTTAAGCTGCAATTTAAACACACAGGTATCATGAATTTGGGCAGCAAATTTGCATGAGGACTTCAGACTGACGATGATTTCTCAGGGACAAATATATTCCTTGTCTACCTACTGTCAAAATAAAGGCAGGCGTTTTACAGGCTGTCCTGTTGTGCTCAGGTCTCTTATTTATCATTCACTCTAAGATGGAGGGTAGAGGCCATTTTTGACTTGCAAATTTTTGCAAGAATTTCCTATTAGAATACCCACATTTAATGAGTACCCCCTTTTCCCTATAATCCTATCTCCCTTGCTAAGGGTGGCCATATATCATTTAAGACACTTTTGAAAATAAAAATAATTACCTAAAGGCAACCGGCATTAACTAGCAGTGTCGTGGGTAAATCAGGATGTGTGATTTCCCTCTTCAGAGATATGAAAACTTTTCCGAAAATACATCATGGTTTTTGTAAGTACCCGTGGGAAAACTGCTACGCTTGCTGTCTGCTCACCGGGTTAGTTGCGTACCTTAATTTGTTTTCCCTTTGTGGGTTGTTTCATTTCTTACCAAACACTGAGCACTCTTCACGATGTTTTGGAAGACATTTTATTTAGCCATTTTCCTTGCTTTCAATTAGAAGGCTGTGCTGCAGGTTTTTTTTTTTTTTTTTGTCAGAGTCAAATGCAACACACTTCAATTAGCACAGTTTCCATCTTCAGTAACAGAGGCTAAAACTCATGCATTTTTATTCTAAAATAAATCTCTATGTTTTATTCTCTGTATCATACCTTCTAGAATATTGATAGGTGCTAGGGATGCAAATAAATGTGACTGTGTATCGGAAGAGTTAGCAATCTCACTGGGGAGTGTGGAAGTGGAAAATTATTGACTAAAGGCTTGCTTATTGTTCAAGATTCAGATAGGGGAGGGAAGAGATAGCGCAAGTTAAGTATTTTAACTGGAATGGAACTTCCTTGGTGGAAGGGTACGCTTTTTTAGTAGGGTAGGGTTTGTTTTTTTTTTCATTGTTTCTGCAAAGATAAAAGTAAGACTGGCGACCTGCAAATCCACAGCGGCGCCGGTTCATCTCTTTGGTTTTGCTCTGCGGTGGAAGGCCAGGCATGGAGCACATAAAATCTCAGACTGGAAAAACTCGGGGCTGCTCTCCCTCCTTGCACTGAGTGGGCACAGTCCCTGCGCAGCTCTCTAATAAATTTGGCTTAGCAGACGCTGGTGTCCCAGTCTCCTTTATCCTCTGGTTTGTAAGATTTGGAGGCTCCAGTGAGATAGGACCCAGCCCCGTCAGGGGAGCGCTGTTCCTGTCCCTGGAAGGGACCCTTGAGGAGAAGTTCCTCCAACACCTCCTCACCCCCCACCCCGCAGTCAGAGAGCACTGGCATCCTGTCAGAGATGTCTCGGGTAAGTGGAACACTCTGTACAGAGTTTTGTGGGGGCTGACTCTCTGAACCAGGCCAAAAGGTCGCCCCTCGGCTCCCCCCTCCCTCACCCGACACGTCAGTTGGGACTCCGGTTTAGTTGGGTTTTGTTCTTTGTCAGTTCTGTCCCGTTTTTTGTTGTGAGTCTTGCATGTGATCGGCTGCTTCTCTCTTGCAGGACGGGGCAGGGGTCGTGGACTGCCAGAACACCCCTGGAAGGCCTTCTAAAAAATGTCTGATTGTCGCAGGAGAGTCCCAGACTGCAAGTCAGCTGTCACAGCTCCCACTCTCCAGTCCCACTGTGAGACGGCATGACCCTCCTTTGGGACTGCATGGCCCCCTGAGGGCTCTTTAATTTAGTTCTCTTTTCTACCTACTGTTTATGCAGATTTATGGCCAGCCAAGCCAATGGGGCAGACCCCCAGACCCAATCCAGACACTGATGCCTGGATCGACATTGCATCCAAAAGGCCGCCGTACTTATATCAATGTGCCCAAAGCATGCCCTCTTAGATTCTTTTTGCAAGTACAAGGAGCGCAAACACGGGTCGCGGAAAAGTGACCCAGCCACCAGAAAAACCCAAAGAACAGGGTCAGCCAGTCATTCTGACACCAGTAGAAGACCTCCTTGACCCGCAGCCCCCACCTTATGCGTCATGGAGGGTGGAGACAGTGGGGGAAGCAGGCGAGAGGCCGCACCTGAACCGCCTTATAGTCCACTGTGGATGTGGGAAAAAAGTATCTGACCCCCTTTCCTGGACTCTTCAGCTGGACCACACACCCCTGGCATCTTGCCACTTTGGCAAATGGCACCATTACCTGGTAGGGACTGACCATTTATGGTTTAGGCCCCTTTTTCCACTAGCTATCCTTTTAACTGGAAATCTCAGGACCCCCCTTTTTCTGAAAAATGCCAGGGACTCATTTCCCTCTTAGAAACAATCTTTTCTACCAACCAGCCCAACTGGGACGATTGTCAACAGCTCCTTCAGGTCTGTGTCATGTCTGAGGAACGTGAAAGAATTCACAGGGAAACCAAAAAGGCCATTTGGGGCCCAGGTGGGCAACCAGGGTCAGACACTGGCGTCGTGGAAGCCCATTACCCAAATCTTAGACCAGATTGAGACCCAAACACTGACCAATGTAGGGGAATGTTGATCCAATATCACCAGACTCTGTTGCAGGGCCTTCGGAAGGCTGCTAAAAAGCCTACCGATGTGTCTAAGCTTAGTGAATTAGCTCAAGGGACTGGAGAAAGTCCATCTGCCTTCTTAGAAGGAATGTTCAGGCCTAAGGGACATATACTCTCATATACTCCTGGAAAACCTCAGGGTAATTAATGTGGCTTTTTTAACATAATTGACCCCAAATATTAGAAAAAAAAATACAGAAGTTAGATGATGTGGCAGTCATGTACTCTGGTGCCAATTTGATTAAGAGTATAGGGGTGGAATCTAGCCTGTCAATCTGGAGATAGCCAGTGAGACCTCTGTGTGGGCCTGGTTTTCTCTGAGAATTCTGGGAAATTTCTCTGTGGAAGTGAGATACTATCTACTCAGTCACTTGGAGACACTACGGACAAGACACAAAGCTCAGTCCCTTGGGATGCTCCACTGACAAGAAAACATGGCAGCATACTAATCCTGAGTTCTGGAACCTGGAGGAGCCAGAGGAGAAGCCACATGGGCTTGCCCTGATGGAATCAGCCCTCTGGGGCCAGAGAAGCTACATGGAGACTCCTGCCAGTTCTGAGATGCTTGGGATGGCACAGGGAGACCCCTGCCAGTGCTGAGCTGTTTCTACCACCACTGAATACACAAGACTCTGCACCCACTGGTCTATGATTGTCCTGGCATCATTGTATGTGCTTCATGTCTGAAGAAGACTTTATACATTGGTATTGGACTTATGGACTTGAACTGGACTGGGTTAGGATGCTTTCTCAATGTTCCATTCCTCTTGTATATAAACCTCTTCCTTATATGCATTTGCATGTTTATGAATTTGTTTTTCTAGTCTACCCAGGCTAACATGAATGGGTTTGAAGGAAGAAATCTCAATGAGTTGGTAGAGGTGAAAACCCAGAAGGTTTTCAACCATCTGGACACCTCGGATGCGGCAACTACCAAAAGAATTGTGAAGGTGGCTATCGCCTCTCTGCAGGAAGATAGACGGCTGAGGAGACCACCTACGAGAACTTGAAAGAATCTCCCAGGAACTTCCCAACATGGGAGGATGCTAGCAAGAAATTCGGACATTGGAAAAAGGAATGTCAAAGTGAGGGGAAGCCTCAGGAGCCATCAGCACGGATCCTTCTGGAAAGTGAGGAATGAGGAGTAATGAGGAGGTCAGGGCTCTTACTAACTCCGCCCCCAGGATCTCATGATAACTTTGAAGGTAGGAGTCCAGCCCACTGATTTTTTAGTTGACACATTAGGAGCCACATTCTCTATATTAAAAGAAGCTGTGGGCCCTATGACAAAGACTAAGACTCCCATTGTGGGAGCCATAGGGCAGCCCCAAAAGTACTCATGGATCACCAGCAAAATGACAGAATTGGGGAAGGGTATCATCACGCACTACTAGATAGTCATACCTGACTGCCCATATCCGCATTTGGGTAGAGATTTATTAGAAAAACTTAGGGCCACGATTTCCTTCAACCCAGCAAGCACCAGCCTTGCTCTCTTGGAGGCCCCACTATGCATCTTGTACTCTGCTCTCTTGAATGAAGAATATATTTTCTCTGAGGGATTGGGTGATCAAAAATCTCCTTCCTCTTTTTTGGAAGACTGGAAAAAATCAAATTTCCAGAGTGTGGGCTGAAACTAGCGCAGTCCCCCACCCCCCCGGCGGGTCAGGCAGTACTACACTCCCCTGGAGACCCCCTGAGGCATTTCTGTATACATCAGATGGTTAAGGGAGGTTGGCATTCTGGTCAAGTGTCAGTCAGCCTGGAACAACCCTCTCCTACCAGTTTAGAAGCCTGGAACTAATGAGTACTGGCTGGTGCAAGACTTGAGAGAAGTTAATAAGAGGGTTGAAACCATCCACCCCATGGGGCCCAACCCCTACACTCTGTTAGGCCTCATACCCCAGTCTAGTGTGTAATACACCATCCTGGACTTAAAAGAAGCTTTTTTTCTCACTGCTGCTTTCACCATTGAGCCAGACAATTTTTGCATTTGAATGGACTGACCCTGATGGGGGGTATGCGGGTCACTTTGCATGGACACAACTCCCCCAAGGGTATTAAAATTCATCAGCAATCTTCAATGAAGCTTTAAGTAGTGACCTGCAATATTACCAGGACCAGCTACACTCCTGCAATATGTAGGTGGTGGCTACTGAAACAGAAAAAGAGTGCATGGAGTCCTCTTTACAGCTCCTACAGACACTGGAGTGCTTAGAATACCGCCCGGTCAGCTAAAATGGGACAATTCTGCTCTAAGAAAGTCACATTCTTGGGGTACGAGTTGGCAGAGGGACACCGGTTATTCTCTAAAGACTGAATTCAGGCAATTTTGCAAATACCGACTCTTTCCCCCAAGAGGCAAGTTAGAGAATTCCTAGGAGCAGCAGGATATTGTTGCCTTTGGATGCCAGGGTTCTCTGATCTGGCTAAACTGCTGTATTCAGTACTGCGGAGAATGCCCCCCCCCCCCCCCCCGGTTAGCCTGCACAGAAAAGGAACAACAAGTTTTTGGAAGCTAAAAGTGGCCCTGACTACTGGCCCTGACAGATATATCAAAACCATTCCAGCTATTTATATCCAAAGTAAGGGGCATTGCAAAGGGGGTCTCACTCAAACTCTGGGACCTTGGAGCAGACCAGTAGCTTACCTCTCTGACTAGACCCTGTAGCTTCCCGGTGGCCAGAATGTATGCGGGCAATTGCTGCCACTGCCATTCTTGTAGAGGAGGTGAAAAAACTAACCTTGGACCAAGATCTACAGGTTGCTGGAGTCCACACTGTGGAAACCCTCCAGATGGATAGATCTCCAACACACACATCACCCAGTACCAAGTGCTCCTCTTGGATCCCCCATGGGTAAGTTTTTCACACACCACAGCCCTCTGCCCCGCCACCCTGCTTCCAGAGGATGAGCCCAACCCACTGGTTCATAACTGTGAGCAAATCTTGGCGGTTTGCTCCAGCCTGAGACCCGACCTGTGGGATGAGACACTGCCCAACCAGAACTCCAGCTATTTACTGATGGAAGCAGTTCCATTCAGAAAGGACTAAGGATAGCCAGAGCTGCAGTAACCACCAGAAATGAGGAACTATGGACTCAGGCTTCTGGACACGGCACCTATGCTCAAAAAGTCAACTACTGGTGGTAACTCAAGCCTTAAGTTTGGTCAAGAAAATGATAGTCAACACTTTTTTGGACAGCCGTTATGTGTATGGGACTGCACATGTTCATGCAGCCATATAAGACGAAAGAGGTATATGGGGTGGGGGTGGGGGGGAGGATGGGAAATAAAGAACAAAGAAGAAATTCTGGCTCTTTTTGAAGTCATATGGCTCCTAAAAGAAGTGGCCATCAAAAGGAAATCACTAGGGCCAATGCTTTTGCCGATTGGGCAGCTACAAAGGCTGCTCTAAAACCAGTGGGGCTCGTGGACATCCTGCCCATATTGCCCCCTAAACTCTTGTTCCACAAGCCAACATACACCTCAGAAGAACCAAAAATGGGGGCCGAAATGGGTTGTGAAACAGTGGCCCCCCCCGGATGAATGCTGAACAACATATTGGAATCAGACGGAGTCAAACCAGGCCCTGGACCAGTAACAGGGCTTCTCTGGGAAGGAAAACCAGTGGCTGAAAAGCAACAAAGGAAAAATATTCCTACCTGAACCATTAGGATGCGAACTCCTACAACATCGCCATCAAGGAACACACTTGGGAGCCACAAAACTACAACTGCTGATCTCTATACATTATTATGTCCCTAAGCTAACGACAAGGGTCAGAGCCATCACCAGCCACTTTTTGACCTGCGTTCAGGCAAATGGGACTAAAGCTCCTAAAGTTGTTTGGTCAACACCAGAGGGGGCTAAATCAGGGGGAACAATGGGAGTTAGATTTTACTGACGTCAAGCCTGGCAAATATGGATATAAGTATTTACTGGTGTTCGTGGACATCTTTTTGGGATGGACGGAAGCCTTTCCTACCAAGAAGGAAACAGCTCAGGTAGTAGTTAAACTCCTACTCACTGAGGCTATGCCCTGATTTTGTCTTCCAGAGTTCACCTCCCAGGTTTCCAAATTAATGGCTGAGGCATTAAAAGTTGATTGGAAGCTACACTGCATATATAAACCCCCAGAGCTCTGGGCAAGTGGAAAGAATGAATCGAACTATTGAAGAAACTTTGATAAAATTGCACATGAAGACTGGCGAAGAGTGCGTTAGTTTACTCCCCTTTGCCTTATTGCGCACTTGATGTACCCCTTACAGGGCAAGAATTACCACAAACGAACTCATGCATGGTACACACACACACACACCCCACCCCCCGCCAGGGATACCCAGATTACAGGAAGAGACAGTAGCCTCAGTTTCTTGCAGGCCCTCAAGTACCTCCCCCAGATCTCCGGAGAACTGTTGGGGCTCAGCCTACTCCAAACAAAAACTTGCCAGCCTAATTGCGACTCATCCCCTGGAGCTAGGAGACTGGGTGTGGATAAAAGGGCATAAGCCAAGCTCGGTAGACCAGGGCTTTTGCTGTAAGCCCCACCACCTCCATGACAGTAAAGGTAGCAGGACAGGGAGCCTGGATTCGCTACACCCAAGTAAAAAAGGGGCAGAATCACCAAGTGCCAGAGATATCTCGGTAGTCTGTTTCCAAGTCCTTTGGGGCTTGAGATCAACCGAATTTCACCGGGCCCTATGGAGATTTAAATAGAGCCTTAGGCTGGGGATGTGCTAGGAGACAACTCGCCAACCCTTCTCTCTGTGTCCTGCTGACGCTGCAGGCTGTGGCTGGCCCACGGATTGTTACTGCAAATCCTGCGGTTGTGAAACAGTGGCGCCTCGGGTGAATGCTGAACAACATATTGGAATCAGACGGGGTCAAATCAGCCCCTGCACCAGTAACAGAAATTGTAACAGTATTAAACTTTTTGTTAAATATTGGCATTGAGAGGAAGGGGCAGCAGGCGGACTTGGTTGGGGTTTGTGACTATCTGTTAGCGGAAAGGACCCCGGAGTTTCTTTCACCATCCAGAAAGTGCCCCTGCCTAGGGCCCCTAAACCTCTTAGACCTAACGTAATGCTAAACCTGGCCAAGGATAATAGAAGCCCAGGGCACCAAACCACAAACTGGAGCAGGGGAATCCAGGCACCAGATCCGACCCCTTCCAGCCGTGTTACCTCACCGAAACAAGCCCCCAGGAACCCTGTGTTGGACACTTTTGATGCTCTATTTAAGTTCGCCAATGAAACAAACCCCAGAGCAACCCAAAATTGTTGGTTATGTCTAAATCCCTCGCCACGGTACTTTATGGGGCGGGCAACAAGGACCCTCCTGGAAGAAGGGAACACGAGCGTTCACAATGTGACTAGCGCTGTGCCCACTGCATGGGACTGGGAGCAGACACCGACTCTAACCCTCCGAGACCTCCCAGGAAAAGGTACCTGTCTGATTTTGTAAGATATCTCAGGAGAAGAAATACACCTAGGTCTTTGGCTCCGTTCGAAAAAGAATTCAAGCTTGAAGCCGGTTTGTGATCCAAACGTGTTTTATGAAAGTTAGAAGTTAGTTTCACATTCACTCACAGGGTCCCTCACCCCAGTCTGCTGGCTGGCTGGAGGGGGGAGGGGAGAAGAGGGTAGGGGAGAGGGAAAGGAAGAGGGAGAAGGGGAGGAGAGGAGGGGGAGAGGGAGAGAGGGAGGGAGGAAGGGAGGGGGGGGGGGGGAGAGGGGGAGGGACAGGGAGAGGGAGAGGCATGCGGTGGGCGGGCTCTATATTTTAGAGCAGCCCCTGGGCAAAAGCTTGCCAGAGCCCCAAACTTGCAGTTTTCAATTCTCCCTCGGGGAGCTGTGGTTGGCGACCCTGGTCAACCCCGTTGGCTGAATTGAATTCACCTGGCCTAGGTGAGCCAACCCAGGTGCAGCATTCCTGGACGGAAACCTGGATCTTTGAGCATGCGCAGTGTGCCTCCTTTCCTGACCAAACACCTGAGCATGAGCACTGAATGCCCTCTGTGCTAGCTGTCAATTTCCCCTAACTATAATGTAAATTCCTCTCTGTATAGTGACAGCTGTGAAAAAATAATAACTCTCCAGGTGGGGCCAGAGGAGGGGAATTAGGGGGCCACAGAGTAAGTTCTCACCAAGTGGAACCTGGTTTGTGTGTACTGCCAACCTAACTCCGTGGATCCACTCCCTTGTTATGACTAAGCAACCCCAAATATTAACCTGTATTGTCCCTCAAGTGTGCTATTATTCAGGAGAAGGCAGACTGGAGCATTTTGTGGGCCTGCCAGCTCCGTTTTGGTACGCCTTCTGGTCGGCATAGGGCTGGCAGCATCGGTAACCAGGAGCATAACAGCACTCACTAAGCACCCAAATTAATGCAGACCTCAAAGAACTGGAAAACTCCATCTCACACCTAGAAGCCTCTCTAAACTGCCTGGCTAAAGTGGCTTTGCAAAATCGCCAGGGATTGGACTTGCTGTTTCTAAGACAAGGGGGCGCTGTATGGCCTTGGGTGAAATCTGCTGCTTCTATGCTAATAAGTCAGGAGTTATTAGGAATAGCTTGTCTTTAGTAAGAAAAAGAATTAGGAAAAGGGAAAATTTGCAAAAAATGACACAGGGTGGTTTGAAAATCTTTTTTTCAGTCCCCATGGCTCAAAACTCTCATATCAACCTAAATTGTCCCATTAATCCTCCTCCTACGAGGATTACCATGCAGGTCTCTCATAATTAACCAACTGGTAGCCTTCAACAAAATCAGGGCCAAGTGGTAAAATTACTGGTATCAGGTACCCAGTATCAACTACTCCAAAACTTAGACTCTTTCGAGGAACCAAAGATTTGATTCTGAAAAAAAATAAACACACACACACACACAAAACCCCAAAATAGTGGGGAATGTGGAAATGGAAAATTATCGACTAAAGGTTTACTCATTGTTCAAGAGTCAGACAGAGGAGGGACGTGATAGAGCAAGTTAAATATTTTAACTGGAATGGCATTTCCTTGGTGGAAGGGTATGCTTGTTAGGAAGGTAGGTTTTTTATTCTTTCTGCAAAGATAAGAGTAAGACTGGCTAACTGAAAATCCCCGGTGGCGCCGGTTCATCTCTTTGGTTTTGCTCTGCGGTGGAGGGCCAGTCATGGAGCACATAAAATCTCAGACTGGAAAAACTTGGGGCTGCTCTCCCTCCTTGCATGGAGTGGGGACAGTCCCTGCGCAGCTCTCTAATAAATTTGGCTTATTAAACTCTGATGTCCAAGGCTCCTTTAGCTGCTGGTTTATTAAAGGGAAAAGAAAGCATATATAGACATGGGAAAGCACACTCATATTAATTTACTACCTATTTTTTTCTTTTTTGTTTTTCCACATCACTGCCCTGGTGGGAGTAGAAAGCCCAGCAATGCCCCTGGAGAGCTGCTGCTGAATTTGAACCATCAACCCTTTGGGCTGCAGTCCCACACACAACCACTGTGCCACCAGGGCTCAGCTTAATTTACTATCTTATTACAGAAATATAAATGCCAAAGCTGATTCAAAACTAGAAAATCTCATGTTGTTATGAAATTCCTGGGTGGTGCCAATTGGCTGCAAACTGAAAGGCTTTTGGTTTCAGTTCATACAGTGGTTCATCAGAAGAGAGTTGGTTGATCTACTTCTAAACAATCAGTTATTGAAAATGAGGACAATCCTACTATATAACCCTCATGGAGTCACCATGAAGTGGAGCCCACTTACGGGCAACTGGTTATGCAACGGTGCAAGAAGCTATCAGGATGATCGTTCTGGGTTGGGTAAGTAGAGAAAGTTCACCAAAGCTGAACTGTAGGATTGCTTTCAACAATGGCTAAAATTGAAATAGGAACTTAAACATCGACTTTACTTTTTGTTCTTTAGAATTAATTGTATTTAAGCTTACCCTGTCTTTAAAACTGTAGATGGAAAATGTGAATCACAAAATGCCTTGTGAAATGGAAAGTTTCTTTTTTTGTAATGAAGAGAAATTCATATAGACAGCATCATTTGTCAAACATACCCATTATGTGTGTGTGTGTGTGTGTGTGTGTGTGTTATAAGAATCAGGTAATTGGGCTGAGCCCCGGTGGCTTAAGTAGTTGAGTGTGGGACTGCGGCCCTCGGGCTTGGCAGTTCAAATCCAGCGACGGCTCTCAGGAACAGCACTGGGTAGCTCCCATGACCACCAGAAGGCAGTGATGCCCACCCCCCTGCCCCCCTAAAAAAGAATCAGGTAATTAAAATGCTGACTTTGGCTATTTAGAGTATGTGATGTTCTCGTAGGTCTGAACAGATAAATGGGGCACATACAAACAGAACCCTAAGTTATTTCTGCATATTTCTCACTTAAAAATTGGGGGGGGGGGAATCACTGCCCTCTGGTGGGAGTGGGAAGCCCTGCCTTGCTCCTGGAGAGCTGCTGCTGGATTTGAACCGCCAAGTCAGTGGGCCGCAGTCCCGCACTCAACCGCTATGCCATCAGGGCTCAGTCCTCTCACTTAACTATTATTAGTTGAAAAGTGTTTAGACAATTTAATGTTTCTAGTACCCACCCTTTGGGTTGAATGCTTTGGGATATTAGTCCAAAGATGACCTACAATGGCAGAAAGAACTGGATGAACAGTTCGTTGACTTTTGATAAAAATATAACATAACTAAAATGTGCATTTGAATTATGGAAGTTAATTTGCAAATTTTGGTGTTTTTGAAAGGAAGGATTTAAAAATATATATCAATGTTTATAGCTCTAGGGTGTAGCACAGGGCTTTATACATAATTGGGACTCAAAGGTTGATACTGGGAGTGCTCTGCATTATGAACATTCAGACATATCTAGAAATTTAACCCTATCGGATATTCATTATCCTCTCATAAATTTCTGTGTTCAATGACCACAGATACAGATTGATATTTTCAGAAAAAAAGTAATATTCTCAAGTAAAGTATGTATTTACTAATCATAGAAAACCAATTATATGTGTTTATATAATCATTGAGGCAACCACTGAGGCAACTTGTCAGGGAATCCATACCCTTAACATATCACCATGCGTCGGGCAGATGCAATTGTATAGCGTTAATAAGTAAAGATTATAGTAAAATCACAGAAAATGTGAGAGATGGAAAAGAGATTGAAATAATGGAGTCAGACATATTTCATGGTAACATGCTCATCTCAGTTCTGCTTGGTGGTCCACGGGGAAAGAGAGCGAGGTTTATTACTAACCAAGGATTTAAAATCCTTGGGGATTTGCAAGCTTCCTCATTACAGGTAAGGACATACATCACAGGAAAGGGTTGTGCTCTAGATAATACAGTAGTGAGGGTGATGATCTAGCAGTACACACACTATAGGGAGAGGGTCATATGTGATAAGATGGGTGGATCCTAGATTCAGGGAGGCAGCCTAATTTAGGATGTCACTGAGCAGGTTTGACCTGTTCTCTGACTCCCTAAAGAAGCCATTATCAGTAAGAGGTGAACCCCACCTACAGGAACAAGACTTATAGCTGCAAGCTTTCAGGGAGAAGAAATCTATAGTTTATAACAGCAGGAAGTGGGCCTGACCAGACGGTAGTCTGAAAGGCCAGGCCAAATGCATCTGATCTCACCATGTGTTAGCAAGTAAGCTCTAAAGTTTGGTAAATCTTTGGAGGAGACAGAGTGGGGGAAAAGTCTTATTTTAATCCTAAGGCAACTGACAATAGGGAAATACAGGATGTCACATACAAATTTTGTGTTTTAGGTACACTTAAAATAAAAAACAAAACAAACAAAACTCAACACAAACAAATCTACTTCACGGTAGCCTCTGCAATGCAAGTAATATAACCAAACTCAGAATTCTCTTTACCTCCACTGAAATTAGGAGATGACTCTGACAGCATGCTAACAGCCTAAACGACTTTCTTCTAGATAGTATCCAATTAGAATAAATGGAAAGAAAATGCCAGGTGCCTCCCCACCGCCTGTCTCCCACCTCCTTTCTCAGATGCCCATATCAAGTTATAGTCAGTTAGAGAATGGAAATGGAATAACATCACTAGTCACTCCTGGCTTAGTCTATAAGCATTTCTTTGTATTCTTGAGAGTACTTCAGAACCTCCTAGCTTTTTTTTTCAAGGATGCAATGTATTCTCTTATCATTATTGGAAGTATTAATTATAGTGCTGTTTGTTTTGTTTGCTTTCTTATGTTCCTTGCATTGGTTCTCTGAGTATTTGGTTTGTTTTTTCCTATTCTTGTTTGTTTGCTCATTGTGGAGTCTCTGATTCCAATTATAGCCTTTCCTCAATTGCCTTGTTATCTGTGGCTGTCAGCTCATACTTAAGAATAAGCACTAGGAAGTTTCCTGGAAGCTCTGAGTTCAAGGAAAAGGCAAACCACCTGTGGAACAACATATTGGAATGGGACAGTAAGCATTTCCTCAACCATGACATCTTGTAAAATCTCTCCTCTTATATCAGGCAGTACAGTGCAGCAGTTTTGTGGTGGACACTGGAATCTGGAAAGAATTCATTAAAACCAACTCAACCATAGCCTCATACTGAACAAAATGAACAAATAATCTGGAAAAAATTCATCCAGAAACGAGGAAAAATACTTAGAAGTAAGGATGGCAACTGCCAGGGAAGCCAGTTCCTAATACATCATCATGGGTTCGGTAGGCACAATAATCCAGCAATAATAAGTAAAGATCCTAGGAAAGTCATAGAAATTATGATAGAGATTTAAATAATGGACTTAGACAGGAAGCTGGTGGCCATCTACTTAGAGGCTGTGATTGCAGGTAGCCATATGTCACAGGAAGAGGCTATATAATGGGCATACATATCACAGGAAGGTATGTACAATAGGCACAAATTTAATAGGAAGGGGATAAGCTAGGGGTGCACATGTAATTGGAAGGGGAGGGACTAGGGGCATACATGTAACAAGAAGGGCAGACCCTAGATTCATGATGGTGGTCTAACCTTTTGGTGGGCTTGGCTGGGCTTTTTTACAAGGAAGTAGTCTACAACTATCCTTATCATAAGGGAGTAGGCCCTACTTAGTGTGTGACAGACAGTTTGATTGTTCTAGATGACTGTTAACCCTTAGGGAGAATAACCCCTGATCTATTTCTGTTGACCTCCAAGGGTATAGTCATTTGCCAAGTTTAACAAGTAACTGAGTTTGGCATATACTTGGGGGAGACTACTTGGGAGAAATCTTCTTATAATGCCATAGGCAACATTTCATCTACTGTGGTGGTTCAAGATTATGTCTACTAGACTCTCCTGGGTAAGGGTAGGGGTGGTGTCCCACCTATCAATTGTAGAATTGTGGGAATCAAAGGGAATTCTGGTGAAGGGTCAGAAGGAAGTGAGGAGAGTAATAGAGTATCATCTTAGATAATACATAAGGCACTAGCAGTGGATTGTTGAACTGTGGATGTTTTACATGCTTCTGGTGAAGCTTTAAAAAAAGATGGAATTATGGTTGTGTTAGGTAGCTATAATACCCATTGTGCAGGCTTGGGGGTTCAAGTTATTGACCAGAAAAGGGTGGTACACTGTCCTTGCTCAGCGGTGCAGGCTTCTAGATAGAGCACTGAACCTGGGTTGGCTCACATAGGCCAGGTGAATTCAATTCAGCCAATGGGGTTGACCAGGGTTATCAACCTGCCTCCTCCCTGAACAGGCAGGAGCCTGGAGCTGATCCTGTATCTTTTCTCAAGGAGCTTCCTGCCAGTTAGAGTAGGGTGAGGGACCCTGTAGGTCCCTCACCTGTGTGAACCTGAAACTCCTTCTAACTTTAATAAAACTTGCTTGGATCACAAACCAGGCTTCTGTGTGAAGTCTTTCTTGTGAGGAGTCAAGGACCGAGGTATAGATTTCTTCTTGAGACATCTAACATTTGGACAATGGAAAAAGGTTGATACTTTACACAAAATGTCAAATACCTTTTTTTTTTTTTTTGCATTATGTTCAAGTAGTTGAAGGAATGTGGAATCTTGAGAAGTGAGAAACTTGATCAATGAGATTTCCAAGCAAGCTCTTAGAGGGATGCATGGTTTCCTCTGGTCACTTACAGTGATTGTGAGAGGAAAGAAGTGAACCTGAAAAAAATGAAAACAGAACTCAAAGTCTTTTGAAATCGTATTGTACAAAGGGCATATGTCTTATAATTTTCACCAGGGCCACGGCTGTGCTAACTTTGGCTAAAGGAATGAAAACTTTTGCCCATGGATGTAATCAGCAAACACAGCAGAAAAACTAGGTGGCTTCGATTGAAGAGGACCGAGGAGAGACCAAGGGAAACAAACACTGCCTGGTCTTGGGATTCTCTGGTCAGAAAACAGGCCAAAGGAGCTATACCTGTCATCCCTCAAGAAGAGAAAAGGGCTATCAGCAAAGCAGCTTGAAGATCAGTAGAAATGTTGGAAGGAGCAAGGGCAATAATACTGTCTCAGTTTCAAAGAGTGGAGCCACAGCCTCCCAGATTTCAAATGAGGCAGACATTCACCAACGGAGTTGCAGGGAAAGAGGTTGCCCTTCTATAAGTGGTGGACTAGCCAAACCCAGAAGAAAAAGAAGAGTGATCGGGGGTGGGGTTCTCATTCAGTTGCACTAGGAGAATGGAGATGAGGGACTAGAGTTGCTATCCTGTGGACCTAATATACAAAGCTAGAGATCAAGGGTCAAAGTCCTCTACTCAGAATTCATGGGGAGACATGACCACTGGCATGATCTCAGAGAACAGAGGTTTCTTTTAATGCCTTGAGAACTAATGAAAATTATTCTGCTGATTTTTTTATGTTTAGTGTCCTTTTTTCCTTTCCTTTCCTTTCCTTGTCCACTTGTAATTAAATTGCCTACTTTTGTGTTACCATTGTTCTTGGAAAGCAGATGACTTGTATTCTACATTTCACCAGTTTACAGATGAACAGGAATTTTGTTCTGGGACAGAATTTGGACTTGAAATGACCTAAGCCATGTGAGATGATAGGACAGAGCAAAAATTTTTTACTTGTTCTGGGGAAATAATTGGGGGAAACCAGAAAGCATAATCCTATGAACTAAATTATGTCAGCCCCAAATTTACATCTGCTTGGATGATTCTCAATGGCTTGGTGATAATGAATGTATGTAATTTGGCAAATGAATAATGATTTAATCATCCCCTATGGTGAAATCTAGTGATCAGTCAATTAGTAGTAAGGAAATTAAGGAGGGGGACGAGGGGTGGGAGATATAACAGCCTTATTCAGATCACAGTTTTTGTCCAGTGTAAGTAATTTTCCCTTACAGCATGGTTTGTATCACTTTTTATCTTGCAAGAGATAAAAGGAAAGAGTAGAAAGCAGGGAGAAGGAGCTCCATACCACGGAGAAAGAAGTGCTGGGAACAATGTATGTCCTTTGAATTCAGGGTTTCTTCTCTGAGGATCTCTGAGACACAGAGGAAGATTGAAGCCCAAACCCACTCACTGCCAAAAAGTCAGTTCTGACTTATAAAACAGAATGTCCTTTGTAGGTTTCTGAGACTTTAAAACTTTCCTGGAGTGGAAAGCTTCACCTTTCTCCTGAATGGTGGTTTCAAATTTCTGACCTTGCAGTTAGCAGACCTGGGCTATGATTGATGGCAAAACAGAAAATCTCCAAAGGAACACTTGGCCCTCAGATCCTGAAAAAGGACCATCCCCAAAAGTTGGACACAGTGAAAAAAAAAAAAAGCCTTCTCCTCTAGCATGCTGTCGAAATAGAAAATTATTGACTAAAGACTTACACCCATCGTTCAAGATTCGGACGGGAAGCAATAGGGCAAGTTAATGTTCTGACTGGAGTGGAAATTCTGCAGTGGAAGAATATGCTTGCTTAGGAGGGTAGGGCTTTTAAGCATTTTTTGCAAAGATAAGAGTAAGAATGGCTAACTGCAAATCTTACGTGGCGCTGCTTCATCTACTTGGTTTTGCTTCTCGGTGGAGGGCCAGTCATTGAGTATAAAAATCTCAGGCTGGAAAAACTCAGGGCTGCTCTCCCTCCTTATGTGGAGTGGGGACAGTCCCTGAGCAGGTCTCTAATAAATCTGGTTTATTAGACTCTGTTGCTGAGTCTCCTTTATCTGCTGGTTTATAAGAATGCTTCCTGGATTTGAACTGTGAAAGAATAAATCGATGTTTGTCAAAGTCATCCATTAGTGGTATTTCTGTTATTGCAGGACTAGATCAGCAAGACAACACCCCAAAGATATACATGTGTTACAAGGTGGAATGAATGATTGCTATTATCAAGATGAGGAAAGTATTCAGGATTATCTGAGGAACCTAACTGAAGGGCAAATTTGTTACAGCATCAATGGGAAACCCATATCTCTAGATGTTGGATTTAGTAGAAAAAGGTATGAAGGTAGCTATTTAAACATAGTTAAAGAATTGGACAGTATGTTTTTCAAAAGCTAAAAGAAAGCAATTTCATTAGTGAATTAGAAGTAGAATTAAATAGAACTAGTGGATTAGAAGTTGAATTAAATAGAAAATCTAGAGTTGAGTATTAAAGAATTGGAATTGAAAATTCACAGAATGGACTTACCAATAAGGGTTAGCTTAAGAGTCCATTAACTGGAAATAAATCAAAGGGAGAGTCATGAGAATGAAGAGAGAAATAAAATCTGTGCAGAAACATCACACTGTGTGGCATATTAGGCTTGGAGCCCTAAAATAAGCAAAGTTAAGAAAGAATTAGAATAAATAAATTTATTCTAATTTTCCCTGAATTTGATGAGGTTAAATTAGATTCAAGAATCTCAGTGCAGAGTAGTAAATTATTTAATGTGGCTCTTCTGTAATACCACCCAAGTCCTCCCTCTTCATGGGTCTGGGAAGAAGATTTACTTGTTAGCCATTGTGAACAGGATCCCATGAAATACCATACTGCTGTGTATGATATAAGAACACTGACCAGCAGAAGGAGGGATCTCATCACCAGCAAAAGTCAGGAGTGGAGCAAGTCCACTGGACCTCAGATCCCTGCACAGTGCATCCACTGGATCCAAAAGAAAGACAGCGGTAACACCAGAGGGGCAGCAGAAGGAGGAGGAGCCAGGGAGTGGAACAGTGTGGTGGACTTCTGTGTCAGTCTGAGTAGACTAGAGGAACAAATTCATAGACATGCATATGGATATAAGGAAAAGTTTTTATATACAAGAGCAACAGGACATTGAGAAAACATCCCAGCCCAGTCCAGTTCAAAGTCATAAGTCCGATATTAGCCCATATGCCCAAAATCAGTCTATAAAGTCTCCTTCCAACTCACAAAGTCACAGGTCAGTGGGTTCAGAATCCCAGCGTTAGCAGGGGTCTCCCCATGACTCCTCGCTTCCAGGGCTCCGGGTCCATCAACAGCATCAGTGGTGGCAGAAGCAGCTCATCACTGGCAGGCGTATCTACATGGCCTCTCCAGCTTCAGAGGTCTGGGTCCATCAGGGCAAAGCTATATGGCTTCTCCTCCAGCTCCCCAGAAGCTGCCATCTTGTTTTGTCCATGATTCATCATCTCTGAGCTAACTCCCAACAACTGGGGAGATAGCTTCTCCTCTTCACGAGGGAAATATAGCGAGATTTCCCAGACATATCAGGAGAAAGCCATGCCAACACAGAGGCCTCATTGGCTACTCAATGGCTATCTCCAGATGATCAGGCTAGACCTATCCACCCCTACATCTCAATCATGAAATTAACATAAGCACATGACTGCCACAACTTCTCATCCCATGGAGCAAGTAAGCTTAGTGTTTCTGTACAAGAGGTTGGTTTGTGGAGTGGGATGCCCCTGAAACCTTAATTGGGGGAGCTGGGCTTGCTGCCTCACTGAAGTGGAACTGAGTACGTTCAGGAGGAGGCTTACAATGGAGTGAGATGTCTCTGTGGGCATTTTTTCAGCAGGCCTGAAACAACTTCATAACATGCCCTGAAAACAACTATCTCGAGCATTTCTCACTGACATTACAACCTGTTAACATCTTCAGTAAACCCTTTAATCCTGAATTTTGTCTGCGAGTTCTGTGGAACCATTGTAATGGATAATAAAACCCAGAAATTAGAGAATATTACTTAAAACAACACACTCAGTATGTCTTAATACAAAGAAAATTACACCTAAAAACAGAATTGTCAAAGTGCTTTAAGTAAAAGTTAAAGCAAATATTTATGGGGGGAGGCACTTTGTGTAGCTTTCATGATGGCTCTGGGGTGGGGCAGAGCCAGGCTGAGCATGGCAAGAAGGGAGGGAGAGCTGGTCCTTCCAAGTACAAAGTAGTTATCTACAGGTTACTCATGAAGTGATGAAGATGGCTCTGGTTGGATAAGTGGGTTTCTTCTGTTATGTTAATTTAGTTGTACCCAAAGTATCGCTTTGAAGGAGTGTCTTATAAAAGGAGCAGGACAGATACAGGGAAACTCACAGAAGGATGACTGATGCCATGTGCGGACAAGCACAGGAATGCCACTGAATGCCAACAGGCGCCAGAAACTAGAAGAAACGCCCACAACAGAATCTGACATAGCAAAGACCTTTAGGTGAATGTTAAGCTTCCAGAATTTTGAGTATATCCAATTCTGTGCTTTAAAGCCACACAATTGATTTTCTGTTATAGTAGTAGTAACTGAGCCACATGATTACCAAGATTAAATGGGTAAATTGAATCCAGAATAGAAAGATGCAGGAGAAGCTGCCTACGGGAGAGAGCACCATAATCCAGAGGAACTCATATGCAGAGCCTTCTGGTGGTTTCTCTTCTTTTCCTAGCATGCCTAGCAGAGTTTGCTGAGGAGCATTCTCATTTAGGTCTAAGCCATATGAAATGTGAAAGAAGAACCTGGAAAGTCAAGAAAAATTCCTATAGCTCCCATTATTCTATGCCAGTTACATTCGATTGCCAGTTTTTTAAATAATTTCTATTTTCTAAGCACAAAGACTTGATAGGGATATAATAGTGGTAAAAATGCATTTTCACAGAGAAGTGTAACCAATGTATTCACTGATTTTAATCTACTTTATTAAAAGTACTGAAATATTTCCCAGGTTTTAAGTATCCAGATGACATTTTCTCAAATGTTCACACTTTGTGACAATTAAGCACCCCTATGTCTCAAAATAGAGCTGTAACAAGTACAAGAGATACAGTGGTTGCATTACAGTCATAAAGGAGTAAGACAGCTAAAGAGGCCAATTACTCTTTCCTGGAATATTTTCCCACAGAAATCAAAATAATGTGAGATCTCATTTAACACCCACTATACACATGATGTTTTAAAAGACTGCTGGATCCAAAAAGGGGTCCCATTTTTTTTCCAGGATGTGTTGACAATTAAATGCAGCTTGATTTTTTAAAATAAATTCAACAGCGACTTTTTAGATGACCCACAGCAATAAGGATATAATGCATGATTTAATTTTAACTCTTTGCATGCATAGCCGAGGATTGCATCAAGAGCAATGGACTTGTGGGCTTTAATCTGTCTTTTAGATTACAGCCAACTAAGTAAAACTTATTGCTATCAAGACACGATTTGGGAGTGAATATTTTAAAAAATATTGACTCAAAAACTGAATACTGATGCAAACAATACCTTGAATAGTCTAGGAGCTCAACAGAAGATGCTTGAAAATGTATGAAACTATTTGCAGTAATTTATTGAACTATCTAAGGTAAGTAGGTGAACTTTCATTTCCACTTTTGTATCATAAACTGGGGGGATTAGATGTTCCCTGAGATACCCTGGTGTTTCAATAGTTGACAACTCTGCTCACGAGTCTTTACTAATATGTCTGCATCTCACACCCTTCGGAGAATTTCCATAAATGGACTGAAAAGAACTCCTAACTATTCCGACTTCGGTACACGAAGGGCTGACAACCCAATCTTGACTCGGAGTTCCACTGAGGGAGATATTCTGGCAAGAGATATTAGAAGGAGTTGGCTAGTTTGGGTGGAATAAATAAGCTATTTCAAAGATTATTTGAATAACTGTTTTTCTTTGCTTTTTCAAGGTCCTCACGTGCTCTGCATGTCACTACTGAGCAGATGGCTTGTTGAAAGTTATCTCCAAACACTAAATGCAGTAACAGGTTCCCGAATGTATTCAAGACAGCTAACAGTCTAGAAACAGTGTGGGTTTCATGAATTTGATACTCAACAGAGCTGCTGATGGAAAGTTGACAGATTCAATTCAAATGTCCCTCAAGATATGGAAGGGTCAAAACATGCATAAAACCAGAGGAGTCACAGAATAGCTATCCTTTGAGCTTGCTGTTTAAGGTAGCTGTGAGTCTGGGGTCCTTGGGTTAGGATATAGAGGATTATCATGTAGCAAAAAGTCACTATCACCTAGGGGAGGCAGAACGTGATTGCACCACTTGATAGTAGTGAGGTCATCAGAACTGGTGAGGCCCAGGTAGGTAGATTGATTGCTCCTTGTGGCTGAGGTGATCAGAAAGGTCATGGGAATGACAGCCACCAGTGAAATGACCCACATCATTTTACATGCTACCACTGCCCATCTGGCTATGTGAATGGAAAAGCAGTTCATTGGGTGGACAGTCACAAAGTAGTAAAAGATGCTCAAGTAGGTGAGGAAAAGGAGACTCCTGTACTGTGAGTCTGAAATGGGAGCTGGCATAACAGTGAATGAGAAAGTGGAGGCTTGTTAAATACAGTAGGTCTGTGCGGGGCAGGTTTAACATAAGGATGGTGCTGCTTTTCCAGGGCCTCATTCCAGGGCCTTTTGAAAATATAGGTAGAAATTGCTGTTGCAATCTCTGGAAATCCCACCCGGTAGATGATACAGTAAATGACAGCAAGGTAGCACATGTCGAGTGAGATTTTCTTCAACAGCGCAATTTCCAAAAGCAGCAGGATAAATAGGGAAATCGGAAGGACTGGCTAAATCATCTAGTGACTCCTTCATGATGGCCTCCTTTCATCTTTATCATAGTTTTGTCCTTGTAATCTCTGTTCAGTATCACAGTTTCTGTGACATTTTTCTCAGGCAGGAAACAAAATTTCACATGTTGTTCTCTTAAATTGGCATCACAAAAAAGCAAGACTTGAGTAAGACTGTTTTTATGAAAAATTCACAGTGATAACAGAGAACCTTCCCAGGGATACCACTGGGTGCACTAACTCAGAATAAATTGCTGGATATTCGCTTCGTGGGAAAAAGGCAAACTATGAAAGCTCTCCCTATCAGAGCTTTTATTCCATTTTGTTTTTATTTTTTGGTACTCCATTGTACACCCTAGAATCTAAAAACAAAGCTATCTCCCATAAGTCATATGCTAGATACAACACTGTCACGTGAGCTCTAAACAAGACAAAATTCAGATTTCTTGTTATCTCCATTTTATGAAACCAAGTGTCTTGTCCCAGGTGACACACATAATACAGCCTATCCTAAGTAACACACATAATAGTGTAGTCAAGTTCCAAACTCAAGCTTGTCTGAGTTCAGAAGCTCTTTCTCTCTATGTTACCACTTACTGGTAATTTTGATGCCCTCACTCGCATTGATGGAGCCCTGGGGGGCATATATTAGTCTTGGGTGGGGCTGCAGTTCTCAAGGTTAACTGATCAAAATGATCAGCAGCTCGGAGGGAGAAAGAGCAGATTTTCTATTCCTGACAACAGTCACTCTCAGAACGGCACAGGAACAGTGCTCCCCGCCCTCTGGAGCCCCTGTGAGATGACATTGCCTGAGTGGTTGTGCTCACGAGGATTGACATAAGTCACAGCTGGAACAGAAATTGTGAAGAAATGAAATGACCATCTACTAGAACTTTTTAAAACTAGCTTTAATGCATTGTATCATTATACACCTGGTAGATTTACTTTTCAAACATCAACTCTTTTGATGCACTTTGATAGGTAGCAAAATTTGTGAATAAGCCTATGAGTATATGCAAAGGAGGCAGCAGTGCTGAGAACAGTGATGACCATGAGGCCCAAAGCCCAGTTGCTCGCTTTTGTTCCTGCAGACAGCTAACTGCTAATTGCGTAAAAACTAATTGCATGTTTTTAAGCAAGTTGCTTAAACTCTCTGGAACTGAATGGGATGCATTTCATAGCCTTCTTATTAATGAGTATTTTCTAAAATTTAGACAATAAATTTCTATAAAGAGAATATCATGATGACTTAAAAGAAAAATTGCTTATAATTAGCTTATTATTTGGATGTAAAATGTGATGGGTCAAATGCATCCAGTTCCATATTGAGCTCATCCATCCACTGTGTATTAATTAGACATTCTGCCAGGTTTCAGAGACACAAAATGAGAGACTCATATCAATGTCTAGGTCCCTACCACATTCTACTGGAGAACATGGACAGGAAAAAATGAAGACAGCTTTCAATAAGAATATAACCCTACCAAAAGAAAAAAGAAAAAGAAAAAAGAAAGGTAAGGCCTACTATAAAAGAGAGAGGGAAAGAGGAAAGCAAAATGTACTGGATAGATGCAAATTTCAGCTACCCCACTCTATACAGTGACTATTAAAATAATGCCTTCTAAGACTTTCTACTGGACTTGGCAAATTGTGATACATTTAAGTAAATAAATAAGATGCTTAATATATGTGTATATATATATATATATATATATATATATATATATATATATATCCCTACAGAATGAAAGCTCCATAAATGTTACCACTAACAGCTATCCTAAAGTTGATTCTCACTCACAGCAACTCCATGTATGCCAGAGCAGACCTGTGCTATGTTTTCAAGGATTGATTTTTTTCTGTAATGGATCTCCAGGTCTTTCTTCTGAGGTGCCTCTGGATGGACTTAATAACCAACCTTTCTCTTAACAGCTGAAACTATTAACCATTTATACCACCCAGGTCCTCCCAATGAACTCTAAATTGTTGCTAATCGGGCAAATCCTTTGATAATACAGGGACTATAGGAATCACAAAGAAGGGAGGGAATAGCTACCTGGAGTAAAGAAAAGGATCCTAAAGGAAGGGCATTGGTGAGAGATCAGCTCAGCTAATAGTAGTAGGAGAAAATGTTCTACCAGCAAAGGGAATAGCCACTGCATAGGCTCAGAGATTTGATAGGAGTCAGAAGCACAAGGTATACTCTAATTAGTTCAGCATAGATGTGATATTAAGAGGTTCTGGGAGATGAAGCTCAAAAGAAAAATATAATTGGTTATAATATTAATGACAGCTCCTGTGTAACTACTCTTTCAAACATCCAGACTCACTGCCATGCAGTCAATGCTGACTCAGCGTGACTCCCTGGGGGTTTCTGAGACTGTAACTATTTATGGGAATAGGAAGCTTATCTTTCTCCCCAAAAGCTACTGGTGGGTTTGGATCTCCAACCATGCGGATTATAGCCCAATACACAACCACGATGCCAGCAGACTTTTGGGGTGTGAACATATAGAGGATCATTTTCTCCTTACCACAAACTACCACCCATCGTTCATTGGAAGCATCTATATTACTATCACAGCAAACAGGCTTCCACAGAGTCTCTGGATTAAGAAGAAAGGCCTGAGGACCTGCTTCTGAAAATCAGCCAGTGAAAAATCATTCACGATTGTCTAATTTGCAACTGATCCTGGTGCAGGACTAGGCAGCACTGATTTCACTGTGCATGGGTCAGCCCGAGGCTGGAGCCAGCTCAACGTTTACTGACTATACCAATCCT
Organism: Nesogale talazaci; assembly: GCA_004026705.1. Taxonomy (NCBI): domain Eukaryota; kingdom Metazoa; phylum Chordata; class Mammalia; order Afrosoricida; family Tenrecidae; genus Nesogale; species Nesogale talazaci. Next base: position 74,182 of record PVJH01000026.1, on the reverse strand, counting down.
CACAACAACTCCGTAGGCTTGCTGTAGCACAATCTTTGCACACGAAGAACTGGAAATACAGAGAGTACAGTGACTTGCTCCAGGTAGCACTGCTACATAACGGGGAGCAGGATTAAACTGGGGCAGTGAGGTTTCAAAGCTGGACTCCTAACACTGCACTATAATTAGGCCACAGCAAAATCTTAAAGTGCTAACAAGTTATAAGTGCTCTCATCACAAGGATGAAGTAAATTTTAACCCATAATAGCACAGACATCAAATATCTTAAATGTGTGACCCAGACCAAAATGCAGATAATAACAGTAGCTGACTCATGGGATTGAGAAGCTATTCATGAGCTAGTATCCCTAAAGTCTTTAAGACTGTTCCTGTCACATGATGTGTGCTCGGTGTGTTAGTCTGGGTGGACTAGAGAAACAAATTCATAGACACGCATACGGATATAAGGGAAAGGTTTATATACAAGAGGAATGGAACATTGAGAAAGCATCCCTGCCCAGTCCAGCCCAAGGTCACAAGTCTGATGTTAGCCCATATGTCCAACACCAGTTCATAACGTCCCCTTCCAACTCACGAAGTCATTCGCCAGTGGGTGCAGAGTCTTGTGTGTCTGGTGGCAGTAGAAGCAGCAAAAGCATCTCCACACTGGCAGGAGTCTCCTGTGGCTTCTCCAGTCTCCATCAGAGCAAGCCCATTGGAGAAGAGGCCATTGCTGTTGTTTGCTGATTCCAAGTCAGGGAGGCCCCATGTGCTAGGGAGCAGACTTTTTCTGATTTCCTTGCCTATAATCTATAAGTAAGCAACTCACTAGGCCTTTTCTTCCATAAACTGCAGGACTGGGTGAGTTCAGACTGTGAATTTTTAGGTTAGTAAAAGTCAAAACCAAAAACAAACTGACTGCCATCAAGTTGATTCTGCAAACAGAGTCAATAGGCTTGGAAAAAAATGGTTCGTTCCAGGAGTCCCTTGAAGCAGCCTTTCCTGAAGTGAGGTGAGAGGCCAGCATCTTGCTCATATTGTTACTGCAGTTAAGATGTAGGTATCATTTTAATAACACCCAAGAAAACTCCCCAGAACATTTCACTCCAATGGGGATTTGGTTCAGTACAGAAGTGAGAGTAAAAGAAAAGGAAGGAAATCCAATTTACCCTCCTATTTGTCAGCCCCCTAAAGGCAGGGTGATAATATATTGAGAATCCAAGTATTCTATTAAGTCACTGGTAGGCAGCGTGTGGACATCAAGAATGTCCTTAGCACACATTTGTTGATTGCAGGAAAGAACAATGAGTAACATTAGGAAAAAGGTATCTTGTGCTGAGACTAATGAAGCAGTAACTATTATTTTAAAAAAAAATGCTTCTTTGGGTGACTTTTAAAATAATGAGCAAAGTACCAATTTCTGACATTGATGAATAAATCCCTGGCCATGTAAAGCAATGATTGCATCAGGAAAAGACACATTGTAGACAGAAACAACCAACATATTGCTTTGGGAAACAGCAGTTCAATTGGGGACTTAATGAAGATAGACTAACCATTTTGTATGGAATGGGAATGGAATTTGAATAAGACATTTGAATTCACTTCCGTAAACCCCAACAGAAATAGAGTCTGCAATCACAAAATAAAGGAAGTTGAGGACAACAAACAAAACCATTGTGAGTCATTAATGAGATAGAATTGTGCAGTTTCCTTCCACCCAGTTTCCAGAATCCTGTGCAATTCACTGCTACTCCTCAGGTCATGAGTCACTTTACAGAGGATTCGTTTTAACCCAAAGGACTACCAAGAGAAACCTTTATGTGAGCTTGCAGTCTCAACTTTCTCCCTCAGGGTGGCAGGTAGGTTGTAAATACTGATTTTGTGATTAACAACCCAATGCTTACCCTGCTGCACCACAGGGGTTTCCATGCAGTCTGGTGTTAATTCTCCTCTCCTTTACTAAAGATGCCCATGATTTGGGGTTGGGATCCCTTCAGGTTCTTCACCTCTCATCCTCCTTCAAAATCCTTGCAGGTGTCTTTGGGGTAGCTCTTGATTTTCAGGAAGAATGAGCCTTCGTTCCCAAGGATTCATCTTGTTTTTCACTCTATGTACTTGGAACACCATTCTATTTCATAGCTGTGGAAAACAGACCAATTCTTATCACAGACAAACGTGTGGCTCATGTGAGCATTTTCATTTATGGTCCCTGGACAATTTCTCTCCCCTGCCATCTAGATGCCTCTAGGACCTTCCCTCAATCCCTGACTTTCAAGACTCAAATGAGAATGCTCAATTCATTTATCCTAAAGACTGCCAGTATTTTCCAAGTTAATGGTGCTCAGAGCTTGTGACTTTACCCTTTCCTCTTCCAGAGAGTCAAAATGCAATGTAGGGAAGCTCTGCTCCAAATAACCACTCATATGGACAGGATTTTAGATACAATCTTGAGGTTTAGACATAATCCCAAACTGGTTTCCTAAATCCACAACAACTATATAAGACAAGGCATGGCAGGAAAAGACCCTTCAGAGAAAAAGATTTGGTTTGATTATTCATGGACAGAGGCATCATTGGACTGTGCACACGTGGGTGCAGGTGAGCTTGGAGAGATTGGTACTCAGGGACCAGGGATGCACCACTACTTAGGGCTACCCTTTCAGCTTTGGAAAAAGTACAGTGCCATAGTATGAAACCTATCCAGATTTTACCCCCCTCCCCCATACAACTATTGCCTCTCTTTGCCTTTTATTTTTCTCAAATGCTTGCCGGCACTGCTGAGACCCTGAGCACTCCTGCTGCCATCCAATGAAGAGAGTTGAGCCTTTCCACAGCCCGGTGCAGGGTCCTGCCCAGGGCTCTTTGCCTTGAGTCGTTGGTCATACCCAGATCATCCCAGGCAACCCCACCACCCCAACTCCCTCTCACCTGCTGGTGACAGTTTTCCCAGTTCGCCTGGAGTGACCTTTGGGCTCCAGAAAATGACTAAGGTGCCTAAGCAGCTAAACTAGTTCAAGGAAGGCCCTCCCAGGGGCTGAGCCTCCCCACAGAGCCACATCCACTGTTTTTGCCCACCTGCCTCTCTGGAACCAAAGAGGTAGGTGAGTGCTCCAGTGTCCCTGCTCCTGCAAATGGACATTATGCTCTTTTGCCTATTTTCTTGAGAGCCAGAGGGTTCAGTTTTCTTTCCCCAGAAGTCTCTGGACAAGCTCCACCCTGAATTTCTGTTCAGGTGACCCAAACAGCGAGAGTATTTCCAGAGGTGCTGAAACAGCCTCGTAGTCTGCATTTGGCATTCTTGCCTCCAGGAGGATTGGGATGCTGTTGTTTGGTTCCAAAATTTCCATTTGTTTCCCCACTGTTTATGGCCAGTTACTTACCATGAATGGAGATGACTCCATTGAGACTGCTAATTTAAAACCCCTGTCTTTTCGTTTTATCAATAGGCAGTCCTGTTCTCCACCATGCAGTGATTTAAAAGGGTGTGTGTGTGTGCGCGCGCGCGTGTGTGTGTGTGTGTGTGTGTGTGTTCTGTTACCTGGAACAGATGGGATACCTCCTGGCTTACAATCAGAAAAGGTGAGTTGTTAGTCCAGGTTAATTAAAGAAACAAATCTAGAGGCACGTGTACACTCACAGGTATGTAAGAAAGAGCTCTATATCAAAGACTAATTATATATTAAGAAAACATCCCAACCCAGTTCAGATCAAGTCCACAAGTCTGATATTAGCCCATATGTCTGATTCAGTCTGTAAATTCCTCTTCAGACTCATACAACACATGCAATGATGCTGCATGCAGGAAGATCACATGCCAGCAGGTGGAAGTCTTGTGGATCTAGTGGCAGTAGAAGCATCTCAGTGCTGACAGGGATCTCCACATGGATCTATCAGCAGAGAGAGAGTGTGTGTGTGTGCGTATCTGGCCTTCAGTGAGCTATTGATCTTTGTCACACATCCAAATGAGGTCATCAAGCTGTGACTTGATAGGTTGGACTCTACCCCCTTCCTAAGTTGACATAGATTATGTGACTGCCACAGTGAGTGTCAGGGTTCTATCCTTTCACCATATCTGTTTAATATATATGCTGAGAAAATCAATATAGAAGCTGAACTACGTAAGGAAGGATATGGCATTAGGAGTAGAGGAAGACTCAACAATCCTGGGCAGCAAGGCAGGTGGCAGAACTTGCTTGCTAAGAGCCAAAAGGCCTGGAAGCATTTACTGAATACCCTCCAGCATAAAGATCACAACATTTTCACAAGTGGGCTTGTGAGCAGCATCATGGGAACTAGAGAAAAGGGTTAAGTCGTCAAGAATTTCATTTTACTAGGATCCACAATCAATAATCAATTTCATTTTACTAGGATCCACAATCCATAATCAATTTCATTTTACTAGGATCCACAATCAATAATCAATTTCATTTTACTAGGATCCACAATCCATAATCAATTTCATTTTACTAGGATCCACAATCAATAGCAGTAGCAGGTAGGAAATTAAACCGACTGTGGCCCAGGGTATTTCTACTGCACAGCACCTATTTAAAGTATTATAAAGAAAAGATATCACCTTATAGAATAAGGTGTCTCTGGTCCAACCCATGGTATTTTCAGTCACCTCAAATCCAGGTGAAAGCTGGACAGTGAATAATGAGTATAGCAGAATGTATACTTTGCCAACACGATAATTCAAAGGCATCAATATATGAGGAACTGCCCAAAGAATGAACAAATCTGACTTGGAAAAATGGACAACGAGGATGTCCTTTAGAAGATAGGATGGCAAAAAAGAATTTTTTTTTTTTTAAAGAAGATAGGATGGCAAGACTTTGTGTCTTGTGTTCCGGACATGTTATGGAGAAGAACAAGGCCTGCAGAAACACATCATGCTGGTAAAGTAGAGGGACAGCAAAGTGAGGAAGATCCTCATGGAGACTGGCACAGAGGCTACAATGATGATGCGGGTGAGTGAACAGGCAATGTCTCATCCTCTTGGATGTAGGCCTCTTAGGACTCAGAAATGACTCGACAGCACCACAGCAATAATGAGGCGCAGAGATAGTTGTCTGCCTCCACAGACCTAACACAATCCTTTAATCATATGCGATATCAACCTCATTCCTTCTCTCAGCTTCATTGTCAAAGAAACTTACAGAAGAATCATTAATTCTGTAGGGGTTTCTTTGTTGCTTGAGTGATATGCTTGGGAACTGCCTCTCTATGCTTTGTCTTCTATACCTCTTCTATTTATTGGATGACCTTGGCTAATTCTGCACTTCAATGAAAGCTATTAAAACAACCTGTAGGAGATAATATAGTAGTTCCTAAAAATTTAAGCACTTTACTGTCATGTGACTTGGTAATCTCAATCGTAGATATACATCCATCAGACCAGAAAGGAGAAAAACAAACAGAAACCTATACACCAATGTCTATTGCAGCACTTTTCACAATAGCCAATAAAATGGAACAGATGACTGGATAAACAAAATGGCGCATACACAGAATGGAACATTATTCTGTCATAAAGATAAATTAAGTCCTGATACTTACTACATGGATGAATCATAAAAAGATTATGTTGAGTGAAGTAGTCCAGTCACAAAAAGACAAATGTTATATGATTTCATGTAAATGAAATTGATACCTCTTTAGAGACCAAAGTCTTTTAATCGGAGAGATGGGGGAAGAGGGAGTCTTTGTTCAGTGGACACTGAATTTCCATTGCAGTCCTAGGGATGTAGTGGTTATGAACTCAGTTGTTAACTACAAGGTCATCAGTTCCAAACAATCAGCTACTCTGGGGAAGAAATACTGGACTTTCTACTCAAGTCATGAGTTACAGAAGCAGAAGGCAAGTACATCTCTGTTGAAAGAAAAAGAGGGAGGAGCAACCTTCTAGTGGAGGTGGTGGTGGTGGGTGAGGGGGTGGTGGTGACCATCAGTACTTTTAAGGACACCCCAAGAGGAGAGTATGCCGGTATTATGCTCTTAATAGGGCACATTTGACTGGACTTCTGTATACCTCCTGGAATCCAGTCCATGGGTCAGAGATCCCTAGGACATTGAGGGACACAATATACTCCAAAAATCATACCAGAGTAATGTGATGTGGAAACCCTACTAAGTGAACAGAACTCTTACCTCAAGCACACTGTAACCCAAGGACTTAAGGCTGAAACTACACAACATGTGAAGAAGCAGGACAACTACACCAAGAGTACTGAACGGTTGGTAGGCAGACAAGCACTTACTTCGTACTTGCTTTATTAAGGTATGTATTTGATAGACCTGTGTCTGATGTTGTCAGTGAATATTATTGTAAGTTTTGCATCAACATCAATTTTCATTGTTGGTGTAAATATCATCCAGTCACAAAAGCTCTTACTCTGTGCAACTTACGTTTTCGTTTAGTGTGATTTGTAGTTAGACTACATTTGTTTAGCCTCCCCTTTTCAACTGTATTTTAAATACATCACCCAGGGGTAAATCAATGACATGGTAAACAAAAGACCTTTATGCTCTAAGGAGATGATCAGTAAAATTTTCTGCCATAAAATAAAAATAATAACTCAGAGACGGTCCAGACATAGATAGAAAACATAGACTTACCAATGCATTTGTAGCTCACACATAATAGTCCTAGCTCCAATCTAAGAGCAATTAGTTCTGATAACATAGCACTGCCCAGTACTTGCCTCATGAAGGAATCAGAGATGCTATAGCTACTACAGCAAAGTGTGGTGAAGAAATTAGATTGTTCCTGGCTACCAAATAGAATGGTGTCTGGAACTGTAGAGACCCATTTTCAAACAAGCAGGCATCTAAGTGAGAGAGTGGCAGTTGCTCCAGGAATATTTTTTCATTAGGATAAAAATTACTATCTGATTTTATCACTTCTTCAACTCATCATTTGACCCTATTTTATTTCAATCCACATATTCATTTTATAAGCATTTACCATTTGATTATTTTGTGTCAGTCACTGAGAAGATAAAGATGAGTAAGATATGATCTCTGTCTGACAGAACTCATGTTCCATGGAATACTAGGCCTCACTGTCAGACCCAGCGTGGCTTATGTAAGGCCAATGCTCTAGGACCTCTGTTTATACTACTTGATTGAGCACAACATCCCTAAGTGGTGCAAAAGAAAACATGCTTGACTAGTAAGGGAGTGAATCTTCCTTAGACTCCTCACCAAGAGCCCTAGTGGTTATGCATTGGGGTACAAACTCTAAAGTCAACATTTGAAAGTCATCAGCTGCACGATGGGGCAAAGATGAGGGTTTCTGCTCTCATAAAGGTTTACAGCCTCAGAAACCCACAGGGACAGTTCTACCCCGTCCTTTAGAGTCACTCTTCATCAGAATAGACTTGATGGCAGTGAGCTGGGTTTTCAGAGGCTCGTCAGAACTAAGGTGATCTACTTCTGACAACACATTAAAATGCTATGGAGTACAATGATATTCTGAAACAGAAGGAGTCTCCAAGAGTTGGAACCAAGGCAATGCAAAATGGAATTTTGTTGTTGTTTTCAGACAGCAATGTGCTAAAAGTCAAAGCTCTAAATGGGTTCTATAATAAAAACTCTAAGAGTTCTATAACAAGATGATATCAATAATTGTGAATTTTTTTGTATTCTTTATCTTTTTGTTTATTGGGAAATGTGACTTCTGACTGCAACAGGAATTCTTATCTAGAACACAAAGCCTTTCAGGAAAGAAAAGAAAATATTAACCTAGATATTTTTTTTTTAATTCTGTATAAAGGGAAAAAGACACCACTTTCCCTTCATTGATTCTGGCTCACAGCAACCATTTCGGGCAGAGTACAACTGCCCCATAGCGTTTCCAACGCTGTAAATCTCTATGGAAGCAGACTGCCCCCTTGTTTTTCTGCAGAGTGGCTTTGAGTTAGCTTCCCACTGTTTAACACACTGTGCTACCAGGGCTCCTAAAATGCACCTATTTTTTCAGCTATATCATTATCTGATATTTTGCAGTAGTAGAAATTGATCAAGTATGTACACCTGGTAATAAAAAAAATGGAGGTATAAGATAATGATGGCTGTGAGGGCTAAGGTTATATATCCACTTGGCTATATTATGATGGTTAGTACATAATGATGAAAATTGGTGGTTATTGATGATGAAGTTTGACAGTTATGCAATGACACAGTCATCCTCCATTTTATATGGTGTACTCCTCCATTTTGCATGATATGAATTTTGACATAAAGACCTGCTTTGGAACCTAACCATGTTCATAGTGAGGAGTGGGTTTACATATTTCAGATAATATGTGTTAGAAAAATATGTCCCCGGGCAGGTCTTGGATTTGCACTTTAACAGCTCTATAGTGGACTCTCATGTGAGTGGAGAAATAAACTTCTGTTGAAAACTGGGCTCTTGCCCAGATTCAGAAATTCACTTTCGGGGCTGAACCCCACTGGTGTAAGTGGTTGAGTGCGGGACTTCGGCCTGCGGCCTCGGCGGTTCAAATCCAGCGTGGCTCTCAGGAGCAGCACTGGGTAGCGCCCACGACCAACAGAGGGCAGTTATGCCCCCCAAAAAAGAAATTCACTTTCTCTTTTAAAAACAAGAGCTTAAGTATTCCAGCACTTAAATTTGCTCCCACTCAAGTAGCACAGGTGTCATCTGTAATGTGTAGCAATTGTCCCTTTGAAGCAGTGGGTGGGATTTATCTTCATGACAACCTGGATATTAAAAATAACCCTAATTGGGAAACAAGGGATTCTGGTGGTGCAATAATTAAACTCAACTCAACTCTTGGATATTAACCAAAAGGATGGTGGTTCAAAACCACCAGGCACACTGTGGGGGAAAGATGTGGCGGTCTCCTTCCATAAAGATGTACAGCATCAGAGATTCTATGGGGTGGTTCTACTTTGTCCTATTGGGATTGGGAAACTCCAAAATCTTAGAGGCAGCTGTTCCAAAATAACCCAAAGAATACACAGAGAAGGTAACTTTAAGTAGCTTTCCCCAAAGGTCCATTAATTACTAACTTGGAGGCCAGCAGGTAGAAGAATAAAAGAATAACATTATTAGAAATAATCTCAGTTCTTAGTCAGACTCTGACTGAGATAATGTCAAATAGTAGGTGACAGTATGAGCCATTCTGATTCTTTCTCTCTGAGTTGTCATTAACAGAACCTTATATGACTATGTTTTCAGAGAGGCTTTCTGGTTAGCCTGACCTTTTAATTCCTACTTATTTATGGTCATTTACGGTCTTGTCAGATTCTTTAGCTTTGGCAATAATGTAGTTTGACTTGATATCATGGCCTAAGTCTCATGAAAGGCATTATCTTGATATTGAAAAAAAGAAAGTTAATATTTTCCTAATTCTTTTAAAAGCAAATACTCTGTAAAGATACAATACTTAAAAGAAACAAGTTTTTGGCCCACATTACACTAGACAACCAATTCAGCTATTGGGTAAATTTCAGAATTTCAAAATATCTCTTTAAGAAATTGATAATATTATGGTGTTTTTAAGGTGTATTGGAAGTTTTTTTTTTGTTTTTTGGGGGAGAGGGGCATCACCTCTCTGGTGGTCATGGGCGCTGCCCAGTGCTGCTTCTGAGAGCCGCCTCTGGATTTGAACTGCCAAGCCCATGGGCTGCTGTCCCACATTCAACCACTTACGCAGCCGGGGTTCAGCCCTTTACTGGAAGTTAAAGACACACATTTTGGCACCTGAAAGCAATTAAGAAATTATTGGGAAAGATATTATATTGTCCCTCATGTTCAGTTCCAGTATAATTAAGGAATTAGGGTTTGCCAGGGTAGATTAAAGAACCAGGCAATTAGTACTGATATCTAGAATGACCACAGTTAGGGATAGACTGCTATTCCATTCAAGAGAAGTTTCCCTATGAAATATGATGACCAATGTAAACAGAACAAAATGGAAATTGGAGCCTGGGGGGAAAGTTAATATAGTGAAGCCAGAGAACAGAGGAAAAATAATAATTAAAATGACATCTTAATTTTTTAAGCAAATTCTCCTTGGAATATCCTTTCCATGTAATTTCTTATCCAAATCCTACCAATTCTCCAAACCTTAGAAAAATACCAATTGTTGTATTAGTAATACTTTTTCAATACTGACTACTTACTTCATTTATAGTGCTAATTCCTAATATTTATTCATTTGCAACCTCAGTAATAGTTATATTCATTTTTTGAAAATCCATCGTATCTAATCAACAAGATTGTCTGCAACTCAAGAAAGAAGTCTTATTCTCCTCTTTATATTTTATACAGTGTCTTAAACAAAAAGAAAGACAAACAATGAATTTACTTCTTCACTTGCCCTTAGGACACTTCATCACACTTACTTAAGTTCAATTTAGTGGTTGAAATCCAAGCTGTTGCCCACTCACTGGGCTTCATCCAATCATTTAAGCACACTTAAAAGGAACAGAAAAAAAGTGACCAACAATTCAACACAAGGAAAATAAATATAAGTGATGATGAAAAGGATCATTAAGATCCATGAGTGACCATGAAAACATATGAGTTACATGGTAGTGGCTAAAGCTAGTTTGTGCAATAGTTTGAAGAGTAAAATGGGAAATTGTGAGTTATTGAATGGGCCAAGGAGAGAGAAATAGGATGTTGCTTGATGGTTGGCATGTTTAAAGGGAAATTGTTATTATTTTTCCTACAACCTATGGCAATCACGACTATTCTAACTCATATCGACCCTACAGAGAGGGTTGCAGAAGCTATGGATTTTTATGAGAACAGACAGCCTCCCCTTTGTCCTGCAGAGTAGCTGGCAGGTGTGAACCAGTGACCTTGCATTGAGCAGTCCAGCATTTACCAATTGTTGAGCGAGGAAAATAAAAAGAGTGCAGGGACGAGACTCTCCAAGTAAGATGTCTAGAGGACGTGAGACAAATTCTCCCTTCTCAGGAGTGTTCTCTCTTTGGATGCTTCTGCGTCACTCAGGGAGTCCCTCAATGTCTCCACTGCAGGCTTGACGTCTCCCGTCAGTTCTTTGAGCTTGAGATCGGCTTTGTTCTTTCCTTTTGTTTTCCTAACACTGGGTACCTCCACATTTCATTGTTGTGTTTTACTTTTTCTTCTAAAGCTGATTTCTTGAGACTTTGTTCAGATCTTCGACTGTAGAATTTAAAAAATATTTTTTATTGGAGGGCTCTTACGGATCTTATAATAATCCATATTTCAATTGTAGTAAGTACACTTGTACATATGGTGCCATCACCATTCCCCCAAACAGTTTCTTTTTATTTGAGCCCTTGGTATCAGTTCCTCTTTTTCCCTCTCCTCCCCGCTCCACGCCCCCCAACATCATGAATCTTCGGTCAATGATATATTATTTGCTATTTCATATCTTATACCATCTGTTATCTCTCTTCACCCACATTTCTATTACTTGTCCACCTAGGTCGGGTGGGTGCGTTATCTATTCAACCTTGTGATCAGTTCCTCCTCCCCCACTCCTGTCCCTTGCCCCCATCTTCTTGGTCCCACTACTCCCACTATGGTTTCTAAGAGGTTTATCTGTTCCAGATTCTAAGTGTCAAAAGCTCTTGTCTGTACCAATGTGCATACTCCAATATTTTGCCAGTAGAACTGGGTCATGGTAGTGTGGGTGAGGAAGTATTCAGAGACTGGGGAATGATGTGTGTTTTTTGGTGCTGTGCTGCACCCTAGTGGAATTGTCCCTTTTTGTGGCCATTCTTGTGAGGCTATGTCCAATTGTCTACAGATGCATTTTGGTGTGCCACTCCAATGCTCTTCATTTGTATCAATATAATTATTTGTTTGGGATCTTTTAATGCCTGATGCCTGATTCCTGCTCCTGTCAACACCTCATGCTTTGTTGCTTCCCTGTTAGATGGCTGCTTGTTTAACTTCAAGCCTTTTGACCTCAGATGCTATAATATAGTAGCTACATCGTTTGATAGCCAGGCAAAATTTGCTTTCTTTACCACAACTGCTTATGTACTCATTTTGTCTTTAATGATGGTGTTGCTAAGGTGAGTATCAAAGAGTTCCAGGTTTCTAGAACAAACTTCTCTGTGTTTAGGGAGGCATTGAGTACAGGACCCAAATCCTTCTGCTATGTTAACACTTATCATATAAATATATGTACATTGACTTATATCCCTATCATTTTAAATTAATATATTTACATGTATACATGCTTGTACCCATACTTCTATAAATAGCTTTTGCCTCCTAGTTGTTTCTTCTATCTCCTCTCATCTTCCTCCTGTCTCACAATCATGCTCACCCTCCATTTGGCTCTCAGTAATTCCTCTCGGATACATGGCACTTGATCAAACCCCACCAGGTATTCTATGCCCTCCTCCCCATCAATTTTAGATCTCTTCTTGTTCCCTTGTCCCTGAGTTTGTTGACTCCCTACTCTGCCCCCTCTCTGCCCCATCCTCTTCCATGCATCCCCCCACCTCCCAAACACTGGCCCTGTTGTTTTCTCTTTGAGTTTGTTTATCCTGTCAGTCTCATATAGACTTGGAAATGCATCATTTCTTACATTTGCCTTGTCTATCCTATGAATAAGAACACGTTTCAGAGTATCTTCTGACCACTTTGGAGTGTTTTTTTTCCCCTTTTCTATCTTGCTGAATGACTTTTTACTTTCTTCATGTATAATGGTATTGAGTCCATGGCACATATCATTAGTGTTCAATGTATCAAATAATTTCTCTTAAAAATACTTATTAACATACAATTCACATATTTTACAATTCAGTGGTTTAAATGTTTATTAAAAAGTTGTACAAAAACCTGTTGAGATGACCTCTAAATTCAAATGGAGTGAACTCAAGGCCAAAATTTGACTCTTGTGGAGTTTTTTTGTTTTTTGTTTTGGTCTTCAACTTCATCTTGAACTTTCAAATTAGTAAATTAGTCTGTCAAACATGCAATCTCCAACTTTGTTTTGACTGATGATATTGAGTTTCTTTATTGTGACTATGTTAGTCTGGGTACCTTAGAGAAACAATTCCACAGAAACCATATGTTTAAGAGAGAGCAGAGAGAGAGAGAGAGAGAGAGAGAGAGAGCTTTATATAAAGGGTAAGTGCACATCAAGAAAATGTCCCAACTCTGTATTGCCCTAGTCCACAAGTCCAACATTAGACCATATGTCTGATACTAATCCACAAAGTTCTCCTTCATCTCATAAAACACATGCAATGATGCTGACTGAAGGAGGAATGTATAAGCATCTCAGCGCTGGCAGCCGTCTCCACACAGCTGCTCCAGTACCCAGGACTGCATCAGGGTAGGTCCATGTGACTTCTCCTCAGGGATGTCTTACAGGAAGCAAAGCTTGCCAGCTGAAGCAGGGAACTGGCTAAGGCAGCTGCAGATCATCAGAAAGCAAGAGACCCGAGAACTAGAAAGGAAAGGCTCACTGAGCCATTCATCGCTCCATCCTTCAATTAACCCCATGTGTTTTTATCAGCCAGGTTGGCACAAGAAACTTTATCTCAGTGTCTTCAAATTCAGCTAGCTGATCCACCATGTCTGTCAGTTTGTTGTACCATGGTGACTTGTATGTTGCTGTGATGGTGGAAGCTATGTCACTGGTATTTCAACTGTTAGCAGGATCACTCAAAGTGAACAGGTTTCAGCAGAGCTTCCAGACTAACAGTAGACAACTAAGAGGACTCAGTTCCCCACGTCAAAGGAAGAAGCCATTGAAATGTGTATGCATAATTTTGAAGCATTTTCAGATATTGAAAGCCTAAACAAAGGAAGCAGACCATTGCCTGAGATACTGCCCACAGGTAGGCTCCTCAGATCCGTGGGTACTTGAAATGCAACTAACTAGGAGATGGTTTCTTGGAGGGGACTTGACCCTGATAAAGTAAATTGGATAAAGCCTATAGGACTGGAGCCTTTGGGATCTTTATTTGCCTATGGGGAATGATCCAAGGTATAGAGAAACAGCTGCTAATGATTGGAACTTGGAATGTACAAAATATGAATCTAGGAAAATTGGAAGAGTTCAAAAATGAAATGGAATTCATGAAGATCAATATCCTAGGAATTAGTGAGCTGAAATGGATGGTATTGATTATTTGAATCAGAAAATCATATGATTCACTATGCCAGGAATAACACAGTTAAGAGGAATCGAATGATATTCATTGTCAGAAGGTAACTTGCTAAATCCCATCATAAAATACAATGCTATCTGTAATCAGATTATATCTATTTCTTTTCCAGGAAATCCAAACAATATTACTATTATTCAACTTTATGCACCAACCACAAAAACTAATAATTAGGAAATTGAAGAATTCTACCAGTGAGTTCAGTCTAAACTTGATTAAATGGGTGATTAAAATTAATTAATAGTTATTGGTCACTGGAATGGAAAAGTAGGAAACAAATAGGAACAGTAGTTGGATTATAGAGACTTGGTAATAGAAATGAAGCAAAACCAATATGCTAGTGTGGGTAGACCAGAGAAACAAATTCATAAATATGCGTATGTGAATAAGTTCAGGATGAAGATGAAGAAAAATTTTAAAAAGTCTCTGGGAGCCAAAATATGACCTTGAGTCTAATCCACCTGAATTTCAAAAACAGATTTGAGGCATTGAACACTAATACCAAAAGTCCTGATGAACTGTGGGAGAACATAAAGACCATAATTTATGAAGAAAGTAAGAAAGTCATTCAAAACACAGGTTTATGTACAAGAGGAAATGAACATTGAGAAAACATTCCAGCCCAGTCCAGTCCAAGGTCATAAGTTTGATATTAGCCCATATGTCTGATACCAATCCTTAAGTCCTCTTCAGACTAACAAAGCACGTGCAATGACAGCAGGACAATCACAGGCCAGTGGGTGCAGAATCTTGTATATCCAGTGGTGTTGTAAGTATCTCAGCACTGGCAGGGGCCTCTCTGTTGCTTCTTAAGCATTTCAGTGCTGGCAGGACTCTTTATATGGCTTTTCCAGCTTCAGACATCTGGTTACATCAGGGTAAGTCCATGTGGCTTCTCCTCCGGGAAGTCTCACAGGGAGTCAGCCTTGTGTCTTGACAGTAGAGCATCTCCAAGGGTCTGAGTCATGAGTATCTCACCTCCAAGAGGGAAATATGGCTGGATTTCCCAGATTCTCAGAAAAAAGCCATGCCCACACAGAAGTTTCATGGACTATCTCCAGATTGACAGACTAGACTCCACCCCTACACTCATAATCCTCAAACAGACACAAGATTGCATGACTACCACAACCAATGACTTGCTCAAAGAAAATACCTTTTTTCAACATGATGAAAGATACTGTACACATGGACCTCCCCAGATAGAATACATAGAAATTAAATTGACTACATCTGTGGGAAGACATGATGAAGGAACTCAATTTCAGCAGATAAAACCAGACCAGAGGCCTGTGGTAGACAGACTATTAATTGCTCAAATATATGTTCAGGATAAAGATGGAGAAAATTTTAAAAAGTCTCTGGGAGCCAAAATATGACCTTGAGTCTATTCCACCTGAATTTCAAAAACAGATTTGAGGCATTGAACACTAATACTGAAAGTCCTGATGAACTGTGGGAAAATATAAAGACCATAATTCATGAAAAAAGTAAAAAAGTCATTTAAAACACAGGATAGATGGAAAAGATCAAAGTGTATGCCAGAAGAGATTCTGAACATGCTGTTAGTCACAGAATAGCTAAAATAAGTGGAAGAAAGGGTGAAATCAAAGAATTGAATAGGAAATGTCAAAGGGCAGCTTGAGAAGACAAAGCCCAATATGATAATGAAATGTGCAGACAAATAAAATTGGAGAGCCACAGGGGAAGAACATGTTTAGCATATATGAAACTGAAAGGGCTCACACAAAATACTCAAGCCACAAATTACAATTTTGAAAGATTCTATCAGCAAAATATTGAATGATGAGGTGATGCCAAGGGCTTAAATAAAAAGCAAGTGTTTTGAGAATGATGAGAGCAATGGACATACAAATGTACTTGACACCACACAATGGACTTATGTGTGGATTGTCATAAGAGTTGTATGAGCCCCCAATAAAATGATTTAAAAACAAAAATTTTTAAAAATGGGTCCAGGTTGGAGTAGAGAAGGACTTTGAACATCCAGGATTGATAGATATCCGTGTCAAGCAGGGTGATATAATGAGTTGTAGTGAGAAAACCAAGCAAACCTTAAAAAAACAATCCAGGGAAAGGAAGGGAGTGATGAACTGAGGAATTAGTCTGGAGTCTCAGGTGAGTCTCTGAACCAGAGATCTTCCTTGAGGTCTATCTTTTGGCCCACATGGACACAGATCGCTAACTAGAAGGATTAATGATTTTCATAAATATAAACAGAACCCGACACGTGTAAGTGATGGAACAGTGGGTGGAGTTTTCTTATGTTTAAGGATGTTTCCTCTTGAGAAACACTAAAGACCTTTGTTCCAAGTGTACCAAGGATCCTTTAAAAGGTCCTGAAGCTGAAGACCTGTCTACTACCAGCCCAACCACCTGCATCCTTGGTTCCTGAACCTATAGAAGCTGGAGCTGGAGGTGGGGGGGGGGGGAAGGGAGGTGGAGATGGGCCCCTCAAAGAGTTCTACCTTTAATAGAGGCAGCTGGGAATTTTGTTCTTGAGTAATTCACAAGCCCTTCACCTCAAAGAAACTCAAGGAGATTGAGAGTGACCAAAGCAGCTATTCAGATAGTCCAGAATAGTACATAGAGACTTTTCAGCACCTCACCTTGCCCTATGACTTGGCTTAGAAGGATGTAATGATAATTCTAGGACATAATATAATGGATTTTGAGAAAGAGAGAATGCTAAAGAGAGGAAGGAAGCTTGCAGAAAGCATATCATTCTTGTCTAATGATATATTGTATATAATGTATCTCTATCTAAAGACAGGTATCCAATAGGAGAAAAACAGCTGTGCTTTCAACTGACCCCACCCAGGATTATAATAATCCCAATGACAAGTGGGTATGGGAATATCTTTTGTTGTGTATCAAACATGGACTAAAGTAGGGAGGCAAAAGAACTTCAGCAACACTAAAGTGCCAGCCATCAACCAGGAGCCCCATGAAAGTCCCACAAGTTTCTGAGAGAGCCTGGGACAAGACCAGAATA
Source organism: Nesogale talazaci (assembly GCA_004026705.1). Lineage (NCBI taxonomy): Eukaryota > Metazoa > Chordata > Mammalia > Afrosoricida > Tenrecidae > Nesogale > Nesogale talazaci. Next base: position 57,027 of record PVJH01000026.1, on the reverse strand, counting down.
ATCACACCATGGTAGATTCAGATTCATATGAAGGGCAAGTCCTACTCAGAGACAAATTTTTTGTATAGGCAGCATCAGAGATCTGAAAAAAACGAGTGAGTGCTTCTGTGTGTGAGCAGGGTGTTCAGCTAAACAGATGATAAATGCATGTTCCTGGACATCCCTACATTTGTGTCATTTGTTTGCAGTAATGAATTTGGTGAAGAGTTTATATCTTATTACACAGGCCATGGGGTTTGATTAGAGAATTGTAATAAAAATTCCAAATGTATTTAGGGCTAAGGTAAAGTGGAATTACTTGGTAGAGGTCTTTGATGCAAGTCTTTGTAACTCTACAAAACAATTGGGTGGGCCTATGTAAGTAGGATGAGTGCAACACAAAGAGAGGGAGTTCATCTGTTTTCCCAGTCCACTGGGTAACCAGAGGAGAACACTTGTGTAGCCAGAGAAGATCAGATGTTGACCCTATGTTGTTTCCTCAAGCCATTTGTCCACTTCTTGCATTTTTCTCTTGGATAGGCATTCAGTTCAAATATTTCATAAGCAAACTTCTACTAAGAAAAAAAAGAACATTCAAGGAAACCATAGGAGGAAAGTAACCAATTTATTACTATTACCATAAATATTTAGTCTTTCATAATATTTTAATATGTTACCTTTAGCATATATTATTATGTAATATAGTTTGGCTATTCAGGTTTTTATCTTCTGGGGCTTGCTCTTTGACTTAAGTTTTATTTTCTTGTTTTGTGATAGAATCTTTTCTTCTCAACTGACAGATTATTGCATTGACTCGTATTCAATCTTCTTGGTTTTTAGAAGAGAAAAAAATCCCGGGAGGTAATACCAAAGCTAATACCAAAGTATGAATATTTAACTGTATCAACATACATACCAGAGTATGGATATTTAATTGTACCAACATATCACACAAACATTAACATTGTTTTTACCTCTAAGACCATGAAGAATCTTCTTATAATCACTTTGTGATCTTTGTGAGTGTCAAGTGGTAATATAAAGTGCCAATAGTTGATAGTTAAGGTATAAGGGACTAGAAGAAAATTGTTCTGATACTACTTTCCAATGTTGCAGCTTCCTTGTTCTATTTCCTATGCAAACAAACCGCTAATCACATTGATAACTGATCAAAATGCAGACAGAGAAATTCTTCAGTACCGAAGTAATGATTGTTTATATTTTCTACAACAACCACTGTTGATTGCATGAACATCACCTAATGTTAAAATAAAATCCCTCCCCTGCTTTTGTTAGACTCTCTCTTCTTTCATTAGACTTTTTAAAGAGAACAAGCCATCTAGAGCTGTTGAAATGTGCTGCCCTGTGTCTGACGTCACTTCCCGTTCAGCAGCTACAATTGAGCAATGCCATCTTATTTTATTTGCTATTCTTCTGCATTTAAATTAAAATGATTTAGAAACACACTGGGGCAGTCATGTGCTTATGTTAATTTTATGATTGAAATATAGGGGTGGAGTCTCGCCTGTAAATCTGGAGATAGCCATTGAGTAGATGATGAGGCCTCTGTGTGGGCATGGCTTTCACCTGAGACTCCTGGGAAATCTCGCGGTATTTCCCTCGTGAAGATGAGAAGCTATCTTCCCCAGTTGTTGGGAGTTAGTTTCAGAGACGGTTAACCACAGGCAACACAGAATGGCGGTGGCTGGGAGGCTGGAGTAGCTGGTGGAGAGACCACACGGCTTAGCCCTGATGAAGACAGATCTCTGAAGCTGGAGTGGCATGCTGTGGATGGACCTGAGCCCTGGAAGCGAGGAGCCATGGGGAGACCCCTGCCAGCGCCAGAATTCTGCACCCACTGACCTGTGACTTCCTGAGTTGGAAGCAGACTTTATAGACTGATATCGGGCATATGGGTTATTATTGGACTTTATGACTTTGCACTGGACTGGATTGGGATGCCTTCTTAGGGTGACATTTCTTTTGTATATAAACCCTTTCCTTATACCTATATGCGTGTCTCTGAAATTTGTTCCTATAGTCTATCCGGACTAACGCACACACATAGCACATTCTATAATTTCTTTGATGCAGTATTTTCAATTTGTTCCTATTGACCTTTTGGTATTGCTTTCATGATTAATTTTTTTCTAGGGCCTTGTTGACATAATACCCCATTGTACTAACCTACGAACCTTTGAGAAAGCAAAGTTGAAATCTGAGTTGAGAAAGAAACCCCGAAATAGTTTGCAACAAGCCTGAGCTATATGAACAATAAACTGGACAAGTTCATCTCTTTATAGACAGAATGTTTGCCTGGTGTCTTGATGTGGAGGAGTTGGTGTGAATAAGAAGAGATTGGCGTGGGGTGTGCTGTAACTAATATTTTAAAATAGCATGTGTTTAAACTTAGAGTTTCTTTTCTTAGTCCTCATAGTTAAAAGATTAAAAATGATAATTTTATAATAGGAACAATTTCTTTTTTCTTTGATTTTTTTTCTGTAGACAGCCCTCAGAGTCTGCCCTGTTCTGCTTTGTACACTGATGTAATTTTCTTTGTTAAAATCCTTAAGCAATTTCTTGTTATTAATTTCTTAATTATACCAGATGATAATACATTAAATTAAATTTGCATTTTTCTTTATTTGTAAATGTTGCTATAAACCCTGTTGTAAGTTTAATGTCTACATTAACTTTTATTAAGCTCTCACAATGTCTCACAGATGTTTATTTGTCTCACAAATTGAATGCTCTATTTGGTTATTTAAGGGCTTCAGAAAGTTTGTTGAAAAGTTAGATGAGGACTGAGCCCCAGTGGCATAATGGTTGTGTATGGGACTGTGGCCCACTGGGTTGGAGGTTCAATTCCAGCTCCCAGGAGCAAAGGCTGGGCCTCCTACTCCCACCACCTGAGGGCAGTGATGCCTAAAAAAAAAAAAGTTAGATGAAAGGATACTGTAATTTTCTCTATGGACATTTGGAAGTCCACTCACATTTGGAGAGCAAGTGTAACACACTCACCTCTCCTCCAACTTCCTAGGTGGTTTCTTTCTGGACTTGGCCAATCTCCCCAGCCCTGCTCTCTGTGGCAAAATAGATGGATGACTAGTTCCTTGTGTAGAAGTCTTGTGAGTCTTTTTATTAAAATTTTATATTTTATTTTATTTTTAACTGGCAGCAATAAGTTACTGGAACCTCAAAGTGATATTCTTTGAAAATTTGTGTCCCAAATATTTTATTTTATTTGCAAAAAAATTTCACTCTGTTCCCTCAGAGATGTTTTCGAGCCTTATTTTTAGTCTGTTTTGATAAGATCACCCCCGCCCCCACCCCGTCCATGTGGGTGGGTAGCAGTGGGTAGGAAAGTGTATAAAGATAGAAGTAAGGATGGATGCTTTTGAAGTATGGTGCTGGCAAATCAAGGACTGCCAGGGGAATGAGCAGATCTGCCTGGGAACAGCTATAGCTAGAATTCTCCTTAAAAGGGAATTTGTTCTATCAGGGGGAATTAATCTCGAGAGAAGCCCATTGTGTTAGCCCAGGTAGACTACAGAAACAAATTTCATAGACACGCATATGGATATAAGGGTATGGTTTATAGATAAGAGGAACAGGACATTAAGAAAGCATCCCAACCCAGTCCAGTACAAAGTCACAAGTCTGATATTAGCTCGTATGTCCGATACCAGTCTATAATGTCTCCTTCCGACTCACGAAATCACAGACCAGTGGATGCCGAGTCTCGGTGCTGGCAGAAGTGCCCTCATGGCTCCTCACTTCCAGGGCTCAGGGTCCATCAACAGCATCCAGTGGTGGTAAAAGCAACTCAACACTGGTAGGGGTCTCAAGGTGCTTTCTCCTGCTTCAGAGGTCTGGTTCCATCAGGGCAAGGCTGTGTGGCTTCTCCTCCAGCTCCTGCAGCTCCTCAGATGCTGCCATCTTGTCTTGCCCACAGTTTGTTGTCTCTGAGATTAACTCCCAACAATTGGGGAGATAGCTTCTCATCTCAACAAGGGAAATATGGCGAGATTTCCCAGAAGTCTCAGGAGAAAGCCATGCCCACACGGAGACCTCATTTGCTACTCAATAGCCATCTCCAGAATAATAGGCTAGACTCCACCCCTACATCTCAATCATGAAATTAACATAAGCACATGACTGCTATACCCATCATTATTGGTAAAGTAGTGGATTGTCGAAAAAGAGGAAGACCCTAAATTTACACAGTGCTACTGCATCAATGGGCTGAAACACAGCAACACTCAGAGGAGGGTGCAAAGCGAGGTAGCAGTGTGTTCTGTTATACATAAAGTTGCTATGAGTCAGAATGGTTCAATGACACCCACAGCAACAGCGCGGACTGCAAAGGTGGTGCTTCTTGTTCATAAAATAGGAGTAGCGTGCCTCTGTGGGAATGCAGTTTAAAAGCTATACCTTTCCTTTACTTCATGGTCTCTGTCTTGATTACCATGCTGCTATTGTCTTAATTCACTATTTAAAAATGCTTAAATAAAAGCAAAAGGCAAAATTACTAGAATGAAATTTACTGTTTGCATTTATACATACAGTGCCAGTTTTAACAGCAAACAAAAGACCATTGAACTCAGATGCCAAGATTCCTTGATCCTTTGTGTTTCTTAGAATGTTACTTACTTTTTTCTGCATTTGAAGGACATTCTGATTTGGAAAGAAAGCATGGCCTTTAAGACCACCAGCGGCCTTGCTTACCCAGTGCCAGACTTTATATGTTTATTTATTTATCACAAAACTATCACACCTCATGAGTTCTGCAGAATTCCTTTCTCATGGGACACAACAAACACCATATATAATGGAGGCCACAAGAAGCGCGAGCACGCACATTGCACAGAATGTCTCTGATTGCCCTTGTGGTCTATTGTTTCATCCTATTTCACTTACAAGCCACAAGTTCACACGTAACATTACTAAGAATTCCAAGACTGTGGCAGGGAGTGGAGCATTAGGCTGGATGAAAGGCCTTTCTGAGGGTGACTGCACAGGTGAATGCTTGTAATGGTAGCATGGTCTCGAGTTATAAAACTCGCTGCCATTGGGTCAATGCTGATGGCCCCCTGTGGGTTCTCCAGACTGTAACTGTTTACTGCAATAGAAGTCCCAGTCTTTCTCCTGAAGAGCTGCTGTGCAGCCCCACGTGTTTGAATTATAAGCAGGTATGAAAGCACATGTTTGGCTGACTCCGGCTCTTCCTTAGGAAAGTCAAGAACATACTCAGAAGTATTAGTAAGGAATGGGTATATAATATGCTTTTTCCCCTGATGGCCTAGTGGTTACACTTTGGGCTGTGATCTGCAAGCTCAGCAGTTCGAAACCACCAGGTGCTGGTTGGGAGAAAGACAAAGTTCTGTATTCCCGTAAAGAATCCCAGTCTCAGACACTCACAGGGCAGGGCCAGTCCTGCCCTGTCCACTCAGGTGGCTCTGAGTCTCCATGATGGCAGTCAGTTGCATTCTCCTTTCTCTGTATTTCCTGTGCTTGTAGATCACATGGGGCACCAAACATTAGATGAATTTGACTGAATACTTTGGATGTTACCTAGCTGACCTGGTTTCCTGTTATACGCAAAATAAAAATATATAGGGCTGAGTCCTGGTGGCATAGTGCTTGTGCGCGGGACTGTGGCCCACTGGGATGGAGGTTCAATTCCAGCTCCACAGGAGCAAAGGCTGGACCTCCTACTCCCACCACCAGAGGGCAGCGATGCCCCCAAACGCCCCCCCCAAAAAGACAAAAAACAAACAAACAAATAAAAAAATATATATATATATAAATTAGACTGCTTCTAACTTCTTATGTAGTTGTATAAGAGTGAATCTAAAATTATTAATAATGAATAATGCAAATTTTTATTAAACAAAATGTGGAGCTGTTCTTTCTCCCAATATTCTCCACCTGGATCCGTGCACTTTTGAAGGCGGGTTTCCCCCTATCTAACCCTGCCCAGAAGAACTCTGCATTCTTGGAATTATACCATGTCAAAAATGAGAGTTTTGTCATTCTTGAGGGAGCAAAGTGTTCTTTTCAATCTTATTTAAGATTGGGGATCAGAAAGAAAATCTGAATGGGCAAGATCAGTGTTGCAGGTGGATGGGGTAAGGTTTCCAGTGAAATTCTCCTGGGACAGTCCTTGCTGCCCCTGAGGAAAGAGCAGGTGCTTTCTGGTGTGGGAGCAACTCTGCTTGTGGAGTAGTGATGTGTTGGGCTGTGATTGCTCGCTTGGCAGTTCGAAACCAGGAGCAGTTTCACAGGAGAAAGCCTGGGATCTCTACTCCAGTGAATATGTAAAGTCTCAGAAACCTGTAGTGTCATGGAGAGTCAAGATTGACTCAATGGCAGTGAGTTTAGTTTGATTTCTGTAGTCAAAAAAATCCCTTGGTACAGGTTTCCTGACCTTATTCTCACCAAAGCACTTTTAAATTTTATTAAAATCTCTTCATTTTAAGCTCTTATGATGATGATGATGTACCCTTCCAGAAAATCTGTCATGATGAATCATTTGGAATTAAAAAAATATGACAGCAACAGAAGTCGGCCAATTGGGTAAGCATTGGACTGCTAACTACAGAGTTCAAACCCATCAGCAATTCCATGGGAGAAAGTTGAAGCTGCTTGCTCCCACGGAGATATATGGCTTTGAAAATGCTGTGTGCAGTCGCTAAAAACGGGAATGTAGCCAACGGCTGTGGGGTTGGTTTTGAGCGTTTGAAGTCTCAGACTGGAATGGAAGTGGCCCTGTAAATCCCCTTGGAAGACACTGTTGAAGCTTGGCCCTTTTCTGAAAGCACCAAAGCAAGACAAAGGCAAATATATCACTGCAATAATTTGTCTGCAGTTAACTTTGGGATGCAAAGTGATGCTTAGACATATTTTGCTTGGAATAAACCCGTGAATGTATGAACTGAATTTCTAGTAGCAACTCTTCCTAGCATACCCTACTCCCCGCCACCCGTAGATGATTACAGCCTCATGACTGCTCAGCTCCTTTCCTCTCCTGTTGCATAGCCAGTTCCTTTCCCCTCTGTGGCAGTCATGTGCTTATGTTAATTTTATGATTGAAATATAGGGGTGGAGTCTGGCCTGTAAATCTGGAGATAGCCATTGAGTAGATGATGAGGCCTCTGTGTGGGCATGGCTTTCACCTGAGACTCCTGGGAAATCTCACGATATTTCCCTCATGAAGATGAGAAGCTATCTTCCCCAGTTATTGGGAGTTAGTCTCAGAGACGATTAACCACAGGCAGCACAGAATGGCGGTAGCTGGGAGACTGGAGGAGCCGGCGGAGAGACCACACAGCTTTGCCCTGATAAAGACAGACCTCTGAAGCTGGAGTGGCATGCTGTTGATGGACCCTAAGCCCTGGAAGCGAGGAGCCGTGGGGAGACCCCTGCCAGCGCCAGAATTCTGCACCCACTGACCTGTGACTTCCTGAGTTGGAAACAGACTTTATAGACTGATTTCGGGCATATGGGTTATTATTGGACTTATGACTTTGCACTGGACTGGATTGGGATGCCTTCTTAGGGTGACATTTCTTTTGTATATAAATCCTTTCCTTATACCTGTGTCTCTGGAATTTGTTCCTCTAGTCTACCCGCACTAACTCACCCTCAGTCATGATCTTTCCAGCTCAAGGCCAGGGGTGAAGGTGCCTTGTGGACATGATGGTTGTACATTTTGTGATTTATTAGAGGCTTTCAACTCAGGATGACCTCTAACTGCAGTGTATGACCCTCTCTCCATGGGGACTGACTGTTAAATAATAAAGCTTTAAAAGGCAAAGAAGGAGCGGTGAACATTAGATTACCTTTTGGAAATCTGCTCCAAACCAACCATGTAGTCATTCTACAGTAGTCTCCCCCACTACTTGCTTTTCTCCTTTCTTCTTCTCTCTCTCACACAGAAGCATTAGGAGAGAGAAAAAAATGAGACAAAACCAACCAAACTGTTAGCTTCTTCAAGGACTCTGAGATAACAAGCTATTTGTTTCTGATCCCCCCCCCCCCAAGGATACTCTACTTTAGTTATGTCTTTTTTAAAATCGTTTTATTGGGGGCTCATATGATTCTTATCACAATCCACACATACATTCATTGTATCAAGCACTTTTGTACATTTGTTTCCCTCATCATTCTCAAAACACTTGCTTTCCACTTGAGCCCCTGGTATCCGCTCCTCATATTTCCCCTCACTCCCTGATCTTCCCTCCTCCATGATCCCCTGATAACTTATAAATTATTATTATTATTTTGTCACATATTACACCATACAATATGTCCCTTCACCCACTTCTCTACAGTCTGTCCCCCAGGGAGGAGGCCATATGTAGATCCTTGCAATCTGTTTTCCCTTTCTATCCCACCTTCCCTCCACCCTCCCATTATCGCCCCTCTCATCACTGGTCCTACTGGAGTCTTCTGGCCTGGATTCCCTGTGATTCCAGTTCCTATCTGTACCAGTGTATATCCTCCAATCCAACCAGATTTGTAAATTAGAAATAGGGTTAGGTATGTGTCAGTGCACAAATCACAACTATGTCTTCATAATATACCAAATACTAGAAAAATAAGATCACTTTGACAATACTCTGTTCACCTTAGACCTAACAGGAGAGATTCCAAGCACTCCTGGTCTGCTTATTTTATTTCAGAGGATAATCTTTTTTGTACCTATAGAAATAATCAATAAGCAGTGCAGCACAGGGGTCTCCAGTGAGATGCCTTCCAGTCTCATTTTCCTGGGCACCTTTACCACCTTTTGACAGTGTGGACTGATAAGGTGTTAGTTGATTTCCTTCAGGATCACATTGTGTTGGTTCCTGAGTAAGAGCGATGGAGTCTATCTTTCCCTCTCTGTCCTTATGCATTGACTCCCTGTGTGCATGGACACAGCAGTCAAACAGTCCAGTTGGAAGCTGTCTTTCCTTTTGTGGCCAGTGTTTCTATAACCTGTTATCCTGGTGGCAGCAAGTTTCCAAAGGCACCATATAAGAAGTCAAGTGACTCCAGGAGCAGGCTGAGTCTAGCAAATTTAGGAAGCCAGTAGATTCTTCATTATTTCTTAGATCCACCTTGAGGTCCCTCACCAGGTACCAAGTGTTCACCATGACTGGTGTTCTCATCACTCAACTGAGACAGGCCAAGATAATAGTGGGGAGCCTGTATGTAATATCTTACTGGCATGGAGAGGGCAATCTTTGAGTCTGAGTTAAGAAAAAACATGATTCAGATGATCTTAGACAAATTCTTCCATTCTCAAGATTTCTAATTTCTCAAATCTGTTTTCTTAATGGAGAAGAAAATACCACTCTGTCTCTCTCATGGAATGTGGGACGTGAACAGATACTTTCAATATGTCATTAAAAGAAAATGTTAAAAGACTATTACCGGGTGCTATTATCCACTGCCTAATGCTGTGCTTGGTGGAGGGGTGGGAAAGGGAGCCTGTCTAAAATAAAGTCACCATTTAGTTGGGGATAAAGGCTATATGCATGTTATAATATGCTCCTTTAATTTCCATGTTATTGTTTTGAATAACAAATAATTTTTCACATGGATCATTTCATAACTACATGGATCATTTCATAACTACTCCATGAGGTTGGTTCTTCCATCATTCCCCATTTATAGATGAAACAGTGAGATGTCATGGTCTCAAATAACTTGAAAGCAACACAGGTCATCAGTAAATGGCAGAGCCAAAATACAAACCTATTAATTCAGACCCTGAAGCCCAAACTCTCCATCTTGACAGTAGATATTTTCTCTTTTTTTTACTGCTTAATGTGCAGTATAGATAGCAGAGATCCATGTGGTGTGAAAGTCATAATGAATGTAGCAACCTTTAATCCTTTAAAGACTCCATACTCAGATCATTTTCCCATAGCCCAATGCCTAGGTATCTACGTAATAGCAACAGATACAAACTAAGTCTTCTTAACATGGTCCCCTCTGCAAATCCTCCAAATCTATTGGTCCCTTTAGAATGTAGAGATCCTTAGGATAATCTTCTGAAACACTCAGACACTGGCCATTGTTCACTGTAACCCCTCATGGAGATAGCACCAGGAACCCTCGAAGCATATCCCAAAATATCAACTCTCCTGCTATACATGAGAGTGGCTCTGCCAGTGGTCACGGTTAGCACATGTCTGTCTAACTGTCATTGCCCATGCAGACACATTGTGGCTTAAACTTCCAATCAGCCAGATGCCATCTAAAAATAAGAAACATATGCTTACTGGCATCATCCATTCTGCTGGCGCTAGATTCTTCTGTTATCGAGCACACACACGACGCATTTACTCAATGCTGGTAAAGTAAAAGCCATTGTATTATCAATGGTAGAAAATAATCATTAAGTTATAACAAGATTTCCATAATTAGAAACATATGTTTACCATTCCCCAAACCACTTTGTCCATTCTTATAGGCAGGTGGACCCTGCTTCAAATCAGAGGCTGTGTTCATGTCAGTGCCATCAGTGCTACCACCACATTTCCAAGATGGCTGCTTTGCTGCTGGTCCTCACTGGCCTTGTTTTAGGAGCACAAAGGCACTGCAGAGGATCTCCTGAGCCTCTTCCAGTTGGCTCTTCTGAACCTCGGCTGCTGGCTCCTGCCACACTACCAGGGCCTGCAGGTTACACTGCCTCCATCTACCCTGGATCTCCAGTGCCCCGGGAGGGACTGGTCTAACCCTACTCAAGACATGCTCCGACTTCTCTTATCATGCACAAGGAAATAGTACAACTCAATTGACTCTGCCGGCAAGCATCCTTGCCTAAAGCACTCCACTCCAATCCATGGCCTCGGTAGGCCTTTGGTCACCTTTAGTGTTCCTTCTTTCTGGCTAGGTGGTTCTTAGCACAGGCACACCTCGTCCTTGGTCCAAAAGATATATTGTGCTTCAGATATTTTTCCTTGTGGTAGGGATTTCTGCCCCAACCATTGTGGAATTAGTTCTTATAAAGCTAGCATGATTGCAAAACTGATTGGAAAACTGATTAATCCCTTGTTATAGTAAACTCTCCAGTTCCTGAAAGAGGTTTACATACCTTGTTTGTATAGCAAACTTTCCAGTCTCTTTGTAAGAGTGTTGTCTAGCAAATCATTTTGGCAGAACTGCAGGTCAAAGGTCAGAGAAGCCATATAAAGAGTGAACCGAATAGAACCTATAGTACCCTATTTTCTAGTATGTTCATCTTACCTCCTTACTGCAAGGGATTTGACTTTTATAAGCTTCTAAAAAATAATGTTGGCCCCCAGCTACATATATAAGAAATATTATTTAATAGTAGCCTGCCCTTAGAAGTCAGGAGGATATGTCATATAATAAGAGTCAATTTGAGCATATTAACAAATAACATGATCGAAAGGGAAAGAAGTCAGTGCCAAAACTATTTTGGAGCAAGTTGTTTCTAACTTTGAAGTCTTCCTACAATAGTGGTCCTTCTAATATCTAAGAGAACTCACTGATTTCTCACACTTCACTGTGGAGAACAGGAAGATTCCTCCCAAGTTGTCTCTTCCAAGTATATGCCTAACTTCAGCTGCTTGCTACACGTGGCGTATGACCAGACACTGGGAGGTCAGCCAAAGCAGTTCAAGAACTCCTCTCCGTAAGGGCTCTTAATTATCCATAGACTCTGTAGCCTGTCCCACCCTAAGTAGGGCAGACTCCCTTCTGATAAGGGTAGTGGCAGTGGCGGGGGTGATCAGTCAGTAGCAGACTGCTTCCCTATAGGAGACAACAAGGTCAAGCTCACCCAAGGATAAGCAACGTTAGGCTGCCATATTGGGGTCCAGGGCCTGCCTTTCTTGTTACATGTATACTCCTAGTCCCTCCCCTTGGTATTCTGTGTATACTCCTAGCTCATCTCCTTCCTGTGATTGTACATTCCATTCCTGTGAGGTCCCTGAAGTAGATTTAAATGTTGGTGAGCAATAAAGAGGAGGATTCTCTCTCAGTCGCCCCTCCTTCCCCAACTCCTCCACCTCTTCACCTTCCCCATGACCTCCTCTCCTTCTCCCACTGTCTCTCCCACTCCATGCAGACCATCCAAACAGGGCTGAGGTGAGCATGCTACCATGATATGTGCCTGACTCTATTATTTCTCTCTTTCTCACGCTCTCTGTGACTTGACTATAATTCATAATTAATTATTGCCATGCAATTGTGCCTGCCGAACCCCTCACATTAATGTCAGAGACTGGTTCCAACATGGGGCGCCATTTATCAGAGGAATCCCATTAGGTGGTCCACGTGAAGAGAGAGAGAGAGTGGGTGGAAGAGAAGACATGGAGAACAATGGGGAGAGGGTTAGGGTGTGAGGGTATAGGGGGGATGAGAGAGAGACAGGCAGACACAGAGAGAGAGAGAGAGAGAGAGAGAGAGAGAGAGAGAGAGAGTTTCTTTATTTTGTCCAAGCCTTATATACCCTTTGGAGCAATGCAAGGTCCCTAATTACAGGGAAAGACACACGTCACAGGAAAGGGTTGTGCTATAGGTACATTGTAGAAAAGGAAAGTATGGGGTCCTTATGTGACAAGATAGGTGGACCTCTATTCCTGATGATGGCCTAGCCTTACTTGCTCTTGGGCCAGAGACTTGATTTAGCTAAAGCTTTCAGGGGGAGTGACCCATTGTCCTCACAGTAGGGAGTCTTTGTGTGAGAGACAAAGACCTCTGATAGCTGCTTCTGAGCTGGTGAGTGCTTACTAATACTTGCTTAATATTTTAGAGTAGATATAATGGTGGAAAAGTCCTGACTTTGTCCCACACTTCACTTGTCTTTTTGTGCCTCCTTATAAAATTACTAGAATCTGACTTGACTGCCCCAAAGTCTTCTCAGCCAGTGCCTCTCCTGTGACTGTTTGAGCTTTCACACTGCCAATGAAACATACCACCAAATTCTATGGACTTTGGATAATAACACAAGCTCTGAATAGATCTCCTTGTGATAACAGACAGGAGGGTATTTTTCTTAGATGAGTGTCTTTTACTTTGGATCTTTAATTTTAGTTTTCATTGAATGGTCAATTTTTGAAGCATGGTCTTGATCAAGTAAGCAGCCAGTACATTTTCTTGGATGCTCATTGTTAAGCAGTTGTTCTTGGTGTTTGATGGCTATTTGATAATGCAACATTTTCATCCCCTTACCTCTTTGCCTCTATGAAGGGGCGGTCCTATAGAATCAGCTATGATGTTGGAGCTCTCACTGCCATTAAGTCAATGCTGCCTCACATAATTCCCCGTGGGTTTCTGAGACTGTAATTTTTTATTGGAATAGAATAGAAAGCTTAGTCTTTCTCCTGTGGAATTGCTGATGGTTCAAACTGCCAACCTTGCAGATCACACAGCCCAACATGACTGAAAATCAGACAAGTTCAGAATATACTTTAGTAACTTTCTACAATTATAGAGCAAGGAGCTATTTGTTATCTGGCCAAAGAACTGGCCAGTGAGCACCAAAGGCCTGGAGATCAGCAGAAGGCAGACACCTTTCAATGTCAAGCCTTATGATGCAAATTTAGTGCTGATATTTGGGCTGCTCAAGAACAAATTTGGAGCAAAGCAGGCCCAGATGGGAATCTAACCAGGAATCACAGGCTAACTCTATGGTGGTCAGAATCCAAGTACTTTCAGGACACTTTAAACACTGCAAGTTGCAGAAGGGTCCTCTGACTGGCCATTAGTCTTCAGGGTGTACCTTCTACACTAGATTATAAGTTGTTTTCTGGTTCATCGCTGTTTCATCTCAACTTTGTCCAGGGTGTGGGGCAAGGTGACCATTCAAGAAGTGACCATAGTTACTTCGGGCATTATCGTTAGGCTTCAAAATTGACTCTGGTGAGGCCTTATCAGGGGTAACAATCATCCTGTAGAGTAAATAGCACTGTACATAGGCATGTACTGCTTCCAAATGCTGTTCGTGCTGCCTTTGGGTCAGCAGTTGTCAATACTGAGCATGAATATGCATAAGCATCGATTATTCTGCATTCCTATGGTGCCTTCAATTATTTTCTTAGAGAAACCTGGAACCAGTGGTCTTGTGAAAGAAGCACCAAATTTCCTCCCCTCTTTCTCTTAAAAAAATTAATTCAGTTTGTCACATAAATTTTGTAATTTGATGGGCTGAGCCCCGGTGGCGTAGTGGTTGTGCGCGGGACTGCGGCCCACTGGGCTGGAGGTTCAATTCCAACAGTGGGGCTGGGTCTCCTACTCCCACCACCGGAGAGCAGTGATGCCCCCCCCCCCCCCCCCGCAAAAAAAAAAAATTTGTAATTTGAAAATAAATTCACCAATGAACCTTACCTTTGTGGTAAATGTGCTGTGTCTACAAAAAGCAATAAAAACACCCAACTTAGACCAGTTAAAGGCTCTAGAAGGTACTTTCTCACAGTATTAAAGCAGCCTAATGTTTTTGGTATCAGTAGTGTTCATGTGTGTTGTACAACATTTTAAAAATTGACTGGAAAGTTTTCCTCCTCAAGCTCAGGTGGTTAGTAACAAAGCTGAGAGGACTGGGCTTTATGGTAATTTAGATGCGTTAGGGGAATTTTTCCAAAGGTGTTTCCACTGTGAAGATGAATTGTAGGGGTAGCAAATAAAATCTCCCCTTCTCCAGCTGCAGAAGCTTTAATCTGTCATGTAACTGAAATTTTATCAGGATGATTATTTTCTTTCCTAAAAGAACAGTGCACATTTCTGAATTCCTACCATGAATTCCTTCTTAAATCAGGCAACTTGGAGTTTGGTTGGTTTCTACTTATATTGAAAACTGTTAAAGTTGAAAAAAGGCATTCTGTTCACTGCTTCAACTTTCTCTAAGTTGTTTTTATTGCTTCTCAGCTCCAAACTCTAGCTTCTTTGTCCTGCCTTGTGAACAAGGAATTTTGTCCCTTGTCAACTTGATGCTAATGACTGCTCACAGGTGGCACTGAGAGCACCTGCAAAGCTCGAAGAGAAAATACTGGGTTTGGGTTTTCTTTTCTGTGTTGCCCTGGGCTCTAAAGTACCTCTCCTTTCCAGAGTGACAGCTGCTCTCCGGTTTCCTAAGGCAGCAAGCTTTGAAGAGAGTCTCTTCTCTGTTCCAATTGGCTGACAGCAGGGTTTTCTTTCAGCATCCCCTTCTGCAACAAAGCACAAATCCCAAGCCATTGCTGTCTATTCATATTCCTTGACTTCCTTTGGCCTCAGGAGGACGGGAGGAGAAAATGCCCAATTCACCAGCCAGCTTTTCCTTGTGAATCCTATCTATCATGGAAGAGGATGTCATGAGGGAACTTCCATCCATCACGTTCCTTTCCTGAGTGACTCCGGTGACTAGAGCACCAACCTGCTGTCACATGAGAGAGAGATACATGTCTGTAAGGGCCTTTGTTCCTATAGCAATACACCAAGTGATAGGTAGGTTTGTTGTGCCAACCTGGCCAAAGAAGATAGGTAGGTTTGTTTTGACAACGTGGTCAATGAATACATATGAGATCAATTGAAGAGAGTAGATATAAATGACTCGAGAGCCTCACCCTTCCTCTCCTGCTCTTGGATCTTTGGACTGGCCAGCTGCCTTGTTTGTTCTGTGCCTCGATTTGCAAGCTACTCTGTTGATGGGACACCTAATCCATACACTGTGTTGCTGTGAGTTGAGGTTCCTTCAAGCCCTGCTGCTCCACCCTACTGGAATATACATCTCTTGAGCTGGGGACTGTTGGTGTCTACCATCTGGTTGACTGTTGATGAACTGCCTTGCTGTTTGCTGCTTGTGACAAGATAGCCTGAATTGCTCTACAGAGGACTACGAAGCAGCCCTCAGGCAGCCCTCAAGACTTGAAGGACTGCCAGTGTACTAGCTCTCTAATGCAAATGAGTTGCACGGAGCCATTTGTATTGCTTTATAGATTAGTTAACTTTTTATTTCCTATGTTAGATATCTTTCTATCTATATAAATATTTATATAAAATTGTTAGTGTCCTGGTTTTGTTTCTCTAGAGAACCCTGCTTTCTAGATCACACCACTTGTCCAATAAGTGCACACAGGCTCCCATGATCCAGTTCCTGCTACTTTATAGTTTATTCATTTGATTTCTAGAACATCTAGCTTCCCTAGAACTCCTTCCTCCCCTCTCATTACTCCTTCTCCTCTACTCAGGAGCTTTACATATTCCTGCCATCTCTTAGGTGTTTAAATATTTAATCATCTTTTCATTACTTATGGTGTGTCTCTAGAAAGTCTAACTTTGGTCTGTGGCTTAAATGTAGATATAATCAGGAAATTCTTTTAGTTACCAAACACATGTAATAGTCTAACTACCAATCATCATTTTGATGTCTAATTGATCATTTTAAAGTCCAGATGCCTAAAAGTTTGTTGTTTAATTCTGCTGCTCAAAGTGAATAATTCCCTAACTTTTATTGTTACAGCAATTATTGGATTACTCAAATTCTAAACTTAGAATTCATCCTAAATTCCTTCTCCAACCTAATCCATGTTCCGATCCATTAATTCTGTTGGGTTCACTTCCAAAATATTAAGTTAAATCTAAATAGCACTGTTATTGTTCTAATTAATACATACATACATAGGTTTATTTCAATCAAAACATGTGTAAACACTTCTCTGAAATCCGTGTGTGGTTGTAGACAGGTTCTCTCCATAATATTGTATTAGTTCTTGTCTTGCTAGGGTGTCTACAACAAACAAAAATAACTTAAAAAAAGGTCCAGTACCTTTCAGGGAATTTGTGGAGCCAACTAAATTCAAAGAAGAGGGGTGTGTCTAGAGTAGACTGGGTAGACTAGAGGAACAAATTTCATAGACATGCATATGGATATAAAGAAAAGGTTTATATACAAGAGGAACAGGACATTGAGAAAACATCCCAGCCCAGTCCAGTTTAAAGTCATAAGTCTGATATTAACCCATATGCCTGAAATCAGTCTATAAAATCTCTTTCTGACTCACGAAGTCACAGGTCAGTGGGTGCAGAGTCCAGGAGCTGACAGGGGTCTCCCCATGGTTCCTCGTTTCCAGGGCCCAGGGTCCATCAACAGCATCCCATGGTGGCAGGAGCAACTCATCGCTGGCAGAGGTCTCTATGTGGCCACCCCAGCTTCAGAGGTCTGGCTCCATCAGGGCAAAGTTGCGTGGTCTTTCCACCAGCTCCTCCAGCTTCTCGGACACTGCCATCTTGTCTTGTCCATGATTCATCATCTCTGCGACTAACTCCAAACCACTGGGGAAGATACCTTCTTGTCTTCATGAGGGAAATATCGCGAGATTTCCCAGAAGTCTCAGGAGAAAGCCATGCCCACATAGAGGTCTCATTGGCTACTCAATGGCTATCTCCAGATCAACAGGCTAAACTCCACCCCTACATTTCAATCATAAAATTAACATAAGCACATGACTGCCACAAGGGGTTAGCTCAAAAAGTTATGTCATTTGTTTTTGGAAATTCCTAAGAGATCATTTTGATACATTTTCATAAAGAACACAGGATGATCACTAGAATTGCTATAAAGAAGTTTTAAGAAAATTGAAAACTGCATCAGTTGCAACAAAAACTATTTTTCCACTACAATAAGGCCCCAACAATGGCTTCCCTGAAAATGTCTTTGGGAAGTCTTATCCCACCTACCCACAAACGATGGTCACACTCCTTTGCACTTCTCTCTGGTCCCAAAGAACATTTAAAAGGAACACAAGTTAATTCTAAAACTAGTCTGAAGCACTCCATTTGCAGTACAGAGAGATGGAATTCTGATTTCATTTGTACATGAATTTGAGAATGTAATTAAAAATAAAACAAAAGATGTTAAAATGATATGAAGGCAGTATCTGACTTCCTGTGGCAGCACCAGGGGAAGAAGAATGATATTCCATATTAGCTCACAGATGAGTCCTTTGAAGCAGGGTTCAGGCATGCCTCCCCCCACAAGTCATCTTACAATTCTGACACCAGCCTTCCCCCCAAGGCACCCTCCAGATGTCTCTGCTGGATTTGAGAATCCTGAAACGGCCACACAGACAATATCCACAATGACAAGGATTATCAGGGAAAGTCACTGATTAGCATTCAGGATCAGGAATGCTCAGGACACAGTTATATTCAGGAGAGTGTCTTCTTAGTCAGACTTGTCAGCATGCCTCTCAGCCAAATGGCTCCTTGACCTCTGCCTTCTCAGACAATATTACCAAGCTCATTTACAACTGTCACTGAATGTCAAAAAGACATGTAATTTTGCCGTAAGCCTCAGCCCTAAGACACTTACGTAGCTTCAGGAGGCAGCAAACATAGCTGTCCAATCAAGTGTTTGCCAACCTCACTTGGCAAGCAAGCATTTTGCAAGCAAGCTTTACTCTTTCAGTGGGCCCCAAAGGCCACCACTCTGTCTTGTGGTCTTGGCTATTGTTGCACCTGCTGCTGCTGCCCCTCCTCTGTTGCTATTCAGCTGCTTCTCTGGTGTTTTGGATCAAGAAGGGCCAATGTGCAGGGCTCTCAGGGTCCAAAGAAGACACACTCCGATCCCAGTCTCCCTTCTTGATAATAGCCCCACGCCCATTGCCAGCTTCTGAGATGTATCATTTTATCCCCAGTCAGATGGCAAAATTGTCCAAGACCCACATTAGAGTTCCAGGTTTTTACAGTCACAATTGATTCTCTAACAATCACTCTAGCTAAATGATACAATATATCAGCATCCTCCCTTTCTTTCTTTTAGCCAAACTTAAGTCAGGAAAAAGTCGTTTGGTAAGAGTTATAAAGACTATGACCAGAAGAATCAGAACAAATTGCCCATGGCACCACCCTCATACTGATCAGTTTTCGAGACAGCAGAAAGCAGTTTCTGCGTTCTATGAATCTGTAAACTTCTGACTTATTTATAGCAGAGAGAACTATAACTAAAGACTGTGAAAACCTCCTTTTAAACCAATAAAGAAATGTGCACTGATTCTCTTCTGACCAGAGGAAATCTCTTTTACTCACAATTGTCATTGCTTTTTGCTTTTAATGTCACAGACAAAATATTCTCAATCATGGAACAATATGTGATTCAAATAATCAAGTTAGAAATATGATGGGCTTATTTAGCACTTCTTGACCTTTTGGCTAAAATCAAGTGGAAATATTCTGGGCTTAAGGATATGTTTACATTGAACCTAGAATTAAATATATATATATAACTATTCAAAAATAAACTTTTTAAAATTTAGAAACACAGCCATTCATTTAGAATGTTGAAGGACAGAGAACTCTACTGAAATATAAAAGATACAAAGTTTGCAAAAAGTGAATCCTATATAGAGTCCCTCTGAGTGGGAATCTACTAGATGGTCCTAGATTTGGGCTTTACTTGGCAGTTTCCACAGAAGTCCTGGTAATGCAGTAGTTACAATGCTTAGATGCTAACCAAAGAATCAAAAGCTCAAACCCACAAGCCAATCCACAGGAGAAAGATATGGTGGACTGCTTTAGCCGAGAGGATAGCCTTTGAAATCAGATGGGGAAGTTACTTTACTCTTTTCTGCAGAGTCCTTATGAGCTGCAATCAACAGAAAACTTGGGTTTGGTTTTATCAGTTCCTCAATCTGCTCACCCATTGTCAGAATTCCCTATATGTGTTTTTCAGATAGCGAGCAATGTTTCCTCAGCAGAGAGAATAAACAATGTAATACTAAATATAGAATAATGCTGTGTACATTATTGTCACTGTATGTCAATCTAGACAAAATAGGTGGGATAAACAATCCAGAGGAGAAAATAATGGGAGTGACTGTTCCTGAGGCATGTGGTAGAGGGGGACATTGGGGGAAAAAAAGGGGTGCCAGTAAATCCAGGGAACAACAAGTGATTTAAAATCAATGGCCAGGAGGGCATCTGATGCCTGATGGGGCTTGATCAAGGGCAATGTGGCCAAGAGGAATTACCAAAACTCAAATGAAGGTTGAACTGATAGTGGGATAAGGGGAAAATAAAAGGAAATAGAGGAAAGAACTAGGAGGCAAATAAAGTTCTAAATATAGGCATATAATGTAAATACATTTATAGATAATGATAGGAAAATAGATCTATGTACATGTACTTATTTGTTAAGTATTAAGGCAGAAGACAGACATTGGGCCTCTATTCAAGTACTCTCTTGATGCAAGAACACTTTGCTATACTAACCCAACATTCTGTGATGCACAATTTCCTTCATATAATCACTCGAGACAAAATTTGATACATAAGCAATTGTGGGGAAGAAAGCTAATGGTTTCAAAAGAGACCGTGTCTGGAGTCTTAAAGACTTGAAGATAAACAAGCGGCCATCTCGCTTTGACACAACAAAGTCCACATGGAAGTAGCACACTAGGCTGTGTGATAAGGATGTGTTGAAGGGATCAGATATCAGGCATCAATGACTCAAAACAAAAAATCACATTGATGTGAGTAAGGGGAGAGCAGCATTGAGACTTAAAGCCCATCTGTAGACAACTGGACATCCCTTACAAAAAATCACAAGGAAGAGAGGAGTCAGTCAGGGTGCAGAACAACATTAATGAAACACCCAGCTTTTTTCTAGTTCTTTAATGCTTCTACCCCTCCCCCACTGTTGTGATCCCAATTCTACTTTGCAAATCTGTCTAAATCAGAGCATGCGCAAATGGACACCCTGGTGAGGCTGAGACAGCCCACATTGAGTTGACCAGAACCTGAACAGATGAAGAGAAGTTCTTTAAGCCTGTGAACTGGTACATATTGCTCCAGATTTTATGGATGACCTGTCCTGATTTGATGGATGCAAATTTCCAAATTTAATGGAGATTCTTCATGTCAAAAAATATGGTTGTTTTCGCAGAGTGCTGGGCTGAGGTAAGTAGGCAATATAGTAATTGGATACCCAAAATTGGGGGATAAAGGCATGAAGTGGTTGACTTACCAACTTTCACAGGTGGGGAATATATTCACAGAACTAATATTATAGGATCAAGGTATTGATGTTACTTAATTGCAATTGCTAGGCATAGGATATTTTGGTTTTGTTCACTTATAAAATGTTATGTTTAAATGAGGGTGGCACATGTTGAAGTATATGCATTTTAGTTTTAGCCTGTTAGGTATAGGTATGATTTCATTATTGTTTGCTTGAAAATTATATATGGTTACAGAGTTATGTGAAAGTATCAAATTGACAAGGGGTGGTATATTGTAGTCACCTAATCTGGTGCCAATTTGAGGATTAAGAGTGAAGGGGTGGCGCCTATCCAGGTACAGACAAGCACTCACAACACAAGAAATCCAGGACAGGTAAACCCCTCAAGACAAAAAATGAGAGTAGGGACACAAGAAGGGTAAGGGAAGGTGGGGGAGAAAGAGGAAACTGATCTTAATGATCAACAGATGACTCCCTCCCCAAAGGGATGGACACCAGAAAAGTGGGTAAAGGGAGACAGTAATTAGAGCCCCAATAAAATGATTTTTTTAAAAAAGAAGAATGCTGTAGAGCCACTGTAGTTTGTGACAAACATCTTTGCACAGAGCAGAATTTCTCCCTATAGTTTTTCAATGGCTGACCTTCTGGAAGTGGAATTTCCTGATGTTGCTTTGAAGCACCTCAGAGCAGATTCAACCTTTTGGTTAACCATCAACTGTACTAATGTATTGCTCTGTCCCAGATTCTAATTAAAGCCAGAAAGTAAAATGAAACACACACCAGTTGTTGTCAAGTAGATTCGAAGTGGTCAGTTTCACTTATCAGGACCAGAGCTTTCCACAGGCTGTGACCCTGCGGACACAGATCGCCAGACCTCACTTTGGAAAAACCAATGAGTGGGTTTGAACTGCCAGCATTCCAGTTTCTAGATGAATGTGTGGCTGTTGGGTTTTACTTCCCTAAGTTCTCCAGAACCTAACTACTTTCATTAACTGGGGCCAGAAAAAAAAAATTGACCACCAAAACAATGAGGATGAAAATTTCCTTCCACCAGGAAATGTCACAGCAGCCTCATAGCACTGATGCCTACTGCTGATTGATTAGAAACCAATTGAGCGCAAGAGAGGCATTTCACTAAGCTCTGCACAGCTTTGGGTAGAAACAGCTTTGCTAAAATATGGCTGTGAAGAATCACACAAGTGGGTGTGAGAATCTGCTTCTGCACTCCAACACAGATTATCATGGGTTCCAAAACCCTAATACCACTCTATTACTTCAGGAGTAGTTGTGCTTACAGGGAGTATGAGGTTTACTGATCAATAGCCTTGATCTGCATAGAGCCATTGTCAACCCACATACCAGCAAAACAGCAGCAGAGGATAGCAGAAACTGTGGCCAAGAGTAGAAACTAGCAGCTTGGTTGTGAACACATGCCAAACACTTTCAGGTAATTTCTTGTACTGGTGCCTCAGACCAGCACATGTAATTTCTAAAGGTATTTGGGAGAGACTTTAGAGAGGCTGAAGTTCTGGAACCAGCAGGTGGAACAAGAGCTATGGCACAGAAGTTCACACAGAGGCATCCCAAATTCCTCTGGGGAGTCGAGACACAGTCCCAAACTGTGCCTTCATGGAAAGGGTAGGAAGTATATGCAAGTCCTTTGGGCAATGAGGGAAAAGGGGCCTTTATCTTGGTCTTAGGATGCCTTTTCAAGTAAAGATATTATGCCTCTTTGAAAATAAGTCCAAACTAAAATTAACAGGTTTTTAAAAAATTGTAATGATCATTTGCTTTCAATACAGTAGTTTAAATATCTATTATTTGAATTGTGCCCTATCTAGTATTAGGATGTGTTTTTAATTATTTTGCCCACCCATCTATCAATCATTTGTGATTTTAATGGTACCTGCTATTCTCAACTATTTCTTTACTTTCTAGTAAGCAGTATTGCCTTGACATGTCAGGATATATAATTTTCTACTTAAATATCAAGGTTTTGTTTCAGTTTTCATGGTGAAAAACTCTTCTAAGATAATCAGGGCACTTCTCTAACTCAAACTTGTGCTTTGGAGAGTTCTTTTGACATGGGGATAAGTCATTGGCTCTTGCTTCTGGATGTTTGCTATGATTTAGTCAAATTGGTTGGCACAAAGGCAACTAGAAGTAACTCTTTGATCTAAACTAAAGCTCAAAATTTTATCTCTTGAGGAACACTATTTCTGAGATTAGGAGTGTTTGGAAACTGAGTGGTGGTTCTACTATCTGGGAAAGTTTTCTAACAAAATAAGTACGTTTGTTCTAATGGGATGACATCCACCCCCAGGCCCATTTTCTGTGGATCTTGTTAAGAACTGAATTGTATGTATTATTATAATGAAATCCTTTGTCCCATGTCTATGAATGTGATCTTTTGAAGGGAGACGAAGTTTTCCGTCATAGGTAACCTGGGCAAAGTAGGTCCTAATCCCTCCTGTGTGTTGTTTTTAAGTGCCATTGAGTGAGTTCTGACCCAGAGTGACCCATAATGAAATACTGCATCATCCTGTACCATCCTTGCATTCCTATCCTTGAGTCCAGCTCTTTCTCTTGGGTTTCAAATGCATACATTTCTACTACAGTCCGATAAGGCCTCTGTGCATCAGTCCCATAGAGTCACTATGAGTTGGAATTTATTCTATGGCGATGAATTAAAGAAAATGATCATTTGAATCCCAAACTTAGGAAGTTACCATAGTTAGCAAGTTTGATTTGAATTTTCCAACCAAGCAACTCACAGTTTTGGAGTTGATCCTATAGGACATGGCTAGGTTTTCTGAGATATTTCAGAAGTGTTCATATTTGTAGCACACATATTTAAGAATAAAGAAAACAAGAAATGTTTAATTATCTGATATTGAGTTTTAGCAGACACATCATGCTTAGAATAGACTTCTCTGTTTTATCTACACAAAGCTGCACTTGTTGTTCTACCTCAGGCATCAGTATGAGGCCCCACCATTTATCCATATGTTCTCTTCACTGTTCCAGTCATGGCACTCTGAAATTTTCCCTTCTCTTCTTTTTGCAGGATATTATATTGCTCACATTACAACACTTTTTTAATGATCACACATTAACATAGTTAATTTATCTATTAAAATTTTGTAAGTCCCACCAGCTCCCCTTCACTGCTGTGCCATTCCTGCCCCCGGTTTTGTATGAACAAACTTGCTCTCCTTACTGCACTGGCACCTTCTTTTCACACATTGTAGTCTGAGTGATGTTTCCAGTTTGCAAACTTCATCACTTAGCTCCCCAAGTGAAAGACCTCTAGTGGCCCTCTAGAATCCTCTAAAATCGCTGTTTGCTCAGACATTTCCATTTTAGCACAAAACGCACATGCCCTTGGAAATTACTCGGTCCCAGGCAAGCTAGGACAAATGCTCGCCTACTTCAAATAAAGACCAAACTGCAAACTGTTTTGTAAGACCCTCAGGCCTACCCTGACCCCAATGACTTTTTGAAACTTGGTGTTTCAGTCATCCTACCTTTCTATTTTTTTTTAAGTTTGTTGTGTTTTCAGGCTCTCACGTTTACCATTTTTGTGGCCTGAACAATATTCCTCCTCTGTCTCACCCCATCACATCCCTGTTTTTCTCCTACCCCACCAGGTAAACTGACATATTTACTTGGGCTTACATTTAGACATTGCTACCTCTGAAAGTCTTCCCTGAAAATTCCATTTCCTGCACAATATATCCAAGAGCACCCAATGATTTCACTTATAGTTTTTTATAATTGTTTCTTTGTGTTTTATGGAATCATTGATACTTTTCCATTAGGTTCTATAAGGAAGAGAATCATGATTACACTCTTACAGAACTAGCAATCTTACTTTTTTTTTCTCTCGAATCACTGCCCTGGTGGTAGTGGAAAGCCCAGCATTGCTCCTGGAGAGTTGCTACTGGATTTGAAGTACCAACTTTGTGGGCCACAGTTCCATACACAACCACTGCGCCACCGGGGCTCAGCCAGAGCTAGCAACTTATCAGGCACATGGAAATAAGTCAATGCATATATATTTTAAAAGTCTACTGCATAGTTTCCCAAAGTGGACGCCACAGCCCCCTGGTGGTGTGTGGAATGATCAAGGGCATTGTCAGAGCAGATATCTACACTTTATCCTGGATTCTGGTCTGGAGGACAAAAGGTTTTCATTGTTAGGGAGGTCATGAGGAATTTTTTTTAAGAGGACAGTAGACCATATAAGTTTGGGAACCTCTGGTCGACTGGACAGTTTTATCTGGAGGTCCTGCAGATGTTAACCCTCTAAGGGAGCTCTAGCGACATTGTGTGTTAAACATTGGGCTGTTCATTACTGGGTTACAACCCACCAGGAGAAAGATGAGGACGTCTCCTCCTACAAAGACTGACGGTCTCAGAAAACACAGATGGGGTGACTGTGAGTTGAAATTGACTAACGAGCACTGTGTTTTAGAAGGTGAACTCACCCACACTACAAGCACCCGCGCTCCTCAGTTCCTCAACTTGCTCCTCCTTGGGTATCCTTTTTTTTCAAGGATGACAGTGACTTCTCCTGCCCTGACCAATATAGACATCTGGGAGGCATTGCTCTTCATTCCACCCACACTACTGAACTGTCTGCCAGCCATCAGCAGCCCAGTCACTTCTCTCCACTCTGTGTTTGCATAGCTTACTCACTTGGCGGCCACTGCCCTGGCTCTCCCGCCTTTCTCACATCACTTCTCATGGATACCATTCCCTTCTAACTCTCCAACCCTTTCACTCTCCCCTCGGTACAGACAAGCTCCCATACTGGATCAGTGTGATCTTTCTCAGATTACCATTCAGCCTTTTCATTCTTGTCTCTTCGTGCTTTCCTTCTTTCTCTGGCTTTTCTCTAGGAAATCTTCCCTGGATTACACAAGCTTGATAGTGGGTCTTATTTGTATATGCCCATGGTGCATAGAACAGACTGTACTAGTGCACTTATGAGGGGTACTCCACCCCCCCAAACAGAATTTTTTTATCTAATCATTTTATTGGGGGCTCGTACATTGCTTATCACAATACATGCAAACATATCCTGTGCCAAGCACCTTCGCATGCCTGATGTCATCATCATTCTCCAAATCTCTGCTTTTCCACTTTAGCCCTTGACATCAGCTTTTCATCCCTTCCCCTCCCTTCCTGCTACCCCCTGCCCCATCACCCCTCAATACTTTATAAATTATCATTATTTTGTCATATCTTACACTGCGCGGCGTCTCACCTCGCCCACTCCTCTGATATTCATCCTCCAGATAGGAGGTTATGTGAAGATCTTTGTAATTGGCTCCTCCACTCTACCCCACCTTCCCTCCACCCATCCAGTAACTCCATTCTCACTACTAGTTCTGAAGAGTTCATCAGTCCTAGGTTCCCTGTATTTTCAGTTCCCATCTGTGCCAGTGTACCAATTCCAGTCCAGCTGGATTTGTAAGGTAGAACTGGGATCATGATACCTGGGGAGAGGAAACCTTTAAGAACTAGAGAAAAGTTGTATGTTTCATTGCTACTTCACTGCACCCTGATTGGCCTGTCTCCTTCCCACAACTGTTCTGTAAGGGGGTGTCCAATTGCCCCCTAAAGGGCTTTAGGTCACCACTCTATTCTACCCCCCCCCATTAGTAATGACGTGTTTGTTTGATGCTTAATACCTGCTCCCTTCAACCTCTCGTGATCACACAGGCTGGTGTGCATCTCCCATGTGGACTTTGCTGCTTTAGCGCTAAACAGCCACTTATTTACCTTCAAGCCTTTAAGACTCCAGACTATCATTTGGTAGCTGGGCATCATCAGCTTCTTTCACGCTCTCTCTGCACCCATTTGTCTTCAATGATCATATTGTGGGTGAGTGGCACATAATGATTTATTTTCTTTGATGCCTGATACCTAATTCTTTCAACATCTCATGGTTGCACAGGCTGATATGCTTCTCCTATGGTGGGCTTTGTTGCTCTTGAGCTAGGTGGCCGCTTATTTACCCTCAAGCTTTTAAGACCCCAGACATTATATCTTTAGATAGCTGGGCACCATCAGCTTTCTTCACCACTCCTGTTCATGCCCCCACATGTCCTCAGTTATCGTTTCAGGAAAGTGAGCACACAGTGATATGGTTTTTTCATGTTTGATGTCTGAGAGCTGATCCTTTGACACCTCATGGCCTCCTGACGGGTGTGCTTCTGCTGTGCGGGCTTGGCTACTTCTCAGATAGATGGCCATTTGTTTATCTTCAAATGGGGTTCCATCAGCTTTCTTCATCACATTTGTTTATGCACCCATTTGACTTCAGTGATTGTATTAGGCCAGTGAGCAGCATGAAATACCAGATTCATAGAATAAAGTGTTCTTGCATTGAGGGAGCACTTGGGTGGGGGCTCAAGGTCCATCTGCTATCTTAATACTGAACTTATAAATATATGTACTTATATGTACTTATATTTATGTACTTATGTATGTACTTATATTTATTCCTTCCTTATCATAGATAATTATATTTACATATGTGCATGCCTGTGCTTAGACCTCTACAAGTGCTTTTTGTCTTCTAGTTCTGTCCTCTATTTCCTTCTATCTTCCTCCTGTCCCATCATCATGTTCAGCCTTCATTTGGGTTTCAATATTTCCTCTCAGTTACACTACCCTTGCTTAAACCCTACCAGGCCTCCCACCCCCTCCTTGCCACTGATTCCAGACCACTTGTTGTTCCCCCTATCCCTGAGCCTGCCCATGCCCCCTTTCTCCCCCCTTGTTCCCCAGGATCCGTTAGTCCCATTGTTCCCTCCTCCCAACTCTCCATTCAGGTGTGCGCCCTTGATTTGGTCCATTTTGGGGGGTCAGACCGCATTGCTTCCCCACTATATGACTCTCGAAATGTCACTGTCTGCTTCAATAGGGAGACAGTGTGGCACATCCTGTAGTTGTTTGCTCAGTCCCCTCTGTGACCCATTAATTCCCCTCAGGGGCGTAGTCCTCTGAGCATTGTGGACCAGAGTGGGGACTGGACCTACTCTCTTTCTGTTCCTCCCTGCTTGCCTTTCTCCCCTCTCCACAATCTATTCTCTGCTGCGCCCACTTCCAGGGAGGGGAGTCAGTCTGGCTCTGGTTGTGTCTGGCCCCGTAGTTCTCTGTTTTCACTCATTCCTCCATGTGTCCATGCTATGCTCATAGTTGAGTACTTCAAGGTAGGAGCTACATGCTCACTCCAACTTCTGTGGAGACAAGACCAGTAGTTTCCCTCTGGGAGGGTTAGTGATCTGTTCCCTCCATTATCCTTTAACTTTCGGAAAAAAAAAAACCCACCCTTTTTCTTTCTCCCCACTCCATCCTTTTCCCATTACTGTGTCATACTCAACACATAACTCCCTGGGTGTGGTCCACCCTTTCCCTAAATCTCTACCCAACTGTTATGATATAGGAGGCTTCTCTTCTATACCTGCCTTGCTGCTTCCACTTACCTCAGGGCACTCATACTGTTCTTCTCCTTTTGTGGCTGACTGACTGCTTAGCATAATTTCCTCCACCTTTTCCAATGAGAAGTGTTTCATGTGTTCATCAGTGCTTTTGAGTGAAGCACAGTACTCCATTGTGTGTATGTGCCAGAGTTTGTTGATCCACTCATCTACTGATGGAAATTTAGATTGTTTCCAACTCTTTGTGATTATGAATTGTGCTTCAATAAACATTGGTGTGCATACCATTGACTGTGGTTTATTTCTTACCTCTTCTGAGTATATACCCAGTAGAAGGATAGCTGGATCATAAGGTAGCTAAATTTCCATTTTCATTAAGTATCATCAGACTGCTTTCCATAGTGGCTGTACATATCTTTAGGACCACCAGAAATGTAGGAGTGTTCCTATTTCACCACATCCCCTCCAACATTTATTGCTCTCTGATTTTCTGATTTGGTTTCCTCAAAAGTATTAGATGGTATCTTCTGGTTGTTTTGATATGCATTTCTCTGATGGTTAATGATCAGGAACATTTCTCATATGTTTATTGGCCATATGGGTCTCCTCCTAATGAATCTTCTTTTCAGTTCTTTTCCCACTTCTTCAAAGAATTGACTGTTTTCCTTTTTTTTTCAGGCAAGGAGGTTATTGTAGATTTTCATAATAAACCCTTTGTCATTGCTAAATAACCTCTCCCAGTCTATGGGTTACCTAGTTTCCCTCTTGGTAAAGTCTTTTGATGCACACAGATTTTTCATGTTTAGTAAATCCCATTCACCAATTTCAGATTCCCATGCATGTGTACCCAGGCCTATTGCAGTTAGCTTTTGTACTCACTGGGCCAAGGATTTTAGATTTTTCCAAGGATTTTAGATTTTTCCCAGTTCTTTCACTAATGGTCCTGATGATTGGGGTTTTACTTTTGGGTCCGTGGTCCACCTTGAGTTTTTTCTTGTGCATGGGATGAGGTAGAGATCCTGTTTCATTTTTCTACATGTGGATTGCCATTGTTTCCAGCACCACTTGTTAAATAAGACATCGCTCTCCCACTTGCTTTTGGGGCCTTTGCAGAAAATAAGTTGTTTATATGCTAATGGTTTTATTTCTGGGTTTTCTATTCTTTTCCATTGATCTGTGTATCTGTCACTATGTCATTACCATGCTGTTTTGACCACTGTGACTTTGTAGTAGGTGTGACAGTCAGGTAAAGTGAGCCTTCCAACTGTGTCCTTCTCTTTGAGGAGATCTCTGCTAATTCTGGACTTCTTCCCTCTCCATATGAAATTGGTGGTCAGTTTTTCCAGTTCCCTGAAGAAGGTTGTTGATATTTGAATCCAGATAGCATTAAACATATAAACCTGGGTAGGTTAGGCATCTTTACTATATTGAATCTCCCAATCCATGAGCATTGGATATTCCTCCATTTGTGGAGGTTGCTTTTGGTTTTCTGTAGTAGGGTTTTGTAGTTTTCCTTGTATAGATCTTTTGTTTTTTTAGGTTAGATATATCCTTAGATATTTCAATTTAGTCTTGGCTATTGTGAATGGTACTGCCTTTCTGATAGTCTCTTTCATAGTCTTGTCAGATGTATACAGCAAACCAATTAACTTGTGCTTGTATCCTGTCACCCTTCCATATTCCTCTATCACTGTTAGTACTCTGGTTGTGGAGCTTTTGGGACATTTGATGTGCAGAATCATGTCATCAGCAAATAATAATTTTACCTACTCTTCTCCCAGTTAAATACCTTTGATGTCTTTCTGCTGTCTTATGTTATTAGCTAGGACCTCCAGTACACTATTGAATGGTACTGGAGATAAGGAGCAATCTCGGCTAGCCCCCCTTTTCAGTGGGATTGACTTAGCCTTTTCTTCATTAGATATGATGGTAGCTGTCAGCCTTTAATAGATAGCTTTTATCAACTTGAGGAACTGCCCTTCCATTCCTCTCCTCCTGAGAATGTAAAGTAGAAAGGGTGCTGGATATTGTCAAAAGCTTTCTCTGCAACTATAGATATCATCATGTGGTTCTTATGCTTTATCTTATCAATGCGGTGTGTAATATTAATGGATTTATGGATGCTGAACCATCTCTGTAAACCTGGGATGAATCCGATCTAATCCTGATGGATTATGCGTTTTATATATTTTGTATCCTACTGACCAATATCTTGTTGAAGATTTTTGCATCTATGTTCATTAGAGATATTGGTCAATAGTTCTCTATTCCTGGGAGCTCTCTTCCCTGTTTGGGTATCAAAGTTATACTGGCTTCATAGAATGAGTTTGGGAGTTTACCATTCTTTCTATGCTCTGAAAGACTTTGCAGAGCATCAGTGTCAGCAACTCCCTAAAAGGCTTGTAGAATTCTCTAGTGAAGCCATCTGGTCTGGGATCTCTTTTTGTTGGTAGCTTCATAATAACCGTATCTATTTCTTCTCTTGTTATGGGTTTGATTGGGTTCTTGACCTTTATCTGGGATAGTCTAGGGAGGAATTTTTTCCAGGTATTTGTCCATGTCTTCCACATTGTTGAACTCATTGAAGTACAGACTTTCATAGCACTTTGTGATTATCTTTATAATCTCATTAGGGTCTTTTGTGATTATGCCTGTTTAATTCCTCGTCCTGTCTGTTGTTGCTTGTCCTTTCCTTTCTTTGGTTAGGTTTGCCAGCAGCCAGTCGATTCTATTGTTCCTTTCAAAGAACCAGCTTTTGGCTGCTTTAATCTTCTGCATTGTTTTTTCATCTTCCCAGTAATTCAACTGTGCCCTGATTTTTATTATTTCTTTTCTTTTGCTGTTGGAGGAATTATTCTGTTGACTCTGTTCTAACTGTCAAAGCAGTTCTGTTCTAACTGTGAGAGCATATCCCCAATAAGTCTCTCTTCCTTTTTCATATATGCTCCTTGTGATAGGTAAGCTCATTATGCCATCATGGCCAAAGAAGATAGGTGGGTCTGTTGTGACAACTTGGCCAATGAACACACGTAAGATCATTTGAAGGGTGGAGACAGAAATGGCTCAATGAGTCCCGCCCTTGTCCTCTTGCATCTTTGAACCAGCTGGCTGCCTTGTTAGTCCTGTGTCTCAATTTCCAAGTGACCCTACCTAATTGGTGGATTGTGTTGCTGTGAGTTGAAGTTCCTTCAAACCTTACTTTGCCACGCTCCTGGAATATGCATCTCTTGAACTGGGGACTGTTGGACTCTGTCATCTGGCTGACTGTTGGTGACCTGCTTTGTTCTTTGCAACTTGTGGCCGGATACCTGAATTGCTCTATAGAGAACTGCTTCCTGGCCCTCAATACTCGAAGGACTGCCAGTGTATTAGCTGTCTCATGCAAGTGAGTTGCACTGAGCCATTTGAACTGCTTTATAGATTAGCTAGTGGTTTATTTATTATTTTATATATGCTTCTATCAATATATAATGAGAATTACTAGTGTCCTGGTTTTGCTTATCTAGAGAACCCTGTCTAACACACTTCTATTGCAATCAAGTTACCTCCGGCGACTGCTTTTGCAGTATCCCAAAGGTTTTGATACGAAGTATTTTTATTCTCATTAACTTCTGGATACTTTTTGATTTTCCTTTTTATCTGGGTCAGTACTCATTACTCATCCTCCAACTGCTTGCACACATTTTGCTGATCATCCTTTTATTAATCTCCAACTTTATGGCATGGTAACCAGAGAAGGACATCTGTATAATCTGTATAGGTTTGAACTTACTTAGACTTGTGTCTCAGCATGTGGTCAATTTTTGAAAATGTGTCACATTGACTTGAGAAAAATGTACATTTTTTTCACATTTGGCTTGAAGAGTCTAAATATGTCTACCACATCAAGCTGGCTAATTGTAGTATTTTGTTCTATAGTGTCTTTGGTGAGCTTCTTTTTCAAAGATCTTTCTTTCTCTGAGAGTGGTATGTTAAAGTCCCCTACTATAATCGCTGAGTCTGTAGCATCTTTTCTCATGTTCTGGATAGTCTGTTTGACAAATTTCAAACCCATCTTGGCCCATCTATATTCATCATATTCATGGATTCCTGATGAAGTAATCTTTTGAGCATTATAAAGTGGCCCTCTTTATCTCTTTCCATGGCTTGAACCTTAAAGTCAGAAACAAAACCTTAGTTTTGCTGAGATTAGGATTGCGACTCCTGCTTTTTTTTGAGCCACCATTTGCCTGATATATCCCCCTCCAGCCTTTTATTCCTAGTTTATTCTTTTCTGTGAGCTTAAGATGTGTTTCCTGCAGGCAACAGATTGATGAATTATGTTTTCCAAGCTGGTTGACCAGTCTTTTATTTTAATGATGGGGTAAAGGACGTTGACATTTAGAGTTATTATCCCAAACTATGGATTCATTGTTGATATCTCGTGACTTTTGATTTGGGTGTTTCTTATCATCCTTTTTATTGCTGTGTTGTTTTTGTGGGAGGCTTCTTTATTGCTATGTTTTTCTCCTGTGGCCATATTTTCTTGGTGTTTGGTATAAGTTCGTTGGCTTCTAGATAAGGTTGGACTACATGATGCTCTCCTGTTTGTGCTTGGTAGGTGTTGGTCTTCTGGCCATAGTGAGTCAGGAAGGATCTTCCTCAGATTTAAGCATCTCACAGCACACTCTTTAAGTTTTCCCTTGTCCTGGAAAAGACTCCCCTTTCCTTCTATCTTAATAGATAATTTTGCAGGGTAAAGAATTCTAGAGGTGGCGTTATTTTCTTTCAGTTTCTGGAAGATATTGGCCCACTCTCTTCTCTTCATAGTTTCTCTTGATAGGTCTGCACATATTCTTACCTAAGAGCCCTTGTATGTGACTGTCTTCCATTCTCTTGCTGCTCTCAAGATTTTCTCTTTTTCCCCGAAATTGGATAGTTTAACTATTATATGCCTTGGTGAACTCTTTCTGGAGTTTATTCTACTTGGTGTCCTCTCTGCTTTCTGTATGAGTGGCTGGTCTCAATGATTTGGGTGAATTTTCTTTCAGAAATTCAATTGCTAAACTAGCTATTGACTTCTTCACTGTGTCTTGTTCTGGTAGGTCAACAATTTGCATGCTATTCTTTTTCATAGCATCACAGATTTTGTTCTTCCTCTTTAATTATATTTTTTAATTTTTTTTCTCATTTGCTGAGGTCAGCCTGATTGTCTTCAAGATCACTGATATGGGTCTCAGCCTCCTCTAGTCTATTCGTGAGGTTGGCAATCTTGTGTGATGTTTCTGCTATTTCCTCTGTTAACTCTTGTATTTTCCTTTGGTGCAGGGACTTCTTTCCCTCTATCATGGCCTTCATCCCTCTATCATTGCATCATTAGTCTGGACAGCTTCCCTCCTCTCCCTGTATTACTTCAAGCAATCTTCTGAAAATTTCTTATTGTGACAAATTCACAACAGAGTCTTCTAGGAGTGTCATTAGTTCTACTGCTGTGGTTTGTCTTTCTTATTTACTTATTGGGAGTGATGTGGTATGCTGTTGCTTACATGATGACTTTGAAGAGGTGGGTGCCATGTTCGTGGGAGAACAAGAAGGCCTGTGGTTCAATGATGCTGCCTTTGTGGTCCACTCTTGAGATTGGTCCAGCGGCTGTGTAGGTGGGTAATGCATTGACTCAAAAATTAGGAGTGGTAAGGGGTGGTGAGCACCTTTGGGAACAGCAATTTGACTGATGGATAACCTCGTTCTACAGTTAGGACAATATGAGACCAGTGGGTGGGTGGCAATGCTGTTCGTTCTTAAGGAGGTATGACCAGACTGGGCTGGGTAAGCTCCCAAAACTGTGTTGACAGCCCCCCCATATTTCCAGAACTAGGTTTTATTTTAGGGAAAGATGCCTGCTGGGCCTCGGATGTACTTTCCACTGATCCCCTCCCTGCATGGGCCTTAAAGATCCTTAAAGCTCTGGGTGAGGCAACTAGAGGTGGGCCTGTAAGACCCTGGCTCATGACTCTGGTACCCTGCAGTTCCCAAAGCAGCAGACTGCTGGCCCGCAGGGGGAGTGGCCTGTACCCCTCAGGTTTACACCATAGTACCAGCTTGCCACTCAGTCTCCCATGCTAAGGCAAAGTGAAACATGGTTTGCAGTCCAGGTCCGGTGCCATGACTGCAGGGCTGTGGCACCAGGGAAGTTCATGCTATAGGCCCTGTCACCACTCACACATTAAGGCAAAGTGATAGGCTTCCAGATTCTAAGTGGTGGCCACAGGCAACAGAATTTTTTAAAAGTTATGTATTTAAGGGTTTTTGGGGAGTTTTCTGGGGGGGCATCATTGCCCTCTGGTGGTCGTGGGAGCTACCCAGCGCTGTTCCTGAGAGCCGCTGCTGGATTTGAACTGCCAAGCACTCAACCACTTACGCCATCGGGGCTCAGCCCCTTAAAGGTTTTTTATACAAAAAAAATTCTTATCACCTTCAAAGTCCTGTCCATTACAACTTAAACACATTGGTCAAGTTTCTAATCCCATTCTTGTAAACATTTTTCAAACTCATTTGTTTGTATGGCTGACAGCACTTTCCTCATTTTTTCTTCACCTCTTCTTCCTTATCAAATTGGCATCCTTTCATGACCCTCTGCATTTGTGGAAACAGAAAAGAAGTTGCACTGAGTGAGGTCAGGAGAGTAAGGTGCATGGTGGTTTTGGCCCCAAACTGGCACACTGGGATAGCTGCCTGAGCAGGTGCATAATCATGGTGGCAAAACCAGTCCTCTGTCTGCTGGAAATCATGCCATTTCCCATATATTTATCGATTTCCTCTCTATTCTAAGAAATTGCTAATACTCAGTAGCAATTTCCTAGACAGCATAAGCTGCAACTTTTTCAATGCAATGAATACCACGTTCACTGTTCAATAATGTTGTAGCATGAGGCAATTAATGTGTCTGATATAATAGCCTCCTTTCTTATCAGTGCATTAGTATGGAACAGTGCAGAGGATTCATGAGGTGAAACCAAAGATCTATCACATCCCTTAGGTTTAGCAGGCCTTTTATTCTGATGCAAGTAGAAACAAAATTAGCCAATCAATACTCATGGAATCAAACTGAACTGTTTTCAAGTAGACTCTTTATATCTGTAGTTCTGGTAATTTTCTAAATACTTAATTCAAGATATATTTATAATTCCTTACTATAATAACTATTTTCTCCTGTGTTTTATTGCAATGATAACTTTGTGCTTTTAAAGTCCTCAGGCATTTTCTTAACCATAAGCATCCAGCAGATACAATAGCTCCCTCAAAATGCACCTCTACATTTACTCTACATTTAGCTCTACATTTACATTTACACAGAGAACACAAAGAATATGCTTTCGCCTTTCCTTATCGCTGTATTGAGACTGACAGGACACTTTTCATATTTATAAACACATAACTGGTTTCTAAAACCAAAAGTGGGCTGGAATCTTTGATAAATAGCACAACAGCTCAGAGAAGTCCCAAATGGTGTTGGTGTGGGGGGAGGGGCAGCTGTGAAAATTATTACTTTGATTTCAACTCCACAGTCTTCAATTAGAGAAAATGTGTAGATGAATCAAAGTGTAATCGTTTCATATCTTGTGAAAGAGTTGGGAAACAATCTTTCTTGGCTAGAAATTCATCCCATGTTTATGATCCATAACACCTTCACAATTCTACTGCCAGGCCAAATAAGATTTGTGTGAAAAGATGATCATACAAAATTAGGGACTTAGATTGCATTCAAAAGAATTTTATCATCAGTATATTTTTCAATTTAGATATTATTGACATGGGTGTTGTTAAGTGATGTTAAGTTGGTTTTGATTCATACAGTTCTATGTGCAATAGGAAAACAGATAGCCCAGTCCTGAAAGATGCTCTCAAAAGTTACTATGTTTGAGTCTATCGTTTTATCCTTGCTGAGAGTCTTCATTTTTCCCTAAACCTCTCTTTACCAAGACTTTCCCCAGGAATGGGTCCCTATAGATATCATTCAAAGGTTTTGAAACTGCCTCACTACAATTCTGGCTGTGCTTGATTCAAGGCAATTTTCTTTGTTCTGCTAGAAACCCATCTTCTCTGCCACAAGTATAATTCAAATATATCCATTTTCTTTGGCCTTCTTTATTAATTGTCTAAATTTTCATGCACTTGGGGGTCACAAATATACTGTATTTTTCAGACCATAAGACACACCTGATCATAAGATTTGCCCAATTTTTAGACCAGGAAAACAAGAAAAAATATTCTGAAGCAAATAGTACCAGTATACTAAAATGTTCTGGGGTACCACACCATTGGACCATAAGACTCATTTTTGCCCCACCCTGGGGATAAATAAAGTGTGTCTTATGGTCAGAAAATTGAAGTAACTTGAAATGCATCAGATATACCTTATTGCTCAAACTGATATTTTGCTTTTTACTCTTCTTAAGGGGTCTTTTGTAGTATATTTTCTTGATTTAATGGGCTATTTAATCTCTTTTCATAGCTTCTATAAGCAGTTACAGTGACTGTGGGTCCAAACTTCAAGATTGACAACTTAATTTTTTCTGCATTTATCATGAAGTTGCTTATTCATCTAACTATTAGGATATTTGAGTATTTTTCTTTTTAATATTAAGGTGCAATGCATAATACCACAACTTGTGTCTCAGTTTTTTATACTGTGGAGGCCTCTGTGTTGCTGTGTAGCTTGAAGATGTATTTCACATAAGAGGAGAGCAACCAAACGTGAGCAAGTGTCAATGGAGTACAGATAAAATACAGACAGCAGACCAGGACTTGGCTCCCCACTTCAAAGAAAGAAGCCTTATGCATGACTCTGAAATCTTGACAGATATTGAAGGTTTAATTAATGGAAGAAGAATATTGTCAGAGAAAGTTCCAGAGGATAGCCACATTTGAAATGTGACTGAGGAAGAGCTGATTGCTCTGAGTGAAGTCAAATACAGTGACGTAAATTGGGTAAAGTCTGTTGGAGTGGAGACTTAGGGATCTTCATTTGCTGATGGGGTGCAACTCAAGGCAAGAAAAAAAATAGGTACAAATATCTGCCAATGATTGGAACTTGAAATGTGCAAAGTATAAATCTAAGAAAATGTAAAGTCTTCTAAAATGAAATGAAACCCACAAACATGGATATCCAAGGCACTACTAAGCAGAAATGGAATGGGATTATCCATTTTAAATCAGGAAATCATATGATTTACTAGCGCGGGAATAGCACAATCAAGAAGAATGGCATGGAATTCATTGTCAGAGACATTGCAAAATCCATCCTAAAGTACAATCCTATTTGTAATGGGATTATATTCACCTGACTTCAAGGAAATTCAATCAATAAACTATAATTTACATTTATGAAAGCTAAACAGGAGGAAATTAAAGAATTCTACCAATCGCTGCAGTGGGAAATTGATCAAATGTGCGATCAAGGTGCATGCATAACCATTGGAGATTGGAATGCAAAACTTGGAAATAGGGAGGATCAATAGTTGGAATATGTGGACTTTGTGACAGAAATGAAGCTTGAGAATGTTGCAAGACCAAGAATTTGTTCATAGCAAATACCCTTTACAACAATGCAAAAAATAACTATGGACTTCTCTAGATAAATACACTGAAATCAAATTGCCTGTATCTCTGATAAGAGATTATGGAGAAGCTCAATATCAGCAGTTAATCCAGGTCAGGGGCTGATTGTGAAGCAGACCATCAAGTTCAAGTTAAAGCTAAAGAAAACTAAAACAAGCCAGTGAGAGTCAAAAACCTCCTTGAAATGATCCCACCTGAATTTTAAGAAGTCAAGAACTGGTTTGATTCATTGAACATTAATGAACAAGATGACCTGTGAGAAGACATCAAGAAAAATGTCTTGAAGAAAAAAATCATTAAAAAGACAAGAAAGAAGAGATCAAAGTGAGCTTCAGAAGAGACTCCGAAACTTGCCTATAATCATAGAGTAGATACAGTAAATGGGAGAGATGAAGTAAAAAAGGTGAATAGAAAATTTCAGAGTGAAGTTCGAGAACACAAAGCCAACTATTATAATGAAATATGAAAAACATAGAACTAGACAACTAAAAAAGAACACACTGCATAGCTTAAACTGAAAGAACTCAAGAAAAAATTCAAGTCTTAGGTTACAAAATCGAAAGATTCTCTGGCTAAATTGTGAGTCATAGGGAAGCATCAAAAGGAAATGGAAAGAATTCAAAGAGTCACTATCAGCAAAAGAACTAGTCAACATCCCATCATTTCAGAAGATAGCATATAAGCAAGAGTCAATGGTGCTGAAGGAAAAAGTTCAAGCTGCACTGAAAACATTAGCCAAAAGCAAGACTCTGGGATTTGATTGAATATCAAAAGCAATGTTTCAACAAGTTGACGAAGCCCCCATGGCATTCACCTATGCAAGAAAATTTGGAAGACAAATACTTGGCCCACAGATTGGAAGAGATCCATATCTGTACCCATTCCAAAGAAATGTGACACAACAGAATGCTCAAGAACAATATAACTGATATCACATGCAAGTAAAATGTTGCTGAAGATCATTCAACAATGTTTGTTGCCAGACATTGAGAGAAAGCTTCCAGCGGTTAAAGCAGGATTCAGAAGAAGTCATGGAACAAGGGACATTAATGTCAGAGGGATCATGGCTCAAAGAAGAGAATACTAAAAAATTGTTGTGGTAGCTACATAATCTGTCAATTTCAGAGGATTATGACTGAAGGGGTGGAATCTGGCCTGTTAATCAGAACATAACTTCTTAGTGGGCATGGCCTTCTGAGAACTCTGGGAGCTCCTATATTTTCCTCCTTGGAAACAGGAGACATTTTCTCTTTTGGCTTACTTCCTGGGAAACTCTACTGACAGGAGTCATTCCCTGAGAGATGCTCTACTGACAAGACATATGGCCCTACACTGATAGACCCTAACCTCTGGGCTCTGGAGAAGTCATATAGAGACCCCTGTCAGCACTAAGATACTTACAAACCCACTGAATCCAGAGATTTTCTACCTACTGGCCTGTGATTGTCCTGTATCCAGCATCATTGCATGTGTTTCATGAGTCTGAAGAAGACTTTATAGATTGATATTTGATATATGGGCTAATATTGGACTTATGGGCTTGGGTTGGACTGGGCTGTGATACATTTTTAATGTAAAATTATCCTTTGTATAAACTCATATACACATGAGTGTCTATGAATTTGTTTCTCTAGTCTACCCAGACTAACACAAGTGTCTGCCTGTGTTTTGTTGACTATATAAAGGTATCTGACTATGTATATCATCATAAACTATGGATAACTTGAGAAGAATGGGGATTCCAGGACACTTCATTGTGTTTTTGCAGAACCTGCATGTGGATAGTCAGTTGTGAGAACAGA
Organism: Nesogale talazaci; assembly: GCA_004026705.1. Taxonomy (NCBI): domain Eukaryota; kingdom Metazoa; phylum Chordata; class Mammalia; order Afrosoricida; family Tenrecidae; genus Nesogale; species Nesogale talazaci. The sequence goes on along the minus strand of PVJH01000026.1, from coordinate 17,236 downwards.
ACAAGGGAATCCTGCATGGTTTAAGATCAGGATAGTGTGTCAGGGTTGGATTCTCTCACCGTATCTATTCAACCTGTATGCTGAGCCAATCATCAGAGAATCTGGATTATATGAAGAACATGGGTTGGAGCAAGACTTACACAACCTGAGATATGCAGATGACACAATCTTGCTTGTTGAAATTGAGGACTTGAAGTACTTGTTGATAAAGATCAAGAATTGCAGCCTTCATAATGGATTGTGCGACTCAATGTAAAGAAGACTAACATTCTCACAACCGGAGCAATAGGTAATGTCATGATAGATGGAGAAAACGGTGAAGTTGTCAAGGATTTTGTCTTGCTTGGAGTCACAATCAATGCTCATGGAAGCAGCAGTCAAGAAATCAAAAGATGCGTTGTATGAAGTAAATCTGCTGCCCAAGAGCTCTTTAGAATGTTGAGAAGTATGGATGCTATGTGAAGATTAGGGTGTGCCTTGCCTAAACCATGATATTTTCCATTGCCTCATATGCAGCTGAAATTTGGACATTGAATAAGGAAGACCAAAAATGAAGCAACCTGTCCCTTGAATTGTAGTTCTCAATAACTATGTTGTAAGTACCATGGACTACTGGAAGGACAGACTTATTTGTCTTGGAAGAAATAAGACCTGAGTGCTCCTCAAAAGTAAGGATTTGCAAGTCTTTGTCTGACGTACTTTGAACATATTATCAGGAGAAACCAGGCAAAGACCCTGTGAAACCAGGCACAGTCTTACTCTCCATAGAGTCACTCAGTGTTGGAACAGGCAATGGCACCTAACATTACAACATTGTATACTCCAGTGTAGTCTTTGATATCCATCGGTCAGCCTTTCAAGTCCGCTTCACTTTCAGGAAAGCAAGATTGTGTCATCTGCCTATGGTAGGTTACTAGTGATTTTTCCTCCCATCTTGATGCCATATTCTTTTTCATATAATCCATCTTCTCAGATTTTTTATTCAGCATATGTATAGAATAAACATGTTGAAAGGATGCAACCCTGATGAATACCTTTCCTGATTTTAATTCCTTTGTTCTGTTTGAGGAGCCGGTTCTTTATCTATAGACGGCACATGAGCACAATGAAGTGTTCTGGAATTCCCATTCTTCATATTGCCATAATTTGTTATGATCCACAGTCTATTGTATTTGTATTATCAGTGAAACACAGATAAACATCTGATTGGTGTCCTCTGCTCTCAGACAAGATTCATTTGAAATCAGCAATGATATTTCTTGAGCCTTGTCCTCTTATGAGTTCAGCTTGAATTTCTAGCAGCTCCCTATTGATATTTTTCTCCAAACATTTAAAAAGATTTCATCAGCAAAAATGTTACATTCAGGTGATATTCACTAATGTTCACATTTTTTGGGTTATCTTTCTTTGAAATAACATAAAAAATTAATTTATTCCAATTAATCAGTTAGCTGTCTTCCAAATGACTTTGTACAGGCTAGTGAGAATTGCCAGTGCTGCATACAAGATTTTTAAGCATATCTATTCTTACTTTGTCAATTCATAGCATGTTTTTTTAAAGAAATCATTTTATTGGAGAATCTTACAACTCTTACAACAATCCATACATGCATCCATTGTACCTCAAACACATTTGTACATGTTACCATAATTTTAAAAACATTTGCTTTGTACTTAAGCCCTTGGTATTAGCTCCTCGTCCCCTCCCTTTCCACTCCCACTCCCCTTCTTTCATGAACCCTTGATATATTATGAATCATCATTATTTTGTCATATCTTATACTGTCTGATGTCTCCTTTCACCCACTTCCCCAATGTCATACACCAAGGAGGAGGTTATATGTGGATCCTTATAATCGGTTCCCCCTCTATACCCCACCTTTCATCTATATTCCCAGTATAACCACTGGCCCTGAAGGGATCATCTGTCCTGGATTTCTTATATTTCCAGTTCCTCTCTGTATGTACATCCTCTGGTCTAGCCAGATTTGTAAGGTAGAATTGGAATCATGATTGGGGGGGGGGGGCATTAAAGAACCAGAGGAAAGTTGTATATTTCATCATAGGTACGCTGCAATCTGATTGGTTAGTCTCCTCCCTGTGACCCTTTTTTAAGGGGATGCCCCATTACCTACAGATGGGCATTGGGTCCCCAATCTGTACTTCCCCTCATTTACAATGAATAATTTTTAGTTCTTCAATGCCTCGTGGTCACACAGGTTGATATGCTTTTTCCATGTGGGCTTTGTTGATTTTGTTGAGATGGCCACTTGTTTACCTTCAAGTCTTTAAGTCCCCAGATGTTAAATCTTTTGATAGCCTGGCACCATCAGTTTTCTTAACCATATTTGCTTATGCACACATTTGTCTTCACTGATCATATTAGGAAGGTGGGAAAGCAATTATATGATTTTTTGTTATTGCCTGATTCCTGATCTCTTTGACACCTCATGGTCACATAGGCTTGTGTGCTTCTTCCATGTGAGCTTTGTTGCTTCTCAGCTAGATGGCTGCTTGTTTACCTTCAAGCCTTTAAAACCAGGGATGCTATATCTGTTGATAGCCGGGCACAATCAGCTTTCTTCACCACTTTTGTTTATGGACACATTTGTCTTCAGTGATCGTGTTGGGATGGTGAGCTTCATGGAATGTAAATTTAATAGAACAAAGTGTTCTTGCATTGAGGAAGCACTTGAGTGGAGGCCCAAAGTCCATCTGCTGCCTTAATGCTAAACCTATAAATATATGCACATAGCATCATGATATATAAATATATTTACATATGTACATGCCTGTATTTAGACCTCTATAAATGGCCTTTGCCTCCTATTTCTTTCCTCTATTTCCTTTTACCTTCCCCTTGTACCATATCATGCTCAGCTTTCATTTCTCTCAGTTACCCTTGATTAATCTCAACCTAGTCTCACACCTCCTTGCCACTGATTTTGGATCACTTGTTCTGCCCATGTCCCTGGGTTGGTCAAACATCACCTCTTTTCCTTATCACTCCCTCTCCCATGTCCCCCCAGTACTATCTGTACCATTGTTTTTCCCTAGAGAATGTTCATCCAGCCTATCTTATCTAGAATGGCCTGCAGATATAATAATATGCACCCAAAAAAAGGCATGGCAAAAAGAAGTGACAAATGAAAACAAAATGATGATAACAAAAAAAAAGCAATGTTCAGGAAAAGAAATCATAATAAAAAAGGAAAATCTGTAAACAGTTCAAGGTCTGTTTGTTGCTCTAGGAGTATCTTTCAGTTGAGTCCATTGGGGTGCCATGCTCTGACCCCAGCCTATGCTTGACACTCCCTTGGGACCTCTATGTTCGACTCACACCCCCTGTTCTGCTGCACACAATCTTAATGTTTTGCCTCACTGTGGTGGAATCAGACCAGGTGCAATTCCAGTACTGTGTCTCCAGTGTTGTACCACATAGGGCCCTGTGTCAGCGAGGGATGTTGTGTCTGTTCTGAGTGGGGATATCATCCTCAAGGTTTGGTGGACCAGAATACACTGCTTGTTTACCTACTTTCATTTGCTCCCATGTGCTCTGGTCATACATGTCCCTCTCCCTGAGCTACAGCCTTAGTGCTGTCCTCTAGAATAAATTCTTCTGGGTCAAGGGGTGGCTGTCCATGTAGTTGGGATTGGGACCAGGCCTTCAGACCCTTGCAATGGCTTCCTGTTCCATGCTGTCATACTGCATCCACATTCTAGAAGACCAGGTTTAAGACTGGTCCCTTTTTCCCTGTGGGTGAATAAACAATATCCTCTCCCTGGGTGGGTTAATGCCTTCTTCCCCAACTTCACATTGCTATCTTCCCTCTCCCTCCTCCTTTTTATATAGTTACCATATGTAGCCCCGGATTTGGTCTGGCACCTGCCATTACGCTGGACTTCACCCCAGGAATTTCTGTATCCAGCAACTTCTTCCATATGCCTCTTGATTTTTTTAAACCTTACATCAATGGACTCATGCTACACTTGTCCTTTTGCACTTGATTTACTTCACTTGGCATAATTTCCTCCAGTTCTATCCAAGAAGTGATATGCTTCATATGTTCATCACTGCTTTTCAGCAATGTGTAGTATTCCATTGTATATATGTACCACAACTTTTTAATCCATTCATCAGTTGATGGAAATTTCAGTTGTTTCCAACTTCTTGCAACTGTGAACTGTACTGCCATGAACATTGGAACACAGATGTCTGGCGGTGGCTTTTTTCTTGCCTCTTCTGGTTATATACTAAGTATGGTGATTGCTGGATCACATGGGAGCTCAATTTCCAACTGATTCAGAAATCACCAAATCGATCTCCATAGAATCTGTACATACTTGCAGGTCCACCAGCAGTGTATGAGAGTTCTTATCTCACCACAGCTCTTCCAATGCTTATTGTTTTCTGAATTTTTGAATTGGTCTATCCTTGAGGGTGTTAGGTGGTATCTCATAGCTGTTGTAATTTGCATTTTTCTTATGATCTGAAACATTTCCTCATAAGTTTATTGGCCATTCAGATATCTGTCCCTGTGCAATTTCTGTTCAGGTCTTTTGCCCACCTCCTCAGTGGGCAGTTAGTTTTTCTCTTATTATAAGCTTGCAAAGTATTGTAGATTTTAGTAAAGAGGCGTTTGTCTGATGTGTCATTACTAATGATGTTTTCCCAGTCAGTGGGTTCTCTAATTATTCTCTTGGTGAATTATATCAATGTATACAGGTCATATATCTTCAGTATATCCCACTTGTTAATTTGTGATTTCTCTGTGTTTGTATCCTTCACTATTCTCAAAAAGTCTATATATTCCCTTTGCCAAGGTGCTCAGATTTCTTCCAAATGGCCTTAATTGTTTAGGGTTTTGCCTCAAGATCTGTGATCCACCTGGATTTTATTCTTGTACATGGAATGAGGTAAGAGTCTTGCTTCATTTTTCATCAGGATATCCATTTTTTTTCCAGCACCATTTATTGAAGAGGGCATCTGCTTCCTATTTGATATATTTGGGGGCCCTTATCAAAAATCAATTGCCTGTAAGCTAATGTTTTTTTTTCTGAGTCTCCAGCTTTTCTCCTATGATCTGAATATCTGTCGTTATACCAGTACCATAATTTTTTTGACTACTGTGGCCGTATAATATGTGCTAGAGTTAGATGAAGTGTCTGCCACTTTATTCTTCTTCTTGAGGAGTTCTCTGCTATTTCTTGGTTCTTCCATTTCCATATGAACTTGGTAATCAGTTCTTCCAATTCTTTGAAGAAGAATGGTGGTATTCATATCGGGATAGCACTGAACTTACATGTGCCTTGGGCAGAACTGACATCTTTACTATATTGAATCTTCCAATCCAAGAGCATGGGATATTCTTCTATTTGTTGAGGTCCTTCTTGGTTTCTTGTAACAGTGTTTTATAATTTCCCTCATACAAATCTTTCATTTTTTAAGTCAGGTGTATCCCTAGTTATTTCAATTTGTGCTTTGCTAAACGGTATGTACCTTTTAAATTGCCTGTTTTGTGGTTTTGTCTGATGTGTATAGCAGACTGATAGACTTCTCTTTGTTAATCTTGTATCCTTGCCACTCTGCCATATTCCTCTACTGCTTCCAACACTCCACTTGTGGAGTTTAGGGGATTTTTGATGTATAAAATCATGTCATTGGGCTGAGTCCCGGTCCTGTAGGTGGTTGACTGTGGGACTGTGGCCCGCGGGTTTGGTGGTTCAAATCCAGCAGCGGTTCTCAGGAGCAGCGCTGGGTAGCTCCCATGACCACCAGAGGCAGTGATGCCCCCCCCCAAAACAAATCATATCATCTGTGAACAATGATAATTTCACTTCTTCCTACCCCAGATAAATATCTTTGATATCTTTTCTTTGTCATTAGCTAGGACTTCCAATATAATGTTAAGTAGGAGCGGGGACAGGGTCCCCTTTTTCAGTGGAATTCTGTTTGCCTTTTTCCATTGGCTGTTGGTTTTTCATATATAGCTTGTATAATATTGAGGAATTTCCCTTCTATTCCTATTTTCGTGAGTGTCTTAAACAGGAATATCAATTCCGTTAATCCTTTCAAAGAACCAACTTTTAGCTGCATTAATTTTTTCCATCATTTTCTTTCTTTAAAACAATAAGTTCTTGATAATATGCTACATCTCACTTTGGTTGAATGTCATATTGTTGTTTTTTTTTTCAGTAACTATATTCCTTCCATTTTTCTTTTCAGGCTCTATGCTTGGTTGGTATTTAACCCCTCCCACTAAAATCCATTTCTCTCAAGTCAACTTGTACTGATAATGACTCTACAGGACAGAACCTGTCTGCTCATTGGTTTCTACAATGAAATGTCAATCAGAACAGACAGTGACATCTTTAGTCTGAGGAGCACAAGACTGGTGGGTTTGAACTGTTGATCTTGTAGTTAGCAGCTCAAAACTTTCTGATGTCGTAACTGGAGATTTGATTTCTTTTTTTAATCTTCAATTCTTTAAGCTTGAAAAATGCTGAGCATGCATTTTGTTTTTTTTTTTTCTTTTTTTGTTTTTGGGCATCTCTGTCCTCTGGTGGTCGTGGGAGCTACCCAGCGCTGCTCCTGAGAGCCACTGCTGGATTTGAACCGCTAAACCCAGGGGCCGCAGTCCCACACTGAACTACTTATGTCACCCAGGGCTCAGCCAGTTTGATTTTTCTATCTGAATCTTGATCTAGTTCCTCATGGTATTTTGTGTCTTCCTGTGTTATCCTTTGAAATCTTGTGTCCAACTCTTTAATTAATTTTGTTTATTTTCTTTAATTAATTTATACTCAGCAGAAAGTTTCAGAGACTTTTCTGTTTTTCATGAACATTTGGTTTCTTCATGTGTCATGATGTTCTTGGTGTTATCCTATAATTGGTCTGGTCTACAGTCTTAATAGTCAATACTTCATATATATATATATTCTTGAGTAATCTAGAAACTCAGGTGTGATATATTCAAGATTGAATTTCTACTCTGCTACTTACTTAAATTTTCTTCAGTGTCAGCTTCACCTTGCATATGAATAATTGACGATCTGCTGTACAGCTGACCTCTGGTCTTGTTCTAATAGATGACACAGAGCTTGTCAACCAGTTCTTTACTCTTATGTAGTTGATCTCTTTCTTACATATTCCATCTGGTAAGACCCACATATATAATATCCAGTTGGTTTGCTGATAATAGATATTTCCAATATATGTCACCAGTCTTGCAAAATCTTTTCAGGCAATCTTCAAACTCATAAGACCAAAGTCCTATTTTCCAATTAGTAACTCTTCTTCTTTGTTTCCAACTTTCACATCCCAACCATCAGCCATTATCAAATATTCTTAATTACCTGCTTGCTCTCTTTTATTGACAGTAAGAGTAAACAATTCTTTTTGAGGTGAGGAGAAACTCATCTGTTCACTGTGGGTTGTGTTGTAGTAGTCCTCATTTCAATAAACTAGATGCTAGTAACACCATCCATTCATGACAATACAAAAATATCTCCATACATTCCCAATGTTCACTTGGGGGGCATAATTACTCCTACTGGAAAGTACTTTTTTCAAGGTCCCCAGTCTGATCCCAGACCATAGGCAAAGGGTCTGATAATTTCTCCCACGTATTAACTCATATAATTTTCAAAATAATTGAGAAAAATACTATTTTTTGCTCACTTTTAGGTAAGAAATGTAATCAATTTCCTTACACTAAATCACATGGATAAAAATTAATCCAAATACCTGATTCCAAAGTCCATGTTTCTTCCATGACGCTGGGCTGCCAAGCATTCCTGGGTTAAGTGATTTCTCCATTGAATCCTGTGGCGGGCATGTATTCATAATGTCAATTTCATGATTGGGATGAAGGGGTGGAGTCTAGCCTGTTAATCTGGAGATAGCCAATGAGTAGCCAATGAGGCCGCTGTGTGAACATGGCTTTCTCCTGAGAATTCTGGGAAGACTCAAGGTATTTCCCAATTGGACAAGAGAGACTTGACTCTCAGTTTCTTGGAGTTGGTCTACTGACAAGACAAGATGGTGGCATGCTGATAGATCCTGAGTCTTGGAACCTGGAGAAGCCAGAGGAGAAGCCACATGGGCTTGTCCTGATAGAACCAGACCTTTTGGGCTGGAGAAGCCACAGAGAGATCCCTGCCAGTGATGAGATGCTCCCACTGCCAGTGGATACTGCTGATGGACCCTGAACCCTGAAAACAAGGAGGAGCCATGGAGAGACCCCTGCCAGCACCGGGACACCTGTACTGCACGTGCTTTGTGAGTCAGAAGATTTTATACACTGGTATTGAACATATATGGGTTAATATCAGACTTATGACTTTGGACTGGACTGGGTTGGAATGCTTTCGCAATGTTCCATTCCTCTTGTATATAAACCATTCCTTTATATCCATATGCATGTCTATGAATTTGTTTCTCTATTCTATCCAGACTAACACAAATCCCATAACACAGATCTCCCAGAGGTAAAAGCAACACAACCTCTGGTTGAGAATCTTGAGTTTTCACAAAGTAATCAGCTACTTGACAGTGTTATTTATTGGCGTGTTTTACTTGGTGTTTAAAAGCACACAAACATACAAAAACAGACATACAATCATGTACATGTGTATATGTGTTAGTCCAGGTAGACTAGAGGAACAAATTCAAGGACACGCATATCGATATAGGGAAAGTGTTTACATACAAAAGGAATGGGACATGGAGAAAGAAACCCAGCCCAGTCCAATCCATAGTCATAAGTCCAATATTAACCCGTATGCCCAAAATCAGTCTATAAAATCTTCTTGTGGCTCACGAAGTCACAGGTCAGAAACCCGGTGCTGGCAGGGCATCTCGCCTCCAGGGCTCAGGGTCCATCAACAGCAGAAGCAACTCATCACTGGCAGAGGTCTCCATCTGGCCGCCCCAGCTTCAGAGGTCTGGATCCATCAGGGCAAAGCTGTGTGGTCTCTCCGCCGGCTCCTCTAGCTTCTCTAATGCTGTCAGCTTGTCTTGTCCATCATTAATCATCTCTGAGACTAACTCCCAACAACTGGGGAAGATAGCTTCTCATATTCACGAGGAAAATATCGCGAGATTTCCCAGGAGTCTCAGGAGAAAGCCATGCCCACATAGAGGCCTCATGGTCTACTCAATGGCTATCTCCAGATTAACAGGCTAGACTCCACGCCTACATTTCAATCATAAAATTAACATAAGCACATGACTTCCACAGTTTATATGTACTTTTTTGCCTCTGTTATTCCCTCCACCTGGAAATTCAAAAGGAGCTGTGGTAACACAGTATTTACATTTGGGCTGTGACCCAAGAGGTGAGTTGTTTGAAATCACCAACAACTTTACAGGAGAAAGATGAGACTCACTACTCCCAAAAATACAGCTTCTAAAACTCACAAGGTAGTTTTACCCAGTACTAGACGGTAGCTATGAATCAACTTTCACTCGATGTCAGTGAGGAAATTAAAAAGTTTCTCTTAATATCCATTTAGTATTTCATGAGAGTATATTACAGGAATCTGTAAATGACATGAGCATGGGAAGCAAGACAGTTGGAGGCTTAGCATAGAAAACTTATTCTCAGTTTTGACATCGGGAGTAAAAAGATGAATGCATGGTCTTGAAATTATCAACACAGAATGAAGATGTGTAAGTACCTTGCATCAGTGGAGATAATATGAAAAGGAAATCAATCCATCGTAAATCAACCTGGGACTATCCATATAAAGAAAAAAGCAAAAGCCAGGATTTTCCATGTTCAGAAGTGCTGGAATGGAAGCATAACAGAAGCCAGAGGAATCTGACAAGAGCTACAGCCAGAGATTTCAGAACTGTGTCACATTAGCAAATAAACTGTGCGTCACCTTAGCAAGCATCAATGTCTTGAGATCCCTTTATTCTACCCTCTGACCATCACTTGTGAAAAAGCAGATATAGTATGTCCCCTAGTGGGAAAAGTGCTCCAGAGTGGGAGCAGTGTTCACAGTATTTAGAAATGGTGAGCAAAAGCCTGGAATTAAAGAATAATTAGGTTATTTGAATAGCAAAATGGATACTGGTGAAAAACAAAATGAGAAGCTGAAATACAGAGCCAAGGAATTCTCCTAGAATATAAACTAAGATGTAAACAAATGCAGATACAGAAATTGGACCTAAAGTCACCAAAAACTGTCTTAAGAGGAGTTGCAGAAAGAAAATATAAACAATGAAAGATAGCAATAGAATGCATTTTCAGAATACTGAAAAACAACTTGAGGCACCAGAAAAAAAATATCAAGTGAATTCTAAAAAGAATCAATGTAATAAAATTTCCTCACCAAAACATGAAGTAGTAAAATAACACATTTCAAGTTAAAATAGAAAATCCTAAGGGTTATGAAATAAGAGAAAGGAGAGAGAGAAAAAAATGATAGTTTAAAAAAAATAATGAGGAATGGGGCTGAACCCCGAAGATGTAGTGGGTGAGTGGTTGACTGCGGCCCATTAGGTTGGCAGTTCAAATCCAGCGGCAGCTCTCAGGAGCAGCACTGGGTAGCATCCGTGATCACCAGAGGCAGTGATGCAAAAAAAAAAAAAAAGAAGAAGAAGCTGGAGCTCTTCCCAAGATTCAGTCCAAAGAATCATTACTATCTGACATGTCTCATGGTTTTCTGGAAGACTTTACTTGAAACTCATGTACTGTGAATACTTTATATCTGGGTAATGGAGAGTTATCAAAAATTTCAGTATGGTAGAATTGGGATCATGATAGTGGGTGGGAGGAAGCATTTGAGAACCAGAGGAAAGTTGCACATTTCATTGTTAATACAATGTACTTTGACTGGCTCATTTCCTACAACCCCTCTGTAAGAGGATGTCGCATCACTTATTGATGGCCTATGGATCCCCAATCTGCACTCCCTCTCATTTATAATGATATAATTTTTTATGTTCCTTGATGCTTGATACTGGATTCCTTTGACACCTCGTGGTCGCACAGACTTATTATGTGCTTCTTCCATGTGAGCTTGCTTCTGAGTTGGATGGCTGCTTGTTTACTTTTAAGCTTTTAAGACCCCAGATGCTACATCTTTTGATAATCCCAATTGTACCAGACCGATCCAGCTAATCCGGGGAATGTACACTTGAGTCGGAAACATGGGGGATTTAAGATAGATGATCCCTCTGGACTAGTGGGGGGAGTGATGATGCTGGGAGGGTAGGGATGGTGGAGTAGAAAATGGGAACTAACTTCAGGGATCTACATAAGACCTCCTCTCTGGGGTGTGGACAACGGAGGGTAGGGTGGGCAAAGGGACACATTGCACAGTGTACAATGTGAAAAGGTAATAACAATTTGTAAATTATTAAAGGTTCGAAGAGGAGGAAGAGGGGATAGGAGAAATATGAGGAGCTGGAATTAAAAAAAAAAAAGAACTGGAGGAAATGGGGAAAAATGAACTTACACCAAGGGCTCAAGTAGAAAATATTTGGAAATGAATATAGCAACTCATGTACAAATATGCTTAATGCAAATGATGTATTGAATGTTATAAGAGCTATAAGAGCCCACAATAAAACCTATATTAAAATAATTCAGTACAGCCTTAGCTTTATGCTGCTTGACATGATAAATAAGAATTCAGCAAATAATAGTCCAAGGAAAGCAAATAGTAAAATGAGAAGCTGGGGAAGAAGTTTTCCCTGCTCGTGGCCTTTCTGACTGATTGCAACTGTACAGAACAGGTTGGAACGGCCTCCTAGCGTTCCCATGGCTGCCAAGCCATACAGAAGCAAGTGCCCTATCTCCTCCGTAACAGAGATGGTGGATTGTGGTTAGCAGTCAAGTGCTTAACTATTGTACTGTGAGGGTTCCTTGAAATGTCCATAGGAGCACTGGAAAACTGTGAGGCATTCCTGGCACTCTAGAGAGTCACATGAACGTGCCTGACTATGCACATGCTATGGAGATACCTAAGAAGTCTTAAACTGTTGCCTCTGACGAAGCTTGAAGCCCTGTGTAAGAAAGAACTGAATGATAAGTTGAGATGTAGTCAATTAATGGCCTTTCTAGCCATAGTTCCCTATGTGATATATTATAATCCTGGAGTCTATGACTGAAGCTATCCCATCCTATCCAAATGGGCAGGTTTAAAGTGGGATTATATCTGAAATTTAGTAGAACCTGCGAATCAAATCACATCCTTTGTTTTCTCGGGGGTAAAGACAAAAACAATGGGGGACTTGGGAAGAGGTGGCCAGATAGGTAGCTCATACCTGGCATTCCTGGAGATTGGTGAGTAGGGGAGATTTGAGGTCACTGGGGCAACACATTAGTCTGCTGACTCTCAAGAAAGCTGAGAGCACTTCTCTGGACCAGAAGTTGGCGTCAACCTTATCACCAGCACTCCCCACAGATGCTGCAGTTTATTTTGGCCATTTTGGGCAGCCGCTCCATGAACCCGGGGAGAAAGGATCTACACTGCATTGGTGGCCATGCAAATAGCCAGCCAGTCCTCCCCATCCCAAGGTCCCGTGGGGACACTCTGTGCAGACCCCACCCCACTTCCAGAGATTCTAGTCTGTACGAGACCCCGCTCCACCCCCAGAGATTCATGTTTGTACTGAGCAGCTGGTCAGCACCTCCCCAACCCAGGAATCTTACGTCCAGCCACCATATGGCAGCCAGAGGCTTCTTGCATCTTGCCCCACCACCCGTCTTTGTGCTCAGGGCCAGTCAGCCCCCTCCTTGTCTGCCTTCTGGCCCCTGACACCACACACACTCAGAGAGCCCCACACAGCCACTACACTTATAACCTGCCAGGCAGCGGACACAAGGGCGACAGATCCTGCTGCAGCTGTGAAGTAGGGACCCAGCATTCAGAGGTAACCTAAGGCAAGTTCCCATCTCCCAGTTCAATCTCGCCTTCCTCTCTATACACTGATCGAGTGTGAATCTGCACGCCATTGGCTTAGTTTCTTTTGGCCATTTCGGGCACCTGCTCCATTAATCGTGGGTGGAAGGTTCTACACTGCATCCACGCCTGTGCAAATAGGCCTGCCCTCCCACCTGTATACCTGTAGGAAGTGTCCCAGCCAGGATCAGATCACCCAATTCCCAACCAATGCCCTAAACCCACTTCTTAGCAATTGGTCAATACTTTCCATCAGACCCTCAATGTGCTCAGCAGCAAACAGTTACTAAGGAGACCTGAGGGGAAGCTGTAGCACAAAGCATAGGTGAAGACAAGAATAGAACCACAGCAGGACAAAGGGGAAATACAACGCCTCAAGGCAATGGGCTTTACAGCAAAACCACCATAAGCCTTGCAAACAGAGAGCCTAGGGCTCTGAGACACCAGGGGGAAAGGCACCTAGTTTCAATAAAAAGAACAAAAAACAGCAAGCTGCTTCCACAGTGTCAAAAAGAAAAGAGAAATCAAATCCATTGCAAGATGATCAGCTGGACATAAAAGCAGTCAAAGAAAATGCGGATTTTTATCAACCACAGAAAGAAATTTTCAAAATGTTGCTAAGAACTATACATGCCATGAGTGAAACAGTACAGAAAAAGAAGAATCAATAAAGGAGAGAAAGCCTATACACCAAAGGGAAATACAAGAACTAAAGGGTGAGCTAATAAAAACTAATAGTAAACTTTCAGACTTTTCCCAAAGAATGGAGGAGCCAGAGGACTGCACCAGTGACCTAGAGGAAATTAATAAATGGGAGAAAAACTCAAACAAGTGAATTGGAGATACAGAAGGAAACCTCAGGGCTGTCTGATGCTATGAAAAGGAACATCATTAGAATTATAGATCTATGGAAGAAGGTGCATCAAGGAAACCAACATCCTTAATATTGATGGAATACTTGAAGGAAAACTTCCCTAGCTTAATGAATGAAAACCAGACAAACATCCAGGAAGCCAAAAGAATGCCAGTTACATTAAATCCCAAGAAGAAAAGACATCCAATTATGAGAAAAAGGAGAAAATTATGAGAGGAACGAGGCAAAAACTGGCAACCACTTTTAAAGGCAAGCAGATAAGAATATGCTCAGACCTATCAATGGAAACTATGAAGAAGAGGAGAGAGTGCAGCAGCACATTCCAAAATTTACAGGAAAACCATGCAAACCCAAGCATACTCTATCCAGCCAAATTATCTATCAAAATTTGTGAGGAAGTGAGAGTCTTCCCAAACAAGGAAAAGTTCAAACAATATACTAAAAAGAACTCAGCCCTACAAAAAACCCTCACTGACACAGTGGGGGCAGGACAACAATCACCAAGCACATACAAGAGACCGCCACACAGAATGACTCTACTCAGAGACCATCAAAAGGAAAACAGCTCCCAAGATAACTCTGGTAAAGTGATGGAAGAAAGGCAAGAATGAACCACAAACACACATGGACACAACCCATGGAGAGAGGAAAACCCCCAACACAAGAGCGATAAAATGACAATCCAGAGTGCACAGATAGATGTAATAATCCTGGATATCAATGGACTGAACACAGGTCATAAGAGATAGAGATGAAAAAAGACTGGCTTAGAAAACACAACCCCTCAATGTGCTGCCTACAGGAGACACAACTTAAGATCACAGAGAAAAATATATGCTTAGAATCAAAGGTTGGAGGAAAACACACCAGGCAAAGAGCAATTTTAATAAAAGCAGATATAACAATCCTAATCTCAGGTAAAATTGACCTCAAAGTGCAAGCCATAAAAAGAGACAAGGAGGGACCCTATGTAATGCTCAAGAAGATGATAGAAAAAGAACCATTAAGTATTCTAAACATTCACAATCGTAATATGCATCCAGCAGAATATGTCAATCAAACACTCCAAAAGGTGAAAAAATAAATCACAGCCTCAACAATTATAGCAGGTGACTCCAATGCACTGCTCTCTGAGAAAGATCACTGGGAAAGAAACGCAACATGGAGGCTAAAGATCTAAACACGACAATTAGACAATTGGATCTGATAGATATCTACAGAGCTCTCCTTCCATATCCAAACACAAAAGATTTCACATTCTTTTCAAGACCACATGGCACACAAGCAAAGCTATACCACATATTAGGGCATAAGTTGAATCTGGATATATTTAAGTTCATTGATATTATAAAGACCTGTCTCTATGATCACTGTGCAATAAGATTCAAAATCAATAAAGGGAAGATAAATGATGGATAAGTAACAGGAGATGAATCAATAAAGGGAAGATAAAAGATGGATACATAAGAGGAGATGAATAACTCCCTGTTGCAAAAGGAGAGTGAACTGGCCCAGATCAGAGATGAACTTAGGGAATTTCTAGAAACTATTGAGAATGAGAATATAACATATTAAACCCTATGGAACACAGCAAATGCAGTCATCATAGGAAGTTTCATAGCATCACACACACACAAAAAAGGAGAGACTTATAACTTATGCACTGGCACAAAACCTACAGCAACAAAAACAGAGTAAACAAGACAATCCAACTAATAGCAAAAGAAAAGAAATAATAAAAGTTAGATCTGAGATTCAGGAAAGGGAAATTAAGAAAATGATTGAAAAAATTAACACAGGTTGACCTCAATAAACGTGAAAGACAGTCAAACAAGATAATAAGAGAGACAGAGGAAAACCTAAGATCAATGAGCGACACTGTGAAAAGGAGCAACATCCGTATCATTGGCCTACCAGAACAAGACACGGCGAGGAAATCAACAGCTAATTTAACAAGGGAATTTCTGAAAGAAAACTTTTCCAACCTAATGAATGAGAACCAGCCTATCATACAGGAAGCAGAGAGGACACCGAGTAGACAAGACCCCAGGAAGAACTCACCAAGGCATATAATAGTTAAACTATCCAACTTCGAGGAAAAAGCGAAAATCTTGAGAGCAGCAAGAGAAAAGAGGATGGTCACATGTAAGGGCTCTCAGGTAAGAATATGTGAAGATCTATCAACTGAAACCATGAAGAGGAGAAGAGAGTGGACCAATATCTTCCAAAAGTTGAAGGAAAACAAGGCCTCCCCTAGAATTCTTTACCCTGCAAAGCTATCTATTAAGATAGATGGGGAAATAAGGGTCTTTCAAGATAAGGAAAAACTTAAAGAATATGCTGTGAGACACCCACCTCTGAGGAAAATCCTTGCCGACTCACTATGGCCAGAAGACCATCACCCACCAAACACAAACAGGAGATCATCCTATACTCCAACCTCACCAAAAAGCCAACAGACTAACCATAATCACCAAGAACACACGGCCACAGGTAGAACACAGAACAACAAAGAAGCCCCTAATGAAAACACAACAGAGCTATGCAAAGGGGAGTAAGATAAAAAACACACTAAAAAACCCAAAAGCTCAGAAATGAACCCACCACAGATTGGAATAATAACTCTAAATGTCAATGGCCTGAACTCCATCATTAAAATTAAAAGGATGGTTGACTGGCTCAGAAAACATAATGCATCAATCTGTTGCCTGCAGGAAACACATATTAAAATCACAGACAAGAATAATCTAAGAATAAAAGGCTGGAAGAGGATATACCAGGCTAATGGTGAATCAAAAAAAGCAGGGGTCGCACTCCTAATCTCAGATGAAACAGACTTCAAGGTTCAAGCCATAAAAGGAGACAAGGAGGGGCACTTTATAATGCTCAAGGGAACACTTCACCAGGAACCAGTGACCATAATAAATATATACGCACCAAATGAGAGACCTGCGAAATTTGTCAAACAGACTATTCAGAACATGAAAGGAGATATTACAGAATCAACAATTATTGTAGGAGACTTTAACACGCCACTATCAGAGAAAGACAGATCGTTGGGAAAGAAGCTCGGCAAAGAGGCTATAGAACTAAATACCATAATAAGATGACTAGATATGATGGACATATTCAGGACCTTCCATCCAAACGAAAAAAAAATACACATTCTTCTCAAGCCCACATGGCACATTTTCAAAAATTGACCACATGCTGGGACACAAGTCAAGCATAAGTAAATTCAAATACATACAGACATTCTTCTCTGACCACCATGCCATAAAGCTGGAGATTAATAACAGGACCACTAGTAAAACAAGGGCAAAAAGTTGGAGAATGAATAACGAACTCCTGCGGCATGAATGGGTAATGACCCAGATCAGAAGGGAGATCAAAACATTTCTAGATTTCAATGAAAAGGAGAATACTACATATCAAAACCTCTGG